>CM059434.1:14829368-16029368 GCA_030390025.1 Squalus acanthias | reverse complement strand
AGTAAGGTGGCAGATGCAGTATAATGTAGGGAAATGTGAGGTTATTCACTTTGGTAGGAAGAATAGAAAAACAGAATATTTTTTAAATGGTGAGAAACTTTCAAATGTTGGTGTTCAGAGAGATTTGGGTGTCCTCATGCAAGAAACACAGAAAGCTAGCATGTAGGTACAGCAAGCGATAAGGAAGGCAAATGGCATGCTGGCCTTTATTGCAATGGGGTTGGAGTATAAGAGTAAAGAAGTCTTGCTACAATTCTACAGGGCCTTGGTGAGACCACACCTGGAGTACTGTGCACAGTTTTGGTCTCCTTATCTAAGGAAGGATATACTTGCCTTGGAGGCAGTGCAACGAATGTTCACTAGATTGATTCCTGGGATGAGGGACTGTCCTATGATGAGAGATTGTGTAGAATAGGCCTATACTCTCTGGAGTTTAGAAGAATGAGAGGTGATCTCATTGAAACATACACGATTCTGAAGGGGATTGACAGGGTAAATGCTGAGAGGTTGTTTCCCCTGGCTGGAGTGTCGAGAACTAGGGGCAAAGTCTCAGGTAAGGGGTCGGCCATTTAAGACTGAGATGAGGAGGAATTTCTTCGCTCAGAGGATTGTGAATCTTTGGAATTCTCTGCCCCAGAGGGCTGTGGATGCTGAGTCTTTGAGTATTTTCAAGGCTGAGATAGATAGATTTTTGGCCTCTAGGGGAATCAAGGGATATGGAGATCGGGCGGGGAGGTGGAGTTGAGGTCGATGATTAGCCATGATCTTATTGAATGGCGGAGCAGGCTTGAGGGGCCATATGGCCTACTCCTGCTCCTATTTCTTATGTCCTTATGTTTATCAGACACCTATTGAAAGTCATTATAACTAATGAATGAAAGTGTTCAAATAAAAAGAAAATAAACAGTGTCCTGAAGATTAATTTCTGAATTCTGAAGACTCTAGGACAATCCTGGAGGGTTGGCAACCCCACTGCAGATAAAAGGCTATTCTCATGGAGTCATCAGAACCAATGTCCTTTGGTGTATTTGGAATCAGTGGAGGTTGGAGAAGACAGGAAAGATGGGTGAGCAGGGCCTGGTGTGGGACGGGATACGGGTGGTGGACACATTGGAGTTTGAGCAGGGTGAAGTTTGGGAGGCTGGCGAGGAGGGCATTTGGGAAGTTGAGTCCTGCGAAAACAAAAGCGTGGCTGAGGCTTTCAGCATTGGAGGGAGTGAGGTATAGGTGACATACGTGGAAGTATGCTGTCTTAGGATATAAAGTTTGAAGCTAAGCTCCATGTTGAATAGGATACTAAGGTTGCACTCCATAAGGTTAAAATGAATGAGCAACAGGAGAGGGGGATGAAGTTGAGAGCGAGGTACAGAGTTTTTGACAAGATCCAAATAAGATGGCTTTGGCTTTGGAGAAAGTTAGGAAGAAAGAAAAATGAACTTGGAATAATATCGGGTCTTATCATGATTTTCAGAAACAACCTAAAACACTTCACAGTTATTTTTAGTGCAGTCATTGTTGTTATGTAGGCAAATACAACAGTCATTCTACACACAGCAATGTCCTACAGGCAGCAATGAGACAAATCACCAGTTAACCTTTATTTTGATGCTGTTAGTTGAGGGAAGAGTGTTGACCAGGATATCAGACAACTCTTTGCTTTTCCTTAAATAGTGCACGGGATCTATAATGTCCACCTAAACCAACGAAACAGGGAGTCTGGGTCTCAGTTGAACATCTCATCTGAAATATTGCACTCCCTCAGTACAAAGTGATCTATTAGCTGACATCATGTGCTAAACTCCTGAAGTGGAGCTTGAAGTTAGAAGCATCTCACACAGACGCAAGAGTGCTACCAACTGAGCTAAGTTATATCTCCAATTCTCTCCCCTATTATTCCCTTCTGAAGGCAGTGATTCATGTTGGTTTATCAATCCATTGGCACCATCAACCCTCCAGCACTTTGTGTATGAGCTTATACACTAAAGCATAAGTTGTCCATGTCCAGCAAGGTATCTCACCTTCCACCAGAGCATATCAAAAAATTGCAGGCATTTTCTAATACACACTGGTGGTGGACAAAATAGTTTGCTAACAGCCTGGACTTGGAAACTTTACTTGAGTGTGACCATTGAACATTGAAGCATCTTAACTGAGCCCCACCTGGCTATACCTGATATCCACAGACCTTCCAACGAGGGTCATTGGATAGTGATCAGGAGTCGGAACCATGGCTGGCATTCTCCACAGTTTTGGAGTTCTGTGACCAGCTGTAGTGGCCACTCTTTCTGGGTATTAACTGTAATAGTTATGCTGATGTGAAGCCTTGGGAGGTTTTACTACGTTAAAGGTGCTATATAAATGCAAGTTGTTGTTGTAGATAAAAGTTAAACAGCGTGCTGCACTGTCAGAGGTGCCGTCTTTCAGAAGAGACTTTAAACCGAGACCCCATCTGCCCTCTCAGGTGGACGTAAAAGATCCCACGGCACTATTTTGAAGAAGAGCAGGGGAGTTCTCTCCGGTGTCCTGGCCAATATTTATCCCTCAACCAACATCACTAAAAACAGATTATCTGGTCATTATCTCACTGCTGTTTGTGGGATCTTGCTGTGCACAAATTGGCTGCTGCGTTTCTACATTACAACAGTGACTACACTTCAAAAGTACTTCATTGGCTGTAAAGCACTTTGGGTCATCCTGAGGTCCTGAAAGGTGCTATATAAATGCAAGTCTTTCTGTCTTTCTTTAGAATTCACTTAAAATGATTTCACATTACCGTAACTGGATCTTTCCTGAATAGTATCGATAGAAGATTGAGTGGCCTTTTAATCGAGGTATTTGAAGCGATAAATGGATTTGATAGGGTAGAGAAAGATAAACTGTTTCCTCTGGTGGAGAAAACCAGAACAAGAGGACATAACCTTAAAATCAGGAGTGAAATCAGAAGGCACTTCTTCACACAAAGGGTAGTAGAGATGTGGAATTCTCTCCCCCCAAAAGGCTGTGTGCGCTGGGGGTCAATTGAAACTTTCACATAATCCCCACAGTGCAGATAGAGGCCATTTCGGCCCATCGAGCCTGCACCGACACATATCCCACCCTATCCCCGTAACCCCACATATTTAATCCCCCTAACACTAAGGGTCAATTTATCATAGCCAAATCAACCTAACCCGCACATCTTTGGACTGGGGGAGGAAACCGGAGCACCCGGAGGAAACGCACGCAGACAACGAGCAAACTCCACACAGACAGTCACCCGAAGCCGGATTTGAACCCGGGTCCCTAGCGCTGTGAGGCAACAGTGCTAACCACTATGCCACCGTGTTTCATGGCTGAGATCGGTAGATTTTTGTTAGGTAAGGGTATCAGGGATATGAAGCACGGGTAGACAAATAGGGTTGAGGTACAGATCAAGCATGATCTAACTGAATGGCGGAGCAGGCTCGAGGGGCTGAATGGTACACTCCTGTTCCTAGCTTAATGTCTTTATAAGGTCATGGAAGATGGATGCGTTACTTGTCTCCCATTCATCTCCAGGTGTGAAATAAAACAGTAGATGATTCACATATCATCTGAAGTACATAATGTGAAGGGCGGGGAAGAATCCGAGTTAATATAATTGCAGCACCATCCACACCTCATTCATAAAGATCTCTAATTGTTTGGTCAGGGAGGGAATTATGGAACTCATCCCACCTCCTGGATTAACACAGCAAATTCCCAAAATTATCCACAAGCTCCCTGCCACCAGTGCCAAACTGTGCCATGTAGAACAGAGTGTGCGCGCAACATGTGGGATACCATGGCACTCTCATTGCAGGCTTGAAAACAGCAAAAAAAAGGTTTTTAAGAACTTTATATGTCCATCTCAACAGCCACAGCTGGTTGCACGTATAAGAAAAACGTAAATAATTCGATATATAGAGCAATAGGCCTGTGAGATTCATTCATGCGCAGTTTTGTTGAATATTAATATTCGAGATGAATATAAGTAATTAACCAAAATCAGGACTGGGTTATTTGCAAGTAAAAAAAAAACTCTTTGCAATTGAAATCAAATAAATAAGTGCCGCCAGTGGACAGGGCCATGGCAGGTGAAGATATATTTTATGCCAGTAATATTTGCTAATTTAAATCTGTAGGTCAGATTTCTGAGCGCCCAAACAGTCCATGTTAATCTTCCATCTTTGTATAAAAGTTCCCAAGTGACGCCTGTAGCCGCTCCAGTTATTTTTCCCTTCACCTGGAACAGTTGCTGCCCACCTGTCCGTCAAACACACCCAGTGCCGTATTGTCCCGCGTAGGCGGCGCGGCCCCCCCATCCCCTGTCGGCAGCCAGTTTACCGTATTATCTGCTGTACGTTACCATTCTGCGGCAAGAAGCCTGCGCAGCCCATACAAGTCCTTCTTAAGCGAAAGACGGCCGCGTGGATTTTTTTTTAAACCAAAATAAACAATTGAAACAGTTTATAGCAACGTTATAGGCAGCATTTTACCGAATTAGGGGGGGGGGGGGGAGTGCATTTTGTTCAAGGCAACTTGCGTCTCCGCCAACATTATTTCTGATTTTTCTACCAGTTTATAATGGCGAACGGGAAACGCATTTGTCCCAGTTTGTTCACTGATTCGATTCCCATCCCCCCCCCCTCAGTAAAAATGGGTTATGATACTTAAAACCAGGTGAAAGCAGAACCTAAACTACACCATCGTTTTGATGCAAAATAAAGCTGAAATAAATTTACGCCCCCTCCTCCTCCAAGCCAAGTTATTATTTAATTGTGTGTTTTAAAAAAAATTAAATTAAAGTTCAAAGTTTGATTTCCGATCCTATTACAGAAGTAACCACGCAGGACAGCGGTGGATGTGTCAGTCTGGAAGGATTTAGAGACAGTCCCAGTGAAACTCGCTCAGATCTCTTTCCCTCTCTAATCGCGCGACTCTGGAATAATTCCTCTCGCCCCCCGCCCCCCTTTCCCTTGTTCCTTTTAGTCCCTAATAATGGGTTTATTTAATTTGAAATATTGTGATAATCATTCCTATACAAAGGAATGCTGGGGTCAGTGCAGGACAGCCAGTCGGAATTTGAAGTCAGTCAGTGGCGTCGGCTCTGTGTGTGTGTGTGTGTGTGTGTGTTTTAAGTGAAATACACAGATCGCTCCTCACATCCGTTTTGACAGATGATCTGGGTCGCTTGGCAAAAGCCTGGTTTCCTCGGGAACAATAGCTTAGCTGTATTACGGTAATTAGATGCAAGCGGAGCATGTGGACTTGTTAATGTAGGCGCAGTCTGGAATGTTAGGAATGTCCCGACTCCCATTAATGATCATGCGACAAGATTCACAGTGAGAGAGAGAAGAAAAAAATAAGAGCCAGAGAGAGAGAGCGGGGGGGGGGGGGGGGGGTCTCTCTGCTGCATAAAATAACATTCAACCGATAATAAGGGAGAATAATGAACCAGACACCGTTAATTTAAAAAAGAATCCAGTCCAATCTTATCTGCTGAAAGTGCAATCACTTGTAAAGCAGAAGTTACAAAGAGTTTGATTAAAAAATCGCAGTGGTTGGTGTCTGTTAAAAGAGCTGGGTTTCAGTATAATATATATATATATAAAGGGCAAGGTATTGAAATCAAGGTGATCCCTCCTTCTTGATGACTCTCCTCTCTCCCCCCCCTCCACCCCAAAATAAAACTATTGTGACTGCTTTCACATTCCACTGAGCAAAAGGGATGGGGCTAGATGCCTGAGTGATCGATGGGAAGCCAAAGCTGAGAGCTGCCTGATCTGCCTAGTAACAATCTTTTTCGCCATTGGTTATGCTAATACCTTCGCCTCTTATTTCTACCGGCGTAAGGAGTCCCTCTCACAGATCGAGGAAATTTTGCCAATTTTAACTTCCACCCCCCCCCCCTTCCCCCTCCCCACGCGAGAAAACGAGAAAAAAAAACTTTCCAGCGGGCGAAGGCTGTTTTTTTTAATGGATTCTGTACCACACGCGGAATAAATGTTGCAGGAAAAGCAGGAAGCCTGGGATAAACTCAGTTGACCCCCCCCTCCTCCTCCGACCCCCACCCCCCCCAAGTCGGCTCATAGGCGGAAAACAAAGCAATACATAAATAAATAAATATATAAATGCACTGTGTGGATCACTTCAAACCTCGCGCAACTCTAAATCGCAATCTTTAATAAAATGCATATTTAACCCAATAGTGCAGCAATGGTTTTTATGCCCAAATATGTGTGTGCGCGCGTGCAATGCATAGACCCACAGGTTTTATATACAATCTTTATATTCAATTAAATCTGTTCCCATTGTACCAAATGCTTCCACTTTCTAACTTGAGTTAAGTTTCCACCGAGCTGTCAATCAATCCTGGTTTGATTGACAGCTGACTACAAGCTCCTACTGTATTGCAATATGGATCTCTTTTTTTAAAATTAATCGTTTTTTTGGGTTTTTTTAAAAAAAAAAGTGCATCTCTTAAAAAATATACACGTCTGGTTCAAGTCCTGCACAAAAAAAATAGGAGGGGGGGGGGGCGTGGGGTGGTGTCTCGGAATAAACCCGCTGCAACGAATGGCCGCAATCAATAAGCTCGAATCTGAATGTACATTGATAAATCCTGCCTCTTTTTCCCTGCAAATGGGGGCGGCTTTATAGGCTCTGCCCCTGCGCTGGCCTCTCTATTCCTTCTTTGATCTCTCGGTCCCAGCTGCTCTGCATAACAACAACCAAAAGGCAATTGCGTCACTTGCGGGCAAGTTATAGTTAAGTTTTTTCCCTGAACTATAGCCTCCAGAGGCAGTAGCATCCCCCGTTTTAGTCAATGCAATAGCAGAGAGAGAGAAAGAGAGAGAGAGAGAGAGAGAAATAAAGCCCTCGCAATGGAACATCAGCTACTATGCTGCGAAGGGGAGACCATCAGAAGAGCCTACAAGGACCCCAATTTAATCAATGATCGCGTCCTACAGACCATGCTCAGGTCGGAAGAAAACTCTCTACCCTCCCTCAGCTACTTCAAGTGTGTTCAGAAAGAGATCGTGCCTTCCATGAGAAAGATTGTTGCCGCTTGGATGCTGGAGGTTTGTATAGAAAATTATATAAATATAAATATATATATACAGGAGCTTACATTTGCACTTTGGAGAGCTTAAATCGGAGCCACCCCTGCCCCGTATCTGCCAGATAGGTTTTTTTTTAAAAAAACTTACTTTCCTCTGATTTGAGAAGTCAGCTTGCAACCTGACAGCAAACTGGGGGACATGTCACACCTACCCTTGCAAGTTTCCCCCGCTTCGCTCTTTTTTCCCCCTAATTTTACTGAATTTAAAAAAAAATGTAGGTTCCTTTGCCCCATTTGGACATCTCGCCCCCCACCCCCTCTTCCACCCCCACGCTATTGCCTTGTGCTCGCAGTTTTTTTTTTGCAAATGCCCTTCTATATCTTATTGAGAGAGAGAGAGAAGCTGATGTTGCATTTCAAAGGCCGGCTTTTGGTTGACGTGAATGCAAAGGCTTCCCCCCACCCCTCTCCTCCTCCCCCCATCTCCTCTTTTTGGTTTTTGCAAAAAAAAAGTTTGCCCCTTGTTTCTGGGGCTCAGAAATTAATTTTAAAACCCTAAATAAGCTTGTACACGTATGCAGTTCTATGCGTGCCAGTATTATATACGCCATCTTTGATCCGTATTGCGACGAAACCCCATCATAAGTTTCAGGTAAAACAAAAGCCAGTGAAATCCGAGGGGCTCCTGCCTCTCTGGGAGACTTGGCAGCGCCAGGTGTGGGGGAATCGCTGGTCAGTTTCGAGGCTTTTCAGCGTGCAACTGTCGGAAATTGACACGATTCTTTGTTGAACCCGAAGGGCACCCACGTTCCAGCCGCTCAAGATCTTCCCAGGAACTTAACACCCGGGGAAAAAAAGACTTAAAATTGCGGGGAACGAGTGGGGTCAATTGGCAGGAAAATTAGCCGGGCGCAAGGCGGAGAAGGTCTTGCGTATTTTCGTACCCTTTTCGCCCGCTTTTGCGCCCGTTCTTTATTTTTAATCAATTTTTGAAATTGCACAGGGCAAGGGCTTCCTGTGAATGTCGGCGCATTTCGCTCGAAACTTGCTCCCCGCACCACCACCTCCGACTACACCCCCCGCTCCCCACCCCCCCCGGGGGCACTGAAATTTAGTTATTTAGAGAGGTTTCGCCAGCCTGAAATGTCCAAAGCGACATTGCAATCGAAAAAGCATCGCTCGGGGGAGATTTTCGTCTCATTTCGATCCGCCGGGCTAATTTTTAAATATTTTTAAATATTTTTTGAAAAGATGACGAAGTTGAAAATTCAAGTGCCGACTCTTAATGGGAGGAAGAGAGAGAGGAGCGAGAGAGAGAGAGAGAGAGAGGGAAAAATGTTAGGAGTGTGTCGGATGACACTAGTTGGGTCCGAATTGTTGGTCGGAATAAGGAAATTAGCGCTCAGTGCTGAAAAGTTTACTTTGTGTTCAAGGAATCTTTTTACTGAGCTAATCTATTGCATTCTCCCACTTGCCCTTTCTTCCCTAGGTTTGCGAAGAGCAGAAATGCGAAGAGGAGGTATTTCCGATAGCCATGAACTATTTGGACCGATACTTGTCGATTGAACTGACGAAAAAGAGCCACTTGCAATTACTGGGAGCAACTTGCATGTTTCTGGCATCGAAAATGAAGGAAACTATTCCATTAACAGCGGAAAAACTCTGCATTTATACCGACAACTCCATCCGACCCGAGGAGTTACTGGTAAATGGCAAAAATCTCCCCCCCCTCTCTCTCGAATTCACACATCAATTAGGGAAATAATCTCACTTTCCCTTCACAAAAAACTTCCTTTGCATCTTCCATCTGAAGAAGAATGATTCCCCCCCACCCCGTTATATTAATAATCAATAGTTCCTTTTTTTCCTCTCTCTCTCCCAAACCATTAAAATACAATCAAGTATGTGCACAGCAAGTGCAGACACCAGGAAATTCGTGGCAGTGCCCCGATATATGCAAATTTGGGGAAGTCGCTGAACATTTTTTTTTGCCCCCACCTCTTTAGTGATGTCGCTGTCCTGTTTGCAAGCCCGCTCGGCCACTCTTAATATTGCTGATCAGTCATTTAAAATAATAAATAATTTGCCATATTTTTTTTTCATCAGATTCCACTCCCAGCGTCCGATCCCATTAATAAGCCCGTCAGGATGGCTTTAACTGGGACACATATTTTATTTATCTTTGCACTCGGTCCAAACGCCAATGTGCTTTTAGTTTGCAAAGTAAATTTAACCCAAAAATATGACCAACCACCGCGCCCCCCCCCCCCCCGAAAATAATGATTAATATTTTACATTGTCATTCATTTCAGAATAGTGATTGGGGACATTTAATAGTTCTCGATGTTAAAAGTTTGTGAACTTGAATATTGCTCGATTCTGGGGCTTTATAATGGAAACGTGCAGTTTGAAAACCAGGACCGCAAATGTACCTATTTCAACATTTGACATGTTTCCAATGGCTTGTATTTCCATATGCGAGCCGTTGGCGCCCTCTGTTGACACGAATCGGCAACAGCCTCTGCAGGATGCTGGTGTTTCCGCTCGCAAACCAATCTATTAATACAGCGCGGTGCCTGTCAATAGGATAATAAATGAAGAGCAGATTTTTTTTCTTTTTTTCTTAAAGCAGTATACTCTGCAAGTCACAATTGAAGGCTGTTGGTTTAAAGCCCATGGCCAATATTTATCCCTCAACCAACCAACATAAAACAAAAAAACATTAATCTGGTCATTATCACGTTGCTGTTTGTGGGACCTTGCTGTGCGCAAATTGGCTGCCGCGTTTCCCACATTACAGCAGTGACTCCACTTCAAAGAGTACTTCACTGGCTGTAAAGCACTTTGAGACGTCCGGTGGTCGTGAAAGGCGCTATATAAATGCAAGTCGTCTTTTTATGGGCACAATTTAAAACATATCAAAATGAAAGGGTCAATAAATTGTAGCCAGGTTCTTCAATTTGGAGTGGATATTGTACAGTGGAGGAACATATTTGTATAAAAACAATCTTTTTGCTGCTTTGCTGTGGAGTAGGCTTAGCATTAGACGTTAAAAATGGATTCACCCTCAATAAAAACACTCCCACGCCCATTTTTGTCACTTGTGTAAACTGCAATGTATCGTCTCCACCTACAGGACTCGACACAGCCCCACTATACATATATGTGTATATATGTTTGTCTTTCAGCAAATGGAGCTGCTTGTGCTCAACAAACTGAAGTGGGATCTAGCCTCTGTGACTCCTCACGATTTCATTGAACACTTCCTCAACAAACTACCCATCCCCAAGGACAGCAAGCAGATCATCCGCAAACACTGCCAGACTTTTGTGGCTCTCTGTGCTACAGGTACGGAGTCCCTCTGCTCAATCAGGCGTGTCAGATGGGATGGGATGGGGGGGGGTGGGTGGGGTGGGTGCTGGTGTTATTTCTCTGATTAATATGCCTAACAACTAGGAGCCACACATTTCAATAGAGTACTTCGAGTCACAAACTGTTTCTTTTGTACTAATGTAAATGGTCTGTTAATTCCAATTTACATAACTCAAAGAAAAGGTATGGTATGTGGGGAAAATAATAGGAGTGGAGAGACGAGATCCCCACCACTGATTAATAAATGGATCATCCTGTGTACAGGATAACCCAATGCAATAACTTGTAGCCAACACAGTGAATCGTGCAGCAATTGGCACCCGATTGAATGCGACTTATAATGGGTTACAGTTTTAGCGCTTTTTTGCTGTACAAGTACACTGTGAGTACAGCTGACAAATATGTGCAACTAGGTAGGTTTATCTTTACTATATTGACAAGCAAGAAGCCAAGACTATGTTGGGTGTTGTAGTACAGGGTGAATGAAGTGAGTTGTGTCCCTGCTTCTCCACTGTTAACTATTTCCTGAACGTGGATCCCAGGGACTGCTGATGATACCAGCATAGATTCAAAGTAACTGGTAGAAGTATCAGTGAGAAGTCGCACAACACCAGGTTATAGTCCAACAGTTTTATTTGAAATCACGAGCTTTCGGAGCTGCTGCCCCTTCGTCAGGTGAAGTGAAGGAATATGAATCGGCAAAGCATATATAGACAGAGAACAGAGAAGTATTAGAGCAGAGTTGAGGAGAACTTCTTTCACCCAGAGGGTGGTGGGGGTCTGGAACTCACTGCCTGAAAAGGGCGGTAGAGGCAGAAACCCTCATCGCATTTAAAAAGTACTTGGATGTGCACTTGAAGTGTCGTGACCTGCAAGGCTACGGAACAAGAGCTGGAAAGTGGGATTAGGCTGGACAGCTCTTTCTCGGCCGGCACAAACACGATGGGCTGAAGGGCCTCCTTCTGTGCGGTGAACGTCTATGATTCTATGAATCACTTGAATCTAAACTTGACTTTTCTCTACTCGGGGACGAGTGATTGGAGGCTAATGCGTAGAATCAGTGACGTAAAGGTTTTGTCAGAATGAGCATTTTGCTGTTGGCAGAATTCAGGTAGGATTGCAGATCCTCAGAACTCAAACTTCCCGTAAAGGTAGCAGAGAATATTACATAGAATCTACAGCCATTCGGACCAGCCGGTCTATGCTGGCGTTTATGCTGCACACGAGCCTCCTCCCACCCCTCTTCATCTAATCCTATCAGCATAACGTTCTATTCCTTTCTCCCTCGTGCTTATCGAGCTTCCCCTTAAATTAGATTATTATATATATTTGACTGAGTCACACGTTAAATCATCTAAAGTAAAAAAAAACCTGCAGCTGAACCCTAATCCCATTTTCCTCTCCACTAAAGCTGGCCTGCCTGCCATACTTAGTTGGAGCCATGGACACTCACGATGCTGCTCCTCAGCCTAACTACCAGGAGGCTAGAATAGTACCAGAATAACTCGGCCCTTTTTTTCACCAATATTTCTGCGCCAGCCCCCGTTTCCCCCCCCCCCCAACCCCCCACCTCCGCCTTCCCCTCTCCCGAAGGCATGGACTTCTTGTTGGAGTATAGGTGCACAGGCATCCTGCGTCCTCCGTCCTCTTTCACTTTTAATCATGTGAGTATTAATCACAGATGTTGGGAGGGAGGCCATTCGCCCACAAGAGGCATCACAGCTGAGCTAGGTGCTGTCCTCGCCTGACACATGCACGTTTGCAGCGGAAGTCACTGGAAAGCAATCACGAGCAGGAACACTGGCCATTTAAAAAAATATATTTATTACCCCCCCCCCCCCAACCTTGCCTGCCTAAACTTGTGGCTTTGAGGTCCTTTCTAGTATGCTGGCTGAGAGTAGCTAAATCACGTGCTGGGATTGCGCCTGGAACCTTCCTGGCATTTATGCCCAAGATACTGACCGGATAAACTCATGGAACGTCGAGGAAATCCCTAACTGTTGTGCTCCCCCATTTGTCCTCCCACCCGGGCCACAGCATCGGTGACTTGCCTGGTGCTGGCGAAGCTCGCCCTCTAGAGGAGCACTCCTGTAAATGCAAGCAGAGGCCAGGGTGCAAACTTTAGATCTTGGGCTTGTGTCTGCCTTTCAGCAATCCGGTTCTCTTTTCATTATCTCATTTTTGTCTCCGTGTCGATAAATGTGAAGAAAGCACATTGAGGAATCCACGTACAGCCTCTAACTGGCATTACAACCGCAAAGCGGCCGGGTTCTGAGAGGGAGTTGTCAGCTGGCACGCCACTGGTGGCTGGTTGGCTCCTGCGCACTGAAATTTTTGCCACAGAATTGCCAATTCCATCTGGCGTAGAGGACCGGGCACAGCTTGGGTGCACGTCATGCGTGTCTGAGGACTGGTAAAGGCAAAACAATATATAGTTATTGTTGAGATATTAAAACGTGTTTTGAAAACAAACGCTGAAACCAGTTGAAGTTGGCTGACGTGAGTTGTTGCTGTTTTGATGCAGAAATGTTTCATTTAGTATCGCCAGATAGGTAAGCAATTCCCTTAAAGCGCCATAATTAAAAACAATAAGAAAAGATGGACCGGTTACATTCACACAGTAGTGAATTGTGTCGGAGGCCACTTGAGGGGGTTGACAAAGTCGTTCTTTTTTTTCGATCAAGGTTCCGTTATTCACACCTTTGGCAGATGTAACAAAGTTTCTGTCATGACCAAAGGAAAATGCTGATTGTTATTGTGCAAACTAGGAGTTTGCAGTGAACGCAGCCTGTAAACTTTTACTCAGAGAGCAAGTCACAAAAATCTTGACTTGAGGAAGTTACGGAAAGCACAGAGCCGAGTGTGGTGTGGTCCAAGAGCCAGTGAAGCTAGTGTGTAAAGTGAAAGGAAAGTGGTTTGGGAGTTTGTTGGTTGCTGTGGCTTTACCCGTGCATCCCAGAAACCTCTTGGCCCTTCCATTTACTTTGAGGATGGCGAACTTTTTTTTTAATTGTTTTTTTTACCCGGTTGAACCATGCTTTGCTGTGCTGGCAGTTACAATGCAGGGACAAATCAGGACAGTTCAAAGGTTGAGCATTGCTGACATTCCAGTACTTTGATCGATGGCTCCAGTTACTTTTTTTTTGGGGGGGGGGGGGGGGAAGGAGAGAAACAGGCGAGCCTAAAGCCTGAAACACAACATTTGCCCCTCAGCAATGGACAGAGCGCATAAATAGAGCACTGAAGTAATTATCCTTTACAAAAGATTGAACAAGAAGTGGGGAGGAGGGGGGAAGGGATGATTTAAAAGACTTTTAATGGAAGGGATTACATTCAAGGTGATGTTGAGCAGAATTCCTTTTATCCAGCCTCTGAATTGTCTACTTAATAGAGCTGGATTTGGCTAAAGACTTTCTTTTGTTCTGCGGTAGGTCAAAAAAAATTACTAGTGTTGTTTGAAGTTAACACATAATTGCCGGTAATGAATAGATTTTGGCATGGACAAGTGATACTGGAATAAGTCTTAAAAGAAATAATCTATTTACCATAAGTTAGAATGGCATTCATGATAACCTGAGCTCCCGGGTAAAGAATCCGCAACCAGGCCGCTGCAGGTTTTTAATTACATATTTCTAATAATTATATAGTTAAAAATTTGACTTGTTATTAATGACACAAACTTGAAACAACTGCACCTCCGCTGCTCTCTCGATTCATGTGCGTTCTGTGCTGCTTCAAGAATGCAACTCGTCAGGACCTGTCGTGTCTGTGCAAGTGAATTCTATGAGCAGTTTTGATTTGCCTGAATGAAAGGTTTTCATTCATGGCCCCCAGCCCTGGGTTGTGATGGTACTGCTTCATTTAGAATTGAAGGAGTGACTCGTCCTGTTTGGGTTTTTTTTCTCCCCCCCCCCCCTCTCTCTCTCTCTCTCTCTCTCTCCTTTTTTTTTCAAAGAAAGAGTTTTGGAGGCTTTTGTCTTCCTCTGGGGTGGCTGGCCTTTCTTCTTGCAACACTGAAGTTGTTTATTCCTTTCGGATGAAATCTCAAGATAGGCTAAGAGGGATGTGCGCTTGAATTGATAGGGGGGAGGGGGGGGGATGGTGGCCTCCTCCCCCCCCCATCCCCCCCACCCCTTCTCCTTTTGTTGGCATGTCAGGTTCAATTCATCTTGCCGCGCGGAACCCTGCTCCTGTGCTCTCAATAGCGCAAGATGAGGCAATGGGAGGTCGACAATGATGCCACACTCTTCACTCTGGGACACCCAATTATAAGCCAGAGGCACCCCTCCCCCCCCCCCCCCCACCACCCCTCATTAATATGCTGAAATTAGTGGCCTCCGGTACAAATAATTCCTTGTTGCGTGTGACAAAAGGGCAGACCATGCTGTTTGTCTGGAGCAGTCGCGAGCATAAAAGTGGACACAGAAATGTGTCTTTTAGGCTTCAATGTCACTATTCCGCCTCCATAGATGTTGGCCAAAGAGGGCCACCAGTACCACGGCTCGCTCCGGAGGCCCCCCCGCCCCCCGCAGATGGCAGGGCTCTGAATCGCAGTGACGCGGCTCACAAAAGACCTATGGGAGTGGTCTCGAGCCCGGACCTACAGCAATGCAGTCTGGCATGGGGCTCGGTCAGCTGTCAGCATGGTGTCAGATCAGAAGGCCGCTGAGTGCCTGCCAAGTTCTGGAGGCCTCCCGTCACTTAGTTCTGCCACATCTCACTGAACTTTACAGTCGCTGCGATGGGAGGGCAGCCAACGCATCGCAACAAATAAAATTTTAAAAAAAGCCGTACGAGTCTGCCGCCTTTCGCCGCTCCTTTCTCAAAAGTGCTAATTGTGAAATTCTCGCCGGCTTTCTCTTTTGCAGATGTCAAATTTATATCGAATCCACCCTCCATGATCGCCGCTGGCAGTATGGCCGCAGCAGTTCATGGCCTCCAGCTGGGCAACAGCAACAGTTTTCTTTCCTATCAGGCCCTCACAGACTTCCTATCACAAATCATCAAGTGTGACCCGGTAAGTGCTCCCAATTTCAGAATCAGGAATGTGCTTTTTTTTTTCAAAAAAAAGAAGAGAAGTATGCAAGAGTAAAATCAACAGTAACTTTCAAAAGGGAATTGGATAAATACTTCAAGGGGACAAAAATTGCAGGGATATGGGGAAAGAGCAGGGGGGAAGTGGGACTAATTGGACGGCTCTTTCAAAGAGCCGGCCCAGGCACGATGGGCCGAATGGCCTCCTGTGCTGTGTCGTTCTAAGAGTTTGCACCTTCATTTCATAATTGCAGTGACTTCCATTGCCCCCCACTCCCCCCCCCGCCCCGCCCTGCCATGCACCTTTACGTTCCTGCCACATACTATTGCGTTAGTTATCAGGAATTCTGCCTGTTTGACTGTGTTTGTGTTCAGTGTTTGACTAATTCGAGGCACGTTTGCTCTGCTATTCTCTTCACATTTACCAGACAAATGCTTTACGGTGACATGTAATCATCGTTGGAAGCTGTTTAACCTTCTGCTTTTTAAAAAAAAATACATGGGAGTGTGTTGATTGTGTCTAATGTATTATAAAACTTAAAGATTAAAACACATTTCTTCCTATCTCTCCTAAAAGGCTGCTACAGGATACAATTCCACAGCTGTTGTCTGGTGCCTTGCCCAAGTGGCCATTATTTAACGCGTGAGCCTAGATAGCAAGTGTTGGCAGCCTATTCGACCGTGTTGTGGGGGGGTGGGGGGGGGGGGGAGAAACCTTTCGCAGGAAGGGTAGATCCCGTCATCACCCAAATCTCACCGAATTGAGCTTTGCAGCAGCAATCACTAGTGAGGGAGCAGGAGCGAGAGTGCTGCCTGATGTACCTGCCCCTGCTAGACGGCAACCATACTTCTTTTTTGGCTTGGGGGGGGGGGGGGTGTCAGTGACCTGAGAACCC
This sequence comes from Squalus acanthias, assembly GCA_030390025.1. NCBI lineage: Eukaryota > Metazoa > Chordata > Chondrichthyes > Squaliformes > Squalidae > Squalus > Squalus acanthias. The sequence goes on along the minus strand of CM059434.1, from coordinate 16,013,003 downwards.
ACTGGGGAATCAGATCCTGAACTTCCTGGTCTGTGTGGCTCAGGAGAACAGGGAGCCCATAAGACTTGCTTTCGATGAATAACGACGTTTAATATGTAATTACATTTAGTCACGGCTGCAATGAAGTACTACAGAATCATAAAAAAAGTATACCTATATACTGCAATGCCAGTGTTACTGATTAAAGAATTTCAGTCAAAAATTAATAAAAGCTTAGTGGGTGTGAAATGCCCTGATAGGGAGGCCCAGAATGGAAAGGATTTGAATGGCTTAGCAATAATAGCCATGTTATGTACTTGTAACTCTTCTGCATTCAATAGAACAATGGCTTTGTGATGTGTGACTCTTTAGTGGCCATCCAGCAATTAATAGTGTATCAGTAGAGACAGGCAGAGGGTTAAGCTTAAAAGGAAATGGCTCATAAGAAATGTGATAAATGGACCTCATGGTGTCTGTGACCTTTATGTGTGGCCTGTAACCCGACACCTCTTAATGTCAAGTGAAGCCAACGTCCTTTATTCGAGGTTTCCTAATGATCTGAGTCCAATTTTATTACACCTTGCACCTACGCTGCGAAAGTCATTGGCCGAGGAGCCTAATGGTGACATTATCTCATTGTTAAAGCAGATATTTGCCTGATTTACACCGCAGCTTTCTTCTGCCTGGCTGGACAGCAGGAGATGTGCCTCAGTAGGAACCGGGCAATAAAGCAGTCAGGGATCAATTGGCCGAGGAAGAAGGTTTTTTTTTTAACAAGCGGAGGGCTAAATGCAAATGTGTGGCACAGTGATGCGTGATCTCGGATGCAGAGATGTGCTTTTGTTTGTCCATCACAATGCAGCGGCCAAACATTGTGTTAGGTCAAGAGTTCTGTGTCAGAATTAACTTTAGCAGTGCTTGATAAGGACCAACAGTATGGACCTAAAAGCAAAGATTGCCTTTACAATGTTGATGGAAAACACAATGCTCGAGAACGGTAAACAAAAAAAGGGTTGTAATTGCTTCTCAAGAGGCGATAATTAAGACTGATTTAAATAATGTACTGAACTAACATTTAAGACCAGGGCTACGTTTTTCCCGTGCCTCTTCCCAAGAATTTGCCCCATCGAATCTATGCCAGCGGAAGGCAGAACAAGCAAGATATTTCTAATTATTGCTCTTGTTTGTTTTGTACTGCTGCCGATGCTATTGGTTGTGGTCACAAGTATGAGCCGAAAACAATGTAGCGCAGTGGTTGGCAGGTGAGGTGGCTTGACTACATCGTTTATTAACCGTAGGAATGCTGCTTTAGTCACTTTCCACCTGGGAGCTGTGATGCACTTGGTGGATGATGTAGGATTTGGACCTGAAATATTAACAATAATCCTGATAGCGCTTTTCAGTTCATCGTTTAACAAGATACAGGGGTGGGAGCGGGTAGGTAATTTTAACCTAACCCTCCCCGCCCGATTTTACTTGCCATTAACATTATCAGAAAGTAACATTGGGCGGAGTGTAAAACAGGCGAGCGATCTAATCCCTTCAGTTTCTCCGCCGGCGGGTTAGCTTGAAATTACCCCAATTTGTCATTCTCTGCACTCACAAAATTAATTGTCCAGTAATTTGAATTGTAAATCATATAAGAACGTAGGAATTTTGTGCTGAAAAAATTATGGAATAATTTGAATTGGACTGTACATTCATAGTAGCCCTTTACTGCTGTAATCCTGGAATGCAGATTTAATTGGGAAACTGACAAATAGAATTCAAAACTGATTAGCCATTAGAAGTGAAATGTGCGGCAGAGAGATTACCTTGACTTCCCAATACTTATAATGGTAGGATGTTCTTTATAGGTGCACATACACACCTAACTTGAAAGAAGAAATGTCACCTGAGCATATATAGTACCTCTGTTCTGGCTCAGTCACCTTAGCATTGGGTCTAATTTCCTGTTTTCACTTTGATCACTGGTAAATGGAACCCAAATTAAGCATAATTGTGACCCTTGGGCAGTCTTCTACTTTTCAAAAAGTCTTACCCCATTGTGTGAGCACCGTGAATTTGTTAGGTCGGATCAAGTTTCCAGTACCCTAATTGTCTTCAGCTTAATCTTTTGCCTGCCCACACACCTTAGATTAGGCATATGTTATTCTCGGGAGATCATAGAAGTGAGAACACCAAAAAGCAAACATATGACCGTTCTTGTGGTGCACTGCCCCCGCCCCCCCCCTCCACCATCACTCTGAGAAACGCTTGAGTTCCTGTTTAAAGAAAGATGCATACAGACTGGAGAGAAAGGCAGATTTATTTTAAGTAAAAGATCTCAAGAGGCAGGTCTCTGCAAGTGCGGAATGGGTGTTCTAGTCGAGTCCTTTTCATTGGAGGCGCACCTCCTTTATTTACATTTACTTTTTAGGGAGGAAAAAAAAAAGTTCCTTTTTTCAACTAATTCAAAAGTCTTGGAAAAACGTCCTGAGAAATCAGTGGTGGCACTGACTACTAACACTTAGTTGTGGAATGGAGGCAGTAGCAAGTTCCAAGTCCGGCTCTGCTCTGATCCTGAACCTCCAGCGGTGAGGCATTCGGTGAATGCGATGGTGTCTCGCAGCAGGAAGAGTTGCATCAGGCTTATCCGTGGCGGCGAGTTGCCGGGACATCGGTGAAATCTGGGAACAAGCCTTCCTCGTTCACCACCCCCTGCCCCCCAAAAAGCTTCTCCCGCTGTTGTGCCCTTTTTAAGATGAGAAACCACTGTGCATTGGCAGAAAATAGAAAACTTCCAAGCAGCCAACGAGAGTTTGGGAACAAAATCTAGATAATGTGAGAAACTTAAGTTTTTAGCTAATTTTCCTCTTTCTGTTCCTGAGGCTGGTGACTCGTACTGGAATTTGGACCTGTGTGCAGCCCAGTCTCTTGGCATTCCTATGTGAATCTAGTCTGAGGGTGTTGGCAAACTATTCGACTGTATGAGTGGGGGGGGGGTTGTCTCAGTGAAACTTGTCTTTACCTGACACTCAAGCTATGTCCAAGTCTTTATGATTTTCGTCTGCCCCCTGCCTTCCAGTTCTAGCCCAGGGTCCCTGATACCACGAAAAGCACCCCCGCTACCACTCTGACTTGAGATTGGCAAACTCAAGCCAAACTAAAGAACAAACCTTTGACCCTCCTGGTCTGGGTGGCTCAGCAACACACTGTGCAGGGCCTTTACCTCGGAATAGTTGAGCACTTTAATGGTTGCATATTTGTAGCTTTACATCACGGCTGCTGCTTTCTAACACTTAATCAAACAAGAGTTTAAAGTCTTCATCTGTCCAAAAAAGGTTCTTGCATTTTCTGTATCCAATATATCATGCGCAAGAAAAATGGCTAGTTAATGTTCTGGGATTGTTGGTGCTATTTTCTTTTGGCTTTAATGCAAGTGATGTGAGAACAGAATTTAAACGGCTCTCTCAATGGCTAAAGGAAGCGCTGGCTGTGTGGTGCTGACCTTCTCGAGAGTATTAACTCAGCAGTACATTTAATGTTAGGTCCAAGATCTTGGTCCCTTTGTCTGTATTGGTCTCAGCTGACGGGGCAGTGAGGCCCTACAGGTGCCCTTGATGTCCCTGGGCTAAAGGTGGGAGAATTTCCCATTGCTGATAGCGGTGCAGTGACAGACCAGGACAGATTAGGGATATCCCAAGTTTGTTCCCTGGTCACTGCGGAGTTGGCTGGGCTGGCGGTAGAGGCTCTGCAGTTGTCCTCAGTGCTGCTGAATATAGGAAATGGGGGAAAAAAAGCGGGGTGATCATTAAATCCAAATAAGGAATTCAGGGGAAACTTACCCAGAGATTGGTTAGAATGTGGAACTCGCTACCACAAGGAGTAGTTGAGGCGAATAGCATAGATGCATTTAAGGGGAAGCTAGATAAGCGCATGAGGGGGAAAGGAATAGGATATGTTGATGGGGTTTGATGAAGAGGAGGGGGAGGAGGCTCGTGTGGAGCATAAACACCAGCATGGTTGCACCGAATGGCCTGTTTCTGTGCTGTAGATTCGATGTAATTCCTACAGACAGTAAAGCATTGAATGAAGGCTGTGGTGTGTTTCCCAGCAGGGTGAGCTACACAAGGGTTATCCAATGACCCGTGCTCTGTGTGTACGTATGGGTGCACAGAGACATTGGATGAGGCCATGGTTGAGCTTGACCGGCTGGCAATGCTCCAATGGTGGTCTGGCCCATCATCTAATCTCATAAGTGAAAGAGTGTCCACTTGAGTGAGATTCTGGATGGCCGCTGGCACCATTTGGAGAAATGTAAGCTGGCCTGAGTCAATGCCTTCAGGCAAGGAGAGAACAAGGGAGAGAAAATGGAATGAAGCCAGAAGATGCTTATTTTCAAACAATGCATTGTTTCCCATAATCTATCCACTATTGTGCCATTTACATCATGTTATGTCTGGGAGAGTTGCTTGCTCGTACGTTTGCACTATCAGTAAAATAAAGATTTTGACCATTGAGAAAGAGGGATCAAGTGTAGCACAGATACAGTAGCTGTATAAGCTCGCCTCAGTTGGTAATATGCATCTGTCTCTGAGGAGGAATGTTGTTGGATTTGAGCACATGCTCTAGGCTGACACTCCAGTATTGTTCTTCAGATGAGATGTTAAACCAGCATCCTATCTCCCCCGTTCCAAGTGATTTCAGGTCAATGTTAAAAGATCCCATGACACTTATGAAAAAGCATTTGTACGCTCCGGGCCAGCATTCTTCCATCAAGCCAATGTCACCTAAAACAGATGAACTAGTCAGTCAAGTAGATGGCAATCTGGGGGATTGTGCTCTGTGCAAAATGGCCACTGTGTTTGCCTGTATTTCAGTAATAATTGATTGTAAAGTGCTTTTTGAGTTGTGCAAGTCTTTGTAAATAATACAAAACGAGTGAGGTGAGAGGATAAAAGACCACAGTTAATGTTTTCCTTTTTCTGGCTCTTGTCTGCCCTTGAGAGTGAATGTTATTTTTTTCCCCCCATGGTTTTTGTCAAGTTGCTGCTGTTTCAGTTCTTTTACCATTCTTTCACAAGTATCCAGAAGTTCATTGTTGCTCTTTCAAATAGAAACTGAGGTTGCTTTGAACAAATCCGTGCTATAGGTAGCAAGTGTCACAGGTCCTAGGTGTGCTCCCTTCTGTTGCTTCACAGATGCGTTCGATGTTGGACTCGAGGTCATTTTGTGTGTAATCGTCAAGAGATACCATCAGTGGTGTTTGGGGAAATGGTGAGGAAGTTAATAGACAGGCATTCTTTTGTCACTCTGACTAAATAAGCCCTGGGAAAAGGTTTAAAGGAATAACTGTGAGGCGACCTCTGTCCTTTTTAGGCCTGTCATCCCTGAGACAACATGATTGATGGCAATGAGTCTGTAGCAGTAATGCTGCACTGATACTTTGTGAAGCAAGCGTGGTCTGAACTGCACTGAACACTGATTAGATTAATATTGCTGCCGTGTAACCCATGCGTATTCCAGATGTAAAAGCTTGTGGCAATGTTTTGCAAAGTGTCTCTATCTAAAGGAAGTATCAGACCTGGATTTGACGAAAAACGCACATAGAAAAGTCAGTGATTTGTAATACTTGAATTTTGGCCACTCGTACTGTGTACCTTAATTTGCACTTTACTAAATTCTTAAGTTGGCCGGTGTCTATTTCAGTGATGTTTGTGGCAGTGGTGAAATAAGGAGAGCAAATTGCACATTAAGCATATTAGTCGAAGTATAGACTGAGAGGTTGACACTCTGGTGAGGCAACAGAGAGATGCCCTTTCTTCCAAAAATGTCATTTGTTTCCAGTCATGCAAATCATAACAGAAGGTACTAATTTATCATTTGAAGAGTGCTTTGACTGCAAGGATTGACATGCCAGAGGTCAAAGAAAATCAGAGGGAAAGATCGTGTCACGATGTGCCTTCAAAAAAAAAAGCTAAACCAGATGGATTGATGAGTTTCTAAACACACAGGATCGAACAGTTCTGTGATTCTTGTTTTTTGTGGGGAATCTAGACAGCTCTTCGCCCAAAATCCAAATGGTTTCCATTGGGGCTGACTGTATACCAGGCACAATCCTGGAATGTTACACACAGCAGAAAAATATCATGTTCATACATTTTTCCACTGGACTGGAAACTGCATCTGGAGGCTTGCTGCTGTTGTTGAATGTGGGCAACGTTGGGCTGTCCTGCATTGCTCTCACAGGAGGAACAATGGTCAGTGCAGTGATCTGTATCAATCACTAAACTTCATTGATGCACTCGCCATACTTGCGTCATCAACTCTTTAAGGACGTTGTGGTACCTCGGTATTTGGAGGGTTGCAAGGAGCCAGGAAACCATCAAAATCCACCCAGCAGTAGGTGCAAAGTTGTTTCTCTTGGTCTGCGGAAACCCTGAATTGAGCTCCCCCGATGGTATAGTTGGCAAAATGCATCTTCGTACAAGGTGTCGTACTGAATTACAGACTAGGAAAGTCTTTAGTTTGATCATCAGTGTGTGCTGAGGTGGCTGTTTTTAGCCAGGGCAGCAGTTGAACATAACAGTTGACCTCTGAGCTGGGGAGGGCAAAGTTTAATTTGGGATTCCACTCCTGACTGCTGTCCAGTGATTCCTTCTGAAAAGAGGGTATGTGTGTGTGTGTGTGTGTAGGATTAGAACAGGATTGAACCTGGCTATGATGGGTCCCATGTTTTGAATAACCTGCTGACACTCGCTGTCCAGACTCGCACCTGATGAATGGGCACTCTGGTGAGCTGCTAGGTCATGATTGTCACTGCGGAACCACATTTCAACACAAGTTATTGTCTTAAATGTGGTTCCGCCATGACCAGTCTCGACAGAAGAAATAAGAATTGGCAAGGGGGCAATCTTGACTTCAGCCCGACAACCCTCCGAGAATCTCTTCGCTCCTCCAATTTTGGCCTCTTGCACATCCCCAATTTTCATTGCTCCACCATTGGCGGCCGTGCCTTCAGCTGCCTAGATCCTAAGCTCTGGAATTCCCTCCCTAAACTTCTCCGCTTCTCTCTACCTCTCTCTCCTCCTCCTTTATTAAGACGCTCCTTGAACCCTACCACTTTGACAAAGCTTTTGGTCACCTGTCCTAAAATCTCCTTGTGTGGCTCGGTGTCAAATTTTGTTTGTTGACGCTGTGGGACGTTTTACTGCGTTAAAGGCGCGATGTAAATTGATTTTTAATTATTCTTTTCCCCCTTTTTTTGTTTGTCTTTACACAGGATTGTTTACGGGCCTGTCAAGAACAGATCGAGTCACTTCTCGAGACGAACCTGCGCCAGATACAACACAACAACATATCCTCGGAAACAAAGACTGTTGAGGATGAACTGGACCTCTCCTGCACACCGACTGATGTGCGAGATGTGAACCTATGATGATTGACGAGGGGTCACTGGCAACTTGCAAGGAAATGCTCGCTATATATATATATATATATATATATATACAAAATCAAAAAAAAATCATGACCTCCCCTCCAATATCTCCAGCACGTTGTAAAAAGGGAACCGCTTCCTTTTTGCTTTCAGTGCTCGTGTCCTTTCATCGTGCGTTTAAACATGAAATAGTCCGAAACTGATTGTGTTTTTAAAAAGCAGAAAAGAGAAGGCTTTTGCATAGCCGAACACGTGTGTTATGCTTCAAAATACATGCAGATTATATGAGACATTAATGAAATAGTGTGTTTTTTATATACAAAAAAAAATCAAGTGTTTATGCTTCTAAGTTTATAATAATAGACAATAGAAAATGTCATTAGGGGAGGTAATCGATTTGATTTTTGAGAGTGTGAATGAACCATTTTTAATGTAGAAGAGGGTTTTAGGTAGTAACAATTTAATCTTTTTTTCTAAAAAAAAAAGGAGGAAAAAAAATGTAAGGAAAAAATGCATAGCTTCTACTGCAACCTCGGCTTTTCTATACCTGCTTGCATATGTGTCTAGTCACTTTATAATCAGTTTGTCCAGATGTTTATTTGATTCCTTAGTGCTTATCCTCTTCACCTTATAAATGGTTGATGTAACCCATTGGTGTATTTTAGTTATCAGCATTATTATTATGTTTCCTTTGGAGTCTGTGGATTGCCTGTGCATAAGGCTTGCTGGGTGCCAGCTTATTATTACTCGTGCAGGTCCATTTTACTACTCATGACTAAGTACCTAATTATACACACACTTACTAATGCTATAATACCTTTTTAAAGTCTTCAAGTCTTTTAATTTTTATTGTTTGACAGAAGAGACCTATGTAAATAGAATGCTGGCTGGAGTCGACCCATTCTGGCCAACCAATGACAGGTTTAATCCATGGCCTATATTTCTTTTCTCAAACCATTCCATTTCAAAGCACTTTCAAGTCAATAGATTTTTTTAAAAAATCCTTTCTTTTTGTGGAAATTTAAAAAAAAAATGTTTTTTTAAAAAATGGAATGGTTTAGAAATATTAAATGCTTGTGTTTGCAAAGCAAGTAATGTTGACTATGGTGTTTGAGAGGGAAATGGAACTTGGGATTGTGACATTCCAGTGAATGATAACTACATTCCAAAAACTGCTGGCATCACTGACCTGTTTTATAGAAAGAACAGTATGTAGAAATCTTTCATGTGCCAACTAATTTATAAATGGGGCCTGTGTAGATGTATTCTTCAGGTTTTATCAGCACACATAGAATGTAACCATGTTGTTCCGGAAACTATTTGCTTAATTATCCACAACTATAGAAAATTCTTCATGTAATTTATTTATAAGGTAATGTAGATCTATTTATTGTAAGTCTGAAGTAGAAGAAGCTTCCAATAGAGATACATCAGAGTTCAAAGCTTAAGTGTTTGTGTCACAGATGTAGGATCTTAGTCCTTATGCAAAAACGTCTGTTCTTTCGCCACGCAGTAAATGTTTAAGTTTTTTTCTTAAAGAAAGATACTCGAGTGCCATAAGGCATCTTCAGAATAACAAACGAAGATCCTCAGGACAAGGATTTCTAGATGGTTGAGGGAGCATTCACTACCGGTGGATTTACTGCTGTGACTGATCTCCGTGTAAAGATTTTTGTTTTCTGCACCTGTGTGTGTGTGTGTGTGACGGAGAATTCTGTTCCTGGCCAGAGATGCGACCTAGCAATGATCGCGAGGAGCGAGAGGGAACGCATGAACTCGAACGAACCGGGCTGTGGTTAACTGTCACGAGTGGGGAATAATTAACTTTGAAACCAGCTTGGTTTTATTTTATTAATGGCATCGCAAGTGTTTTTGAGATTGGAAGGATATATCGGCATAGAACCCCCCCACCCCGCCACCACCCCCAGACAACAGTTTGGTGGTGCTATGACTCCTGTTGGGAAGTGAAATTGTCACCGGCCCAAAAGCTATAATGCTGGTCAAACTTGGCATTTTCACTTGACGCGGGCAGGATTAACATTTTCTTACTCAAGTTCTCTCTTTCTTTTCCTCTGTGCTGCACTTGATGCTCTTGAGAGTTCCACAGTTAAAACCGGATCGGCTGGGAAGGAAACTTTGTGCTGCCCTTTCTGGAGATGCAAGCCGCAGTCTCTTGCGACCAGGCTATTTTTTTCCTATTGGGTGCTGTGGCCTGATGGACACATGAGGCAATATTGGTGCTTCTAGAGGGCGAGTTCCAGATGGGTGGGATTGAGGCAGAATACCTGAAAAAGCTGCTGCTATTACACGCCCCATGTTCAGAGTGCTGTTGGATTGGATTCGTTATCATTTATAGATTTTTTTTTTAACTGCAGGCCCCATTTATATATATATATATATATATATATATCTCGATCTTTTCCCTTTCACGGCCGTAAACGTGAAACACCATAGTTTCAGTTTTAGTAGAATTGGTCTTCTTGGAGAAGAGAAAAAAAAAATGGAGTTGTTCCAATGTTTTTTTCCCCCCCAGCTTTTAGGTATTGATAGAAAATTTGCACATGTTGGTATGTACTGATGCTAGAAAGTAGTAGAGGGGAGGAGGAGAAACTAAACTCAGTTTGAAGTCGCGGTGTGAGGAGAATGTGATGGAGAGATGTTTGTGTGATACTGCCGTTTATGGTTTTGATTGTAAGAAATGGAGTGGACACTCCTTTGAGCTGCTATGGAAAGTTCCCAGCTTGGTTTGAAATTAACAATTTTTTGCTTTTTCTCTTTAAAAAAAAAAAAAAAAAATTTTCTTTTTTTTTGTCATTGTGTTTTGCTGCTATTTCATGGATCAGTTTTTATTACAATGCCATATACTGCCATGTTAGAGGTTTTTTTTAATTTTCTCATAGAAAATTATGATATTGACATCGGTTTTTGTAGATTTTTTTTCGTTAATGTGATCAGTTCTACTTAATGTGATTACTGCTCTATTCCAAAAAAAAAAGGTTCCTGTTCACATTACCTCAAACTACAGTTAACCAGACTTTTTACACCAGGTTTTTGTTTCATATATTGCCTCATAGTCCTGTTTTACTGAAAACTGAAATGCGTTGTACATTTATCTGAAGGGGTTCTGCATGAAAATGCTTCAGGATCCAAGAGGGTCTGATGTATACTGTCTGAATTTCAGGAACATTTGCTTACCTCAAGTCATTTCTGCATGTGGCATCTCTGTTCTTCTGAACCTTCCATTTTATAACCACAATGCTGCACAGACAACGGACGTTGGTTGTACAAGGTTGTGTACCGAAAAGGCAGTGTACTGTATTTTTATATTAAAGAAGATAATCTGTACTGAAAGGCCAAAGGCTGAATAGAGGTTTCACGTACCGACAAAGATGTCTGTTTTTTAAATCAATGTTTCACATATTTTCAGATGGTCACAATCTATATAAAGCATTCAATTACAAATTTGTACTTTTATATTTTACAAAATGTCACTGTTCATGGTCTGAAATGCACATTTTCACAAACAGACCTGTACTAGACAAGTTTCCAACAAAATAAACTAGAAATAAAAATATTTTGAAAACCTAATTGTTGTGCTTTTGTTTTTTTCCTCTTCAATCTTTCCTTTTGGTTGTTTGGATTGTGACGGGCAAAAATACCAGCGGCAAAAAAAAAAATGCATTTGCGTAGCACCTTTCACTTCCTCAGGAGTGCATCACAGCCCCTTGAATGACCTTTTTGAAGCTGGTCATGATGCGGAGATGCCGGTGTTGGACTGGGGTGGACAAAAATGAGAAGTCGCACAACACCAGGTTATAGTCCAACAGTTTTATTTGAAATCACAAGCTTTCGGAGCTTACACCCCTTCCTCAGGTGAAGTAAAGAGATACAGAGTCGACAAAGTATATATAGATAGAGAACAATGCATGTGTAACTTACAATGGCAGACGACTACATTTAAATCATCCTGACTGTTTATCTGCCGAGGCTGTGACAAAAGGCAATCAGGTCAGCCAGGAAGGTACCACATCAAAGACATAGCAAGATACAACTGAGACAATGAGGTGGAGCCACAGGGGGTCCAATGTGTCAAAAGCCGCAGTCGGTATGGGAAACGATAAACTTTAAAATTTTTACTTTTTTACTGGGAATCACATCTGTGAACAAGCCAACGACGACTCGAGTCTGGATCACGTCATGTATCGTGACATAAACCCAAGATCCCGGTTGAGGCCGTCCTCATGAGTGCGGAACTTGGCTATCAGTTTCTGCTCGATGATTTTGCGTTGTCGTGTGTTTCTAAGGCCGCCTTGGAGAACGCTTACCTGCAGATCCGAGGCTGAATGTCCTTGACTGCTGAAGTGTTCCCCGACTGGGAGGGAACACTCCTGCCTGGTGATTGTTGCGCGGTGTCCGTTCATACGTTGTCTCAGTGTCTGCATGGTCTCGCCGATGTACCATGCCGCGGTGCATTCTTTCCTGCAACGTATGAGGTAGACAACGTTGGCCGAGTCACATGAGTATGTACCATGTACCTGGTGGGTAGTGTCCTCACGTGTGATGATGGTATCTGTGTTGATGATCTGGCATGTCTTGCAGAGGTTGCCGTGGCAGGGTTGTGTGGTGTCGTGGTCGCTGTTATCCTGAAAGCTGGGTAATTTGCTGCGAACGATGGTACTTCTGAGGTTAGGCGGCTGTTTGAAGGCAAGTAGTGGAGGCGTGGGGATGGCCTTAGCGAGGTGTTCGTCGTCATCGATGACATGTTGGAGGCTGCGAAGAACATGGCGTAGTTTCTCCGCTCCGGGGAAGTACTGGACGACGTAGGGTACCCTGTTGGTTGTGTCCCGTGTTTGCCTTCTGAGGAGGTCTATGCGATTTTTCGCTGTGGCCCGTCGGAACTGTCGATCGATGAGTCGAGCGTCATATCCCGTTCTTACGAGGGCGTTTTTCAGCGTCCGTAGGTGTCCATCGCGTTCCTCCTCGTCTGAGCAGATCCTGTGTATTCGCAGGGCTTGTCCATAGGGGATGGCTTCTTTAACGTGGTTAGGGTGGAAGCTGGAGAAGTGGAGCATCGTGAGGTTGTCCGTGGGCTTGCAGTAGAGTGAAGTGCTGAGGTGTCCGTCTTTGATGGAGATTCGTGTGTCCAGGAATGAAACCGATTCTGAGGAGTAGTCCATGGTGAGTTTGATGGTGGGATGGAACTTGTTTATGTTATCGTGTAGTCTTTTCAGTGATCCTTTTTGAAGCAGACATAGATCAGGAGCTGGTCAGCCATATTGGCCCCAAGGCCAATTCCTCTTCTTCGGGACCTGGGTGTGTGCACTCATCCAGACAGGGATCCAACGGCCCTCTCTGGCGGCTGAAAGGATCTGAAGTGAAATTGAGCTTGCGGCAGTCGCCCTGATTCCTGTTGGGTGCTACCATAACGCATAAACTAACCGTGATTTGGCATTTTCGCTTTGGATCTGTTAAGTTTGCTGAGCTTAGTTGGGGTGCTGAGTGGAGGTGGGGGAAGCAGGAAAATCAATGCCAGATACTTCTTGGCAGTGAGCAACAATCGTGGGACACCTGTGGCTACTTCCCACGTCTCCTAGCACTGGATGCAAAGCAATGTTGGGATTAAGGCTTATTGGAGGAGGTTGGTGTATGGCATGGGAGACCTAAACTGGGAAGGATAAGGCGAAATAAATAACTTTACAGTAACGTTGAGACAGATGTTTTGTCAAAAACTTTACATGGTGTGAATGCTGCAAAGCACATTTTGTACCTGACGTAGGATTGTTAACTGGCATTGCAACAGGGTGAAGACAAAAAAACTAACTAGTCCTATAAATTTGAGACTGTTGTCCAGAGATCCCCTAACTTTGGGTTTATATGCGGTGAGCTCTTTCAAAGAGCCAGCACAGGCCCGATGGGCCAAATGGCCTCCTTCTGTGCTGTATGATTCTATGAGTGAACCCCCATATCCAAGGGGTGCATGTCAATAAGAGTAGGAAATGGAATCTTATTCATGTGGCGGACATTTATCTATATCAACCCGCCACCTTCTGCCTCAGCATCTTCTGGTTCATTAGTCGGTTCCAAAATGCAGTGCATGGCCCTAGCTCAGCCCATCATGAAACAAAAAATGAGTCTCCCACTAGAACGCCTGGTCAGAAATACGTAAATCGTCACACCCAAACTCTCAGTCCTTCGCAAAAAACAACTTTTTCTCTCCTTTCTAATATCTATTCAGACCAGAGCAGAGGGAACAGCCTGTTCATCTCATAATCAGGCAAAAAATGGACGGCGAGACAAAGGAAGAGATAGCAGGAGGGGTAACAAAAATCTCGGTCAAAGATGTGGGTTCTAAGAAATGCCTTAAAGGAGCCGAGGAACATGGAGAGGCAGAGGGCTTTAGGGAAAGAATTTCGGAGTGTGGAGCTTAGACTGCTGAAGGCATGTGTGTTAATGGTAATACGATAGCAAAATACTGCGGATGCTGGAAATCCAAAATAACAGAAAACGCTGGAAAAACTCAGCAGACCAGGCAGCATCCGTGGAGAGAGAAACAGAGTTAACGTTTCAGGCTTTTTTCCAGTTCTGACGAAAGGTCTTCGACCTGAAACGTTAACTCTGTTTCTCTCTCCACGGATGCTGCCTGGCCTGCTGAGTTTTTCCAGCGTTTTCTGTTGTTATTTTGTGTTAATGGTAATGTTGGTAGCACACTCGCCTCTGCGTCAGAAGGTTGTGGGTTCAAGTCCCACTCCAGGGACTTGAGCACATAAATCTAGACTGACACTCCAGTGCAGTGCTGAGGGAGTGCTGCACTGTCGGAGGTGCCGTCTTTCAGATGAGGCGTTAAACCGAGGCCCCCGTCTGCTCTCTCGGGTGGACATTAAAGATCCCACGTCACTATTTCGAAGAAGAGCAGGGGAGTTATCCCCGGTGTCCTGGCCAATATTTATCCCTCAACCAACATAGCAAAAAAACAGATTATCTGGTCATTATCACATTGCTGTTTGTGGGAGCTTGCTGTGTGCAAATTATCTGCCGAGTTTTCCTACATTACAACAGTGACTCCACTTCAAAAAAGTACTTCATTGGCTGTAAAGCACTTTGAGACGTCCGGTGGTCATGAAAGGTGCTATATAAATGCAAGTGTTTTCCTTCTTTTAATGGTGGGGTGAAGATAGGGGGGAATGTATTAACTGAAACTTATATCTAAAAAACAGGATAAAATTTTACCCGTTGAATTTTCATTTAACACTTTCATTGAAGCTTCTTCTTCATGGCCCCAGCCTCACTCAGAAACCTAAGCTTTGATTGGATACTTTTAGCTCACAAGACTTGTCCAATTACAACTGTGTGTTCTGAGCATGTACACCTTGCAGAATTTCCCAGCATGCAATCTGTGTATCAACCGGAGTTGAAGGGTCAATGGGTGTGCATCCTCATTCTCTGACAGTTAGGGCTGGATTTTGTCAGCCCCGAGGAGGCAGGTATGGAGGCGGGACTGCCGGTGAAGTTGCAGAATTTGGGGGCGGCTGGCACACCCGCCCCCATCCCACTTCTGTGCCCTTTTGCCAGGAGGCGGGAAGCCGTCCTGCGCTGGGTCCTGTCTCCTCGAGGCAGGAAAGAGATTAAATCCTATTAACTGCCTGTTAACAGGTAGTTAACAGGCAGAAAATAGGATTATCCCCATTTTTCCATCCGAAGACCTCAGGGAACCCCGCCAGGGTGTAGGAGACGAGTAGGAGGTCTGCGGGGGTCGGAGGGGTCTGAAAGTGCAATGTAGAGGTGAGTGATGGATGCAAATGTGGAGTGGTAAGTACATAAGGTGAGTGTAAAGTGTTAGAAAATGTTCACTTACCTTTGTTTCTGCCTACAGCCTTCAGCCGTTGTGGAGCCGGAGTCCCGACATCTCCATTGTAGATTTCACAGACTGGCTGTTGGATCCTCCGAACCAACAGCCAGGTGATTTCTGCAAAGTAGAAAGGTTTGATGAGTCCTGAACACAAGGACTCATCAAACTACACAGAATGTCAGTATTTGACAGCTTCACAGAGCTGTCAAACGCTGACATTTCTTCTTTCAAAAAATCTTGACAGATGGCACGTCAGATGTTGATGTGCTCTGTCAGTGACTTCCCCTAATTGGCCTGCTGAGCCCGCGGGGTGGGCTTAACAAGGTCAATCAGGGAAAAATCCCGCTGGTTGGCCAGAAACTGATGGAGGCGGGATTGAAAGCTGGCAAGCAGCAGTCCCGCCTCCAAAAGCTTCCCATTGAGAAAATCCAGTCCTTAGAGTTTCTTTGCTTTTTGTTATTCCAAAAGACTTTGATAGAAATTGGAAAGTGAATCTCAAAGCTTTCGCTTCAGGCAAGTGATGACATATAAATGCATAATGTGCTTTTCTGTTATGAACACTGCACAAACAACAATTCCTGTGAAAGGCAGCATGTATGTACACCAACTGTGGTTCGAAAAGAAAAGAGAGATTAGGGAAGATTTTTCTGTTCCTGCACCTGAGGCAACAAATACAGGAAAATTGTAATATTCCATCAGAAGGCTTTGTAGATCACGGAAGAAGCTTTCCTAGAAATCTTTGCCTTGTTTGTCCCAGGTCAGAATGCACATCAAAGTAATGAGCTGAATTATTGCAAATGAATGGATTGCTGCTCCTATTGAGGCAGTAATCACAGTCATTCTTGATAGTTAAAGGATCCCACCTGATTTTCCATTCTATTTCAATTAATGGATTGAAAATGGAGCAGGTTTCATGCACTACTCCTTTCCTGATTTTCCTGTCTTTGCAGAGACCAGAAAATCCAACACCCTGCAGCGTAGGAACAGGAAAACTGTTTATAGAAAATTAGTTACTGTTCACTGCTGTTGGAAATTAAGTGCAAAAAAATCTCTCCTGAACCATTTAAATAATGAACAATGAGCATTTTATGAAGTAATTTTTGGTTGTTTATGGAAAATTTTGTTTATCGAAGACTATTAAAGTTGGCAAACTGACTAATAGTGCAATAGAATTTTAATTTCTGCCCTCCTGCAGTCAGTTTTCTCGGGCCTCAAGCAGCCCAGCTAGCAGTCCTTAAGGGACCTCTGGAGGCTACCACAAGAAGGTAAGTAAAAGAAAATACCTTCCTGAACGTGGAGCCTGGAGGAGCCCATTGAAACTGCAGGCTGCTGCCGCCCACCATTCGCTTCCCCCTATGCTGATCTTTCTCCCCCCCATCCCCCCACCACCACCCTCCACACCTCCGCTCCCCCGGACTCAACGTGAGTTAGCATCCCCACAAGCCGACTTTCATCCCCTACAGGACTGGCGCACTGCCTGCGGGGGTGTGACTGGCCGGTCGCACCCTGATGACGCAAGAGGACCAATTTCGCGCGGTGCTGTTGTGCATCAGTCGCTGCCGTTGCCAGGGTCGCGGCCAAATTTAGGCTCAATCCAATTTCTGCTCCGTAGATTCTTACCGAATTGGATGTGCCAATTCACAGCAGAAGAATACACTGTACGCCACGTGGTATAATGCCCCTGTCGATTTTTTTAAATGTATTTGTTCATGGGATGTGAGCAACACTGGCAAGTAGTATTTATTGCCCATCCTTAGTTGCCATGAGGGCAATGGGCCAACCATGTAGTGTGGGCCTGGGGTCATGTTTAGGCCAGATCAGGTTGTGGTAACGGGTTCCTTTTCCTGAAGGACATTAGTGAACTACTTGGCTTTAAACCACAATCCAGCAGCTTCCATGGTCATCTTTTGCCAGTGCCAGCCCACAAATCACCAAATTTATTGATTTCAATTTGTCAACTTGCCATGATGGGATTTTAACTCTCACAACTGCTTAGTCCAGCACCATAATTACTGGGCTACCATATCCTGTAAAACAACACGCCCTTCAACTTAGCTGAGCAACACCATGGGAGAGCTGGTGAATAAAAAAACTGCAGCAAAATGAGACATGGTTAAATCAGAAATGTCACATTTTTCACTTTGGAAAGTATAGCTCAGTTTCAGTTTTCAATCCGACAGTTCAAAAGGGAATACTCGAAGGGGAAATGTTGCAGGGCTATGGGGACGGAGTTGGGAGTGGAACTAAGTGGATAGCTCCTTCAAAGAGCTGGCACAGGCACAATGGGCCGAATGGCCTCCTTCTGTGCTGTAAGATTCTATGAGTTTGTTTAACTGGTTTTCAATTTTGTCTGGTTGTTTTGTGGATGTTATCACACATTCCCCATTGAACACATCATCATAACATGATTAATATATCACCTTATTTCATGCATGACGTTAAATATTGCTTCAGACTTTAAGAGCCATTTTGTTAACTGTGTAATCCAAGCCTATTCAGAAAATTCAAAAAAACATATACAACGTGTTAAAAGCAGCAGCAGCAGCAAACTTCGACAAATGGTATGTTAGACAAAAGTGGATGAAAAGGGGACATAGACAGGCTAAGTAAGTGGGCAGAGATTTGGCAGATGGAATACAACACTGGAAAGTGTGAGGTGATGCACTTTGGCAGGAAAAATCCTAGAGCAATTTATTATCTTAATGGCAAGAAGCTGGAGAGTACTGAAGTGCAAAGGGATCTGGGGGTCCTGGTGCACGAAACTCAAAAGGTTAGTATGCAGGTGCAGCAAGTGATTAAGAAGGCAAATGGAATGTTGGCTTTCATTGCTAGGGGGATAGAATATAAAAATAGGGAGGTATTGCTTCAGTTGTACAAGGTATTGGTGAGACCGCACCTGGAATACTGCATACAGTTTTGGTGTCCTTACTTAAGGAAAGACATCCTTGCTCTCGAGGCAGTGCAAAAAAGGTTCACTCGGTTAATCCCGGGGATGAGGGGGTGGTCATATGAGGAGAGGTTGGGTAGATTGGGACTCTACTCATTGGAGTTCAGAAGAATGAGAGGCGATCTTATTGAAACATATAAGATTGTGAAGGGGTTGGATCGGGTGGATGCGGGGAGGATGTTCCCGATGACGGGTGAGACGAGAACTAGGGGACATAGTCTTAGAATAAGGGGCTGCTCTTTCAAAACTGAGATGAGGAGGAACTACTTCACTCAGAGGGTGGTAGGTCCATGGAATATGCTGCCACAAAAAGCTGTAGAAGCTACAACATTAATTAAATTTAAAACAGAAATAGACAGTTTCCTAGAAGTAAAGGGCATTAAGGGTTACGGGGAGCGGGCAGGAATTTGGACATGAGTCTAGGTTCGGATCGGTCATGGCCCTGTGGGTAGTGGAGCGGGCCCAGGGACTGTGTAGCCTGATTCTGCTCCTATTTACTGTGTGCAATTCTGTTAGATGCAGGAGATGGTTCTGTGATAGATAGTAGATTGGCGGTTAGGATCAGATCAGCCATGATCTTATTGAATGGCGGAGCAGGCTCGAGGGGCCGATTGGCCTACTCCTGCTCCTATTTCTTATGTTCTTATGTTCTTAATAACAAGCAGCCTGCGTGAGAGATGGCGCTACCTGGAGGCTTCGGGTGAGGGGGGGGGGGGAAGTGATGTGTTTATCCTACACTTTAGAGGCAGCCCATACAAAAAGGGTTCACAGAAAAGCCAAACGCAACTTAAAAAAAAAGCATGTAAATGGATTTTGCGTCGGAATTTCAAAGGTGTAAAAACAAGTGGCCCAAAGAGCTGTATTCTGATATCCTGCACGATTTGCTGTAATTTGCCGTCCAGTGTCGGTGAAGAGGCACCACTTGCGCGAGACGCCTATGGCAGGTTGTTTGTACCGCATCGCTTTTTATGGTGTCTTTCGTTACTTTCTTTCCAAAGCACAGAGTGCGCTGCGCATTGTATGGCCGTGAGCTTTGAAGAACGACGCTGCTTTTTCAGTTCTGTAATTTTTTTGGGCAGGGTGTGGAGGGGGGGGGTGGGGAGTAATCTGTAGGAAGAAAAATAAATGATTGTTCAAAAAATACCCAAGCATCCTCTTTGTTTGATATGGGTGGTTAATAATAACCCTCAGGACAATGAGAGAGAAAGAAAGCTTTTGCGTTTATTTTTCAGGATCATCTTCAATGCACGACTCACTGGTACTTTGATGTTTTTAAGAGTCACGTCTGTGGTTTGCTCTCAGTGGCTTTTATCTGCCATTGACCCTAAAGGTCAATAAGTAACACTTTCAATGGATCTTTTACTCGGAGGTTTATCCAGCTAGCTCTCAGTCACATTGCACGGGTTACCGAAATGCTAGCCATTAAAGTTTTTGACGTGAGCGCTCAATTTGTTTCAGATTTTCTGTGTAGGTTGAAGGCATCCATGTTTTGGCACCGTCTCTCTGTGAACAAAAAACTTGTCACCTCAGCAAGTGAAAGGCAGATCAACAAACATAATGGGTGCCTTCCCCTCACTGATTGTTTGGAAGTAGATAGAAGCAGAACGTTGATGTGTCCCATCGCCTATCAGTATGAGATCTCAACAAATATAATCCTTCATTAGATTTCACTCAAACTTATCAGTGACTTCATCTAACCAGACTTGGCTTAAACAATGAGTTAGACTAGAACTTACACCATGCCTTAAAAGCCTGAGGGGGAGAAATTCGGTATCGCCCCATTTGGGGCGCAATTATCGGCCTGGCGCGAAGATTAGCGCCGGCGCTAATTATCGCCACCGATTGTAAACTTGACTTTTATCGCCCCTAGAGGTGATGGGAGCACTAAATCAGGCGCTTCACACCTGTCTTAAGGCGCAAAGGCCGAGGAGCAAGGCGCTACCTCAGAGCGCTGGCGAAGCTCATGTGATGTCAGTCAGCAATGGAACACACACACAATGGCCCCGGCCAGTTCTTAAAGGGGAGGGTTGATCTTGCTTTCCATCCACATCCTGCTCATTGTAGCCTTGAATCTCGGCCTGGAGAGACCTGTACATCAAATCTGCTGGAAAGAACAATGGAGAGTACCAGGGAAAGAGCTCAGAGTGCAGCCCCCACAGTCTTTTCTAAATCGATACAAGGAAGGGAAAATCAAAATGAACCTGCAAAGTGCTGCTCAGTACCCAAAACTCCTTCACACAGCGTTGAATCTCTCCAGAAGTCTCTCTCTCTCTCTCTCTCAGAATGCGTGGTTCAAAAATGTCACCAACAATAAAAGGCAGGAAGCGGTCGCCTTTAAATAGCGCTCCCCCAGTCCCTTCCTGACTGCAAAACGCTCCCCTCAACCTGTCGTTACTAGCGGCAGGCAGTAAGGCAGGGGGCGCCACTCAATATCCGCTCCGGGACGATACCGGGGCGTTGCGCACTCGACTGATGTCACGATCTGCCGGCGCAGGAGATCGTGGCGGTAGTGTTTAGCGCCGCCGCAAAATGTCTAGTTAATTTCACGAGCGACGCAAACATCGCCGTGCCCGGGCGCTAAATGCTTTGTGCCCCATTAGCGCCCTCTTAAGGCGCTAACGGGAGGCGCAACCAACTGAATTTTTCCCTCTAAACGTTTTATATTGCAATGAAATCCACATTTAAAAAGGAAAGCAGTTCTAAACATAAGAACATAAGAAATAGGAGCAGGAGTAGGCCATTTGGCCCTTCGAGCCTGCTCCGCCGTTCATTAAGATCCTGGCTGATCTTTTACCTCATCTCCATTTTCCTGAACTATCACCATATCCCTTGATCTCCTTAATATTCAAAAATCTATCGATCTCTGTCTTGAATATACTCGCACAACACCAGGTTATAGTCCAACAGTTTTATTTAAAATTACGAGCTTTTGGAGCGCTGCTCCTTCTTCAGGTACAAGAAGAAGGAGCAGCGCTCCGAAAGCTCGTAATTTTAAATAAAACTGTTGGACTATAACCTGGTGTTGTGCGACTTCTCATTTTTGTCCACCCCAGTCCAACACCGGCATCTCCGCATCTTGAATATACTCAACGATTGAGTCTCCACAGCCCTCTGGGGTTGAGAATTCCAAAGATTCACCACCCTCTGAGTGAAGAAATTTCTCCTCATCTCAGCCCTAAATGGCCGACCCCTTATTCTGAGACTGTGACCCCTGGTTCTAGACTCTCCAGCCAGGGGAAACATCCTCCCTGCATCTACCCTGTCAAGCCCTGTAAGAATTTTGTATGTTTCAATAAGATCACCTCTCATTCTTCTAAACTCGAGAGAATATAGGCCTAGTCTACTCAATCTGTCCTCATAGGACAATCCCCCCATCCCAGGAACCAGTCTGGTGAACGTTCGTTGCACTCCAAAAAGCAATGGTAGGTTTCCTGATAAACTCTTCTAGTGCCATGTTCATCAGGATTAGAGTTACATTACATAGAGTCTACAGCACAGAAACAAGACATTCGGCCAAACTGGTGCATGTCGGTGTTGCTGCTCCACACGAGCCTCTTCCAACCCTACTTCATTAGGTTCCCTGGTGGCTCAGTGAGTAGCTGAGAGATACAGTTCCAATCCCTGGCCTGTGATTCACCAGCTTGTCTCAGCCAGAGCCGTGGTAAGGGTCACTTGGGTTTGGCAGCAGCATCATTGAGATAGGGAGGCAAAAATTTGCAAGAGTTTCCACCTAGCATCGTAATCAAGCAACTCTTGCCTTATGTGCGTGAGTGGGCGTGTGTGGACGGGATCCAGCTCAGCTGTGATAGGGCCCAGGTTGAATAGCGTTCTGACTGTCAAGGCTCAAGCATGGAGAATGGTCATTTAGTTGAAGTACCAATTAGCATCCATCCCTGTGGAACTATAGCCCAGCAAGACAAATAATTTTTTTGAGGGAGGAAATTAGTAGAAAAAATTGTTGGAAACAAAAGTCCGTTCATCCTCTTTTTTTACTACATCTACAATGTTTTTTGAATGATGAACACAAGCATCCACAGTGGGACTTTTCTTGCATTCCTCTTGAAATTTAGCCCTCTGCATCCATGTTATCCTCAGTAAGGGAGCTGGGGGTGCGGTGGGGGGGAGATGGCTGGAAAGGGTTATTGGTTCCAGCTTCAGCAGAATGTCTCTCATTAGTTAGGAGGAGGCACACTTTGATGGGATGGGATAGGATATTTCCGCATCTAACTTTCTGTTACTCTTCTATATGACCCAACCAAACTCAGTCCTGAGGAGAAGATCTTCTGGTCAAGGGTCCAACACTAGCTACATGTAGATTGCCTGCAATCTATCTGTTCAATGCTTATATTTTTGATCCAGTGTACAATATATACATAGAAATTCATCATATAAAAATTGATCAGCCATTATTCCTGAAAAATTCATTGAAAAACCCTCTGGAATCCACTTTCTTAGCATCATAGGCTTTCATTAAATTTGTCGGAGTGGTTTGAAGGAATTATTTGAACTTGCATAATTTTTAGGGTCAGCATTAGTTTTCTGACAGGATTTGGTCACAAGCAAAACATAACTGGTACCCAAAACGTTCATTATAATGAGGGCCCGCAGTGATTGCAGAATGTCACTACTCCAACAATAATGAACTGATTTAGACACAAAAGTGTAAAGGGCACTGTGCGTCTGTGGGCAATACTTTCAGGATGTGTTACACTAATATATGACCACATTGAAAACAGAAATGCAACTTCTCGGACGGTTGACTGTGTAAGTGCACACTGCACATATACATCAGAAGGTCTCCGCTTTGTTCCTTGGACTGTGTTGAGTTAGTTGAGCTCGGCCTGAGCTGCAGTTGGGGTGCTATTTTTACATTCTCAGGATGTGGGCATTGCTGGTAAGGCCAGCATTTATTGCCCATTCCTAGTTGCCTTGAGAAGATGATGGTGGGCCTTCTTCTTGAACCGTTGCAGTCCATGTGGTATTCTTTGATGCAACTAAGTAACTTGCCCCTTCAAAGGGCAGTTAAGTGTCAACCACGTTAGTGTGGGACTGGAGTCACATATAGGTCAGACCAGGTAAGGACAGCAGATTTCCTTCCCTAAAGGACATTAGTGAGCCAATCGGTTTTTTACAACAATCCGACAGCTTCATGGTCACATTTACTGATACCAGATATTTATTTCCAGATTTAAAAAAAAAAATATATAAATTCTCAATCTCCACGGTGGGATTTGATCTCAAATTCTCTGGATTATTAGTTCAGGTCTCTGGATTACAAAAGAAAGAACGTCTCAAAGCACTTAACAGTCAATGATGTACTGTTGAAGCGTAGTCATGGAATCATAGAATCATAGACTGGTACAGCACAGAAGGAGGCCATTGGGTCAATTGTGCCTGTGTTGGTTCTTTGAAAGAGCTATCCAATTAGTCTCACTCCCCTGCTCTTTCCCCATAGCCCTGCAACATTTTCCCTTTCAAGTATTTATCCAATTGCCTTTTGAAAGTTATTATTGAATCTGCTTCCACCACTCTTTCAGGCAGTGCATTCCAGATCATAATAACTTGCTGTGTAAAAACATTTCTCCTCATCTCAGCTCTGGTTCTTTTGCCAATTACCCTAAATCTGTGTCCTCTGGATACCGCCCCTCTGCCACTGGAAACAATTTCTCCTTATTTACGCTATCAAAACCCTTCATGACTTTGAACACCTCTATTAAATCTCCCATTGACCTTCTCTGTTCTAAGGAGAACAACCCCAGCTTCTCTTAGTCTCTCCACGTAACTGAAGTCTTTCATTCCTAGTACCATTCTCGTAAACCTACTCTGCACCCTCTCTAAGGCCTTGACATCCTTCCTAATGTGTTGCCTATAATTGGCCACAATACTTCAGCTGGGGCTTAACCAGTGTTTTATAAAAGTTTAGCATAACTTCCTTGCTTTTTTACTCTATCCCTTTACTTATAAAGCCAAGGATCTTGTATGCCTTTTTAACAGCCTTCTCAACTTGTCCTGCCAGCTTCAAAGACTTGTGTACACATACCCCAGGTCTCTCTGTTCCTGCACCCCCTTTAAAATAGAACCTGCTTCCTCCACCCTTTCAAGCAGTGCATTCCATATCATAAGAACTAGCTGCATAAAAAAAACTCTCCTCATCTCGCCTCTGGTTCTTTTGCCAATGACCTTAAATCTGTGTCCTCTGGTTACTGACTTTTTTTTGCCAGTGGAAACAGTTTCTCCTTATTTACTCTATCAAAACCCTTCATGAGTTTGAACACCTCTATTAAATCTCCCCTTAACCTTCTCACTGTTATAATGTAGGGAAATGCGGCAGCCAATTTACACACAGCAAGGCCCCACAAACAGCAATGAGATAAATGACCAGATAATCTCTTTAACAGATAATGTGTGCGTGTGTGGCTGTAGTATCTTCCACGGTCAAATATGGAGTGGGACTAATTGGATCGCTTTTTCAAAGAGCCGGCACAGGCACGACAACCCAAATGGCCTCCTTCTGTGCTGTAATATTCTACGATTCTATGAAATAGCCATATGGCTCTCACCATCTAGGCTTACATAGGCAAAATGGTCATTTGAGAAAAGTACAGGAATGCCGCCAGCGGCCGTGGAATTGTACCTCGGCATGAGTCAGTGCTGTGACGAAAAGAAGGGAGAAAATTGCAAAAAGAGCAGATGGACAAATGCGTTAATGCTCGTGCAGTGATAATGGTTCTGCACTAGAGGAGCAAGCCCACGCCTGTTTGTGAACTGGACATTGATCCTTCAGAAATGTAAAGTGTCTCTTAATTTTTAAGCAGTACAAAAGTCAGTGAATGTCGGCATAAAACTTCACGGTGGATTGGTTACACATGAAGGGAATGGGCCACAGACGTTGTTAAAGGTTTTGGCTTTTTCATTTTCTTATTCTGCTGACACCTGTGTAAGTGATCATTTGAAAGGTCACATGTCAGTGGTTTCCTATGTCTACTGATGTTTATGGGTCTGTTAGACTGCGGCATGTGACCCAGGTTTCACTGTGTTACTGAGAACTCAATCCCATTGTTAGTTCCCACATAGATAATATGAGCTCGTGTCAATTTTGCTGGTATGTTACTTTCCAGAACATTCCCCATTAGGTTGGAGTTAAGAGTTTTGTCCCCTTTCAATACAACTCTCAACAGATGTGAGTCTCAACCCAATTCCCAGTGGACAGAAAATCCACTGCACAAAATGGCCTCCGCCTAGAGCAATACTTGTTATGAATAATAATTAAAAAGCGGATGAGGGAAATTGAACATTTCAACAGCTTGCCTGGCAAACTGAGAGAAAGAAAAAATTGTTGGGGTGAACATATACTTCCAAATTACTCGTGTTTCACTGCTTCATTTAGTGAATTATTTGAATGAAAGCCTGAAAAGGAGCTGAATGCAATGTTCCCTCTAATTTTTTCCCCGTGCGTGGTCCCTTTAAATTTGCCGCGGGGCTGCCTGCCCATGCATCTTAGGGGGAACACTGGCTGAATGGTGTCGAATAATATGAAAATCAGATTATTCCAAAGTGCAGCGAAGACAGGCAAATCAGGCGGAGAGGAGTGCATTCTCCTGATGGGAGTAATGTTGAGTTTCCGCCCATTTATGGACGGAATACAGGGCTGGCCCCATAAGGGGCATGAGCTCCTCTCCACCTGATGTCTGTGTTCACTACACCCAAGGTGATCCAAGAGCCCCAGGCACAGGAACAGGAAGATCTGCCCCATTAACTTTTAGAACTAATAATAGAAATATGGCGACAGAAGTAGGCCATTCACCCATCAAGTCTGCTCAACCAATTTTTTCTCGGATCTACAGCACCGGAGAAGCACACACTGCCGAAAGCTCCTGTACTTTCGTTGCTCACGGATGGGAGTGTGCGTTTCGCAATGCTTTGCAGAATCTTTTGTATTTACCTTAAATTCACATGGCAGTGAAACATTGAAATCATTTTAGGTCAGGGGATAGCCCTGTATCCAGAGCATTTAGAATCCTGTGGCAATTCCTGAGGCAATCCTAACCAAATTCTTTAGTGTGAAAACATGGGTTCTGCAGCACACCTGTCCAGGGTTAGGAGACATCTCACTCTAATAAACGTTTTCAAAATACTTTATGCTACACTGGTGGTTTCTGTCCATTGCGAACTGTTTTTAAGGCAGTTTATTGTACTTTGTTTCCGAGTTCCCAAATGCTATAAACATAGAAACATAGAAACTAGGAGCAGGAGTAGGCCATTCGGCCCGTCGAGCCTGCTCCACCATTCAATACGATCATGGCTGATCATCCAAATCCAGTACCCTGTCCCTGCTTTCTCACACAAAATCCCCATCGAGCCTGCACCGACACATATCCCACCCTATCCCCGTAACCCCACGTATTTAATTCCCCCTAACATATCCCATCCTATCCCCGTAACCCCACATATTTAATCCCCCCCTAACACTAAGGGTCAATTTATCTACAGGATTCTACTATTTGAAGGGGCTGCTCCTCAAACTCTGGCTGCACTTCGGTCCCATGCTCCTGATCTTTGGGCCACCCGGTGCGGAGGGGAGCGGGCAAGTAGGAGGACCTCCTCATAGGACTGCTCCTGGGGGCCTGGCCAAGGTGGCCATTAACAGGTCCGGGCAGCGGGCGGTCGAGGGGGTCGTCCTGCCCGACTGCCTACCTCCCTTCCGCGGCTATGTTTGCACCCGGGTGTAACCTGGAGGTGGAGCACGCGGTGGCCACCGGCACGCTTGAGGCCTTCTGCGGCCGGTGGGCACCGCAGGGACTGGAGTGTTTCATCGCCCCCGAAACAAAAAATGTAATTTGATTTGTTAAGTTTACTTTAAAAGTTCTTGTTTAAGTTACAGTTTTATTGGTTGTGCCCCTTTAAAAGGGGGCACCTGCTTCCCTTTCATTTGTGATGGCACCAGCCATCAATCACTGAAGTGAACCAACAAGAGGTTGCAATAGCAGCTGTTGCTTGACACCTAGCAAGCTCGCTTGACTTCCCATCTACCTAGGTGAGACAGTTAAGTGCGAAGTGGCAGCTACTGTTAAATTGTAGTTTAACCAATATTTGGTATACCAGAATCAGCAAGGTGCCAGGTGACAACCAATAGCTCATTAATCCCCATGCATTCTACACCGTCCACATTTAACCTGCTGAACTGGACTCAAGAGTTTCTGCAAAGTGTCAGTTGTGGCTCAGTTGGTAGCACACTCACTTCTAGAGTCAGAAGGTTGTGGGTTCATAGTCCCACTCCAGGGACTCGAGCACATAAAGCTAGGCTGATACTACAGTACAGTGCAGTGCTGAGGGAGTGCTGCATTGTTGGAGATGCTGTCTTTCGGATGAGACATTAAATCGAGGCCCCGTCTGCTCTCTCAGCTGGATGTAAAAGATCCCATGGCACTATTTCGAAGAAGAGCAGGGGAGTTATCCCCGCTGTCCTGGCCAATATTTATCCCTCAATCAACATAAGAAAAAAAAAAGATTATCTTGTCATTATCACTTTGCTGTTTGTGGGAGCTTGCTGTGCACAAATTGGCTGCCGCGTTTCCTACATTACAACAGTGACTACACTTCAAATAGTACTTCATTGGCTGTAAAGCGCTTTGAGACGTCCGGTGGTCGTGAAAGGCGCTATATAAATGCAAGTCTTTCTTTCTTTTCAAAGCTATCTGGTTAAGAAGTTGAGATCAATGGAGTGTCAAACTCCACATGCATTTAAAGCTTTGTACATTTCATCTCCAGGTTAAGCCATTGCATACCAAGGTGATTAGAAGATTGGCATCATTTGAACTCAGAACATTTGATATTAGGGTTGGGACACCAGATGTTGGATCAATATGACAACAAGAACTTGCATTTAGATACTACCTTTAACATAGAAAGACACCCCAAGGTGCTTCACAAAAGTATAACCAGACAAAAAGATGAACACTGAGCCGAAGAAGGAGATAAAAGGAGGGGGTGACCAAAAGCTTGGTCAAAGAGGTGGGTTTTAAGGAGGGTTTTACAGGAGGTGGCGATGAGGAGGGGCTTAGGCGGTGAAATCCAGGGCTTGGGCCCTAGATGACTGAAGGCACGGCTGCCAATGGTGGGCCGACTAG
Source organism: Squalus acanthias (assembly GCA_030390025.1). Lineage (NCBI taxonomy): Eukaryota > Metazoa > Chordata > Chondrichthyes > Squaliformes > Squalidae > Squalus > Squalus acanthias. The sequence continues at coordinate 15,984,684 of CM059434.1, read as the reverse complement.
GTCAGGAGTGCACAAGGGACCAGAGCAACAAAGAGTCATAGGGGGAAAAATTCAGTTGGTTGCGCCTCCCGTTAGCGCCTTAAGAGGGCGCTAATGGGGCGCAAAGCATCCAGCGCCCAGGCGCGGCGAAGTTTGCGCCGCTCGCGAAATTAACTAGACATATTGCGGCGGCGCTAAACACTACCGCCACGATCTCCTGCGCCGGCAGATCGTGACGTCAGTCGAGTGCGCAACGCCCCGGTATCGCCCCGGAGCGGATATTGAGTGGCGCCCCCCGCCTTTCCGCCTGACGCTAGCAACGACAGGTTGAGGGGAGCGTTCTGCAGTCATGAAGGGAAAGGGGGAGCGCTATTTAAAGGTGACCGCTTCCTGCCTTTTATTGTTGGTGCCATTTTTGAACTACGCATTCTGAGAGAGAGAGAGAGACTTCTGGAGAGATTCAATGTTGTGTGAAGGAGTTTTGGGTACTGAGCAGCACTTTGCAGGTTCATTTTGATTTGCCCTTCCTTGTATCGATTTAGAAGAAACTGTGGGGGCTGCACTCTGAGCTCTTTGCCTGGTACTCTCCATTGTTCTTTCCAGCAGATTTAATGTGCAGGTCTCTCCAGGCCGAGATTCAAGGCTGCAATGAGCAGGATGTGGATGGAAAGCAAGATCAACCATCCCCTTTAAGAACTGGCCCGTGCCATTGTGTGTGTGTTCCATTGCTGACTGACATCACATGAGCTTCGCCAGCGCTCTGAGGTAGCGCCTCGCTCCTTGGCCTTTGCGCCTTAAGACAGGTGTGAAGCGCCTGATTTAGCACTCCAATCACCTCCAGGGGCGATAAAAGTCAAGTTTGCAGTCGGTGGCGATAATTAGCGCCAGGCGCTAATCTTTGCGCCCGGCCGATAATTGCGCCCCAAATGGGGCGATACTGAATTTCTCCCCCATAGAGTCATAACGGCACAGAAGGAGGCCATTCAGCCCATCGAGTCCATGCCAGCTCTCTGTAGAGCAATCCAGTCAGTCCCATTCCCCCGCTCTATCCCCGTAGCCCTGCAAGTTTATTTCCCTCAAGTGCCTATCCAGTGCCTCCTTGAAAGCATTGAGTGTCTCCGCTTCCACCACTTCCGTCGGCAGCGAGTTCCAGGTCCTCACCACTCGCTGCAGGGATGGGGGTATCGTTGTAGGGCTTGAGGAGGTTGCAGAGGTAGATAGATAGTCCACAAAGGAATTCAACATGAAGATGAGAATTTTAAATTAGAAGCCATGTAAGCACCAAAGACAGGAATGATGGGATTTGGTGCGGGATAGTTCATGGGCACCTAAATGCAATTTGCATCAATGTGAAAGAGGCACTAGAACTGTCTACTAAAATAATGGCCCAGAATTCACGGTCGGTATGACGGCGTACTCTCAGAGTACGCCGTCATACTGCCTTTGAAATTGACTGCAAGTTCGGGATTTCCACATGCGCTTGCGTACGCGCTAAATCCCGAGCTTGTAATCTGTCAAGTTCCGACTGCGCATTGGCTTCGCTGCACGTTTCACCTACCCATTGAAATCAACATGCTGGCGAAAAGTTGGGCTAATTGCCCACCTACTGCACATCAATTACACTGAAAATCATTACATCTGGTGCAAACAGGCGCAGGAGCTGTTTGTGGGAGCTTGCTGTGCACAAATTGGCTGCCGCGTTTCCTACATTACAACAGTGACCACACTTCAAAAGTACTTCATTGGCTGTAAAGCGCTTTGGGACATTCGGTGGTTGTGAAAGGCGCTATATAAATGCAAGTTGTCTTCTTCTTCTTCTTCTTCTTCTGCTTCATCATTTTTTAGGAAATAAAACAGCTATGAAGACTCATGGTAAGATGCAGAGTCTGAAACTTGGCTGTTCAGTGTATCACCAAAACAGATTATGCAGTAATTTATTTCACTGCTGTTTGTGGGAACTTGTTGTGCGCAACAAATCATCCATTTGCTATCAAATACTTATTACATATACCCAGAGCAGATTCTGAGAAGCTGATATTAGGCTGGCAGCTTTTTTTTTTATTATGCTAGAACCTCACAAGTTTTGAAGTCTTTCTGTGCAGTCAGGCCTGCATTATGTGGCAGGGTATACAGTATTAGTTATGCAAGGAATGCCTTTGATCAGGAGTTTATGAGAAGCCATGAAACTAATCCTACTAACAGCGCACTGTCTGAGAGCTGGCTACAAAAATAGTGTGAGTTAGAATGTAAAGTTGCAGTTATCAAATTTTACTAAATTTAATGGGGGCTATGTAAAATGATTGGAGGGAGAGAAAAATCACCATCCACAGCCCAGAGTAGCACTTTGTTCTGATTCAACCCCTCCCACACTGAAATATTAAAGGATTACAATTTCCCACTGTCTCAGATAACACTCTTAATTAGAAAATGCTCTTTGTGCTCGTCCACCTTTTTAGCATTTAGCATTCTTGGAGATATTAAGATACAGGAAGCACGCTTGAGCTGTACTATTTATTGGAATGGAGTCATGATGAATGCATATACAATCCAAGCATAGAATTCCGGTACCATTCACTCCTGTTACATAAAGGACTAATCTGAGCATTATCTCAATCTAAGTATTAAATGTATTGGCAGAATGGTTACGTCCTGGTCATTATTCAGCTGTGCCAAGAAGTCAAAAGCTGGAATACAATGCTTAGGAAGTTATGTCTGTGTTTTGATGTCTACATTACAAGAACGACGGGCTTCAGATAACTAAAGATAAAAATAAATCCCTGCACAAGTTCTGATGAAAGGTCCCATCCGAAATGTTAACCTGTCTGCCTCTCTCTTTCAGATGCTGACTGATAGGTTGTGTATTTCATGTATTTTCTGATTTTATTCCAGATAACTCAAGATGTGTCTGAATAAGGGGCAATTCCTTTATTTATGGTGGGTTCCTCCGATCATTGCTTGCACCTTAAATCCTGTTTCATTTAACCAACTGTCTCTCTAAGTGAAGAAATTTCTCCTCATCTCAGTCCTAAATAACCAACCAACATAACAAAAACAGGATTATCTGGTCATTATCACATTGCTGTTTGTGGGAGCTTGCTGTGCGCAAATTGGCTGCTGCGTTTCCTACATTACAACAGTGATTACACTTCAAAAAGTACTTCATTGGTTGTAAAGCGCTTTGAGACGTCCGGTGGTTGTGAAAGGCGCTATATAAATGCAAGTTGTCGTCTTCTTCTTCTTCTTCTTCTGCTTCATCATTTTTTAGGAAATAAAACAGCTATGAAGACTCATGGTAAGATGCAGAGTCTGAAACTTGGTTGTTCAGTGTATCACCAAAACAGATTATGCAGTAATTTATTTCACTGCTGTTTGTGGGAACTTGTTGTGCGCAAATTGGCTGCTGTGTTTCCCTACTTTACAACAGAGACTATAAACTTCAAAAAGTATTTAATTGGCTGTGAAGTGCTTTGGAACATCCTGAGGTTGTGAAAGGCATGATATAAATGCAAGTTATTTTTTTACTTCTTATTAATTATCCAAAAAAATGCAACCACTGGAATGAGTGATATAATGCAAGAAAATCATACAGGAATGATGGAGTAAATCCTGTGTTAGTAGACAATGGAGGTGTGTTTTGCTTCAGGGAGTTTTGAGAATGGTACTAACACAGATCTATATAGTACAGAGCATAGTATTCACACAATTTTTTTACAGTAATGGTACAGTACTGACAAGCTTTATGCAGTACTGAGTGCTTACAAAGAGACACAGATCTGTACATTACTGCGTACAGTAGAGAAACACATATCTATGGAATGCTCAGAGAAACACAGGACCGTACTGCAATGTGAGAGAAGCAGAGGTATACAGTACTGAGAGAGACCAAAAAATAAACCAGGTCAAGGTAGGCTAAGTAATAACAACAACAATAAGTAGGCTGTGATAGAAATTGCATAATGAACAAGCTGTGATAGAACTTGCGTGATAATATAAGAGCACAAACTCAAAAGATGAGGGAGGCCATTTGGTCCATATTAGCCCATCCATCCAGAAAAAAGTGTATAGTCATCATGTCAACTGGATCTTGAATGAAGCTAAGCTTTTCACTTCCACTACCAATACCTGGAAGACCTTTCAACGTGTTGATCACTCCTTGCATGAGGTTCTTTCTGAAATCAGCACTAAGTGTCACCAGTTTTAACCTCTTCCACCGCCCCCCCCCCCCCACTCCCAGTTCTAATGTCTGGGCTTACCTTGTAAGTACTGCTCCAGATTTACCTTATCTATACCGTTTAACACTTAAGAAAAAGGTTTGGTTGGGTTAGTGTACTACAGATAGAATACTTATTCAAGGAGCTGAAGTCTTGAGCAACTTGATTGTGAGATCCCCATGCATTCTACACCATCCACATTTAACCTGCTGAACTGGACTCAAGAGCTTCTGCAAATTGTCAATTGTGGCTCAGTTGGTAGCACACTTGCTTCTGAGTCAGAAGGCTTGTGGGTTCAAGTCCCGCTCCATGAAACATAAGCACTTAAATCTAGGCTGACACTCCAGTGCAGTACTGAGGGAGTGCTGCACTGTCGGAGGTGCTGTCTTTCAGATGAGATGTAAACCACAGACTCTGTCTGCTCTCTCAGGTTAATGTAAAAGATCCCATGGCAATATTTCAAAGAAGAGCAGAGGAGTTATCCCTGGTGTCCTGACCAATATTTATCCACTAATGGTGTGGAGGACGAATTCTTGGAATGCATGCGAGATGGTTTCCTGGATCAGTATGTGGAGGAACCAACCAGGGAACAGGCTATTCTGGATCTGGTACTGTGTAATGAGAAAGGGCTAATCAATAATCTTGTGGTAAAGGGGCCTTTAGGGACAAGTGACCATAATATGATTGAATTTTACATTAAGTTTGAGAGTGATGTAGTCCAATCTGAAACTAAGGTCTTCAATCTAAACAAAGGAAACTACAAGGGTATGAGGGACAAGTTGGCCATGGTAGATTGGGAGACTACACTAAAAGGTATGAAGGTGGACATACAATGGCTAACATTCAAGGAAATAATGCATAATTTGCAACAAACATATATTCCTCTAGGGCATAAAAACCCAAAAGGAAAAGTGATCCAACATGACTAACGAAAGAAATTAAAGCTAGTATTAAGTCAAAGGAGGAAGCTTATAAAGTTGCCAGAAAAAGCAGTCAGCCTGAGGATTGGGATTTTTTTAGAAATCAGCAAAGGGGGACCAAGAAATTGATAAAGAAAGGGAAAATGGAATATGAGCACAAACTAGCGAAAAATATAAAAACGGATTGTAAAAGCTTCTATAGGTATGTGAAAAGGAAAAGACTGGCGAAGGTAAATGTAGGTCCTTTACAGTCAGAGACAGGAGAATTTATAATGGGGAATGAGGAAATGGCATGAGAAATTAAATAAATACTTTGTTTCTATCTTCACGGATGAAGACACAAAAAACCTCCCAGAAATATGAGAAAACCAAGGGTGTGGCAAGAATGAGGAACTTAAAGAAATTATTATTAGTAAAAAAACAGTACTAGCAAAATTAATGGGACTAAAAGTCGATAAATCTCACGGACCGGATGACCTACATCCTAGGGTTTTGAAAGAGGTGGCCATTGGGATAGTGGACGCATTGGTTGTCATCTTCCAAAATTCTATAGATTCTGGAACGGTTCCTGCAGATTGGAGGATAGCAAATGTAACCCTGCTATTTAAGAAAGGAGGGAGAGAGAAAATGGGGAACTACAGACCTGTTAGCCTCACATCAGTAGTTGGGAAAATGCTGGAATCTATTATAAAGGATGCAATAACTGGGAACTTGCGAAACTAATAGTAAGATTGGGCAGAGTCAACATGGATTTATGAAAGGGAAGTCCTGTTTGACAAACCTATTGGAGTTCTTTGAGGATGTAACTAGTGGAGTAGACAAAGGGGAACCGGTAGATGTGGTGTATTTGGATTTTCAGAAGGCCTTCGATAAAGTCCCACACAAGAGGTTGGTGAACAAAATTAGACACATGGAATTGGGGGTAATATACTAGCATGGATTGAGAATTGGTTAACAGACAGAAAACAAAGAGTAGGGATAAACGGGTCTTTTTCAGGATGGCAGGCTGTGACTAGTGGGGTACCGTAAGGATCGGTGCTTGGGCCCCAGCTATTCACAATCTATATCAATGATTTGGATGAGGGGACTAAATGTAACATTTCCAAATTTGCTGATGACACAAAGCTAGGTGGCAGTGTCAGTTGCGAAGAGGATGTGAAGAGGCTTCAAGGGGATCGCGACAGGCTCAGTGAGTGGGCGAGAACATGGCAGATGGATTATAATGTGGATAAATGTGAAGTTATCCACTTTGGTAGAAAAAACAGAAAGGCAGAGTATTTCCTAAATAGTGAAAGATTGGGGAATGCAGATGCTCAAAGGGACCTGGGTGTCCTTGTACATGAGTCACTGAAAGTGAATGTGCAGGTGCAGCAAGCCATTAGGAAGGCAAATGGTATGCTGGCCTTCATTACAAGAGGATTTGAGTACAGGAGTAAAGAAGTCTTACTCCAATTATATAGGGCCTTGGTGAGACCGCACCTGCAGTACTATGTACAATTTTGATCTCCTTACCGAAGGAAGGATATACTTGCCATAGAGGGACTGCAACGAAGGTTCACGAGATTGATTCCTGGGATGGCGGGACTGTCGTATGATAAGAGATTGAGTAAACTCAGCCTGTATTCTCTTGAATTCAGAAGAATGAGAGGGGATCTCATTGAAGCATACAAAATTATTACAGGGCTTGATAGGGTGGATGCTGGGAGAATGTTTCCATTGGCTGGGGAGTCTAGAACCAGGGGCCACAGCCTCAGGATAAAGGGTAGGCCAATCTACCCCAGAGGGTTGTGGAGGCTCAGTCATTGGGTATATTCAAAACAGAAGTCAATAGATTTCTGACTAGTAAGGGCATCAAGGGATATGGCGATAAGGTCGGTGAATGGAATTGAGGCAGAAGATCAGCCATGATCTCATTGAATCGCAGAGCAGGCTCGAAGGGCCGAATGGCCTACTCCTGCTCCTATTTCTTATGTTCTTATGTTCTTATCCCTCAATCAACATCACTAAAACAAATTATCTGGTCATTATCACATTGCTGTTTGTGGGAGCTTGCTGTGCGCAAATTGGCTGCTGCGTTTCCTACATTACAACAGTGACTACATTTCAAAAAGTACTTCATTGGCTGTAAAGTGCTTTGGGACATCTGGTGGTTGTGAAAGGCGCTACAGAAATGCAAGTCTTTCTTTCTTTATTGCTTTATTATATACTCACTTCCATTACTTCAATCAGCTTTCCAACTTCGGACATAAAAACTGAGAATAAAAAAGATGTGCTATATCTAAACTCTTTGCAATTACAACCCTGATTGTACTTTGTAGTTTGACTGGACTATAAAGCAGACTCTAGCACCTATTCCATAAAGTAAAAGCATTTGGGGCATTTTTACATTATAATCTTTTGAACATAAACTAGGATCCTCTGCATCCTTTACTGGAACTTCCATACTTAATTGCACAGTATGTATAATATATTACACTTCAATTCAGTCGTCAAAATCTTCGCAACTGTATCTGCAATATTTTTCTGCACAATTAAAAAAATGACCATAAATTGAGACGACTACATAGAAAGAAAGAACTTGCATTTATATAACGCCTTTTACGACCTTAGGAGGTCCCAAAGCTCTTTACAGCCAATGAATTACTTTTGAAGTGTAGGAAACGCAGCACCCAATTAGCACACAGCAAGATCCCACAAACAGCAATGAGATAAGCGAGCAGATCATCTGTTTTAGTGATGCTGATTGAGGGATAAATATTGGCCGGGACACCGGGGAGAACTCCCCTGCTCTTCTTTAAAATAGTGCCATGTGATCTTTAACATCCAACTGAGAGGATAGACTGAGCCTCGGCTAAAGGTCTCATCCGAAAGACGGCACCTCCGACAGTGCAGCATTCCCTCAGTACGGCACTGGAGTGTCAGCCTGGATTATGTGCTCAAGTCTCTGGAATGGGACTTTGAACCCACGACCTTCTGACTCAGAGGCGAGAGAGCTACCACTGTACCAAGGCTGACATCTAAGATGGAATCCATTTTAGCAACAGAGGAGGAAATGAGCTATAAAAAAAAGTATAAAAGCAACCATACCCCATCAAGAACCAGTGTATTCAGAGCAGGAGATGGTAAAAATGGTGGGGGCTGGGGGGAAAGGGTTGGACTTTGGCTGCGCTCATGCTCGATTGGAGCATGTTGGTGGACTACTTGATTGTGGTGGGCCATCACAACCAAACTCAATCCTGTCTTTATGCAAGGTTCGCCCAAGTGTACTTCCTAGCACAGGTCACTGGATAGCATTCAGAAGCTGGAAAGTTAGTTGATTTTCCCTACCTCTGTAGGCTAGGGATTCCAAGACCAATTGTAGCAACCCTACCAGCAACTGGCCGAGATCACCACCTTCAGCACAGACCTGGGGCCTTCTTCGTCTGTGTGGCTCAGTTCAATACAGCACAGTTCATGGAACCGTAGAGTCACGAAAGGGGAGCATTCAAATTCTGTAAATAATAAAATTATTAATACAACTGCACAAATCACCCTTTGTAGACCAAAAATGTTGCAGCTAAACCTTAGCAACTAGACTGACTGTTTTCAAAGACCAGAGAATGTTGAAAGGGGCATTATCTGATTTGTGCTGGCTTTGAAATAAAGCCTAGGTAGATTGACAAAAGAAAAGCATGCAGGTTGTGTGCTTTTAAAGAGGTTATGGATGAACATTCACCAGACCACCAGTCTTCCTAATTACCACAGCCCAGTGGTAATAAAAATTCCTTTCATCGGCTTCATTTGATATATGTTAGTGGACAGATCATTTATCAACAGCCTGCACTTTGCAAAAGCTTTGTCATGAAATTTCACCCATTCAAATAGAAATTCCATATTGACTAGAAGAAGCACCATTTTGTAGTCTACTTGTTCTTAGGATGAATGTATGAACATAAAAATTCCTCTGGAGCCAAACTTTCAGTGGGATGGAGATTTTACAGTTGGAAATCTCATCTGTACTTTGTTACTCTGTGTCGTGGACTCTATAATCAATAAACAAGGGAAAAACATGCTATCAACTGAGTCTGCTACCACTTTAAATCAATTCTTCTCGAATGGATTACACTAAGTGTACTTTCAATTCATTGTTAACTTTCATTAACAATTCATACTGCCTTTCTTTTCCCTTTTCAGTTTCTGATGAATTCTGTGTTTTAGCAAAATCTCATCAGAACACTGTGTTTATCAGAGGAGGGATAGCAATGATGGAAGGTATTATTAGGAGATAATTCTTCACCTTGAGAGGAGGCTGGAAGACATGACTTGTCCTCTGAGAGGTAAACTCTTAGCACTCAGTGTCAACTCAGCCACTCCCAGCAGGTCAGGTCTAGTATGGCTGAGGTGCATAGTAAAACTCTCTTACGCTACCTCGACAGTGTACTTTGTGCTACAAACTTATGTTTAGTAAAAAGTGGATGGAGACTGCCCAATTTTCACATAGAATGCTTAAAGTTGGCAGAGAGAAGACCTTTCATCGGTCTGGGTTAATTTGAACCAAGGGCATAAAGGTGAAAGAACAGTGTTCTAGCACAGTGTGCTACACAGTTGTCTGCTGCCCCATATTCTAATATTGACTGCAGCACTATCCAGCATATATATTATATAACTGATAAATATATGTTTAATTCAAACATATGGCAATATGATAATTATTGGAAATGTGTGGACTGTCTGAATATATCTGATTTGATTATTTAATCTGTTCCACTCATCATCCAACCCTATCCACTCTTTGGCTGATGATTTCACCCTACATTCATTAACTTTATTCAGCTTGCATACTCTCAGTGCTCACACCTCCAGTCCTTCAAGGTGCAATGTCTGATTCATTACATCAAAACTCTGGAATAATTCAAGAGACAGCTAGATGCTGTGGTAGAGGGACTTAGATATCTCTGGATGGATAGGTCAGCTGGGGAAAATGACCTCCCTCATCTGTACTTCATAAACTTTGTGATCTTGATCTCCTCCATGCCCTTCAATGGGGCAGTGCCAATCTTTCAATTTTTCACAGTGAATTTCTTCAAGTCTTTTGTAAGACTAATCAACAGCTACCACTCTTTTATCTTTGATAGTTCCATCCTTAGTCGTTCTTCATCTATCAACGTTCTTGGCCTCATTCTCTTCTGTGACCTCAAATGAACATAAGAAATAGGAGCAGGAACAGGTCGTTAAGCCCTTCGAGCCTGCCTCACCATTCAATAAGATCATGGCTGATCTTCTACCTCAACTCCACCATTGACAGTAAAGTCATTATGGATACATTTCTTTTTCTTCATTTGCTAATTCCCATAAAACTGCTTTAAAAAAGTGATACATTTAGAATGATGTTTTTTTGTATCACAACAAAACAAGGACAAGGGCAGCAGGCGCATGGGAACACCACCACCTCCAAGTTCCCCTCCAAGTCACACACCATCCTGACTTAGAAGTACATCGCCGATCCTTCATCGTCGCTGGGTCAAAATCCTGGAACTCCCTACCTAACAGCACCGTGGGAGTACCTTCACCACACGGACTGCAGCGGTTCAAGAAGGCGGCTCACCACCACCTTCTCAAGGGCAACTAGGGATGGGCAATAAATGCTGGCATTGCCAGCGACGCCCTGATCCCATAAACGAATAAAAAAAAATAACAGCAACATCAGCTCACCTGATGACCCAGTGAGTAAAAGAGGCATCCAGTGTGGTACTCGGCCTGAGAGACCACAAGGTCTCAGGTTCAAACCCTGGTTTGTGCTGATTTAGTTGACCTCAATAATAAGATAATCTCTTTGCCACCTCCTTGGTCCAAAAATGAAAGAAAAAAAGGTTCACAATTCATACTCAGAAAATCCGTAGGAAAACCTACTCAAGAATTTAGAGCTAATTCCACAGTGTTCAATAAGCACATGGAGGGAGAATTGCTGCCGGGTTCTCCTGATCACGCACCATAATTTTGGGAGACAACAGTGGTGTAACCAGCCGTTTGCTCCATTTCTACAGGGCTTCTGCCGAAGTTACAGTGGGAGAACAGAAAAAAGACCCCGGCGGAAATTCCAGGCAATGTTGTACAGCTCCCCAATGATATGTGGGTGAAGGCACTGTTACCGTGATACTAAGCCATAGAGAATTACATAGAATATACAGCACAGAAATAGGCCATTCAGCCCAACTAGTCTGTGCAGGCGTTTATACTGCACACGAGTCTCCTCCCATTCTATCTACCTCATCTCAGCCTTTCAGCATATCTTTCTACTCCTTTTTCTCTCACGTACTCGTCTAGTTTCCTTTTGAAAGCATCTAGAGATTCTTCATGCATCTAAAGCAGGAAGAGACCAGAAGTGTCCACGTTTGATCCATAGTCTGTGCTGAGGTAGCTGATCTCAGCCAGACGGCAGTTGGGAATTCATCCCATTCTTGATTGCTATGAGGGATCTTTGCTGGCAAGTGCACGAGTGTGAGCACTCGGTGATTTTATGGTGGGGCTTGATTGTTGAACAGTCTATTGATACTTACTGAGAAAGCTTAGATATAAAGAATGGCCACTTGGGTGAGTTACTGAAGGGCTTATGAAATCACATCCCCAGCGTTTTTAGGACAGAAAGGAGATGAAAATGAAAAAAAAAATATATATATATATAAATAAAACACCAAGAAGCAGAGGGTATGTGAATAATAAAAGTGACAATAGAGCCAGTCAGCTCTGTATGTTTACAGTACCCTGATGTGTCAGATCAGAAGTATTCATCTCCCTCATTATTTTTAAAGAATAAGGCACAGCCAACTTGAACTGAATCTATACAAACTGTACACATGCTTCATGCCCGCTGGTTTCGGGAATGCAACACCTTTTTAAAACTGCCCGTCGAGCCCCTATTTGTCTTTTCTTTTTATTCTTTAAAACTGAGAAGACATCCCACACATGCTACATGTCAACAGGTTTCCTACACCTTACCTAATGGCATCGACCATTACTGAGGTCTATCGCTGATTTGTCATGCTTATTTATTTCAGATAATGCCTTAGATCGACAGCGTCAAATACCATGTGTGCAAGGTGTAAGGGAAGTCTATCGTATTCCAAGGTTCCTAAATGTTGACTGCAGGTTATGAAACCCTATCTTCTCCACTTTACAATGTGCTTTTGACATGGTCCGCATCTAGTTGATGCTTTTAACAGAAAGTGGGATCAGGAGTCTAAAATGTTCTTTGATATTACATGGCAGTTATAGACAGCACACAAATGCAGGCCCCCTGAGTACCTACAGGCCATTGTTACTTGCTTTAAGAATGATTTAAAAAAAAAATTGTTTAGACCACACAAGAAACGTTATAGATTTGATTGAATCAAGTGGCAAAATGTTGCTTGTTAGGATAACTTGTTCAATGTTCTGCCAATTTCTAGTATATATTTCATAGGCCTGGCTGAGTCTAGCAAGACCACCCACAGTGCAGCACTAATTTTTAATTACTATTTATTAATGTTTTCATAATAGAAGCTCATGACACAGCCTCTGTTCATGTGTATTCTCCAAACAAAACTTAACATGTCAGAATCTAAACTGAAATTTTAAAATGCGAAGGCTGGGCCGAGAAGACAACATTCTTGCGTCTAGGCCATAGCTTAGTTTTGACATATTATTCACTCTGGAATCTGTAAAAGTCAAATATGATAGAATTTCTTCAGTACAATTGTATTCCGCAAATGATATTTTGCAAATGCCCCCTGCCAGTGATCTCATTGGTCCAAGTTCACCACATGACGAAGTATTGTCTGAACCTACCGGTCTGTCAGAATCACGTGACCCATTCCTCCCCTTAGCTGGATGATTGTAACAGTAACTTGCAGTACAGTAATCCCTCCCCCACCGCGGGGGACAGGTCCCTGAAAACCCCCGTGGTTAGTAAAACCGCGGTTGGCAAATATGGTATAAATGTTCAAAATAACACAATAAAAAAGCATATAAAAGCGATAAAATCATGTTATTTACCTTAATCCTAAATTAAAAACCGTGTATACGCAAAATTCACTGCCGCGGTTGGCAAAAGTTGTCGCAGAGAGGAAACCGTGTGTACTTGAAATCCGCGTATGGCAAAACCGTGGTTGGGGCGGGATTCCTGTATATACCCGAGATGCGCCGATAGGCCCTGGCAACCTCAAGGCAAACCAAAATAACAATTGCCATATTTCTCAGTAACATGATTAAAATTATCCACTGAATTGTCTTTTGTGCCTTTTAATGCCTTCATTAAAGATTTTTCTTGAAGGCCTCAGCCTCTCGCAAAAGCCTGGGTTTGGGCTTGATATTTTTGCCCAGAGTCGCGACTCCGTGAAATATATTTAGAATCTGCAGTCTAAGCATGGGCCCTGTACCTAATTTCCTAGAGTGTATCAGTACCATTTAGTCAGCTGTGGATAATGGGAAGGCGCAGGGGGCACGATGGGAGTGAAGAGTTACGGGGGGTGGGGGGGCGGTGTCGTCAGGGGCGGTGGAATCCTGAATGATTAGAGGAGAGGATGGAAAGGGAGCTGCTGAGGGGCCACATTGTCCCTACAACCCCCACCCCAAAAGCAGCCTGCAACAGTTGATGGCTTCCTTCCCCATCATATCACACCATTACCACCCATCACATGTCAACTGAAAAAAGAGGGGGGGGGAAAGAAAAGGGCAGAGAGAGAAGCAGAGGAGTAACAAAGAGAAGTCGGAGAGGAACAGAGTGAAGCAGTTAAGGAAAGAGAAGCAGCTGAGAGGAGAGAGGCAGAAGGAGAGACAGAGTGAATCAGCAACACAAAGACATCAGAGATAGGTAAGAGAGTGAACATGTTCTTTGTCTTACTGTGTCCCAACACTAAAGGAGATCAACTAGCATATTATTAAAAATGTTTTTGAAGCTGTCATCTTCTATTGATTCCGATTGGCCCTTGTGCATCACATGATGATGCCATGTCTATCAGAAGACCCATTGCTCTGATTAGCTGCCTGCAATGATGCCAGGAAGGTACGTTGTTCCACAGCAATCTGATTGATCTGTGGAAACCATGTGATCCATTTGCTGCCCCCATTTATCTTGAGTTATATCTGAGGTTGAGCCTGTGCACATTCCCCATTGTGATTTAATAGTTCCTGGGACCTGATGAGAGCTCAGGTCCCCGAGTACTTTAATTGCTCACTTTAAACCCTGACGCTTTCTGTCAGGGCTATTGGAAGCTGTGGTAGCCAGGCCTCTGTCTTGTTTACATTGTGTAATCTCAACAGAGCACATGAAAGAGCAGCCCGAACAAAAGTGTACACAAACCTGCTGCTCAAGGTCAGGCCGCTCCCCCCCCCCCACCCCCAAGTCCCTGCTGCCATTACTAAAGGTACTCCTGTGATTATCAGTCATTTGCGGAGATATAGAGAGAGTGAGGAAGGAGTATAACCCTACCTGCCTGGCGGAAACCAGACGAGTGGGCAGTTAAAAATGTCCAGGTTACTTATCTGGCTGGATCCGGGCAGCTAGGCCACCTGCCCAAAGCCAGCGGGCGGGGTCCTTCTTTAATTATACAGATTATAATGTTGACTTCTCTGCCACAAAACATTGTTGAAGCAGAGTCTATGGGACCAATTTTCTTGACCTTTGTCCCTGGGAACACCCATTCCACATGCACGCAGGTCAGAAGAGGACAGAGACCCATTTCTCTGGGCCTCCCCTTCACGCAGTCCCAAGGTTCCAGGACTTCACCTGAGTGGATGGAGTAGGGCCTACGCCTGCAATAGGTGCAGGCCCAACGTGCACATGTAAATGAGGGGGGAATGGAGCGTTCCCGGCCTCCTGCCTCACATTCCTGGCAATGTGGCCCAAGAGATCCCAGACCTAAGACCAGAGAGTTTCAACGGGGCCCGTCAGCATGCCAAAGAGGACTTCAAAGGTAAGTGGCCCAAATCCTCGGGCGTTTGGGCTTTCAAGGTGCTGCCCTGCCAGAAGAGACCAATGCAAGTAGCCAGCCTGCAGTTGCGTGTCTCTCAAACCTGAATCTGTGCTCTGCTTTCCTCTGCCGTTTGCCAGTGCAAGGTCCTGCCAGGGGTTGGGCCTGAACCAGGAGCCCGATTGCCTGCTGCACCCAATTCAGCTGCAGCTCAGTTTGGACAGGCGAAGCGCAATTGGGGTACGCTGCACTTGTCCAGTGATGGGGCAGCGTCGCGCGGAGTGGGGTGGGGAAGCGGCAGCTAAATCGCCTCCCATAAACTTTCCATCAAGGGAATTAGATTGTTGCTTGAAAAAGAGGAATAGTAAAGGGTTTGGAGAGCGAGCAGAAACATAGAAACATAGAAAAATAGGAGCAGGAGTAGGCCATTCGACCCTTCGAGCCTGCTCCGCCATTCAATATGATCATGGCTGATCCTCTATCTCAATACCATATTCCTGCTCTCTCCCCATACCCCTTGATGCCCCTTGTGTCTAGAAATCTATCTATCTCCTTCTTAAATATATTCAGTGACTTGGCCTCCACAGCCTTCTGTGGTAGAGAATTCCACAGGTTCACCACCCTCTGAGTGAAGAAATTTCTCCTCATCTCAGTCCTAAATGTCCTACCCCGTATCCTGAGACTGTGACCCCTCGTTCTAGACCCCCCAGCCAGGGGAAACATCCTCCCTGCATCCAGTCTGTATAGCCCTGTCAGAATTTTATTCGTTTCAATGAGATCCCCTCTCATTCTTCTAAACTCTAGTGAATACAGGCCTAGTTGACCCAATCTCTCCTCATACGACAGTCCTGCCATCCCAGGAATCAGTCTGGTGAACCTTCGCTGCACTCCCTGTATGGCAAGTATATCCTTTCTTAGGTAAGGAGACCAAAACTGCACACAGTACTCCAGGTGTGGTCTCATCAAGGCCCTGTATAACTGTAGTAAGACATCCTTGCTCCTGTACTCAAATCCTCTTGCAATGAAGGCCAACATACCATTTGCCTTCCTAACTGCTTGCTGCACCTCCAGGTTTGCTTTCAGTGACTGGTGTACAAGGACACCCAGGTCCCTTTGTACATCAAACTTGGGACTAGACTGGGTGGCTCATGTGGAGAAGACACTGGCACAGACTTGATGGGTTGAAGGACCCGTTTCTGTTCTGTAACTTTCTACGATGCTATTCTATGACGCTCTGGTTTACTATATCCTGCTAGTCAGATGTAATTTATTGCCAAAGCAATGTAGATACTCAAAAAGTTTTGAAGACTGCTTTGGGCTATTGCGGTCATGCATTTTAACTTCACTGAATGATCTGAGAAGGGATTCAGGTCTTATGAAAGCAAAATGACTGACAGCGATGCCATCATATGGACGCTAAACTTGCCTTTATCGAGTTCTTCTCACCGCTACTTTGACGCATGCATTATCCCGTTTAGGTTAAATGGTTGGCACCTTCCCTCCGTCAAAATTGTGGAGAGAGGAATATGATATGAATGAGTTAAGCCTTTGTGTGGTAACATTGCTTATGGTATTTTCAAGGCTTTTTTGAGGGGCTGCATAAGCATTGGTTTAAGAATTGAAATGTCCACTTATTGCAATTGTACCAAAAAAATCTACACTGTTTTTAATTAAAGAAATGATGTTACCATCAAGATTCAATACTGTGACCCAGTGACTGGCTCCAATCCATATGCTCATTCCTTGTTACAGTGGGTCTTGCACTTCTAGGGACTTTGGGAATGTTAATGTTATGTTAATAAGAGTGTAGTGTAAGTTGTTGTTAATAGCTATTGCTGAACATAAGCTTTGAGGAGGACAAACAGGAGCCTGGCGTTTACTTATTGTCTGGTTGGACAAGTTAATATTTTTTTGCAATAATCTACAGCCAACAAACAGACATGAGCATTACTTTGCCCCTAGTCACTGGGTTCAGTCCAGTAAAGCATGAGAAGCTAGTCAAAACTTTCCCACAGCCTGTAACCACACTTAAGTTCCAAAGAAGGAAGTGCTTCTTCTGTTTATTCATTCTACATAAAAGCATTAAAAAAACAATCCTTTCACAGTGTAAATTTGTATATAACTCGATTTCTTTGGAAAATATGAGCAATCTGGTTCTCCCTGATGGCCGAGAGGTAAAGGTTATGGCCGGAATTTTGCCTACCTGGGCGGGTCCGGTGTGGGCGGTGTCCGTGGGGGGGTCGTGACCCCGCTGCTGGCTCCATCCCGCTGTTGAAAATGAACTTACCTTAATGGAGCCTATTAAGTCCGCCCAGCGCGTTACCCGGCCCAATTAAATGGAGCTGGTGACGTCAATCATGAAGCGTTTTCAGCCGGGATCTTTAATGGGACCAGGGCCACATTAGATTTGAAGTTTAATCTAACATCGTGCTGTCAATGTACTACAGCATTGGAGTGCTGCAAACACTGACAATGACTGCACAGAGGTGTAGGGCTGCACCCAGGCTCTCCCATGACTCCCTCCATATGCTTATGGAGGGAGTCAGAGTCCCAGGGAGGTCCTCTGCCCTTCCGATGGGCGGAAGAGACCTCCCCAGGAGACCAAAACAGCCTGGTTGCACATTGCACAGGAGGGCACAATCAGGGATGTGGTCAGGAGGACCTGGGTGCAGTGCCGCAAACGTTTCAATAATCTCACTAGATCAGGAAACATTAGTACAAAGCCACACTCAACTTCATCCTGCTGTGCCTCTCATCACATCCCCATCACTCTGCCTTCCCTACCCTACTCCTGCACATCCTTACTCACATCAACATACCTTTCACCTCCACCCATCCCTCTCCCTCAATCTACATTATCACTTCCCCATCTCACTAGCCACCCCTCACACTCACCCTCATCCTAGTGCAATCATACCAACTAACAGCACACAAGGGTAGCCACTTGGGTGCTTTATCCAATGTTTATGTAAAGTTTCTGTTAATGTGGTGTCAAACATAAAAATCTTTATTTTCAACACTTTCCGGTCTTCGACAGATTTATGTGCACCTTTGGAAGTGGCTTGGTGAGTTGCAGTGAATGGTGAGACATAACGGTACCCCCCACAATGGTGATGAGTGTGAAAAGAATGGCTTAGTCATTGTAGGGATGCTTTATGGTGTTGGTGTGCGGTGGTGCCAACCTGGCGCATCATGTGGCAGCCAGGGTGTTCAGCGTCAAGTGCAGTGAATCTGTCCATGGTGAGGCCATCCCTGGCCTCCCGGGCAGCAATGTGCTCGGGTGCTGATGCCCTGTGTCCTGTGCAGCATCAGGTGATTGCGGAGAAGGTTGGTGGTGTTGTTGTTGGTGCTGCTGGTGTGCCTGGTGCTGCTGGTGTTGGGGCTGATCGTGGTCAGATTCTGAGGTCCAAGGTAAGACAGTATAAACGGCACCCATGCTGATGGAATAGATGGCAGGTGAAGTAGAGATGACAGAAGCATTCTGTCAATGGTGAGAGAGTTCTTCCAATGAGGTGAGACTGGATGGAGACTTTGATGGAAAGACTTGCAACCTGCAGAATCTGTGCTGGGAATGGACTGAGCAACAGCTTCTGCCTGAGGAAAGTGATCATCTGTCAGGTCGGAGCTTTTACTGTACATTTGATGCTGTCAAGTAATCAGCTGGAGCAATAGCCATGAAACTCCCGCCTCAGGTTGACAGACCTGGTTCCCAAGCTGCATGAATCCCGTGGCCATGCGGGGAAATTTAAAAAGTAAGAGGAAAAAGGCTCTTTAGTGCCTTTAAACTACTTGATAATGATTTCAATTGTGTCGCCCGGCGCTGCCGGTCGGGTCGGCTCTGCGATGACAGACGGGCCTGGGGGAAAGGCGCGTGGGAGCGAGATGACAACGGGTTCCTGACCTGCTGTCAAAAATAAACAACTTTCCCACCCGACCCACCACCGATCTCGCCCCCTACCACCCCGGAAAATTCTGGCCTTTGCCTCTGGACAACACAGACCTGGAAGGAACATAGGAACAGAAGTAAGCCATTCAATTATATCATGGCTGATCTATACCTTAACTCCATCTACCCGCCTTGGTTCCATATCCCTTAATACCCTTGCCTAACAAAAATTTATCAATCTCAGTTTTGAAATTTTCAGTTGACCCCAGCCTCAACAGCTTTTTGGGGGAAGAGAGTTCCAGATTTCCACTACCCTTTGTGTGAAGAAGTGCTTCCTGACATCAGCCCTGAACGGCCTAGCTCTAATCTTAAGGTTCTGCCCCTTTGTTCTGGACCCTCCCACCAGAGAAGATAGTTTCTCTCTATCTACCCTATCAACTCCTTTACTCACCTTAAATGCCTCAATTAGATGACCCCTTAATCTTCTGTACTCAAGGGAATACAAGCCTAGTCTGTGCAACCTGTCCTCATAATTTAACCCTTTTAGCCCCGGCATCATTCTGGTAAATCTGCACTGCCCCCCCTCCCATGGGCAATACATTCTCCTGAGGTGTGGTGCCAGGGACTGATGCAATACTCCGGATGGGGTGTCTCCAGAGCTCTGTACATCGGTAACTTAACTTCCACCCCTTTGTATTCCAGACCCTTTGAGATAAAGGCCAACATTCCAGTAGCTTTTTAAATTATTTTTTGAACCCGTCCACTAGTTTTTAGCGATTTCTGTACTTGGACCCCTAAATCTCTCCGCTCCTCCAGTTTCGAGCTTCTTGCCATTTAGAAAATACTCTGATCTATCTTTCTTAGGTCCAAAGTGGATGACCTCACACTTTCCCACATTGAACTCCATCTGCCACAGTTTTTGCCCACTCACTTAATCAAGTGAGTGATCCCAGGTTTGATCCGAGTAAGCAGAACTTGGCGAGGGCAGCAGTGGGAATGCTGCGCTTGGTCTCAGTGACCCAGGTTTAGAGAGGGAAAAAATTAGGGGGGTTTCCACTGGTTTGCTAAAAAGGAAGAAAGACTTGCATTTATATGGCGCCTTTCACGACCACCGGACGTCCCAAAGCGCTTTACAGCCAATTAAATACTTTTGAAGTGGAGTCACTGTTGTAAATGTAGGAAACGCGGCAGCCAATTTGCGCACAGCAAGGTCCCACAAACAGCAATGTGATAATGACCAGATAATCTGTTTCTGTTTTGTTGGTTGAGGGATAAGTATTGGCCCAGGACACCAGGGATAACTCCCCTCTGCTCTTCTTCGAAATAGTGCCACGGGATCTTTTACGTCCACTTGAGAGAGCAGACGGGGCCTCGGTTTAACGTCTCATCCGAAAGACGGCACCTCCGACAGTGCAGCACTCCCTCAGCACTGCACTGGAGTGTCAGCCTAGCTTTATGTGCTGGAGTCCCTGGAGTGGGAAGGAAGGAAAATTAGAGAGAAATTTTAAAAAGAGGAAATGGTGACTAATCCTATTGAATGAGGAACTTGCTTGACATTCTCAATTATGGGAACATAATGGTTGTTATTATAATTTAATTCAGCCTAATAAACTATTCAACTGCAGTGAATTAAAATTTATTGGCCTGGATTTTGCGGTAAGAATAACGGCGAGGCTATTAAGGAGTAAATCGGACAGCAACTTCCGGGATCCGCACATGCGCAGTTAAACGAGGAAATCAGGAAGTTGCTGTCCGAGTTGCCCTGCTCCTCCTCAAGCTGCGCTACACCGGTACCTCGCCGAGAGACTCGGCATTCAAACACGTGAAGGATGTGAAGTTGCGGTACTTACCCATTAGATACTCACGAAGCACGCCAGAGAAAATTAGGGCTTGTCCATTCAAGTGTAAGTGAATTTCTAACGGCGTGATACGTCTTAATTACTGCTAAACAACTTCTCTGGCACTGAAAATGTACTTTTACAAGTGTGGAGTCTCATTCCTTCAGATTTTAATTATTGTTGGAGTTTAAACTTTTTCTTTCTGTCTCTTTTATCTCTCTCTCTCTTAATCCTATCTTTCTTTCCCTTTCTTTATTTAACTTTCTCTACATGATTTTACATTGAATTAAATATTCTAACTTACACTTCCTGGTTTAGACTGCGTGCCTCGGTAAGGATTCTTCAATCTGATTAGCTGGCCGTTGCTTGCCCTGTTCACATAGGTTCCAGATCCCCTGTGGAGGACGCCGCGCTGTTTCTGCTCTATAATTACTGCAATTCGCAGTGTAAAAGCCCACAGAAAGTCTGTGGGAAAGTGTAAGTGCAATGAACGGCGAATGCCGTTTTTTTTGCTGCTGACTGCAAAATCCGGGCCATTAAATGGGAAACAAATGGCACCAAATTGTCCCATATTATATCAAATTTGCAGCTACACTGTACCTGTGTGTAACCAAGATCTAAAATTTATCTTCACCCAACACCGTCAAAACAGGCATTGATGAACTGGGAGCCAGTTAAGGTCTTCAAGGTGTGATGAGCGCGTGGAACTTAGTGAGGGAGAACAGAGTTTTGGGTGAGCTATGGTATGTGGGGATGGAGGATGGTAGGCTGGCTTGGAGAGTATTGGAGTAAGCAAATCTAGATGAAGATTTCAACAGCAGATAGGCAGAGGCAGTGGCAAGCAATGTCACAGAGGTGGAAATATGGGCGGTCTTTGTGATGGAAAGGATGTGGGTTTGAATTGGATGCCAAGGTTGTGAGCATGTCCATCTTACTCAGATCCAAAATGTTCTTAAATGGGGGGGGGGGGGGGGATGTGAAGGAGGGTGTTGCCAGTCTTGACAGATGAAACGTCATACGTTGACGTTCTCTGCAACCGGCTTTCCCTTAATTGGCCTGCTAAGCCCGCTGGGCGGGCTTAACAAGGTCAATCAAGGGAAAATAGCGTGGGTTGGCCACAAATCGATGGAGGCGGGACTAAAACCCGACAAGCAGCAGTCCCGCCTCCAATGCGCCCCCATTCACAAAATCGCCCCCATGGTGTCAGGATCAATGCTCAGAGCTCGGGGCTGGGGGTAGGGAGGGGAGGGGTTCAAGCTGCAAATATTTCTGTGAGTTGCACTTCCAGCCCACAAGCTGGTTGATCTCTGGGGGACATTTCAGCTACCGAAGCATGCAATGGGAAGATTTACTAGATGCCTGGGGAGTGGGGGGGGGGGGGGGGCGGAAGGAAGGTGTGGAGAGCTGCTATTCCTGCAGGGAGGAGATGTGACCCCAGGCACGGGGCCAGACCGGGAGCCTAAGGAAGGGTTTGCAAATGGGTGGCTGACTCCTTCCTCTGTTTCAGGGTGCCAGGAGGCTTCATGTGACTCCAGTCCTGATGCCTTCGGGAGATACATCGCAATACAGAGA
The DNA here is from genome assembly GCA_030390025.1 of Squalus acanthias. Classification (NCBI taxonomy): domain Eukaryota; kingdom Metazoa; phylum Chordata; class Chondrichthyes; order Squaliformes; family Squalidae; genus Squalus; species Squalus acanthias. The sequence continues at coordinate 15,962,352 of CM059434.1, read as the reverse complement.
CTTATTCTGCATTGCCACCCAGTGGATTTGTAATGGAGCTGCATATTTATACGCTTGCTGAGTTTGAAGCCAAATGTACAAATCCAGCCCTGGATTTGGAGCTAATGTTACATGTTAAGTCTTTTAACATTAGACAAGCCACCTATAGTGCAAGTAAATGTTGACATGTTTAAAATGGGTTTTCCCATCGACAAAGCCTCATGTTGGTGTTTACAATGTATTTTAAAAGCGAGAAGTCGCACAACACCAGGTTATAGTCCAACAGCTTTATTTGAAATCACAAGCTTTCGGAGCGCTGCTCCTTCGTCAGGTGAACGGGACTTCACCTGACGAAGGAGCAGCGCTCCGAAAGCTTGTGATTTCAAATAAAGCTGTTGGACTATAACCTGGTGTTGTGCGACTTCTCACTTTTGTCCACCCCAGTCCAACACCGGCATCTCCACATCAATGTATTTTAAGGTAGAATGTTGCTACCCAGTCAGCATTTTTAATCTCGAATAGATACTAAAAAAATTACGTCTGCGCGCAATTCCGGTCAACATTTTCCATTACAAATCCTATGTTCACATCTATAATGGGAATTACCCGTGTAATTTGTTTCACATTGTAATTACGTCCTCCCACCATAGTGGCGCTATGGCGCCTAAGTTTTGTGTCTCCCAGCTCTTGTACCGTAGAGAAACCTTTCTGCTTCCCAAATTGCTGTACATTTTGCTATTTTAACTATAAATAATATTAAATCAATTATATAAAAATAAGGACAGAATGTATGACTTAAAGTGGCAACTGAATTACCTCTGCGTTACTTTGTCCAGTTGTCTCTTGGTGTTGACACCCTGTGGGCAATAACGCGGGAGATTGGCGCACACACATTTTTAATATAATATTTTAGGGCTGTCAAGTTTACAGAGGGTGGAAGGTGGGAGGTCGGTTAGGAGAGTATTGGAATAGTCGAGTCTGGAGGCAACAACAGCATGGATGAGGGTTTCAGCAGCACATGAGCTGAGGCAGAGGTAGAGACAATGTTCCCTCTGAGCTGCGTGGCCGCGCAGTAATGAGAAAGGTCCCGCGCAGGCCGCTCACTGGCTTCTCCATTGTAAACACCGCGCATGCGCGTAAATTTAAAGGGACCGCGCACAAAAAGAAACAGGCCGCGCAGAACAAAGCGCAGCTTACAGGGAACATTGGGTAGAGGCAGGTGATTTTTATGGAGGTGGAAGTAGGCAATCTTGGTGATGGAGAGGATATGTGGTCGGAAGTTCAAATCAGGGTCAAATCGGACATCGAGGATGCAAACAGTCTGGTTCAGTCTCAGTGGCCAGAGAGGGGGATGGAGATGGTGGCGAGGGAACGGAGTTTGTGGCGGGGACCAAAGACTTGTGGTGTCAAAAATTGACCTGGTTGTGTTGATTGTACAGAGTTGTCGATATTAAGAATCTGGACTTTTGAGAGGCGGAAAGTTGTTTCTCAGCCAATGATCACCCACTTGTTAAAAAAAATACTTTTTATTTTCTTACAAAATGGTTTTACTTTAGTAGCTCTGGGTTTAGGGTATAGTAATAAATTTATTGCTGATGAACAAATGATTTAAAAAAAAACTGATTTGTTTGTGTCGCAGCTGAAAACAGACAAAGTAGTCAGGGTGTTTATACCCCATTACCATCTCCTTTTGCCTTGCACCATTATCCCTTTTGTCTCTTAATCTCTCCTGCTTTCCATCCTGTCACAGACCTTTCCTTTTGTTCTTTCCTCCCCTCCCCCCTTTCCCTGCCCCTGCACTTGCTTAAAAACCTGCTCCATCTCCAAGTTTTCCCAGTTCTGACGAAGGGTCATCGACCTGAAACATTAAGTCTGTTTCTCTCTCCACAGATGCTGCCTGACCTGCTGAGTATTTCCAGCATTTTCTGTTTTTATTTCAGATTTCCAGCAGCCGCAGTGTTTTGCTTTTGTATTCGTGTTTATACTGGGTTGTTCTTTGGATGTTAACAGCACCAGTAATAAAACAAACTTGATGCAGTAATTGCATCAATTAAATATGTGATTAAAACCAAAATTAACATCTTTAATTGAGAGAGTCATTGCGATTATTTTTAAAAATGTTTTGACAGCCCTAATATATACACACTCACATACTCGGATGCATATATAAACACATTCTATTGTAATGAAGAACTCAATGAAATAATGTCATTCAGTCTTTACCCACTAGGCGTCTCACTGTAAACAAATTGCACTATCAAATATTGCAGAGGTTTTAAAACAAACAGATCTTAACCCATACTTGTAATTATTGAGGAAAAGATTGCTAATGGATATACCTGCATCACTAAGTCTAGACTGTTATCCATATTAAGCAGATGCTAGTGTTTCCATTTATGCAATAAAAAGGCAATATCTGGCTTATGTGAGATTTTAACACCATATCAATTTCTCAACTCAAAGGTAGAAGAGCCGTAAATGTTCCAAATGTTCCAACTTGCAGCTCTGGGAGGGGAACTCCACCCACCATTAACCCATGTCAGATATTCAAGTACATTATGCACATAATTTTGCTCTATATGCTTCTGGTGGACAAGGTTCCCAGCCAGAAGCATAATGTCAGAGGAACCACAGCACACCTTTCATATAATAGAAATGTATACATAAACATTAAATGTGATTCTCCCTTTTCTTCCCATTGTATCTTATTTTCCCTTCCTGTCATGTAGCCCTCGACTCCTTGCTGAGGGACAGTTCAATGTGTCTCTGTCCTTGCTGAGGGACAGTTTAATGAGTCTCTGTCCTTGCTGAGGGACAGTTCAATGAGTGCCTGTCCTTGCTGAGGGACAGTTCAATGAGTCTCTGTCGTTGCTGAGAGACAGTTCAATGAGTCTCTGTCCTTGCTGAGGGACAGTTCAATGAGTGCCTGTCCTTGCTGAGGGACAGTTCAATGAGTCTCTGTCCTTGCTGAGGGACAGTTCAATGAGTGCCTGTCCTTGCTGAGGGACAGTTCAATGAGTCTCTGTCCTTGCTGAGGTACAATTCAATGAGTCTCTGTCCTTGCTGAGGGACAATTCAATGAGTCTCTGTCCTTGCTGAGGTACAATTCAATGAGTCTCTGTCCTTGCTGAGGGACAATTCAATGAGTCTCTGTCCTTGCTGAGGGACAATTCAATGAGTCTCTGTCCTTGCTGAGGGACAATTCAATGAGTCTCTGTCCTTGCTGAGGGACAATTCAATGAGCCTCTGTCCTTGCTGAGGGAAAATTCAATGAGTCTCTGTCCTTGCTGAGGTACAATTCAATGAGTCTCTGTCCTTGCTAAGGGACAGTTCAATGAGTCTCTGTCCTTGCTAAGGGACAGTTCAATGAGTCTCTGTCCTTGCTAAGGGACAGTTCAATGAGTGCCTGTTGCCATCTGGTTTCTCGCCCAAGTTCCATTATTCACGTGGGTAGCCTTGACGGTGAGGTATCAGTGGGCTATTCAAACACAGGTAAGATCATAGCCATGCTCAATCTTGCCCTCAGCTGAGGTCCACACATGTGCGCCTCCAGCAGAGGTCGCTGAGTAGCAGTTAGGACAGGTTGCACTGGTATATTTTTCCCTCCAGAACCCAAGGGTGCTGAGCCCAATTATAGAATCCTGATCGCTTCCTCAGCTAAGAGTAACTAATTCAACAGAACACAATGATTGAACCTGTCTATCACCCAAGCCTTTTCTTGCGGGTAATGATAATTTTAATGTAAATCTGGTGATATAAAGGGAACTACCAGTAGTTCTAGGATGCTGTGGATAAATAAGGTTGAAGAAGAGGTTCAATGAGGACTAATAGAATAATAATTAAAAAGAACTAAAGGAGAAAATCAGAAAAGAGGTTAAAAGAAAGCCAAAGGGAGTGAGAGGAGAAATATTCAAAAAAACGTCAAAAGGTACCATGAAGTATTTTATAAGTATACCAATATAAAGAGAGGTGGGACTCCTAAGAGGAAAAGATTTATGATCAAGAAACGGTGGAGGTATTAAATAACTGGGGCAGAGATCGCATCATATAGAAGGTCTTTCTAGATAACACTTGGTCTGTGTGATCTCCTGGACTGGTTTTGATCGCCTGAGGAGGTCGGAGAGGAATTTTCCAGTGTACTTTTTCTCCTATTGACCCTGGGTTTATTCTCTTTTTTTTGTCTCTCCCAGGAGATTACATGGCTGCGGGCGGGAGGGGGGGGAGGGAGTGTGGTAAGTGTTTAGTCCTGATGCTCCGGCTATCATGGTGTGTGGGGCAGGGCTTGATGGACCAGCAGGTCCTTTCCTGCCTGCCAATTTCGTATGTTCATATAATCATAGAGTCATAACGGCACAGAAGGAGGCCATTCGGCCCATCGAGTCTGTGCCGGCTCTCTGTAGAGCAATCCAGTCAGTCCCATTCCCCTGCTCTATCCCCGTAGCCCTGCAAGTTTATTTCCCTCAAGTGCCTATCCAGTTTCCTCTTGAAACCATTGAGTGTCTCCGCTTCCACCACTTCCGTCGGCAGCGAGTTCCAGGTCCTCGCCACTCGCTGCGTAAAAAAGTTTTCCCTCACATCCCCCGTGTATCTCTTGCCCAAAACCTAAAATTTGTGTCCCCTAGTCCTTGTACCATCAACTAGTGGAAACAGCCTTTCCCCGACTAGCCTATCCAAACCCGTCATAATCTTCTACACCTCTATATCACCCCGCATCCTCCTTTGCTCTAATGAAAACAAATCCAGCTTCTCCAACCTGTCCTTGTAGCTAAGATCCCCCCATCCCCAGAACCATTCTGGTAAATCTCCTCTGCACCCTCTCAAGGGCCTTCACATTCTTCCTAAAGTGTGGTTACCAGAACTTGATGCAGTACTCCAGTTGTGGCCTAACCAGCGCTTTATAAAGGTTCAGCATAACTTCTCTACTTTTGTACTCAATATCTCTATTTATGAAGTCCAAGATCCCATATGCTTTGCTAACCACTCTCTCAATATGTCCTGCCACCTTCAGGGACCTATGCACATTAACTCCCAGGTCCCTCTGTCCCTGAAGCTGTCCTAATAAGTACTTTGCATCAGTCTTTACTAAAGAATAGGTTATTGGGAGGGGAGACGAGTCCTGAAGTGGTTGAGAGTGAGATGAGTGATATTATGATGGATAAAAGGAACATTTTAGATGAGTAGTTAAAGCTAAAGGTAGACAAGGTACACGGGCCCAACGGGATACATCCTTGGATCCTGAGGGAGATCAAGGAGGAAACTGCTGATGCCCTAGAAATTAGACTTCAGGGCTCTATCGCGTGTCAATCCGTGCTAGAGGGCTGGAGAGTGGCCAATGTAGTACCATTTTTAAAAAGGGAGACAGAGCTAATCCGGTAATCACAGGCCAGTTAGTTTAACATCTATGCTCGGGAAAATTCTAAAGTCTTTAATTAAGGATAAAATTACCACATATCTAGATAAAGAGAAAATAGTTAGAAACAGCCAACATGGCTTTTAAAACAGACAATCATGCTGGACAAACCTCATAGAATTCTTTGAGGAGCAGATGGGGGGAATTCCGATGGTGGTAGTATGCGCACGTTAAGAAATCCTTTGACAAGATACCACACAGGAGGATGCTGGTGAAGGTCAAGGGGTATGGAATTAGGAGAAGGATAGCGAACATTGGTTAGAAGTGAGAATACAGAAAGCAGTTGTGCAGAGTGTCCCTGAGGGTTCGGTTCTGGGGCTACTTTTTAAAATATTCATGCCTGGGATGTGGGCGTCGCTGGCAAGGCCAGCATTTATTGCCCGTCCCTAATTGCCCTTGAGAAGGTGGTGGTGAGCTGCTTTCTTGAACCGCTGCAGTCCGTGTGGTGAAGATACTCCCACAGTGCTGTTAGGGAGGGAGTTAGAGGATTTTGACCCAGCGACGATGAAAGAACGGCGATATATTTCCAAGTCAGGATGGTGTGGAACTTGGAGGTGATGGTGTTCCCATGCGCCTGCTGCCCTTGTCCTTCTAGGTGGTAGAGGTCGCGGGTTTGGGAGATACTGTCGAAGAAGCCTTGGTGAGTTGCTGCAGTGCATCTTGTAGATGATACACACTGCAGACACGGTGCACCAGTGGTGGAGGGAGTGAATGTTTAAAGTGGTGGATTGGGTACCAATCAAGCAGGCTGCTTTGTGCTGGATGGTGTTGAGCTTCTTAAGTGTTGTTGGAGCTGCACTCATCCAGGCAAGTGGAGAGTATTCCATCACACTCCTGACTTGTGCTTTGTAGATGGTGGAAAGGCTTTGGGGAGTCAGGAGGTGAGACACTTGCTGCAGAATACCCAGCCTCTGACCTGCTCTTGTAGCCACAGTATTTATGTGGCTGGTCCAGTTAAGTTTCTGATCAATGGTGACCCCCGGGATGTTGATGGTGGGAGATTCGGTGATGGTAAGGCCGTTGAATGTCAAGGGGTGGTGGTTAGACGCTCTGTTGTTGGAGATAGTCATTGCCTGGCACTTGTGTGGCGCGAATGTTACTTGCCACTTATCAGTCCAAGCCTGAATGTCGTCCAGGTCTTGCTGCATGCGGGCATAGACTGCTTCATTATCTGAGGAGTTGCGAATGGAACTGAACACTGTGCAATCATTGCGAACATCCCCACTTCTGACCTTACGATGGAGGGAAGGTCATTGATGAAACGGCTGAACTTCTGTTTACTGAGATATAGAACAGAGGGCAGAAGAAATTTACACAGAGAGTTGTAAGGTTGTGGAATTCACTTCCAGGGTTAGTGGGTGACAAAGAAACTATTTCAACATTCAAGATTCGATTGGATAGGTGGATGAAGAAAAAAGGGTTAAAGGGATATAGGAACAGGGTGGGTAAACATAATGTTGGCATTGTTTCTGCTTCAACCACTAACCCTGGAAGTGAATTCCTCATCTTCTGTTCTAAATCTTTTACATTTAATCTTGTATCGATGGCCCCTTGTTCTTGACCCCTCAACTATTGGAAACAGTTTGATAGGGTTAGATGAAATAGGGTGGGAGGAGGCTCGTGTGGAGCATAAACATCGGCATAGACCAGTTGGGCTGAATGGCCTGTTTTGGGTGCTGTAAATTCTATGTAAAACGTGATTACAAGTATTTGCTCGTGTGGAGGATAAACGCCAACATAGACTGGTTGGGCCGAATGGCCTGTTTCCATGTTGTAATTTCTATGTATTTCTATGGTATCAGGAAGGGGTAAACAGCAGACAGGGTTGAAGGAGGAACCCAGTCCACAGCAACTTCCAGAGGTATCTGAGATCTCCCATTACTATGGAATCTTCCTTAACAATGAGATGAAAGATTCCCCAAATGACTTCAAGAAGGCAGCAGTCTTGTAATCGTTACATTTAGGTGACTGATTGATTCTCGTTCAGCTCTAAGATGTACAAAGGAGGGAATTTGATAGGATCCAGACCAGAATAAAAGATTTACTGGGTGCCATTCAATTTGGAATGGAGATTACCATTCAGACTCGAATGGGCCTCCTGCAATTCACCACCTAGACCGATATGCAGCATCTCTACAGCTTGGTCCAATTGGTCTTGTGAAACCGAACAGCAAGTAGCATGGTCAGACTCAGTGAAAATGTCACACGTTGGTCGCTGTTCTGGCGGAGATTCAGACCTGTAGGACTGTCGGTAATAATTACGTAGACGCATCTGATCATTGTTCGCCTTAGTTCATTGCAGGCAATCTGCTGGAGACTGGAATTTTTCATCCACCGTGAATCTGCTAGCTTTTCAGCCAAAATGGAAGCACCATGTTCTATGCCTCCTTCTCTGGCCAGGGAGTCAGCATTTCTATGATTCACAGCAGCAACCACACAGACAACTCTTGGGAAAAGCTAGACAGCCTCTTATTGCCATTTCGTTGCATTCAACAAACAAATCTTTTCACTCGGAGAGTTGTCGGGATCTGGAACTCTCCAGCTGATAAGGTGATGGAAGCTGATTCCATAAATAATTTTAAAAGGGAGTTGGACGGGTGCTGGAGGATGAGGAACTTACAGGATTACGGACAAAAAGCGGGGATGTGGGACTGAGCACGACCGCTCTTTCAAAGAGCCAGCACAGGCACAACGGGCCGAACGGCCTCCTTCTGTGCTGCAAGTTTCAATGATTCTATGAATTGCACCACCTTTGAATGGTTTTCTTCCCTGAAGCTTCCAAAATAAAAATAGCTTTCTAAGAATTTTAGATTTAGCATTTCTTTCATCTCGGCCCCCCTTTTTCTTTTGTTATTGATCATTGCCATTCTCGGGATAAGCATGGACGTAAATTACAAGAGGATTAAGTGAACTGAGGGAGAAGGCTATTTCACCAAGTAGCTGAATGACCCTAATTTCCCTATTTCAGGAGTTTTCTGCAGCCACAGCAGGCACATGCATCAGAATGTTCCCCCGCCATTGTCAGGATGTGTCTCTTTGCTGAAAGGAGCTTGTGCTCTTTTATCTGGCTCTGGTCTTCTTAATGAGGCCAGCCGACAATTTGTTTAATTAATGCCAGGCTGCAATGCTGAATAGTTGATGGGAAAATACCTTGCGCCGTGCTCTTAAAGACATGGCCCTTAATTGTTGTATTGATTGACTTCACAAACACTGGTTGGCATTGTTCATTGCCGATGCAAAGTGTTAAAAGGAATCTTAAAAAAATCTCAAAGTATGGTTCAATCACAGTTTTTCAGTAGTATTGGAAAATAGTATCATAACTGACCCACAGAAAAACTGAACACATTGTTTCATAATTTTTACACTGAAACAGGCTAATGATATTTACTTGTTTATCACCAAAAAAAAATAAAGTATAAACATTAAAAATGGTTTGAAATAACGTGTGACAAAACTGTACAAAGGTTTCCACAAAATCCATGTATTTCTCCATCTATTGTTATGTCTCTTTTATTAAAACAAATTCAAAGATAAATTATATATATACATTGGGTTAAAATATATTGCGCTTTTACCTAGATCCCAAGTTAAAAGTAACTAGCACAAGTTAAAACTATTAAACCAAAGAAGGTTAGTTTCTTTGAAAAAGGATCCGTTTTCTGAGGTGTTTTGGTCCGAATTTTCTTTTTGTTGAATGCTGTACTTCTAACAGAGGATACTAGAAGAAAACAGCAGCTGCTCCACACACCCTCCATATTGATGTGAAACTTTTGATATAAGGCTCTTTGATATACAGTCAGACCTCATTATAATTGCTTCCTTTATGCCACCAACCCTCACAAATTACCCAAAAGAAATCGGCAGAACAGATTTGCTTCCACTGATTTGATCTCATTATACTGACCCTCGCCGTCCTCCATTTGCCAACAAACAAATGGGAACACGGCACTGCGTCTGTTCTCAACACACAGCGTAACACTGTAAAAGTGGGGCCAAAGTGGGGAGTGTGTAACAATCTGCTGTATCTCAATGCACTATCACTTAACATGGCTAACATGCAGATTGGAGAAAAAGTGTGGAGAATATGCGAGGACAAAAAGAATGAAAAAAAAAGACTTGTGTGGAGAGAAAAAAGGGAACGTGAAGGAGATTTGAAAGGTTGGAGAATGTGGAGGGGAGACTGAGATGGGGAGGAAAATAGCACCACTGGGACTAGTTATTTTCTAGTACTTGTTCTAAGTAGTAACAGATTATTAGTGAAATTGTAATGCAGTTAGTAACAAGATTGTCAACAATGAGCAGAATAAGTATGATCATTTCTATTTATTCAAAACGTTAATGTTCATTTAATTCATTCTAAAATAATTATTTTACAACTCCCACAGAATACTTGCGATATAACTGTGTGAGCCTTCAGTTTTTAAATAAATTTGCTGTAGGACCGTGGGCGCTATAATCGGTCTCTGTGTACGAACGCAGCAACCAAGTGTGTGCTTGACTTTCACAAATTATTAAACAAATGGAGATCTGAGTGGTGCAGTGAGTTATCATAGGCTCCTTTCACCTCTGGGATCTGCGTTTGAATGGAACCAAGGCTGATGGGACAAAAGTCTTTTACATTACAACAGTGACTACGCTGCGAAAGTACTTCATTGGCTGCAAAGCGCTTTGGGACGTCCTGAGGTCATGAAAGGCCCTGTATAAATGCCCGCTCTTTCTTCCTTTTCTCGCCTGTAAGGGCCCTGCGTGAACTGAATTTGGATGGTGACAGAAATTTCCTGGAACTACCTAGGAGTCTGCTTTGAGTGAGATCGCCCCATGTTGGCTCTCTCACTCGGCGCAGGTGGCTGGTGTGGGAAAGGAAAAGACAAAAGTCACGCTGGAGGAGTGTGGAATATTCCTCTGAGTTTGGAACTTAGGGCCCGTTTGGGAAAGAGAGTGGAGGGAACACTGTTCTGCAGCATTACTCTAAATCTGACCCAGGGGTTCTTCAAGCTGACACGGTTGCACAAAGCAGCAAAGCGCTCTGTTTCCCCGCCACTTCCTTCCGATAAGCAAACAATTAAGAAGAAAAAAAGAACAAATTACATTTGAAAAAGCAATGAGGACTTGAACATTGGCTTGCTGATAAATATCAAAATTGTGTTTTTGAAACTGAAGAGTTTATTTTATACCAACACCGTAATCATTTAAAGATGGTAAAAATGTACAGAACATTTTTTTTTAAAAAGCAAACGTTGGTGTTTAGTAAATAGCACGGAGCGTGGAAGTAGAAGGGCTATATTTATTCGTCTTCACACATTGTTCATTTACCAGAATTTTATGAAAATCCAAGTTTTATGCTTAAATTTTGAACATTCCACCTCCAAATAGAAAATGGAGCTCATTTATTTTCAAAAATTATGGAGACATGCCCACCACATATGCCTGAGAGATCAATTGGTTATAAAACCATTTGTCTGGCTGTAATTTTAAACTTGTCCACTGGATGTCTCTGCAAAACCTTAAAATATAATTGCACAGGATGAATAATTAACTAATTCCGTGTTTGCGTATCAGTCTCCTTTCATATAAATGTCAGCATTCCTGAAAACATGGCTTGACTGGTATAATATAATAACCAAGCGTTTTAATTGCTACAGCAAATGCCCTAAAATATAACACGAAATACAGCCTAAAAATGCTAAGAGCTGAGAAACAGCTACACAGCGCTTTCATGCTACAAGTTTAGCAGCATCTGCGAAGCTTCACTCTGATGCTAAACTTGTGGAGTGTAAATCGGGTGCCCACACCCGAAAAGACTCCAAGGAAAAGTGGAGCAAGGGTACCTCGACCAGGGAGTCTCAATAGTAGAGAAGTTATGCTGAGCCTTTATGAAGCGCTGGTTAGGCCACAACTGGAGTATTGCGTCCAGTTCTGGTCACAACACTTTAGGAAGGATGTGAAGGCCCTTGAGAGGGTGCAGAGGAGATTTACCAGAATGGTTTCGGGGATGGGGGATCTTAGCTACAAGGACAGGTTGGAGAAGCTGGATTTGTTTTCATTAGAGCAAAGGAGGTTGAGGGGTGATTTGATAGAGGTATACAAGATTATGACGGGTTTGGATAGGCTAGACGGGGAAAGGCTGATCCCACTAGTTGATGGCACAAGGACTAGGGGACACCGATTTAAGGTTTTAGACAAGAGATACACGGGGGACGTGAGGAAAAACTTTTTTACACAGCGAGTGGTGATGACCTGGAATTCGCCGCCGACGGAAGTGGTGGAAGCGGAGACACTCATTGTTTTCAAGGGGAGACTGAATAGGTACTTGAGGGAAATAAACTTGCAGGGCTACGGGGGTAGAGCGGGGAAATGGGACTGACTGGATTGCTCTACAGAGCCGGCGCGGACTCGATGGGCCGAATGGCCTCCTTCTGTGCCGTTATGACTCTATGACTCTTCGCTCCAGTCTCAGGCCAGACCCTGACTTCAGATTGCAGCTGTATTTACACTACAGGTTAGATGTGCTGAGCCCTCGTCCGCTGTGTGCGTGCATTGGAAAATCGCAGACAGCATGCACTACCAGCTCAGAAATGGGCTGAGAAAACCTACTCATCAATGTGAAGCAAAAGTGCTTTGCACTGACGCTAGTTATTGTGCAAAGGCAGCCTGCTGGAGGAGAGCGACTCACTCTGCTTTCCTCTCGAGTCAGCTCGAGCTCTTACACCCAATTTATGCTCCAAGTTTGAGACCAGTGTGAAGTAGTTTCAAATTTGCAAAACTAAACTTCTGGAGTGTGAATGAAACGCAAGAGATCAACGTCTAGGTTTTTCTGTCCTTTCGAGTGTCATTGGATATCTGGCTGGCTGCAAGGCAGAAAGCAGAGAGTAAGGGTAAAGGGCTGATATTCAGGGTGGCAGAAGGTGGGAAGTGGGGTCCCACAAGGATCAGAGCTGGGACCACTGTTGTTCACAATTTATATTAACGATTTCGGCTTTGGAATCAAAAACGCAATTTCTAAATTTGCAGACTGCACCAAATTGGTGGTGATAGTCAACACTGAGGCGGACCACAACAAATTACAAGAAGACATTAATAAACTTGCAGAATGGGCATATAATTGGCAAATGAATTTCAACATGGCTAAGTGTGAGATATGACATTTTGGTAAGAAAAATAAGGAGGTCACATATTACTTGGAAAATAAGAATCTAAGTGGGGTAGAGGAGCAAGGGGATCTGGGAGTACAAATACATAAATCACTAAAAGTTGCGACACAGGTCAATAAGGTCATAACAAAAGAAAACCAAGCACTCGGGTTTATTTCTAGAGGGATAAAATTGAAAAATAGAGAAGTTGTGCTAAACTTGTAGCGAATCGTGGTTAGACCACACTTGGAGTACTGTGTACAGTTCTGGTCGCCACATTATGAAAAGGATATAGAGGCACTGGAGAGATTGCAAAAAGATTTATAAGGATGATACCAGAAATGCGAGGGTATACCTATCAGGAAATGATGAACAGGCTGGGTCACTTTTCTCCTGAAAAGAGAAGGCTGAGGGGTGACCTCATAGAGGTCTTTCAAATTATGAAAGGTTTTGATAGAGTGGATACAGAGAGAGTGTTTCCACTTGCGGCAAAGAGCATAACTAGAGGCCATCAATATAAGATAGTCACCAAGAAATCAAATAGGGAATTCAGAAGAAACTTATTTACCAAGAGAGTGGTGAGAATGTGGAACTCGCTACCACAGGGAGTAGTTGAGGCGAATAGTATAGAGCCATTTAAGGGGAAGCTAGATAAGCACATGAGTGAGAAGGGAATAGAGGGTTATGCTGATAGAGTTAGATGAGGAAGGATGGGAGGAGGCTTGTGTGGAGCATAAACGCCAGCACGGACTGGTTGGGCCGAATGGCCTGTTTCTGTGCTGTATATTCTATGTAATTACTGCTAACCTTATTTGAAGGGTGTGGTGTACTGATTTTTAAAAATTAAAAACATTATAGAATATTATCATGATATTTATGTGTGGTATAATGTGTTGGAGTCCCTACAGTTCTTTCATGTGTCATAGTGGTTATGAGATGTGATTGTTTTGTACACATCTCCTCAGAATCTTATGCACATATTTATTTCAGCGACACCATGTACTGCTGCAAATAGTTAACAATTTTTTGACATGCTGTTTAAAAAAAAAAATGATTAATTCGTCCTGGGGGCATGGCCAGTTTTGTGGGCGGAGCTGGCTTCTAGCAAGATGTGCAAACGATCGCGGAAACTTGATTTGCGCTGAACACAATTTGCGCTTAAAATCCCGCGATCTTTTGCACCGGTTACACCGATTTCGGGCGAGTTACGCCGAAAAACCAGCGCAACCGAGTGCAAACTCTACCCTCTGCGTTTTTTTAATTCTTCAAATACAATATTTCTGGGCTAATGATGTCTTTTCCTGGTTTAGCCAAAAGTTACCACGTTTTACCTTTGCTAGCCCCACCCTCAGTCCTTCTTCATATATTTACCACATATTCTTCTATTTAAATTGTTATTGTAAGGGACGGTGTAAATTATGCATCAAGACCTTCTCAATGATTAAACATGGGGAGGGTTAAAGGACTGCAAAAATTGCTTAAATTGCCAACAAGATATGATCACACTGCTGAAGGATCCACAAATTTTGTCAACAGAGACCTTGCAGAAAATGAAATGATTGTCCAGAGTCTCGGGATTATAAGAACATAAGAATTAGGAGCAGGAGTAGGCCACTCGGCCCTTCTAGCCTGCTCCACCATTCAATAAGATGATGACCACAACTCCACCTTCCCGCACTATCCCCATATCCCTTGATTCCCTAAGTATCCAAAAAATCTATCCATCTCTGCCTTGAATATACTCAACGGCTGAGCCTCCATATTTCTCTGGGGTAGAGAATTCCAAAGATTCACCGCCCTCTGAGTGAAGAAATTTCTCCTCATCTCAGTCCTAAATGGCCGACCCCTTATTCTGAGACTGTGAACCCTAGATTATAAATCTTGCTGGGATAAGATTGATGTTCCCCTTCTCAAAGGGGAGCGCAGTAGGGGAATTATGAAAAGACTACCATAATCTTAGAATCCAAAAGATATTTAGTGGTATATTATCAAGACCTAAATTAGATTGGCAGTCCCAAACTATGGATAGGGCGAGGTGAGGGGAAGTCCAAGGAACACCAGGAATGATGCCACTATCATGCAGGGAAGAGGATGTAGTCAAAATGGATAGTTATGCCAAAAGGAAAGTACAATTTAAATACGATTTACTTCGCCTGCCAGAAATTAGCCTTTCAAAAATACATCAGCAGATGTTTTTCTTCCTTATCCTCACCTCTTGCAAACCAGATGAGAATGGTACTAGAGGCAACTCCTCAACCAAATGCCATCTTTCATGTGCATGAAGCTCAGTACCAGCTCATACAGTGCATTTACCTTCTAAACCTGAGAGGGGCTGCTGGTACAATTCATGCGGGAAGGTCGTAAACCATGATCAGGATTAACAGATGTGATAAATTCCCAGCTGTTTGTCCCATTTTAAAGGGTATTAGAAATGGGTTCAGAGAAAATAGGCTCTTGTGATGCAAGAGTACCTGGTCTGTGGGATACTTTCATTTAAAGATGAGAACCTGCCAATTTAGTATTCCTGAGCCACAGCATAAGTTTGAATGGGGCATAACTTATACAATCAGAAATAAAGTATCAGGGAACAAAAATGCTCTTATTGAGTTTCCTCCTTTAAGGAATATGTTGTGGGTGGAGCAATATTAAGCAAACAAGAGATCGTAAATCAGGGTGGTCTTTCTTTGGGCAGTCTCAGTCCAAATTTAGTATTGCATCTGTCCAATATTATTAGCTTTGGCTAGTGTATGTTCAAACCTACAAAATCTTTGTATTTGGAATTGGTAATTCCCAGGAAAATCTGCCTTTGCCAGCCTGATGGAAGGTTTTCCAAGAGACTTAGGGGGAAAAATTCGGTACTTTAGTGTCTCCCGTTAGCGCCAGCAGAAGGCGGTAACGGGACGCTGATGCAGTAGCGCTGGGGCGAGGCGAATCCAGTGCCACATGGCCAAACCGTTACGGTACCGCCGGGGACTTCAACACCAGACAGATCGTGATGTTAGTGAGCGTGCAACGCTCACTGGCCACCCGATCTGGAAAATTCATTGTCGCCACTTACCTTAGCACCTCGACCAGACAGCGACAGGGAGAGCTGGCGTGCAGGTCCAGGAAGTCAGATCCAGAGACGTTATTTAAAGGAATCAGCATTAATCACTCCCAGCTGTCACAGCAGGTTAGTTTCAGCCACTGAACAGTTGTAGGAGTAATTTCAAACTTCTTTTGTATCAGCAGTCTTCTGGCAACTACAAAGTAGCTACATTTATTGTTCAAAGATTCAAACTGCTACACTTGGCACCATTAATGGGGGCTGTACTGACATGCCACCTCGCCCTCTAGGATCTACGGCGGAGGGAGCGTAGGCAGCAAGAAATGCGGGAACATGTGTGCAGAGGGATGAGGAGGGACATCAGGGCTCTCACCAGGAGGCTTTACCCTCCGAGGGTATTCCGACAGCACTTCTCCTACCTTCAATTAGCGAGGAGCAGTGTATTAAGACAGCTCCGCATCACCAAGGTGGTGGTCACAGAACTCTGCCACCTCCTCCAAACAGACCTCCAGCCTCACGCCAGGATGATTTAAACCTCAGATCCCTTTGGTTCACCACATCCCCATCATACCATCCCTGTGTCATGCCATATCACAGCATCCTCCTGGGCGCAAAGGTGAAATGAGAGAGACCACAAAATATTGCAAACTCCATTAATAAATTTATGCATAAACATATCACACATATCACATTCATTCTCATAACTAATGACCCTTGTGCCTGCCATAGTTGAATAGCTGTCATTGTGTGCAAGGTGTGAGATGTGGGTGTGAGTGTTGGTTGGTAGAGATTGTTGGTGGATGAGTGCTGGGGGTCTGGTGCTTTGGGCAGTGTGTGAAGCTGTGGTACAGATGGTGGTATGTAGCATTTGTTGAAGCATTCAATCACCCTGACCACCCGACTGAGGTGGATCTGCCATGAGCACACCTGCTTCAGTCCTCTGGCTCCTCTCCTTGTTGTGCTTCTCCTTGCTGAGGCAGCTGCACAGCCAGCAATGCTGAGAATGAAGTGCTGCAGTATCAATGAACCCCCCCTTTAAGTACTGGGAAAAGCCTGTGGCAATGATGAGTTGCGATTAGACTGCACCCGATATTGGTCCACCCTTTAAGTGTAAAGCCACTGAGCAAGGCCTTTAAAACTTGAATTAGCGCCCCAATCATTTATTTGAGCAGTGAGAATGAATTTTGCGTGCAGTCGAAAGCATTAGCACCTGGCGCTAATTCTCAAACTTTTCGAATGATACCGCCCATTCCTGGGCTATAATGAATTTCTAGCCCTAGATACCTATTTTAGATATCTATACTTTGCTAATCAGGTGAAAAGAAACCGTATAAAAGGCAGCACAGGGAAAGGGTTAGGTGAACCGATCAAGAAAGAGAATGAGGCAAGCATAGATGCAGACACGCCAGTAATGTTAAGAGTAAAATTAATGCAGATCAGGTTGTTGTACAAAGTGTACCAGACACCCGTCAGATTGCAAGCAGTCGGGACTAGGAGGACAAAAGCTGGAGATACAATTGTCTGCCAATCATCAGTCATATACTACAGATGCCGAGCTATTGCAGAAATTGGAGAAGTCTATAAGGGTTTGGGAAAGGTAACAGTTATTGGGGTAGAGTTTCCACTTTGGGCACAATCGGCGAATACAAATTGCAACTGAAATTGTGCCCATTGTGAGAAGTGTTTTTTTTTCCCTCTCTCAAGTTTCCGCTCAAACTCATTTGCGTATCGCCAAACGTAAGATTTCTGGCTAATCCACCCAATGGAGCAGCATGAACAGGCGTGATCGACTAGTGACTGGGAACAGAGCCAATCGGTCTCAAGTAGCTGGGGAGGGGGTCCTATAAATGCCAGTCTGAAAATTTTGAATTTAGAGGCTCAAGAGAAAAAGGTCAGAGGGCACTTATCTCTCTGGACAAAATGCCATGTGGCCTGACTTTTGATTGTTTTTGTGCATAGCAGTAGTGAGTGATTTCAACCTGTGCATTGTGCTAGATGATTTTCGGAACTGCATGGATCTAATTGATTGATTTAATATTTAGCAATTTTAATTAATTAGAGTTTTGATGATTGAAATCTGAATAATGCAAAGTTGATTAATGTTGAAAACTGCATTCATCAAATTGATTGATTTTAATTAATTTTGAATTAATAATGCAATGTTTTAAGAGCAGAGTGTTTGCAATCTGAGCAGTGTGCAAATTGATGTTAAAAACTGCATTCATCCTATTGATTGATGTAGATTAATTTTGAGTTCTGAGCAGTGTGCCAAGCAGACTGAAAGTATCGTGTAATTTTTCCCTACCTGCAGACGACCGAATCAAAGAATGTATGCGATTCTCGCAAAAGGGTGCGCAACTTTGCCCATGGCAACCCGCGGGAACTGCTGAACGAAAGTGAGGCCCATCGAGGGAGCATGCTTCCGCAAGCCGGGGTGCAGCCACGGCGGGCAGTGCAGAGGCGTGCCTGGAAGGAGGTGGCGGAACCACTGAGCGTGTAGACAGTGCCGGAAAAAAATGTAATGACCTGACGAGGTCAGGGAAGGTGAGAAATTTGGCAAAGGAACAGGACCAGCAATCTGTCGGCGAGGACTGTACACTTCTTTCCCTTGTATATGCTCGACAGCATCTCGTTGGAATTGCTTGCAACACGTCTTGATCTTATCCGTTTCTCTTTGCTGGCGAAGACTGCGCACAATGCCCGGGAGAGGGCGAAGGCCGTTGGGGGCATCCCAAGCCTCAGGGTCTTGACTCCCCCCACGAAAAAGAGGTGGAGCTGCTCAGGAGGCACACTGTCGTGGCAGGGGCCGAGAGCAGGGAGAGTGCAACAACCGGTGAGTATCTACCCTTTGACCATTCAACACTTCCATACAGGACAGTGGCAGAGGATTGCCACCCACACCACTCCCCTTCCTCCCCGGTAATATAAACATTCTAATCATCTGGTTTTCACCCTGCAGCGAAGAGAAGATGACTGAAGGCGGTACGGCTGGAGCAGAAGGAGGAGGAGGAGGAGGGGGAAGTGTGTGCGGGAGAGGGAGGCGGAGCAGGCCCAGCGTGAGATGGAGGGAGAGGGGCCGGGCTTCAGAAGGCAGCTTGCGCCCTATGATGAGGGACTGACGGGAAGCGAGGACTCCTCATCAATGCTCCTTGCTGGAAGTGAACCCTCAACCTCACCCTCAGGCCAGCCCCAAAGGAGAGACAGTCAACCGACTCTCCTCAGCCTGGCACCAGCTCGGATCCACATGACCGTGCTCATAGAGTAATTCAGTGCCGCGGTAGCTGGCAGGCATCTGGAGTTTTCGCTCGGTTCCGTTGGTTTTTCCGGTGCAAATCGTCCGAAATCTGCGCAAATAGCGCTAAAGATCGTGGCATTTCAAGCGCAACTCGAGTTTCTGTGATCTTTTACGCTAGTTTAAAAAAATGCGCTGGAAGCTGGTCCCGCCCACAATACTGGCCGCGCCCCCAATTTGAATTAATCACCATTGCGAGTTTCCGCTAATTGCACCCGTTAGTTGTGGCTCTTCAAATTGCGCCCATTTATTTTTTGCCGTGCAGGCACCCATATTCATGTGATTTTAGCCCTCCTACAGTGACCAGCAATCGTTTTAGTGAGGTACAGGCCTGCAGGTGATAGTTTACTTGAATTGAGCCATTAGATATAGTTTAAAATTGTCATATTTACATATCTCATTCTATTCCTAGTAGTTTCCACTTTTGTTTAATTTTGAACTATCATCGAAAGTTTATAATCCCACTTGCCTTTATAATGCTGGAGGATTAGAAAAAGGAGAGCGCTGTGCAGGCTCGAAGCCCTTAGACTCGAGGCGCAACGAGTGCGGTTGCACAGGCGACGTGTTCACCCCACCCATAGTTACTCTAAACATATCTACAGGCCTCACTTGAGCTACGAGGAGATGTCGGAGGAGCTGGCCGTGCGCGCTTCACCAAGGCGGCAATCGGCAAGCTGTGTAATTTACTGAGGGGGAACCGGAGGCCTTAATCGTCAACGAGCACGGCCATCACTGTTGAAAGGGGCAGTAAAGGCCATCACCAGGCAGTGTGACAGACACCCAGTTCCACAGGGTGAATGACTTCATCAAATTTGATGCAACACTCGCGGAGCTGGAGTTCTTTAGGATAGCTGGCTTCCCCAAGGTGCTTGGAGCCAACGATGGCACGCATGCGTCACTGAAAAAGTCACACGCAAGGATTCACAGAGCTACCTGAACAGAAAGGGATATCATTTCTCGCCATACCCCTTGATCCCCCTAGTTGTGAGTGTTATATCTAACTCCCTTTTGAATATATTTAGCGAACTGGCCTCAACAACCTTCTGTGGAAGAGAATTCCATAGATTCACCACTCTCTGGGTGAAGAAGTTCCTCCTCAGCTCAGTCTTAAATGGCTTCCCCTTAATCCTTAGACTGTGACCCCTGGTTCTAGTTTTCCCTAACATTGGGAACATTCTGCCCGCATCTAATTTGTCTAAACCAGTCAGGATTTTAAATGTCTCTATAAGATCCCCCCTCATTCTTCTGAACTCCAGAGGATACAAGTTCAGTTGACCCAATCTTTCTTGATATGTCAGTCCGGCCATCCCAGGAATCAATCTAGTGAACCTTCGCTGCACTCCCTCAATAGCAAGAATGTCCTTCCTTAAGTTAGGAGACCAAAACTGCGCACAATACTCCAGGTGTGGCCTCACCAAGGCCCTGTACAACTGCAGCATCACCTCCCTACTCCTGTATTCAAATCCCCTTACTATGAAGGCCATCATTCCGTTTGCTTTCTTGACTGCCTGCTGCACTTGCATTCCCACCTTCAGTGACTGATGTACCATGACGCCCAGGTCTCGTTGCACCTCCCCTTTCCCTAATCTGCCACCATTCAGGTAATAGTCCGCCTCTCTATTTTTACCACCAAAGTGGATAACCTCACATTTATCCACATTGTACTTCATCTGCCATATATTTGCCCATTCACCCAACCTGTCCAAGTCACTCTGTAGCCTCCTAGCATCCTCCTCATTATTCACACTGCCTCCCAATTTAGTGTCATCCGCAAATTTGGAGATATTACATTTAATCCCTTCGTCCAAATCGTTAATATATAATGTAAACAGCTGGGGTCCCAGCACCGAACCCTGCGGTACCCCGCTGGTCACTGCCTGCCATTCTGAAAAGTACCCATTTACTCCTACTCTTTGTTTCCTGTGTGCCAACCAGTTCTCAATCCACGTCAACACATTACCCCCAATCCCATGTGCTTTAACTTTGCTCACCAATCTCTTGTGTGGGACCTTGTCGAAGGCCTTCTGAAAGTCCAAATACACCACATCTACTGGTTCCCCCCTGTCCACCCTATTGGAAACATCCTCAAAAAATTCCAGAAGATTTGTCAAGCATGATTTCCCTTTCACAAATCCATGCTGACTTGGACCTATCATGTTGCCACTTTCCAAATGGTCTGTTATGACATCTTTAATAATTGCTTCCATCATTTTACCCACGACCGATGTCAGGCTGACCGGTCTATAATTCCCTGCTTTCTCCCTCCCTCCTTTTTAAAAAGAGGGGTTACATTGGCCACCCTCCACTCCATCGGAACTGATCCAGAGTCTAAGGAATGTTGGAAAATGATCGTCAATGCATCCACTATTTCCAAGGCCACCTCCTTAAGTACTCTGGGATGCAGACCATCAGGCCCCGGGGATTTTTCAGCCTTCAGTCCCATCAATTTCCCCAATACCTTTTCCCGACTAATAAGGATTTCCCTCAGCTCCTCCCTCTTACCAGATCCTCTGACCCCTTTTATTTCCGGCAGGTTGTGTGTGTCCTCCACAGTAAACACCGAACCAAAGTACTTGTTCAATTGATCTGCCATTTCCTTGTTCCCCATTACGACTTGCCCTGTTTCCGATTGCAGGGGACCTACGTTTGTTTTTACTAACCTCTTTCTTTTTACATATTTATAGAAGCTTTTGCAGTCCATTTTAATGTTCTCTGCAAGCTTCCTTTCATATTTTATTTTCCCTGCCCTAATCAAACCCTTCGTCCTCCTTTGCTGAGTTTTGAAGTTCTCCCAGTCCCCGGGTTTGCTGCTACTTCTGGCCAATTTGTATGCAACTTCCTTGGTTTTAATACTATCCCTGATTTCCCTTGTTAGCCATGGTTGAGCCACCTTCCCTTTTTTATTTTTACGCCAGACCGGGATATGCAATTGTTGTAGTTCATCCATGCGATCTCTAAATGTCTGCCATTGCCCTTCCACTGATAGCCCCTTAAATATCGCTTGCCAATTTAACCTCGCCAATTCACGCCTCATACCATCAAAGTTGCCCTTATTTAAGTTCTGGACCATGGTCTCTGACTTAACTGTTTCCTTCTCCATCCTAATGTAGAACTCCACCATACTATGGTCACTCTTCCCCAGGGGGCCTCGTACCACAAGATTGCTGATTAGTCCTTCCTCATTACACAACACCCAGTCCAGGATGGCCTCCCCTCGAGTTGGTTCCTCAACATATTGGTTTAGGAAACCATCCCTTAAACACTCCAGGAAATCCTCCTCCACCGTATTGCTTCCAGTTTGAGTAGCCCAATCTATATGCATATTAAAGTCACCCATGATAACTGCCGTGCCTTTTTTGCACGCACCTCTGATTTCCTGTTTCATACCCTCCCCCACCTCACCACTGCTGTTTGGAGGTCTGTACACAACTCCCACTAACGTTTTCTGCCCTTTGGTGTTCTGCAGCTCAACCCATATTGATTCCACATCCTCCAAGCTGATGTCCTTCCTAGCTATTGCATTAATCTCCTCTTTAACCAGCAATGCTACCCCACCCCCTTTTCCTTTTATTCTATCCTTTCTGAATGTTGAATATCCCTGGATGTTCAGTTCCCAGCCTTGATTGTTCTGGAGCCACGTCTCTGTAATCCCAATCACATCGTATCCGTTAACATCTATTTGCACAGTCAATTCATCCACCTTATTACGGATACTCCTTGCATTAAGACACAGAGCCTTTAGGCTTATTTTATTAACATCCTTTGTCCTTTTAGACTTATGATTTAGTATGGCCCTTTGTGTTTCTTGCCTTTGTTTACTCGGCCTTCCCCTATTGTTTCTCACCCTTCTAACATTTGTTTCTGACTGCATATTACTTCCCCCTGTTTCGCTACATAGGTTCCCCTTCCCCTGCCATATTAGTTTAAATCCTCCCGAACTGCTTTAGCAAATATTACCCCGAGGACACCCGAGGACATCGAGGACTCCCTTAATGTTCAGGTAGTGTGCAACGAAGGTCTGTGATTCCGCCACACGAATGCCGTGCATGCTGCAGCAATGCACAACGCCTTTACACTGAGGAACTCGGATATGCCTCGCATATTCGGGGAAGGCAATAGGTCTGATGGCTGGCTGAGTGGTAAGAAGGCGTACTCCCTGCTACCATGGCTGATGACTCCTTTTCGTGCATCACAAAAATGAGGCGGAGGCGAAACATAATGAGGCCCATGTCTCCCCCAGGCAGGTCGTGGATGAATACACTGATCGACACATCCAGGATAGAAGAATTTACAAACATATTCAAGATGCAGCTAAACAGGGCACCATAACTCCGACAAGGTGGGGAAATGGCCTGCAGCAGCAAGTGCATGGCAAGAGACTGAAAAATACAGAGGGCTTATGGAGAAAAAAACTACAATCCAGAAGGGTCAAAGGAAAAGCTAATGAGAGAATTTGATGGTATGGGTAATATCAAGAAGTATTAGCATTGATTTTCAATACAGATTTTGATTTATTAAATGCACACATTTCAATATAAGATTTCAATTTCATAAATACTATTACAATTTTAAAATTTTCACAGCCATTTCTGACCATGAAATTTTGAATGTTTTTACAACTACAATAAAAAACAATTTAATCAAGCTTCGTTATTGACCAGTTGAAGTGCTGTTTATCCATCATACATGTTCGGCAAGACTCCACCATATACCTCTCAAAAAATAAACAGCTACTATATGGTGTCAGCCTTGGTTCAAGTACCACTCCAGAGACTTGAGCACGTAATCCAGGCTGATGGTCCAGTGCAGTACTGAGGGAGTGCTGCACTTGTCGGAGGTGCCGTCTTTCGGATGAAGCATTAAACCGAGGCCCCGTCTGCCCCCTCAGGTGGATGTAAAAGATTCCATTGCACTATTTCAAAAAGGAGCAGGGGAGTTATCCCCGGTGTCCTGGCCAATATTTATCCCTCAACCAACATCACTTAAAATAAATTATCTGGTCATTATCCCATTTCTGTTATCGGGATCTTGCTGTGCTGTAATCATCTGAAATAATTAGAAATATACAAGCAACTTAAGGAGAACAAGTTCATTTCAAGTATTCCCAAGGAAAATCAATTCGAACTGATAAAGCTGGAAGTTAATTATATTTCATAAACCAAGTTTCCCCTTCACAAACCTGCTGCTGTTTTACAGTAATTGGCTCAGGTCACATTAAAAAAGATATTTTTTTGAAAAATCACAGTTCTCTTGCGAAAGGACAGTGGAGGGAATTCAGATTTAATTTTAGTTTTCAGCAGCAAAACCATCACTTTCCAACATCACATTCAAATCTGTAGTTATGAAGCACCTGCTCTTTCCCAGGAGACAATCCCACTTTATCCAAGTTCCTTCCTCCACATTTGCTTGCAGCGATGACCTCGGGCACAGAGAGCCGGGCCTGGTTCAGTCAAATGCCATCCCAGACGCAGTGTTACTAAGGCCAGTCAGTGTTACTAAGGCCAGTCAGTGTTACTAAGGCCAGTCATCATGGTCTGCTTCAGAAGGACATCCCAGCCGTTTTCGCATTTTGAAAAGCAGGTTGGACATTCAGCAAGGAGCAAATCTGAAACAAATAATTTTTTTCAAAAAAAATAACACACAAAGTTTTGCAGTTCTGGCGAAAAGTCATCGACCTACATTTCTCTCGCTCCACAGATGCTGCCTGACCTGCTGAGTATTTCCAGCATTTTCCATTTTTATTCCAAAGTTTTGCAAGTTGAGTTCTCTTTAGTTCAGGCGCTTGCTGTACCATTCACACTGACTGTATAGAGAATGTTGTTTGTGCAGTTAAGCAGTCTATTATTACCCTTTTTTAAAAAAGGTCAGTAATCCAAGTGTAGGATATGGGCAGTTTAAATACCAAAATCTCTGATATAGTTATTCAGGTGGAAATTCTGACCAGCAACATAAGCAGCAACATAAAATCTGTGGAATTTCTGGTTTGTAAGTTCAACTCTGAAAAGATTCTGTTCACAACTGGAACAAGAATGGTTAATACTGCATAGTATCAAAAAAATGTTGTGCTATTATTTCATATTATCCCAGGTTCCCCGAAGGCGTCAAGACAGTGATCCGGCACAGGGATAAGAACATAAGAAATAGGAGCAGGAGTCGGCCATTCAGCCCCTCGAGCCTGCTCCGCCATTCAGTAAGATCATGGCTGATCTTCTACTTCAACTCCACTTTCCTGCACTATCCCCCATATCCCTTAATATCCAAAAATCTATCGATCTCTGCCTTGAATATACTCAACGACTGAGCCTCCACAGCCCTCTGAGGTAGAGAATTCCAAAGTTTCACCACCCTCTGAGTGAAGAAATTTCTCCTGATCGCAGTCCTAAATGGCCGACCCCTTGTTCTGAGACTGTGACCCCTGGTTCTAGACTCTCCAGTCAGGGCCATTCTCCCCATAATGGTCTGAATGGCCTCCTGTACTGTACCATTCTATGACTAGGCTATCGGTCCATGGTGCCGCACACGCATTGAAATATTCTTCATTTTTAAATACAAAAAGTCACTAAACTATGGAATATTGAATATGTTCCAGATTCAAGGGCTTATAGAGCAATAAATGACATGGTCCACTTTTCCTCAGAGTATTCAAGACATTTTACGCAGTTACATCATTACATTTGTTAAAAAGTTTATATACACCCATAAACTATGTTCCCTCGAATTTTTTTTTCCGTGCGCATTCTCTTTAAATTTGCTGCATGTACGGTATCGTCCAGCGGCAGCAGCTTGTGAGCAGCCTGTGCAGGACCTCTCGGTTGATGCGCGGCCGCGGGGAACATTGCACGTAAAATAATGACTTTATTGAAGTATACGAAGGAGGCATCACAGCGATACACTCCGCTACTCCTGGCGCAATTATCTGGCTTAACCACCTAGATGTAAAATTATAGTTGTTGCTCTACGTCTACATCAGCCATACGGAGTGGTAGTATTACTTTATGATACCAACACGAGTTCCCCCAAAGGTTTGTTGAGGAAATAAAATGCACAGTATAGCGAGACATGCAAACAGGGCAAGTCTCAGCTTCAATGCCTGGTTGCTGCTGTTCCAACTGAGCTGAGCTGGGGAGCGGCAGGATCGAGCTCGGTTGCGAGATCTCTCTGCCCAATGAAACAGTCCACATACAGTTCTTTCCGCACGACAATGTAAGCTATGCAGCAAAAAGCACCATACTCCCATGGTCACACAAGTGTCAACTGTGGCTCAGTTGGTAGCACCCTCGCCTGAGTCAGAAGGGTTGTGGGTTCAAGTCCCACTCCAGGGACTTGAGCACATAAATCTAGGCTGACGCTCCAGTGCAATGCTGAGCGAGTGTTGCACTGTCGGAGGTGCCGTCTTTCGGATGAGACATTAAACCGAGGCGCCAACTGCTCTCTCAGGTGGACGTTAAAGATCCCATGGTACTATTTCGAAGAAGAGCAGGGGAGTTATCCCCGGTGTCCTGGCTAATATTTATCCCTCAATCAACATCACTAAAACAGATTATCTGGTCATTATCACATTGCTGTTTGTGGGAGCTTGCTGTGTGCAAATTGGCTGCCGTGTTTCCGAGTACTTCATTTCCTGTAAAGCACTTTGGGACATCGGTGGTCATGAAAGGCGCTATATAAATGCAAGTCTTTCTTTCTTTCAAAAGTGTACCTGTCTCTCATTTCTGAAAATGACGATATCTAGTAACCGTACAAACCTGTTTAAACTTGGCTCGAATCTTCTCCAGGTCCTCCTGTAGCTTGTCATAGGTAGGGTCTTCATATGGGAAGCTATGAACCATCTCCAGCAATGAATTTAGGGCTTTCAGCTTTTTGCTGCAATAATACAAAAATGTGAAGCGTGGTCTTTTAAAAAGGACAGTGAAAGCCAAGTATGTGTAATTTATCTCTAACACTATAGGGATACCAAAGAATTTAGTTTAGGGTGCATTTACGCTACGCCTGCTGGTTTGTTTCACACAGATGCTGCAGTTATAGTGTAAATGCAGTCCGAGTCTGGAGTTAGAGCCTGACTGGAGGAGAGGGTTTCACTTCAGAGTCAGTTAAGGCTTTTACACCACACAAGTTTAACATTGATGCAAAGCCAAAACCACTCTATCAACACTAAATTTGTGTAGTGTAAACACACTACAGCTATGCTTTCTAAGCAGGCAATTGGAATTGTTCCTCTCACAAGACTGTATTATACATCACCACAAGCAGTCCAGAAGCTCAGCAGCACTTAGCACTCATCTGCATACCTGCTTTTGGCATCTTTGTTATTCTGAAGGAGACACTTCCAGGTAAATGCGAAGCCCTTGTAAAAAGAAACCTGCAGAAAAAAAACCATAAGTAATAAAAGTATGACACTCCTTGAAGAAAGCTGTATCCCATAACAGGGAATACACACTATTCTGAATATATAATTGCTGTACTGCACTAAAACTATTATAGGCTTCCACTGGACTGAAATATTCTTAAAGTTATTTGGAATAAGTCTTCACTGATAGGTGACAACTTCAGAGTTGTAATCTAGTGGTTAGGTTATGATACTGTAACAACTCCTTTCTAACTAATCAGGATGAATCAATCCCTAGCCACCGACTCCATCCCGCTCCCTGGCAACTGTCTGAAGCTGAACCAGACTGTTCGCAACCTTGCTGTCATATCGGACCCCGAGATGAGCTTCCGACCACATATCCACGCCATCACCAAGACTGCCTATTTTCACCTCCGTAACATCGCCCGCCTTTAGAGTGTCAGCCAATGGCTCAGCCGGAGTCGGAAGGTTGTGGGTTCAAAGTCCCACTCCAGAGACTTGAGCATAAAAATCTAGGCTGACACTCCAGTGCAGTACTGAGGGAGTGCTGCACTGTCGGAGCTGCCATTTTTCGGATGAGACATTAAACCGAGGCCCCGTCTGCTCCATCAGGTGGACGTAAAAGATCCCATGGCACTATTTCGAAGAAGAGCAGGGGAGTTATCTCCAGTGTCCTGGCCAATATCTATCCCTCAATCAACATAACAAAAAAAACAGATTACCTGGTCATTATCACATTCCCATTTTCTACCCTCTAAACTTGAGGTCATCCAAAACTCTGCTGCCCATATCCTAACTCACAGCAAGTCCTGTTCACCCATCACCCCTCTGCTTGCTGACCTACATTAGCTCCCGGTTAAGCAACGCCTCGATTTTAAAATTCTCATCCTTGTTTTCAAATCCCTCCCTATCTCTGTAATCCAGCCCTACGACCCTCCGAGATGTCTGTGCTCCTCCAATTCTCATGAGCATCGCCGGTTTTAAACCTCCACCATCGGTGGCCGTGCTTTCAGCTGCCAAGGCCCTCAACTCTGGAATTTCCTCCTGAATCCACTCCGCCTCTCTACCCCTCTTTCCTCCTTTAAGACACTCATTAAAACTAACCTCCGTCATCTGCCCTAATATCTCATGTGGCTCGGTGTCAAATTTTGCTTGATAACGCTCCTGTGAAGCGCCTTGGGACGTTTTACTACGTTAAAGGCGCTATACAAATGCAAGTTGTTGTTGTTCACAGCAGATCTTCCAACTTCAAATCAGCAATTTATAATTCAGCAACTCTGCCAAGCAGCATTCCTGCTGATCAAAATATGAAATGTAGATTTGCATTGCAGGTGATAACACCAAAACAAATTACCTTCTAAAAACGAGGCTACATTTTTTGCTTCACTGCAGAATTAGTTTTTCAAATCTTGTGGATGAGTGGGATTCTCGACATTACCGAGAACCAAAAATGTCACAGGCCGTAATAAGGCCTTTTAGGAAAAGAATGAGTTAGCAGTGGTCTAAAGCTCCCTCTCCAAATACTTTCTACAGTGGGGATAAACAAGGCCAAGTTTTAGATATATTAAAAGAAAAGAAATGTTTAAAGCAAAGAACTGATAAAATATTGATCAACTACACGAAATGCATTGAATGGAATCTTTCCATCCTCAGTTAGGTCACTGTACCACAACCCTGCATCCTCCAACAGAACACCATGCACATAGTTTCCAAAAAACTGCAGTATTGTTCACTTAGATGTGCACTAGAAAGGACGATAACAGAAAATGACCTTTCGCTCTCCCAGTTACTTTGGATTGAAACCACTAAACAGAGATTTTGTTTTAAACCTGAATGCCATTCTATGCAAAACAAAAAAAGAAAAAGAACACCAATTCAAACTGATGATTGCTAGCAATTGTGACATGTTGTCAAAGCAAGAATGTCCATTGTGTTATGAATGATCCAGCAGGCTATCCTGATAGTTGGTAAAGGCAATGGCCCGGATTTTGCGTTGTTAATAAAGGTGAGGCGAACAGCGCTCACTTTAAGTAGAGTAAATTGGACAGCAACTTTCGCTGTCCGCACATGCGCAGTTAAACGCGGAAATCAGGAAGTTGCTGTCCGATTTGCCCTGCTCCTCCACTAGCTTCGCTACACCGGTACCTCGCCGAGAGACTCGGCATTAAAACAAGTGAAGTTGCTGTATTTACCCACTAAACATGGTAGAAAAAGTTAGGGCTTGCCCATTAAGGTATAAGTGAATTTTTAACAGCGTGATAAGTCTTAATTACTGCCAAACAACTGCTCTGGCACTGAAAATTTATTTTTACAAGTGTGGAGTCTCATTCCTTCAGATTTTAATTATTGTTGGAGATTTTTTAAAATTAATTTTTTGGGAAACTTTCTCTTTGTCTCTTATCTCTCTCTTAATCCCATCTTTATTTCACTTTCTGTACATGATTTTACATTGAATTAAATATTCTAATTTACACTTCCTGGTTCAGACTGCGTGTCTCAGTGAGGATTCTTCAATCTGATTGGTTGAAGAGACATACTGTCGCTTGTCCTGCTCACACACGTCACAGATCCCCTGTAGAGGGCGCCGGGCTGAAATGGATCTCTAAATACCGCAAGTTGCCGCTCAAAAGGTCTGTGGGCAGCTGTAAGCGTAATGATCGCAAAATCCGGGTCTAGATGCAGCTGAGTTACACAGACCAGTAAGTTCAAAGGTGAATCCTGCTCTGTGCTAAATTAGTTAGCTAATCTCAGCAGGCATCCATCCCCGGTTAGTCTTACTACTCCCGATTGCTATCCAGTGACCTTTGCTAGCGTGTGAACATTAGGTATGGGTAGGATTGGGCCTGGTTCACAGCTCAATAATTTGCCAACACTCAGTGCCCGGGCTCACCAGTGTAGAATTGTGCACTTGTGTGAGGTACCAGAAGGCACCGTGGAATAATATCCCAGCCAATGTTCCCCGGAGGCTGTGCTTTGTTCTACACGGCCTGTATTTTCAATGCATGGTCCCTTTAAATTTCTGAACATGCGCAGTATTTCCATTGTAAAAGCTTGTGAGCGGCCTGCGCAGGACCTTGCAGATTACTGTGCACAGCTTAGAGGGACCATTGATCCCAGCATGGGTCAGCTCCTTCTGGAAGGGAGGGAAGAAAGAAGAAGGAATTGTATTTATCTAGTGCCTTTCAGGACGTCCCAAAGCACTTTACAGCAAATTAAGTACTTTTGAAGTGTTGTCACTATTGTAGTGTAGGAAACACGGCAGCCAATTTGCACACAGCAAGCTCCCACAATAGCATATTCAATCATGTCTAATTGTACATCTCTAATTTTAACATATTGTTATCTATAATCATAATTACACCTGCAATTGTTCATAATCCCATATTTACCTCAGATCCAATCTTGGCACCATTTGCTAATCCATAGCGTCGTCCCTCAGTTTCGCCCAAAAGACCTCCTTCAGTATACCCTTCCTGATAACCTTTCCCACGAAATCTGCCATCAGGACAAAAAAATTGGATGGCTTGTTAATATAGCTTCTTTCTATGCAAAAAAGTTCAAAAAGAATTGCCAAAACTTTGTATACTTTAGAGAAGTACATTCTATCCCACTGTCATGATGACCAAACAATCAGTCAGATTGATCTGGACATGAAAAATCGTCGCAAGTTTAATATCACCCCACTGTCACCATTTAACTTCAATACAGAGGTCTTAGAAATCGCAACAGTACTGAAAGTGTACTTATTTTTAAATAGCATTTCCATGCTCTTACTCCACAGTATCAGGACCAGGAGAGTAGAGTTATGGTATCAGAAGAGGACCCCCAAATCAGAAACCTCCAAATCTCCACAACACCCTTCCCAACACAAAAATAATAATCAGTAACTATCTTGTCCCTAGTGGCTATTTTCTCACCCTAGAAAACCACATTTTGGGTTTGTTTGATTGAGGCTTGAAGAAAATGTGTTATTGATTTATATTTTTGCATTGATGAGGATAATGGGACTAACCAAATCAATCGGCTCGTGTGGAGCATAAACCAGCATGCACCCGTTGGGCTGAGTGGCCTGTTTCTGTGCTGTAAATACTATGTATGCAATAGATATAGGTGAAACCATTGAAACAGTTCTTGCAATAATCCTAATTATGGTCAAATTCGAAAAACTTTCCAAGTATAAATAAAACCACCAGGTCATGGAGGCAAAAGACACAATAAGGAACTGCACAACATCCCTTTTACTCCAGCTGTGAGAATGGCTTCACAGCATTGTCAGAATTGCATCAGGTGAGAGC
Organism: Squalus acanthias; assembly: GCA_030390025.1. Classification (NCBI taxonomy): domain Eukaryota; kingdom Metazoa; phylum Chordata; class Chondrichthyes; order Squaliformes; family Squalidae; genus Squalus; species Squalus acanthias. Next base: position 15,930,853 of record CM059434.1, on the reverse strand, counting down.
CAGTTAGATATACAAAGAACTACATTAAGATCATAGATATCTTAGCCTCACGGGGAAATTCCAAAATTCTGCACAGTCTCAGATTGGTAGCTGCCGTGGAACTGCATTACTCGGGTGAAGTACCAATTGTCACAGCTTTGTCACTTGGGAGCGGTGCAATTATCAAACAGTAAGCACGTTGGCACCAGTACATTTTTTTCTGAAACATATTGGTACCAATATGCCAAGTATATGCCTAGTGTAAACAGACCTATCCTACATTACAACAGTGACTACATTTCAAAAGTACTTCATTGGCTGTAAAGCACTTTGCGATATCCGGTGGTCATGAAAAACGCTATATAAATGCAAGTCTTTCTTATATGCCAAAGAATATGCCTAGGGATGCATCTTCCAAAATTCCCGTGACTCTGGAAAAGTCCCCGCGGATTGGAAAACCGCAAATGTAACACCCTTATTCAAAAAAGGAGGAGACAGAAAGCAGGAAACTATAGGCCAGTTAACCTAACATCTGTCAATGGCAAAATGCTCAAAACCATTATTAAGGAAGTAGTAGCAGGGCATTTAGAAAATCATAATACAATCAAACAGAGTCAACATGGTTTTATGAAAGGGAAATCGTGTTTGACAAATCTATTAGAGTTCTTTGAGGATGTAACGAGCAGGGTGGATAAAGGGGAACCAGTAGATGTAGTGTATTTGGATTTCCAAAAGGCATTCGACAAGGTGCCACATAAAAGGTTACTGCATAAGAGAAGAGCTCATGGTGTTGGGGGTAATATATTAGATTGGACAGAGGATTGGCTAACTAACAGAAAACAGAGTGTCAGGATAAATGGGTCATTTTCAGGATGGCAATCTGTAACTAGTGGGGTGTCACAGGGATCAGTGCTGGGGCCTCAACTATTTTCAATCTATATTAATGACTTGGATGAAGGAAGCGAGTATATTGTAACCAAATTTGCAGACGATACAAAAAGATAGGTGGGAATGCAAGTTGTGAGGAGGACATAAAAAGTCTGCAAAGGGATATAGGTAGGTTAAGTAAGTGGGCAAGAATTTGGCAGATGGAGTATAATGTGGGAAAATGTGAAGTTATCCACTTTGGTAGGAAGAATAGAAAAGAAAAATATTTAAATGGGGAAAGTCTACAGAATGCGGCAGTGCAGAGGGATTTGGGTGTCCTTGTACATGAAACACAAAAAGTTAACATGCAGGTGCAGCAAGTAATTAGGAAGGCAAATGGAATGTTGGCCTTTATTTCAAGGGGGATAGAGTATAAAACTAGGGAAGTCTTGCTACAACTGTATAGGGCGCTGGTGAGACCACACCTAGAGTACTGCGTACAGTTTTGGTCCTCTTATTTAAGGAGCGATATACTTGCATTGGAGGCAGTTCAGAGAAGGTTCACTAGGTTGATTGCTGGGATGAGAGGGCTGTCTTATGAGGAAAGGTTGAGCCTATACTCATTGGAGTTTAGAAGAATGACAGGTGATCTTATTGAAACATATAAGATTCTGAGGGGGTTGGACAGGGTAGATGCTGAGAGGATGTTTCCCCTAGTCAGGGAATCTAGAACGAGGGGGCATAGTCTCAGAATAAGGGGTCTCCCATTTAAGACGGAGATGAGGAGGAATTTCTTCTCTCGAAGAGGGTCGTAAATCTTTGGAATTCTTTATTCCAGAGCGCTGTGGAAGCTGAGTCAATATAATCAAGGCTGAGATAGACAGATTTTTGAGCAACAGGGGAGTCAAGGGTTATGGGGAGCAGGCAGGAAAGTGGAGTTGAGGCCAAAATCGGATCAGCCATGATCTCATTAAATGGCGGAGCAGGCTCAAGGGGCCGAATGGCCTGCTCCTGCTCCTATTTCTTATGTTCTTATATATTGGCCCTGAAATTCGCCTCTCCGGCTTGCCGCGGGGGTAAGGATCGCGCGCGCACTTACCTACCACGCCTGCCGTTGACCTCTGGGCCCACGGGAACTTCAGCTCCTGCTCCAAGTGCCGGCGCGCAGTGCTTGCGTGTCCCAGGGGCGTAGTTAGTGCGATGCGTCCCCTGGGATCACGTGGGCCATGGAGAGCCAATGGCAGCAGACCATCTTTCATTCATAGATTTGACAGAGCCTGTCAAATCTATGAATTGAAATCGGCCCCAAAAGAACAGCTAACTTAAAATAAATTTAAAAAAAACCATCACATTTATAAAATAACTATAAGTTAAATAAATTAACTACTTTAAACAGAAATTTAAATTTTTGAAAAAATTAAAATACTTTTTAACAGTGCTAAAAATAAACTCACCTTTCTTTAAAGTATCTAAAAAAGATAAACCAGTTGAAAATTTTTTAAAATTATAATTAAATAATCACTTACCTTGTTGAAAACAGGTCCTGCGCCTCCTTTTTAAAAGCGCAGGTTCTTCAATACTTACCCTCGCGTAGAAACCTGAAAAAAAAACTAAGTTTGCTGCGTGCGCGCAGCCTCTACCGCGCACGCAGTTCACCTATGAACCGCTCCCTTCACCAGACCAGAAGTTCCGGTTTCCCGCGCATGTGCAGTGCATGCAGGAAACCAGCACTTCAGGTCGCCTTACGGGTGAGTACACAGCGCGTACTCATCCGGCAAGGGCCGAATTTTTGGCCCAATAACAGAAAATGCTGGAAACACTCAGCAGGCCAGGCAGCATCCGTGGAGAGAGAAACAGAGTTAACGTTTCAGGTCTGATGAAGGGTTCGGCCTGAAACGTTAACTCTGTTTTTCTCTCCACAGATGCTGCCTGGCCTGCTGAGTGTTTCCAGCATTTTCTGTTGTTATTTCAGATTTCCACCACAGTATTTTGCTATTGTCTTATGTTCTAGTGAAAACAGATATATTGGTACCAATATGCCAAGTATATGCTGAGTGAAAACAGTAATGCAGAAACCCACCAATGCCAGTGCATTTTTTTTTAATTTAGGAGAAGTTTGCAAGCTGCGGCAATGGCCCTGGACGGAACCCTCAATATCTACTAAAATAACAACAGAAAACGCTGGAAAAACTGAGCAGGCCAGGCAGCATCCGTGGAGAGAGAAACAGAGTTAACGTTTCAGGTCGAAGACCTTTCGTCAGAACTGGAAAAAAGCCGGAAATGAAATAGATTTAAAGCAAGGATAAAGCTGGGATATCTACTGCCACATTGCCCGGGGTCAGGGGTCCCAGGCAGGCGCAGTGCCGAGTCCGCGCGGGGCCCACTCCGGGCAGAGTCACTCACTCACACACCCTGCCGCCGGAGAGGCCGCTTGTCCCCACCCCGCAAAATAAAAAGCAGAGATTTTTTTTACTTCTCATCGGCCAGGACGATGGAGTCAAACATGTCATCACTCAGTTGGGAGCCGTCAGCGTCCGAAGCCATGGAGAAACGCGGAGCATGCGCCCTGAAGACTCCGACCCAATCCCGGAGCATGCGCCCTGAAGGCTCCGACCCAATCCCGGAGCATGCGCCCTGAAGGCTCCGACCCAATCCCGGAGCATGCGCCCTGAAGACTCCGACCCAATCCCGGAGCATGCGCCCTGAAAGCTCCGACCCAATCCCGGAGCATGCGCCCTGGAGACTCCGACCCAATCCCGGAGCATGCGCCCTGAAGACTCCGACCCAATCCCGGAGCATGCGCCCTGAAGGCTCCGACCAATCCCGGAGCATGCGCCCTGAAGACTCCGACCCAATCCCGGAGCATGCGCCCTGAAGGCTCCGACCCAATCCCGGAGCATGCGCCCTGGAGACTCCGACCCAATCCCGGAGCATGCGCCCTGAAGGCTCCGACTCAATCCCGGAGCATGCGCCCTGAAGGCTCCGACCCAATCCCGGAGCATGCGCCCTGAAGGCTCCGACCCAATCGCGGAGCATGCGCCCCGAAGGCTCCGACCCAATTCCGGAGCACGCGCCTTAACGCGGTGGAGCTGGTGACCGCCTGTCACGCTGCAGAATTCTCTTAAAGGCACCCCCCCAACTGAGATTTGAAGAAAAATGAGAAGTCGCACAACACCAGGTTATAGTCCAACAGTTTTATTTGAAATTACGAGCTTTCGGAGCGCTGCTCCTTCTTCAGGTACAGTGAGGGAATACAAATCGATTACACAGTATATATATGTCATGATGCGGACAAATTGCTCTCTGTGTATATATACTGCCGATTTGTATTCCCTCACTGTACTTGTACCTGAAGAAGGAGCAGCGCTCTGAAAGCTCGTAATTTTAAATAAAACTGTTGGACTATAACCTGGTGTTGTGCGACTTCTCATTACAGTATATATAGACAGAGAACAATGTGTCTGCAGAGATACAATCCGTCAGGGAGGCATTACATCAAAGACACAGCAGAGTACAGCTAAGACACAGCAGAGTACAGCTAAGACAATGAGGTGAGTCACAGGGGGTCCAATGTGTCAAATGCTGCAGTCTGCAGTTAAGCTTTTTACTTTTAAAAAAAAACTGGAAATCACACCTGTGAATCAGACAACGATGTCGAGTCACGTTCTGTAGCGTGACATGAAACCGAGATCCCGGTTGAGGCCGTCGTCATGGGTGCGGAACTTGGCTATCAGTTTCTGCTCGATGATTTTGCGTTGTCGTGTGTCTCGAAGGCCACCTTGGAGAACGCTAACCCGCAGATCCGAGGCTGAATGTCCTTGACTGCTGAAGTGTTCCCCGACTGGGAGGTAACAATCCTGCCTGGCGATTGTTGCGGGGTGTCCGTTCATACGTTGTCTCAGTGTCTGCATGGTCTCGCCGATGTACCATGCCGTGGTGCATTCTTTCCTGCAACGTATGAGGTAGACAACGTTGGCCGAGTCACATGAGTATGTACCATGTACCTGGTGGGTAGTGTCCTCACGTGTGATGATGGTATCTGTGTTGATGATCTGGCATGTCTTGCAGAGGTTGCCGTGGCAGGGTTGTGTGGTGTTGTGGTCGCTGTTCTCCTGACAGCTGGGTAATTTGCTGCGAACTATGGTACTTTTGAGGTTAGGCGGCTGCTTGAAGGCGAGTAGTGGAGGCATGGGGATGGCCTTAGCAAGGTGTTCGTCGTCATCGATGACATGTTGAAGATTTGAAGAGACAGTCCCTGCTCCACAACTCTTGTCCTGCTGGTGGAGTTAAGAACATACTTTTTTTAGGAACATGTTAAGACCAATAGAGTGAACCAGCCTGTCGATTTTTGATAGATGAAGCCCTCTTCTGCCTTCTCACCATGTCCCTCAATCCATTCTCCCTCCAGTATCACATCTAATTATCTCTTGAGCACATTTATACTGTTAACTTCAAATGCATTTCACGGTAACTTGTTCCACAATTCTATTTATCCTTTTGGAAAAGTCCTTTGTGACTTCTTAAGCTTGGCTGCTGCGTTTCCTACATTACAACAGTGACTACACTTTAACAACAACAATAACAACAACTTGTATTTATATAGCGCCTTTAAGAATAAGAACATAAGAATTAGGAGCAGGATTAGGCCATATGGCCCTCTCGAACCTGCTCCGCCATTCAATAAGATCATGGGTGATCATCGACCTCAACTCCACTTTCCCGCCCGATCCCCATATCCCTTGATTACCTGAAAGTCCAAAACTCTATCTATCTCAGCCTTGAATATACTCAAAGACTCAGCATCCACAGCCCTCTGGGGCAGAGAATTCCAAAGATTCACACCCTCTGAGTGAAGAAATTCCTCCTCATCTCAGTCTTAAATGGCCTACCCCTTATCCTGAGACTATGCCCCCTAGTTCTAGACACTCCAGCCAGGGGAAACAACCTCTCAGCATCTACCCTGTAAATCCCCTTCAGAATCTTGTATGTTTCAATGAGATCACCTCTCATTCTTCTAAACTCCAGAGAGTGGAGGCCTATTCTACACAATCTCTCATCATAGGACAGCCCTCTCATCCCAGGAATCAATCTAGTGAACGTAGTAAAATGTCCCAAGGCACTTGCTTGGTCAAAGAGGTAGGTTTTAAGGAGCATCTTAAAGGACAAAAGAGAGGTAGAGAGGCGTAGAAGTTTAGGCCGGGAATTCCAGAGCTTAGGGCCTAGGCCACAGAAGGCACGGCCACCAATGGTTGAGCGATTATAATCAGGGATGCTCAAGAGGGCAGAATTAGAGGAGCGCAGATATCTCGGGGGGGTTGTGGGGCTGAAGGAGATTACAGAGATAGGGAGGAGCGAGGCCATGGAGGGATTTGAAAACAAGGATGAGAATTTTGAAATCGAGGCGTTGCTTAACCGGGAGCCAATGTAGGTCAGCGAGCACAGGGGTGATGGGCGAACGGGACTTGGTGCGAGTTAGGACACGGGCAACCGAGTTTTGGATCACCTCAAGTTTACGTAGGGCAGAATGCGGGAGGCCAGCTAGGAGTGCGTTGGAATAGTCAAGTCTCGAGGTAACAAAGGCATGGATGAGGGTTTCAGCAGCGGATGAGCTGAGGCAAGGGTGGAGACGGGCGATGTTATGGAGGTGGAAATAGGCGTTCTTAGTTATGCTGCGGATATGTGATCAGAAGCTCATTTCAGGGTCAAATATGACACCAAGGTTGCGAACAGTCTGGCTCAGCCTCAGACAGATGTTAGGGAGAGGGATGGAGTCAGTGGCTAGGGAACGAAGGTTTGTGGCGGGGACCGAAAACAATGACTTCGGTCTTCCCAATAATTAATTGGAGAAAATTTCTGCTCATCCAGAACTGGATGTCGGACAAGCAGTCTGACTCAGAATGGCGGAGCAGGCTCGAGGGGCTGAATGGCCTACTCCTGCTCCTATCTTCTATGTTTCTATGTTTCTATGACAATTTAGAGATCGTGGAGGGATTGAGAGAAGTGGCAGTGAGGTAGAGCTGGGTGTCGTCAGCGTACATGTGGAAACTGACGCTGTGTTTTCGGGTGATGTCGCCAAGGGGCAACATGTAGATGAGAAATAGGAGGGGGCCAAGGATAGATCCTTGGGGGACACCAGAGGTAACGATGTGGGAGCGGGAAGAGAAGCTGTTGCAGGTGATTCTCTGGTTATGATTAGATAGATAAGAATGGAACCAGGCGAGTGCAGTCCCACCCAGCTGGACGACGGTGGAGAGGCCTTGGAGAAGGATGGAGTGGTCAACCATGTCAAAGGCTGCAGACAAGTCAAGAAGGACGAGGAGGGATAGTTTACTTTTGTCACAGTCACAAAGGATGTCATTTGTGACTTTAATGAGAGCCGTTTTGGTACTGTGGCAAGGGCAGAAACCTGATTGGAGGGATTCAAACATTTAAACATGGAATTGCGGGAAAGATGGGCAGGGATTTGGGAGGTGACAACACGTTCAAGGACTTTGGAGAGGAAAGGGAGGTTGGAGATGGGGCGGTAGTTTGCAAGGACAGAGGGGTCAAGGGTTTTTTTGAGGAGAGGGGTGATGACGGCAGATTTGAGGGAGAGGCGGACAGTACCTGAGGAGAGAACCGTTAACAATATCAGCTAACATGGGAGCCAGAATAGGAAGTTGGGTGGTCAGCAGTTTGGTGGGAATAGGGTCGAGAGAGCAGGAAGTGGGTCTCATGGACAAGAGGAGCGCCGAAGGTCATGAGGGGAGATCGGAGAGAAACTGGAGAAAGATGTGAGTTCAGGGCTAGGGCAGGGGGGAACCTTAGAGGAAGTTTGGCCCAGGTGGGCTAGGGGAAGGAAGGGAAGTGGCAGAGGCAGCTGAACGGAGGGTCTCAATCTTAGAGACAAAGAAGTCCATGAGCTCCTCACACTTGTTGTCGGAGGTGAGGGTGGAGGAGACAGGGGAGAGGGGTTTAAGAAGATGGTTAGCAGTGGAGAATAGAAGCCGGGGTTTATCTTTGCATTCCAGAATGATTCTGGAATAGTGAGCAATTTTGGCAGATGAGAGCAGGACCCGATAATGCTTTATGTGGTCCAGCCAGATCTAGCGGTGAATGGCTAAACCAGTTGTCCGCCATATCCGTTCAAGTCTGCGTCCCTTGGACTTAAGGGAGCGGAGATGAGGGCCGTACCAGCGGGAGCGGCCAGGGTGAGAGAGAGTAATTGTTTTAGTAGGGACTAGGTCATCAAAGGTGGTGGTGAGGGTGTGGTTGAGCAGATCGGTAGCTGCAGAGATGTCTCTAAAGAGAGCCGGCATGGACTCGATGGGCCGAATGGCCTCCTTCTGTGCCGTTATGACTCTATAACTCATGATGAATGAAGGACCAAAGGCTGGACAGTTGGGATTTCATTAGTATAGTTTTAAGATGGGAGAGAGTTTTTTCCAGGGGCGGACACAGAAGGAAGTAGGGTTGGGGTTGGTGGTGAACAGGGGAGGTGGGTGGAGAGCGATACGAGGAAGTGGTCAGAGATGGCCTTATCTGCGATTGACATGATGGGAGTAGCGAGGCCACGAGAGATGGCAAGGTTGAGGGGGTGGCCGTGAATATGGGTTGGGGAGTTCACATGGAGGGAGAGATTAAGGGAGGATAGGAGGCTAGTGAACTCAGAGGAGAGAGAGCATGATGAATTGAGATGGATGTTGAAATCACCGAGGATGAGAAGTCGTTCGGTGCAGAGGCTGAGGGAGGAGAACAGTGAAGATATCTCAGTAATAAAATTTTTATGATACTTGGGTGGGTGGTAGAGAACAAGAATTTTAAATGAGAGTTGAGAGGGGTGGAATAAGGTGAGATGCTCAAAGGAGGAGAAACTGCCGGAGGAATAGGGGGACAGACCAAGCTGTGATTTGGTGATGAGAGCCACACCACCACCACCACAGCAGTCTGAGCGGGGCAAGTGGTGGAAGGTATAGCCAGGCGGGGAGGCTTCATTTAAGGGTAAGGTGTCATCACCCCTCAACCAAGTTTCCGTCAGGGCCATGATATCGATGCAGTCATCCACGATAAGCTCATGGATGGCAAGGCCCTTGTTCGCAAGTGAACGGACATTCTGGAGGGAGATGCGGAGTGGGTCGGCGATGGCTGCCCCACTGCCAGCGTCCACAGGGTCAGCGCTGGGAGGGGTGAGTTGGATGGGGAGGAGATTGGCAGAATTTGCCCCCAGTGGGCGCGCTGGGCAGGAAGGTCGGCGAGAGAGTAGGATGGGACAGTTGGGGTTGCTGCTCGTAAGGCGGCTGCAACGAGTGCCTCGATGGGCCCTTCGTAGGATGCCAAGAGAGGCACAGAGGGAAGCTGTGGGCTTATCTAAGAGCGAGTCAAGCCTGGGACGGCGGCAGGAGAGTAGGAAGGTTGAAGAGTAATGAAGGATTGGGGTGGGGATTTGGGAGGGCAGAGTATCCGAGAGAGGAGAGATGAAAGGAGGCATGACGACAGATGAGTACTTCAAAAAGTACTTCATTGGCTGTAAAGTGCTTTGGGACATCCGGTGGTCGTGAAAGGTGCTTTATAAATGCAAGTCTTTCTTTTTTTCTTTAACTAGTGTCCTCTGACATTTACAGCCTTCACTGGTAACAGTTTGCTTGGACAAATTGTCATTTCCCTTCACAATATTGAAAACTTCAGTTCGGACACCTTTTGAAGGGCAGTCACGGTTGTTGTGCAGGCAAATTCATCAGCCAATTTTCACAGAAGAAGATCCTACAAACGGCATACGAATGACTGAACGACCAAATCATCTGTTTTTGGTGGTGTTGGTTGAGGGGGGAAATCTTGGCCAGGACACCGGGGAGAACGCAAAGCCCTTTTTTCAAATATTGCCAAGAGACCTTTTACATCCACCTGAACAGGTAGACAAGGCTTCATTGTATTATCTCATCCAAAAGGCAGCAACTCCGATGATGCAGCTCTCCCCTACTATCCTGAAGGGTCAGTCTAGGTTATGTGATCAGATCCATTGTGGGACTTGAACCCATAATTCTCCGATTCAGAGACATTGGGCCGGATATTCCGATGCCTACGGGTGTGTACAAGCTGTGTACACACCCACAGGGACATCGGAAATGCCGGTTTCAGGCATGCCAAGCGCATATGCTGAAAACCGGTATTTCCGATCTGTCAAGAATGCTCTTGACAGGTCGGACGCCTGCCCTGGAGAAGGGCCTCTGCGGGCGGAGAGTTCCGCTTTCTGGAGAACCTCCGCCCGCAGAAAACCCTTAGAATTCTTACGCCTGGTAAAAGCAGGAGTAAGGCCTGCTTTTACCAGGATAAGAGTTGAAAAAAAGTTTTTAAAAAATAAAAATTTTCACTCATTTAAAAATACTTTTAAAAAGGGTAAGTTTATTTTTAGCCCCGTAAAAAACTTTAATTATTTTTTTCAAAAAATTAAGTTATTGTTTAAAATATTTAATTTATTGTAATTTGAACTCATTTTAAAAACATGATGTTTTTAAAAAAAAGTATTTAATGTTTTAAAGTGTTTTTGGGGTGATCTCCATTCATATATTTGACAGGTCTATCTGTCAAGTGTATGAAGGGAGAGTCCCTTCTCCTATTGGCTCCCCATGGCTCACGTGATCCCAGGGACACTTGTGAACCGCCTGCGCCTCTGGGATACGTGGGCCCTGCGCATTTCGAGTTTGGAGGCCCAGGAGCGGGAGTGTCCGGACCTCGGGAGCCCTCAGGTAAGGGCATAGATTTTTTCAGATCGGAGGCCTCCACACGCGGGAAGCCTCCGATCGGAAAATACGGGCCAAGAACTTTGCCAACTGAGCCAGGCTGGCACTGGCAAATTACCTGATTAACGTTACTTGAAATTATATTAAATTTACATTAAAAATGAGCAAAATAAAAGTTAAAAGATTTGTGTACAGGTCTGATTTAAATAATTCTGCAAAGATACACCTTTAGGCTGTAGTCACTGCAGCTCAAAGTAGATCATTGGAAATATGATAAGACACGACATAAATCCAAGTCATTTTTTCCCAGGCTACAAAGAGCAATTCCCATCGGTAAAGCTCAAGTATGATGCTTAGCGTGCTTGTACCGCATTATTCTGGGGGCTGTTATTTAAACAACTGTTAACCCATTTATTGTTATTTTAAATGGGTTAACACCTGCCTAAGAATAGTACACAGAGAAATGCCGTTCAATCATGTTGTGTTCCTACCCCAATCCAGTTCCTAATTCCAGCACAAAACTGTCTGTAATTTGACACGGATCAGAGCGGCCACAGGATGATTGGTGTGAAAAATGAGGTTGGGGCTGAGACACGTTGCTGGGGCAGAGCAGAATGAACTTTACTCTGTATCTGGCTGTGCTATACCTGACGTGGGAGTTTTTCATGCTGATAAATTATTCATTCCCCAGCACGAACATCCCTCACCTCTCTAAACGCAGAAAAAGAGGGGGAAAAAAATGATGTTGTTTCTACCAGGAGATGGCGCTGCTCTCCCATGAATAGACAGAACAACATTCTCCGCTCCACTCTCACTCTGACCTCTCTGTCCTCGGCCTTTTACACTGTTCCAGTGAACTTCAACGTAAGCTTTCGATTAGGCACTTTACAGCCTTCTGGACTCAACATCGAATTCAACAATTTCAGACTATAACCCCAGCCCCTATTTTTTCAGACGGCAGGTGTTGATGATTCTGTCATCCCCATTGCAACATTTAACCACTCCTGCCTTCCATCCTTTCACAGACCGTCCCTTTTGTTCTTTCCTCCCCTCCCACTTTCCCTGTCTCTGCACCTGGTTAAAACCTGTTACATCTCTAACTTTTTCCAGTTCTGACGAAGGGCCACAGACCTGAAAAGTTGACTCTGTTTCTCGCTCCACAGATGCTGCCTGGCCTGCTGAGTGTTTCCAGCATTTTCTGTTCTTATTTCAGATTTCCAGCATCCGCAGTATTTTGCTATTGAGAACAATTATCTATTCAGTGCAGTAAATCAACCAGTGTTTTAATTTTGAATATGATATTCAATAAAGAAAGCCACGTTTAGTTTTTCAACAGCCTGAGTGTCCTTATAGATCTGAGAATGATGAGACAAGATGCTACAGATTTGGAAAAGCAACATTTGGTTGTAGTGGAAAAAACCTGTCAATTTGGACAAAATTCAGGCAATTTTGAGGAGTTGCCAGACAAAGATTGAAGATATATAGAAAATCTAAAACATGCTAAAATATGTGGATATCTACAAGATGCGCTGCAGCAACTCGCCAAGGCTTCTTCGGCAGCACCTCCCGAACCCACGACCTCTTCCACCTGGAAGGACAAGGGCAGCAGACGCATGGGAATACCACCACCTCCAAGTTCCCCTCCAAGTCACACACCATCCTGACTTAGAAGTATATCGCCGATCCTTCATCGTCGCTGGGTCAAAATCCTGGAACTCCCTCACTAACAGCACTGTGGGAGTACCTTCACCACACGGACTGCAACGGTTCAAGGCGGCGGCTCACCACCACCTACTCAAGGGCAACTAGGGATGGGCAATAAATGCTGGCCTTGCCAGCGACGCCCAGATCCCATAAACTAATAAAAAAAAATATATATATATTTTCCGCTCCTGCGGTTCTGGCATGGAGCCTCATCCACCGGGAGTGCATACAGAAAAATCAGCAAGGGCAGTACTTAATTTTCCGTCTATTAATATTATGGGTGAAAAATCATTGGGTGTGACTTGTGATTTTTAACTGTGATGATCTAGGTGATGATCCACACCACAAGCCCAGAGGAGGAGACTCCATCCTATGATTCTCTGTGGTAGATAGTGGATATATGTTGATGAGATCGGGCTGGACCAGATAAAGCACTGTCGGGTCCTGCTCTCCTCGGCCAAAACTGCTCACTGTTCCAGGATCATCCTTCTCTTCTCCACTACAAACGATCTTCTACCTCCTCCACCCTCACCTTCAACAACAAGCTCATGGACTTCTTTATCACTAACACTGAGACCAACCATTCAGCTGCCTCTGCTGTTTCCCTCTCTTCTCCCGGCCCACCAGGCCAAACTGCCCCCCCTGCCCTAGCCCTGAACTCCCATCTTTCTTGAGTTCTTTTGCTATCTCACCACATGTCCTCTCCGAGCTCATCTTGTCCATGAGACCCACCTCATGTTCCCTTGGCACTATTCCCACCAAACTGCTGACCACTCAACTTCCCTTCCTGGCTCCCATGTTAGCTGATATTGTTAACGGTTCTCTCTCCTCAAATACTGTCCCCCTCACCTTCAAATTTGCCATCATCACCTCTCTCCTCAAAAAACCCCACCCTTGACCCCGCTGTCTTTGCAAACTACCACCCCATCTCCAACCTCCCTTTCCTCTCCAAAGTTCTTGAACCTGTTTTGGCCTCCCAAATCCGTGCCCATCTTTCCCGGAACTCCATTTTTGAACCCTCCAATCAGGTTTCCGCCCCGCCACAGCACTGAAATGGCTCTTATCAAAGTCACAAATGACATCCTTTGTGACTGTGACCGTGGCAAACTATCCCTCCTCATCCTTCTCGACCTGTCTGCAGCCTTTGACATGGTTGACCACTCCATCCTCCTCTAATGCCTCTCCACCATCATCCAGCTGGGTGGGACTGCACTCGCCTGGTTCCATTCTTATCTATCTAATCGAAGCCAGAGAATCACCTGCAATGGCTTCTCTTCCCACTCCCGCATCGTTACCTCTGGTGTCCCCCAAGGATCTATCCTTGGCCTCCTCCTATTTCTCATCTACATGCTGCCCCTTGGCGACATCATCCGAAAACACAAGCGTCAGTTTCCACATGTACGCTGACGACACCCAGCTCTACCTCACACAAGCTTTCTCGACCCCGCCACTGTCTCTGATTTCTCATGCTGCTTGTCCAACATCCAGTCCTGATGCGCAGAAATTTTCTCCAAATATTGAGAAGACTGAAGCCATTGGGCTGGATTTTGCCAGCCCCGAGGAGGCGGGTATGGAGGCGGGACTGCCGGTAAAGTTGCAGAAAGTGGGGGTGGATGGCAAACCCGCCCCCATCCCGCCTCCGTCCTTTTGCCAGGAGGTGGGAAGCCATCCTGCCCCGGGTCCAGTCTCCTCAAGGCAGGAAAGGGATTAAATCTTTTTAACTGCCTGTTAACAGGTAGTTAACAGGCAGAAAAAAGGATTAGTCCCATTTTACCTTTTCAGGTGAAGGCTTCCCGATCTCGGAGAACCTCGCCGGGTTGGAGGAGTCGAGTAGGAGGTCTGCGGGGGTCGGAGGGGCCTGAAAGTGAGATGTAGAGGTGAGCGATGGGTGCAAGTGTGGAGTGGTAAGTATGTGAGGTGAGTGTAAAGTGTTAGAAAATGTTCACTTACCTTTATTTCCGCCTACAGCCTTCAGCCACGGCGGTTCCGGAGTCCCGACATCTTCATTGTAGATTTCACAGACTGGCTGTTGGATCCTCCGAACCAACAGTCATCTGCTTTCTACAAAGTTGAAAGGTTTGATGAGTCCTGAACACAAGGGCTCATCAAACTACACAGAATGTCAGTGTTTGACAGCTTCACAGAGCTGTCAAACGCTGACATTTCTTCTTTCAAGAAGGCTTGACAGATGGCATGTCAGACGTTGATATGCTCTGTCAGTGACTTCCCCCTAATTGGCCTGCTGAGCCCGCAGGGCGGGCTTAACAAGGTCAATCAGGGGAAATTCCCGCTGGTTGGCCAGAACATGATGGAGGCGGGACTGAGACCTGACAAACAGCAGTCCCGCCTCCAGCATGTCTCCATTCACAAAATCCAGCCCATTGTCTTTGGTCCCTGCCACAAACTTCGTTCCCTAGCCACTGACTCCATCACTCTCCCTGGTCACTGTCCGAGTCTGAACCAGACCGTTTGCATCCTTGGCATCCTATTTGACCCTGAGATGAGCCTTCGACCACATATCCACACCATCACCAAGTCTGCCTACTTCCACCTCCATAACATTGCCTGTCTCCGCCCCTGCCTCAGCTCATCTGCAGCGGAAACCCTCATACATGCTTTTGTTATCTCTAGAAGTGACTATTCCAACGCTCTCCTGGTCGACTTCCCATCTTCCACCCTCCATAAACTTAAGCTCACCCAAAACTCTGCTGCCCGTATCCTAACTCGCGCCAAGTCCCGTTTACCCATCACCCCTGTGCTCGCTGACCTACAATGCCACGATTTAAAAATTCTCATCCTTGTTTTCAAATCCCTCCATGGCCTCACCCTCCCTACCTCTGTAACCTTCTCCAACCCTCTGAGGCCTCTGCGCTCCTCCAATTCCGGCCTCTTGCACTTTCCTGATTTTAATCGCTCCACCATTGGTGGCCGTGCCTTCAGCTGCTGAGCTCTGAGCTCTGGAATTCCCTCCCTAAGCCTCTCCGTCTCTCTATTTCTCTTTCCTCCTTTAAGACTCTCTTTAAACCCTTCCTCTTTGACCAACCTGACCTAATATATCCTTATGTGGCTCGGTGTCACATATTGTTTGATAATGCTCCTGTGAAGCGCCTTGGGACGTTTTACTACATTAAAGTTGCTATATAAATGCAAGTTGTTGTTTTTGTGATCCTAAATGCTTTAGCAATTGGATTCCTTATTTCTGTTGTTGATTAAACAGATGAGGAAGCACAGGGACTGGCTGGGTGGGGGTTGGGGTCGGGTGGAGGGAGGGGGAGCCAGTGAAAAGAGTCACAAGAGTAATGTGAAGAGAGGTGGCAGCAGCTCCATGTGGCAACCTGGGTCATACTCAGGACGACCGACCAGTGCCAGAACAAGTTCAATTGCCTGAAAAAGGGCCGGCAAGGTAAGAGAACTGTAACCGTCCCTCTTGCTGGCTCGTGGTCGATCATCCACTTCGCCTCGGACCCCTGTTTCCACTGGACAGTCTCCAGCTATATGTCCACAGATACACTACCCTTCGAACAGCTCCTGGATTCATTCCCTCTCCACAACGGTCTCTAAAACTAAACATTGGTTCATCAATTCTCAAAGTTGAGTTCACCCCATCCACAAGTCAACTTTATCCCACCACTGGATCTCAGACTTGAACTTTGGGCTCTCTCGAACGGTCTCCTGCCTGTCCTCTGATTACAATGAAGACACATCTCTCCTAATCACTGCTGATTAGGATGTAACTGGTAAAATAGATAAGGGAGAACCAGTGGATGTGGTGTATTTGGACTTTCAGAAGGCTTTCGATAAGGTCCCGCATAAGAGATTAGCGTGTAAAGTTAAGGCACATGGGATTGGGGGCAAGGTATTGACTTGGATAGAGAACTGGTTGGCAGACAGAAAGCAAAGAGTTGGAATAAACGGATCTTTTTCCGAGTGGCAGGCAGTGACTAGTGGGGTACCGCAGGGATCGGTCCTTGGACCCCAGCTATTCACAATATATATTAATGATCTAGACAAGGGAACTAGATGTAATATCTCCAAGTTTGCAGACAACACAAAGCTGGGTGGGCGTGTGTGCTGTGAGGAGGATGCCGAGAAACTCCAGGATGATTTGGACAGGTTGGGTGATTGGGCAGAAGCATGGCAGATGCAATATAACGTGGATAAATGCGAGGTTATCCACTTTGGTGTCAAAAACAGGAAGGCAGATTATTATCTGAATGGCAATAGATTGGGAGAAGGGGAAGTGCAACGAGACCTGGGTGTCCTTGTGCACCAGTCGCTGAAGGTAAGCATGCAGGTGCAGCAGGTGGTTAAGAAGGCAAATGGTATGTTGGCCTTCGTAGCGAGAGGGTTTGAGTACAGGAACAAGGATGTCTTGCTGCAGTTGTACAGGGCCTTGGTGAGACCACATCTTGAGTATTGTGTGCAGTTTTGGTTGCCTTATCTGAGGAAGGAGGTTCTTGCCATGGAAGGAGCTCAGCGAAGATTCACCAGGCTAATACCTGGGATGGCAGGAATGACGTATGAGGAGAGATTGGGTCGATTGGGCTTATACTCGCTGGAGTTTAGAAGAATGAGAAGGGATCTCATTGAAACCTATAAAATTCTGACAGGTCTGGACAGACTAGATGCAGGAAGGATGTTCCCAATGGTCGGGGAGTCCAGAACCAGGGGTCACAGTCTAAGGATAAGGGGTAAGCCATTTAGGACAGAAATGAGGAGAAATTTCTTCACCCAGAGAGTGGTGAACCTGTGGAATTCTCTGCCACAGAAGGCAGTAGAGGCCAATTCATTAAATAGATTCAAGAAGGAGTTAGATATATTTCTTAAGGCTAAAGGGATCAAGGGATATGGGGAGAAAGCAGGAACAGGGTTCTGAATTTGGATGATCAGCAATGATCTCATTGAATGGCGGAGCAGGCTCGAGGGGCCAAATGGCCTACTCCTGCTCCTATCTTCTATGTTTCTATGTGCCGATGAAACCTCTGTGTGTCCATTCATGTATGCATTTTGGCTGCCCTCTGGACCGGAGAACATTATTTCTATCTCCCTTTTTTTCTGTGGCCCCTCTCGGGTCCTTCTTCACCCCACCCCTCTTCCTGTTGCCCAGTAATTTTTTTAAAATTCATTTATGGGATGTGGGCGTCACTGGCAAGGCCAGGATTTATTGCCCATCCCTAATTGCCCTTGAGAAGGTGGTGGTGAGCCGCCTTCTTGAACCGCTGCAGTCCGTGTGGTTAAGGTACTCCCACAGTGCTGTTGGGAAGGGAGTTCCAGGATTTTGACCCAGCGACGATGAAGGATCGGCGATATACTTCTAAGTCAGGATGGTGTGTGACTTGGAGGGGAACTTGGAGGTGGTTGTGTTCCCATGCGCCTGCTGCCCTTGTCCTTCTACCACCATTCCTTTCTCCCTTCCTGGCACAGTACGTCCCGAACCCCCAGTCCCTACCGCAACCCATCATTACTTTGCCCCCCTTCAATCCTCATTACTTTCCCCTCCAATTTCCGTCGTTATTCCTCTGTATTCCTACTGTCCTGCCACCGTTCCGAGCCCACAGCTACCCTCTGTGCCTCTCCGAAGAGCCCATTCAAGGCACCCAATGCTGTGTACCTCACAAGCAGCAACTCCAGCTGCCCCTCTCTTGCTGACCTTCCCACTCAAAGCAACCATTGGGGTTGTTTGCCTTCATGGCTCTCCTGCCCCTTTAGTCTGGCGTTCCACCTCTTTGGGAGGTGCAGCAGTGGTCCCGATACAGCAACGCCAGGATTTCCCTCATTGGTGATGGCAGGCTCCCTCCTGGAGGCAGGAATCCCGCTAGGAGCCCGTCCTGCATGCCGATTTAACCCCGGCCCAGAATAACGGGTGTAGGTTATGGCGGGGTCAGAGGGATGGGTGGAAGTCCTGTCCTGCCATTATTCCACCGCAAAAAGGGATATTAAGCATCAGAAATCACGTTTCAAAGTGTCAGATTTTGTTACAAATGCAAAGTAACATAGAAACATAGAAACATAGAAGATAGGAGCAGGAGTAGGCCATTCGGCATCTCGAGCCTGCTCCGCCATTCGATGAGATCATGGCTGATCATCCAAACTCAGTACCCTGTACCTGCCTTCTCCCCATATCCCTTGATACCTTTAGCTTTAAGAAATATATCTAACTCATTCTTGAATATATTTAATGACTTGGCCTCAACTACCTCTGTGGTAGAGAATTCCACAGGTTCACCACTCTCTGGAAGAAAAAATTCTTCCTCATTTCTGTCCTAAATGGCTTACCCCTTATCCTTAGATTATGACCCCTGGTTCTGGACTCTCCGACCATCGGGAACATTCTTCCTGCATCTAGTTTGTCCAGACCTGTCAGAATTTTATATGTTTCGATGAGATCCCCTCTCATTCTTCTATACTCCAGCGAGTATAAGCCCAATCGACCCAATCTCTCCTCATATGTCATTCCTGCCATCCCAGGTATCAGTCTTGTGAATCTTCGCTGAACTCCCTCCATGGCAAGAACATCCTTCCTCAGATAAGGCAACCAAAACTGCACACAGTACTCAAGGTGTGGTCTCACCAAGGCCCTGTAATCTTTAAAAAGAGAAAGAAGGCTACCCATTGACCTGGATCTTGATGTTTACAAGCAATTACAATTACCTTCTAAATTATCCCTGCAGTTTACAACCAACTGCAGCTACCTGGATTTGCCAATTTAGAGGAATATCCTTAAAGGGACAGTCCAGGTTTGCAGCTAAACATTACAACCCTGCTTCAGATGGTTCTCTCACCTCTAAGTCAGAGGGTTGTGGGTTCAAGTCCCAACTTCAGAGACTTGAGCACAAAAGCTAGGCTGAAATTCCAGTGCAGCACTGAGCGAGTGCTGCCCTGTCGGAGATGCTGGGCTGGATTTTGTCTTGGGGTCGGGTTGGGGTCGTGTTATCCGCATTTCGTGTTCCCCACCCGACTCCAGATTAATGTGGATCAATGATGCAATTTTCACTTAATTGGGCAATTGAGTTCCAGCATGTGGGAGAGAGAGAGAGAGAGAGAGCATTTTTTGCATCCAAGTCCTCTCACAGCAAAGGCCATGCAGTCTCTAAAGATATTCAATGCAGCAGCATCAGAGGCGACTTTCAGACCTAATACTACTACTACTACTACCTTCATCACATCTCTGTTGTAATAGTGGGCCTGCAGCCGATAGTCAGCTATCCACTTGTGCTCCCGCCAGGTTTCACTGGAGTGTTTCACACCAGGCGTGCTTCACGTCGGAAAAGGGTTAAACTAGCTAAAAAGTTTCAAAATGGCATTACAGAGCCAATTTAGGGCTTGTTAAGGGCTTTAATGGCCTCTCCCGCCTCTTGGAGGCGGGACGGAGTCGGGAACCCCATGACTGATTTTGTCAAAATTGTGTGGAGGCGGGATGGAGTCGGGATGGGGTCGGGACACCCGACCCCGCAAATTTAACCCCCCACACGCCTCCAAACCCGACTCCATGGGTCATTCAAAATCCAGCCCGCTGTCTTTCGGATGAGACGTTAAACCGAAGCCCCGTCTGCTCTCTGAGGTGGACATAAAAGATCCCATGGCACTATTTCGAAGAAGAGCACCGTTGTTCTCCCCAGTGTCCTGGCCAATATTTATCCCTAAACCAACATCAGATTATCTGGCCATGATCATATTGCTGTTTGTGGGAGCTTGCTGTGCGCAAATTGGCTGCCGTGTTTCCTACATTACGACAGTGACTACACTTCAAATGTGTAGATGACTGAAAAGCACTTTGGGATGTCCTGAGGTCGTGGAAGGTGCTATATAAATGCAAGTGTTTTTTTCTTTCTGATCATCCATTAGTGACACAATGAGACGTTAATAAGATTATATTAGTCAACAATAGGTTTTTCTAAATGTATCATTGTGTGAGTCATTGTCTCACAGTCAGAAAACATTTCTATTAATTCAACTCTGCCATGAATGTCTACCACATTTCTGTGCATGGAATCCATGCAGAAATAGTGGCATGGACAAGGTAGGACATGGTACAGCAAATGGTTCCTCAGGAGCATCTATGAGAATGTTCAGCATTATGTGTATCGCTCACTGACTATTTAGTGCAAAACAGGCTCCTGTCGACATTCCTTGCTGATTTAGTGAGTAATCCATTTGGCGTCCTCCAATCTGATTCACGCAGCCTCCTGCCAGGGAGCAGCTTTTATCTTTGGGTGAAACTGTGACCACGAGTAGGCGTCTGTGCAACTCGAATGCAAAGCTTCATTTCGCACTACGCAGGCTGCCTGGGCACTTGTGCGGCTGCTCGAGTCCAAAACCCGTGGAGCGTCCCGCTGCAAATCCAATAGAGAACGGGAGAGCGCAAAATAATTCGTGCCCTCTTCCGCAGGACATCCGACTTCATTGAATACGACATGTGCCCTGCGCAGCTAAGAGTCAGGTCCATCAACTCCCACAGCCTTGCTGACGCTCGGCGCTTCGACCGTCATCTTCCACGCCACCTGACTCACCATGCCAGGGGCTCCCTTGCCCTCACAGACCCCAGCAGGTGTTCTCATCAACGCTCAGCCCCATCCAGGATCCGTGTTCCCGGAATTCTGCGACCTTCTCTTTGCACCTTCTTCTAACATCTCTGCCGGACAGGAGGAGTGCGGGCACCAAAAATTACTTTTAACAGCGTTTTAGGCTTTCTTCATTGAAATGAACTGTTTAAAGTCGATTTAAGGGGATTTCAGGAGTTGCTGCTCACTCACCTCCATGCCTCAATCTGAGTTAATCCGCCTGTTCTCAGCTTTATATAGCGCCTTGTGGCTGGTCCTGCTCCTATTTCGTGTGTCCAATTCTGTTAGGTTCAGGAGATGGTTCTGTGATAGTAGATTGGCGGTTAGGATCAGATCAGCCATGATCTTATTGAATGGCGGAGCAGGCTCGAGGGGCCAATTGGCCTACTCCTGCTCCTATTTCTTATGTTCTTATGTTCTTATGGTCTGCGGGCTAAGCCATTGGCTGAGCCATGAGCAAGTTCCCTGATTGGTCATTGACTTCAATGGACCACAGCTGGATCAATCCTACAGCAAATTTCAGCGTAAGTCTATTGTGAGATGAACACAAATGTCCAGTTAACGCCGTCATTCCGGAAAATTCCAGCTGCGTGCATGCAGAGGTGCTGTATATGTTCCTCACATCGAAACAATGCAAATTAGATGGACTCCTTTGTAAATTCATTTATTAGGGCAGCTGAGGCAATTAATAGTCATATAAAAGTCCACACGAGCAATAATATGTAAGATCAAAACATTTTTGTACGCCTATCGCAAATCATTAACTGTATACGACATCAAAGAATGTGTGGCACTGTCATGGGAATAGGAAGTAGCACCTTTATCTTGATTGGTACCATCTTGTGAAAGTTACGGAGTTTGAGGATCGCTGATTAACCGGAGGTCATGTAATACTGGTAGCTGTTTGCTTCTATGAAAGTTGCCTTCAAACCATAAAACAGTATCATTCGGGTTATTGCAATAACCTCGATAAGACGCCTATCTAGGACAAATGTGTTGCCGTATCACTTCCAGTCAACTAGGCAAAGCACGGCATCTGGTTGACTACTGAAAATCTATGGCTGTCATTCCTAGAAGAGCAACAACTAAAAATAATTCATAATCCCATTTCGCAAACAAGTTTTTATTGCAACAACATCTTGCGTGACGCATTTACCTTCTCTTTCAATATCACACACTCTCATTAACCAATTCACTCCTATTGTGATCAATACAGCTGTGAAGGAGGAATACTGTAGGATTTTACATTGTGGGTTTGGGTATCAGTGAATATTTCATTAATGAGCATTCCTTCATGTTTTCGGGACATTTGCATCCTGACATAAATCCAATAATGCTTCAAAGCCAGAGTGTCCATTTAGCTCAGAGGTAAGGTCTCCATTCCTGAGCCATTCAGGCCAGATATGCTGAATCCGCTGACCTCAGCTAAGACAACAATGAGGACGTTGCAATTGGCCAGAGGGCCTCTGGGTTGACCATGGGAAAAACAGCCAGGGCTCCTGCTCCCGACTGTTTTAAAACAACCCCTACTCGAAGTATGGACAGAGGCTGAAGACAGGATTACTCGGGGTTCGGGATTCTCTCCACAGCTGGATAACCTCCGACACTCTGTGGGGTCTCTCCTGGTCTTCCATCATAACATCAGAAAAAAAGGGCGTTGGGTGGGGTGAGGTTCAGGGGTTGTTCAGCGGAAGTGCTATTCAATGAGCTGCTGCCAAAAGAGCTCTGGCTGCAGGCTAGAGTCGGTGCCCTCCCGCATCTTTGTCGTACTCAATGTGCATGCCTTCGTTATCTGGTTGAAGGTCCTCATCCAGTGGTGACTCCATGCGTTGTCTCCGCTGCAGGGCAAAGTTATGCAGCATGCAGCAAACCGCTATCATACGGGACACTCTCTGTGTGCTGTATTGGAAGAAAGGAGCTGAAAGAACTTGCATTTACATAGCGCCTTTCATGACCTCAGGATGTCCCAAAGTGCTTTACAGCCAATTACAGTACTTTTTGGAAGTGTAGTCACTGTGTTTTTTTTTTAATTCATTCATAGGTGTGGGCATCACTGGCATGACCTAATGTTGTATTGTAGGAAATGCAGCAGCCAATTTGCGCACAGCAAGGTCCCACAAACAGCAATGTGATAATGACCAGATAATCGCTTTCGATGAAGTTGGTTGAGGAATAAATATTGGCCAGGACACTGGGAGTTCTCCCCTGCTCTTCTTTGAAAAGTGCTATGGGATCTTTTGTATCTCCCTGAGGGGCAGACAGAGCCTCAGTTTAATGTCTCATCCGAAAGACAGCACCTCTGACAGTGCAGCATTCCCTCGGTACTGCAATGAAGTGTCAGCCTAGATTACATGCTCAAGTCGCTGAGAGTGGGACTTGAACCCACCACCTTCTGACTCAGTGGCGTTAGCGCTAGCAACTGAGCCACAGCTGACACCTGACTTGTCCAGGCCGTGGAATCGTTGCTGGAGTGCTCCAATAGAGTACTTGATGAGAGCTCGAGTCAACCTGTGGATCTGGTTGTAGTGCAGTTTGGCCGGCGAGCTTTGGTTTCTGAGAGGTGTCAAGAGCCAAACATGCAGGGATTAGCCTTTATCCCCAAGCAGCCAGCTGCTCTCACATGTTGTGCAGGGGCAAAGCGTGGAGAGAATGGAGGATTGGTGCAAAAATAAAAGTGTCAAGGCAGCTGCCAAAGAAGCAGGTACAGACCTGCATGATGCACTGCTGGTGATCACACGCCGGTTGTGGATTAATGGAATGGAAGCCCTTGCGATTTATGAAGACATTGGGCTCATCTGCAGGATCCCATGGGGCAACGTGTCTGCAGCTAATGAGGCCCTGGACATGGGGGAAGCCTGCAATCTGCACACACCCCAGAGCCCTATCCTGCTGTTTCCAGTTGTCGATGGGGAACGTGATGGAAGTGTTTGGTTTAGTAAGCATGGGATCAGTCACCTCCAAGCATGAGCTGCAGACTGACTGCTGTGTGGGGCAGCCTTGATGGAGCAGGAGGCAAAGAAGTTGAGGGCCGTAGTAACAATGACGGCAACAGAGAGTAGTGAGCTTCTGGAATTACACTGCCGGCTGGTGAGGTGGGTGCTGACTCTCTGCATTGCCTTTAAGAGAAAGCTGGACCGGTTCTTAGCTGGGGCAGAGATGGCATCATGTAGTCAGCAAGTGGATTAACAGTTAATGTACGCATGGCTAATGTGATCTCCTGGACTGGCTTTGATCGCCTGAGGGGGGTCAGGGAGGAATTTTCCAGAGTACTTTCCCCCCTTATTGCCTCTAGGTTTTTCCCCTGTTTTCTATTTGCATCTCCCAGGAGATGACATGGCTGCTGGGGTTGGGAGCGGGGGGTTAGGAGCTAGCTACTCATGATGCTCCGGCCATCATGAGTGTGGGGCAGGCGTGATTGACCAGCTGGTCTCTTCCTGCCCATCATTTCTGTATATTCATAACTTGTGCCAGCAGAGCAGTTACAGTTTTGATGAGGAGATGACACTGGTCTGTGACAGCCTCCCTGGAGAAGCACAGCCGCCTTCGGCACTGCTCCTCCGAGAAGTGCCAGTATGGCAGGAATGACATATGAGGAGAGATTGGGTCGATTGGGCTTATACTCGCTGGAGTATAGAAGAATGAGAGGGGATCTCATCGAAACATATAAAATTCTGACAGGTCTGGACAAACTAGATGCAGGAAGAATGTTCCCGATGGTCGGAGAGTCCAGAACCAGGGGTCATAATCTAAGGATAAGGGGTAAGCCATTTAGGACAGAAATGAGGAAGAATTTCTTCACCCAGAGAGTGGTGAACCTGTGGAATTCTCTACCACAGAAGGTAGTTGAGGCCAAGTCATTAAATATATTCAAGAATGAGTTAGATATATTTCTTAAAGCTAAAGGTATCAAGGGATATGGGGAGAAGGCCAAATGGCCTACTCCTGCTCCTATCTTCTATGTTTCTATGTAACTCTGGGCCTATACAACCTGTTGGTAGTCTCCCTGCAGCTGGATTCCGACGTGGTCCTCGTACCTGTTATTTCTGTTCTTCTTTTAGGTGTCAGCCAGTGGCTCAGTGGGTAGCACTCTTGCCTCTGAGTCAGAAGGTTGAGGATTCAAGTCCCACGCCAGAGATTTGAGCACAGAATCTAGGCTGACACTTCGGTGCAGTACTGAGGAAGTGCTGCACTGTCGGAGATGATACGTTAAAACCGAAGCCCCGTCTGTCCTCTCAGGCAGACGTAAAAGATCCCATGACACTAATTTGAAGAACAGCAGGGAAGTTCTCCTTGGTGTCCTGGCCCATATTTATCCCTCAACTAACATCCTTAAATCAGATTATCTGGTCATTATCACATTGCTGCTTGCTGTGTGCAAATTGGCTGCTGCGTTTCCTACATTACAACAGTGACTACACTTCAAAAGTATTTCATTGGCTGTAAAGTGCTTGAGGACATCCTGAGGTTTTGAAAGGTCCTACATAAATGCAAGTTTTTCTTTCCCCTAGCCAGGATGGAACGGCCAAAAGGATTCCTAGGTTCAGAAAAAGAGCGTTGTCAGTGCTACCTTAAGATTCCTAAAGGTTGTCTGGCCTCTACAAGCAAAAAAAACACAACCATTCTGCACCCCAAAACAACTGAGAAATACAAGCAGAATTTCTGCCAAATGTTTACAGCGATTTAAATGATAGCAGGTGAGTGCCCCTCTAAATGTCACTGGAAAAGGCTGTTTTCCACCCTGTACAGCCCATGGTTTGTGGGCGGGTTTAGGAAGGAGCGGTGGCAGGACTGAGTCAGTCAAAAATGGCGTCCAGGTCCTATTCGCTTGAGAGAACCCTAAGTTAAATATATTAGAGGAATCACCAAATGCCTAAATCAAGACCTGTTTGAAAATCATAATGGTGGTCAATTGGCAATTTTATTGTATCCCAACTACCCCGTTCATGCTGAAAAATGGCCGAAGGGAGGTGAAAATTGGCCCCATGGTTGGGGTAATGATGGATGGTAGAGGAGGCTGCAAATGTTGTCATTATCCATCCACTATTGGCACACTGCAGCTGAAGCATGGTCCGCTCCCACTAGCTAATGTAACATAGACCAACCATCTGGGAAATCATGAATACACAGAGACTGTAAGAGGTAGTGAGCATAGGTTTAGAAGCAATAGGTCATCCCTCACAAATTGACTGGAATCCTGTCAAACTATGTCATCTGAGGAGAACAAGCCAAGAAATATAATTGAATCAAGTTGCATTCGATAGAATTATGTTGGTAAAGTCTGAAAGGTGATAAAGGCTGGTGGAGTCAATGACAAGTTGGATTGATAGCTGGTTTGAAAATGAGCTTGGCAATAGAGCGTGAGGGGAAGCGCCTTGGGTTGGGCAAGGGGGTTGCTCTGGGTTCCTGGTCCCTACGGTTTCCACTATCCAGAAAAGATATGGAGGAGTGTACTTAACATTTTCAGATGACACTAAGATTTATTGGGGAGATTGAGCGTACTGAAAAATATCTGGACAAAATAAGTCGAAGAGATAAGGAATGGCAAATGAAATTTAATATCATTGGCTTCATTCTTACACGTTCACTACTGGACTATCTTAAGAAGTGAAACAGAAATGAAAAGTCTGTAATATAAATACAAGTTGTTGTTGTTGTTATAATGAAAATTACTTAGTAACATTAAGCATCACTTAGAGTCATAGGCCACGAATTTAATTGGCCTCAGAGGGTGGGTTTGGAGGCAGGTCTGTTGCAAAAATCGGAAAAATTGCCGGTGGGCTACGAGCCCGCCGCCATCCCGCCTCCACATGACTTTGGCAAGTGTCGGGTTAGCCGCTCCCAAACTGACCCAACACCAAACGGCGGGAGAGGCAGTTAATCCTGGATAATCCTATTTTAACTGCCTGTTCGGATTTTGCAGGTTTTTACTCATGCTGCCCACCTTCAGAAAAACACGCCAGGTGAATCGAGCCGGGTTGAGCGAGGACCTGAATTGTTGCCAGTTACTCGAGCAGCTTAAAAGCAGTCCTGCAATCTCTCATTCTTTCACATGCCACAACTTAGTTCTTTGAGATTTGGGAGACATTTTTCAGCTCCACTAATCTTGTGAGTGTTGAGGCTGAAATCCATCTGCAGTGTGAGCTCCTTGGAATACCCTCTGGCCCCTTTGTCTGAGCGCAAACAACCTCCATTCCTCAACTGAGATATATACCAGCGGTATGGGAACCATTTATATCCTCTCATCCTGGTCGTCAGATTCGGAGGAAGAGCAGCCGCGGCAGCAGCAGAACCAGGCACAGCAGCAGCACCAACAGCAGCAGCGCCAACATTCTGCTCAGCCACCTGATGCTGCACAGGGCAGAGGACGTCAGCGCAGGGTTCCACCTCGCCGCAGGAGATACTCCCAACACAGGGTTTGCAGGCCGAGGATGAGCTTCCTCAACATGAGCGATCAGCAGTGCCAAAGGAGGCTGAGACTTCCGCGAGAGGTAGTCGTTGACATCTGCACAATGCTGCACCAACACCAGGAGCCCAGAGGAGCGGGTGGACACTCCTTACCAGTGGCTGTCACAGTCACCACCACACTCAACTTCTTTGCTTTGGGCTCCTTCCAGGGATCAGCAGCAGACATCAGCGGCATCTCCCAATTGGCCACACACACTTGCATCACGCAGGCTACCGATGCCCTCTTTGCAAAGGCGCACAATTACATCCACTTCTCCACAGATGAAGGAAGTGTAACCGTGCATGCGGTTGGCTTTGCATATATGGCAGGCTTCCTAAGGGTGCAGGACGTCGTAGACTGCACACATGTGGCCATTAGGGCACCCCATCACAACCCAGCTGTTTTTGTCAACCGGAAGGGATTCCACTCACTTAACGTCCAGCTGGTGTGTAACCACAGGAAGATCATCATGCATGTTTGCGCAAAGTACCCTGGCAGTTGCCATGACTCCTTCATCCTGCGGCAGTCCACTGTGCCTCAGCTCTTCAATCCGCCAACCCAACTTTCCGGATGGCTACTTGGCGACAAGGGCTGTCCCCTGAAGACGTGGCTAATGACACTGATAAGGAGGCCATCAAATGAAGCTGAAGAGCGCTACAATGTGAGCCACATTTCTACCAGAAGCATCATAGAGCAAACCATCAGCTTGCTCAAAATGTGATTCCGATGCCTCGACAGATCTGGTGGAGCCCTGCAGTATGCACCAGCCAGGGTCTCCAGAATCATCGTCGTCTGCTGTGCCCTGCACAACATCGCACAGCAGCGTGGCTTAGCGCTGCCTGAGGAACAAGTGGTTCAGCGCAGAGCATCCTCGGAAGAAGAGGAGGACGAGGAGGAGGATGAGGAGGAGGCCGAGGAGGAGGAGGAGGAGGCACGCCTTGCGGGGCCGGATGTGGCCAATGCAGCAGCACTCGAGCACATTGCTGGCCGTCACGCAAGGGATGCACTCATCCATGCCAGATTCGCGTAAGCTAACGCTTCAACCACAGGTGGCTGGCATATGACTATGAATGTGTGGACGACCTTCTTAAAACGCCATACATCATCTCTCCAATAAATGGTGCTTTCCTATCAGTCTCATCACCATCATTACAAATGCAAGTCACCCTGAGCCCTCAATGTGCAACTTCCATTTCCCAGAACACACAGGCCAGAACTTCGACTGTTTGCCATCACTTTTGTTTAAAATCATCACAAAAGGATGACAATTGAAAATATACAGCAGAACAAAACACTCAAGTGACTACCCTTGTGACTATTTGTGTGTTAGCTTCCTCTTATGCGTGCTTCCCCTGTGGCTTCAGCAGATGTAGAGGCACCTTGCTCACTATCATTAAGGAAAAAGTACTTGGTAAAATAATGGGACTAAAAGATGACAAGTCCCCTGGACCAGATGGCCTTAAAAGAAGTGACTGCAGAGATAGTGGATGCATTGGTTGCAATATACCAAAATTCCCTGGACTCTGGAGAGGTCCCAGTGGATTGGAAAACTGCAAATGTAACACCCCTATTTAAGAAAGGAGGGAGACAGAAAGCAGGAAACTGTAGACCAGTTAGCCTAATATCTGTTGTTGGGAAAATGCTGGAGTCCTTCATTAAGGAAGCAGTAGCAGGGCATTTGGAAAATCATAATGAAGTCAAGCATTGTTTTATGAAAGGAAAATCATGTTTAACAAATTTGCTGGAGTTCTTTGAGGATGTAACGAGCAGGGTGGACAAAGATGAGCCAGTGGATGTGGTGTATTTGGATTTCCAGAAGGCATTCGATAAGGTAAGAGCTTAAGGTAAGACTCCACATGAAATCTAAATGCGAGGGTTGAAAATCTATTCTGTCACCCGCTTCGTCTAATGCGCCTGTCTCTCCGTCCCCCACTTCCAGCTCCTCGCCACCTCCCACGTTCTTGTGCGCAGCCTCCTCAGCATTTGTCAAGCTTCCTCCCTGTGCGTTGTTAGTTGTTGTCATTGCATAACAGTGAGAGCGAGTGTGAGGGGTGCATAGTAGGATGGTGAAGCGATTCAGTACAGAGAGAGAGATGGATAGGTAAGGGTGCAAGGGAAATAAGGGTAAGGTGGGATGTGGAGGAGCAGGCTTACAAAGCAGAGTGCTGGTGATGAGAAGAGAAGGGCAGCAGATTGAAGGTAAGTGTGATGGGATACTCACTTTTGATGATCGCAGAAGATCATTAAACCGTTTCCGGCACTGGATCCAGGTGCGTGAACATATGGACCTTGCGCTGACCTCCTCAGCAATGTGCAGTCAGGATGCCTTGGTCTGCTGAGGAGGCTTCCTCCGGCCATCGGGAGGGAACAGAATCTCCCTGCGCCCGCTTACTCCCTCCACAAGAGCTTGGAGGGAGTCCTCATTAAACCATGGAGCAGCCTTGAATCTTGCAGCACTCATAGTAGCCCAGGCCCATTCAAAGACAAGCAGAAACGAGAAATGAAAGGCTGAGGCTGCATGGGCCCCTTAAAAACAACTGCAGCAATGACGTCATCAGAGGCGACTAACAGACCCGATCCCACTCACCGGGCAGCGCGCACAACGGGACTTAATAGGCCACTTAAATAAAAATCTGAACTTGGGAGTGGCTGAAACCGGAAGCAGGACCGGAACCCGCCCACCAGCCAACCCGACTCCAACCCGCCTCCTCTATTAAATTCGCGGCCATTGATTCATACAGCACAGAAGGAGGCCATTCAGCCCATCGTGTCTGTGCTACTCTCTGAAAGAGCTATCTAATTAGTCCCACTCCCCTTGCTTTTTCCTCATAGCCCTGCACATTTTTCCTTTTCCTTTTTGAAACTTACTATTGAATCTGCTTGGGCAGAGAGAAGAAAGCAAAATCTGGTGGGAAGGATCACACGCTCCTTACAGAACCCAATTTAATCGGAAGGAAAATCAGTCGGGTTCTGTTACCGATGTGCAATCCTCCCTGCCAGATTTTCCTTTCTGCACTCTGCTCAAGCAATCCAGATGCTAAAGATGAAAATCTAGCCCCATTTTTTTAGTTTGTTGAGGATTGTTGGTGAAAGTCACCTGTCACTGATAGTGACAATCATGGGATAATTTAAAGGGCAGTCGTACGTCCCACTCCAGAGACTTGAGCACAAAATCTAGCCTGACAGTCCAGTACAGTGCTGAGGGAGCGCTGCACTGTTGGAGGTGCCGTCTTTTGGATAAGACGTTAAACCAAGGTCTGCTCTCTCAGGTGGACGTAAAAGATCCCACGGCATAATTTCGAAGAAGAGTTCTCCCAGGTGTCCCTGGCCATTATTTATCCCTCAACAAACATCACTAAAATAATATAGGTTATCTGATCGTGATCATGCTTCGGTTTGTGGAACCTTGCTGTGCGCAAACTGACTGCCGCGTTTCCTACATTACAACAGCGACTACACTTCAAAAAATACTTCATTGGCTGTAAAGCACTTTGGGACGTCCTGAGGTCGTGAAAGGGGCTACAGAAATGTAAGTTCTTACTTTGTTTACTGCACACTTTGCTGCCTTCAATTCGTTCCTCTGTTAGCTGCAGGATCACACTGTGGCTGCAAAGCTAACATTGTAAACTACATTTTTACGCTGCAGTTGAACAGCATACAGTATTAGAAAGGGGCCATCCAGGGGATATAATTTATTCCAATAATTAGGAGATGTTTAAAGATGAGAAGAGCTCAGTGGAATTAACTGGATTGCGTACCAGTTTGAAATTAGAGAGCAGATGGTGGTAACAAATTATAAGCATTTATCAAAGGAGAAGTGGCTTAAACTCTACCGTGGTCGGGTTACGAGTTCCTGGCCCTGCTGGCTACAACACCATTTTTAACTTCCTAATGTTTTCTAATGAGCGAACAGGACAGCTGGGTCTTCACAAACAATAACAACAACAACAACTTGTATTTATATAACGTCTTTCACGTAGTAAAACGTCCCAAGGCACTTCACTTATTATAAGATGAACAATTTGACACCGAGCCACATAAGGAGAGATTAGGGCAGGAAAGAGGTAGGTTTTAAGGAGCGTCTTAAAGGAGGAAAGAGAGGTAGCGAGGCGGAGAGGTTTAGGGAGGGAATTCCAGAGCTTAGGGCCCAGGCAACAGAAGGCACGGCCGCCAATGGTTGAGCGATTATAAACAGGGATGCTTAAGAGGGCAGAATTAGAGGAGCGCAGATATCTCGGGGGGTTGTGGGGCTGAAGGAGATTACAGAGATAGGGAGGGGCGAGGCCATGGAGGGATTTGAAAACAAGGATGAGAATTTTGAAATCAAGGCGTTGCTTAACCGGGAGCCAATGTAGGTCAGCGAGCACAGGGGAGATGGGCGCACGGGACTTGGTGCGAGTTAGGACATGGGCAGCCGAGTTTTGGATGACCTCAAGTTTAAGTAGAGTAGAATGTGGGAGGCCAGCCAGCCATTGGAATAGAGGTAACAAAGGCATGGATGAGGGTTTCAGCAGCAGATGAGCTGAGGCAGGGGAGGAGACGGGCACTTTTACACAGGTGGAAATAGGCGGTCTTAGTTATGGCATGGCTATGTGGTCGGAAGCTCATTTCAGGGTCAAATATGACACCAAGGTTGTGAACAGTCTGGCTCAGCCTCAGACATGGAGAGGGATGGAGTCGTTGGCTAGGGAACGGAGTTTGTGGCAGGGACCAAAGGCAATGGCTTCGGTCTTCGCAATGTTTAATTGAAAAAAAATTCTGCTCATCCAATACTGGATGTCGGACAAGCAGTGTGTCAATTTAGAGACAGTGGAGGAGTCGAGAGAAGTGTGGGGAGGTAGAGCTGTGTGTCATCAGAGTACATGTGGAAACTGACGCTGTGTCTTCGGATGATGCCGCTGAGGGGCAGCATGCAGATGAGACATAGGAGGGGGCCAAGGATAGGTCCTTGGGGGACACCAGAGGTAATGATGCGGGAGCGGGAAGAGAAGCCATTACAGGTGATTCTCTGGCTATGATTAGATAGATAAGAATGGAACCAGGCGAGTGCAGTCCCTCCCAGCTGGACGACAGTGGAGAGGCATTAGAGGAGGATGGAGTGGTCAACCATGCCAAAGGCTGCATACAGGTCGAGAAGGACGAGGAGGGATAGTTTACCATGGTACAGTCACAAAGGATGTCATTTGTGACTGTGACGAGAGCCATTTCAGTACTGTGGCAGGGGCAGAAACCTGATTGGAGGGAGTCAAATGCCACAGGCAGCTACCTACTGAGCGACAGCTGATACCTGCGATGTATAAATATCAGAAGCAGGTTGGCTGTATGTGGGTGGAGAGAGGGCTGGGTGGAAGTGAGCAGCCTTGTACCAGGTGAGAGTGGCACAAGGACAGAAACATACGCACCTTGCAATACTAAAGGGGAGATTGTGAAGATTGGATCTCGGCAGATCTGAAAAGGAGAGGGTAATAAAGTGTAATAGGAGAGTGCTCTGCTTTTGTTTGATCTGAGGAGCGAAAACAGGATAGTATAACTCAGTGCTGCCACTTACATGCAGCACTCTAGAGTAAAGACCAGTCAAACTGGCACCTGCAGATCTACAAAGCGGTATCACGGCAGCAATCATTATTAATAAGCGGGTACTTTATTCAATGTTTAGAAACAAGATCAGAACTGTTATGAACCTTACAGCTGATGTGCGCCTGTTACTATGTTAATCTCCCATTTAGGAGAGAACTGCCGATGGGAAAGAATAAAAGGAAGAAACCAGGAAATCTGTTTAGCAGAAAAGGGATTACCTGTGCTATGTTTAAAGATAACTATTGAAAACTCTGTATACATTTTTTTATTCATTCTTGGGATAGAGTACAAAAGCAAGGAAGTTATGATGAACCTTTATAAAACACTGGCTCGGCCACAACTGGAGTATTGGCCCAAAAATTCGGCCGAATACGGGAGAGTACCCGCTGCGTACTCACCCGTATTCGGTCCGAAAGTGCCGGTTTCCTGCATGCACTGCGCATGCGCGGGAAACCGGCACTTCCGGTATGGTGAAGGGGGCGGTTCCTAGGTGAACCGCGTGCGCACTACAGGCTGTGCGCACGCAGCACACTTAGGTTTTTTTTCAGGTTTCAATGCGAGGGTAAGTATGGAAGATTTTACACATGAAAAAAGGAGGCGTAAGACCCCCTTTTAACAAGGTATGTAGTTAATTAAGTATAATTTTAAATTTTTTTCAACAGGTTTATCTTTTTTAGAGACTTTAAAGAAAGGTAAGTTTATTTTTCTAACTTTTAAAAAGAATTTAAATTTTTTCAAAAATTTAAATTTTTGTTTAAAGTGGTTAATTTATTTAACTATAGTTATTTTATTAATGTGATAGTTTTTTAAAAAAAATTATTTGAGGTTTAGCTGTTCTTTTGGGGGCAATTTGTATTCATAGATTTGACAGGTCTCCTGTCAAATCTATGAATGAAAGATGGTCTGCTGCCATTGGCTCTCCATGGCCCACGTGATCCCAGAGGTCGCATCGCACTAACTGCGCCTCTGGGACATGCACACACTGCGCGCTGGCACCAGGGAGAGGCCCAGGACCCGAAGTTCCTGTGGGCCCGAAACACAACGGCAGGCGCGGTAGGTAAGATCGCGCACGATCCTTACCCCCGCGGCAAGCCTCCGAGTCAAATTTCTGGGCCATTGTGTCCAATTCTGGGCACCGCACTTTAGGAAGGATGTGAAGGCTTTAGAGAGGGTGCAGAAAAGATTTACAAGAATGGTTCCAGGGATGAGGGACTTCAGTTACGTGCATAGACTGGAGAAGCTGGGGTTGTTCTCCTTTGAGCAGAGAAGATTGAGAGGAGATTTGATAGAGGTGTTCAAAATCATGAGTGGTCTAGACAGAGTAGATAGAGAGAAACTGTTCCCATTGGCGGAAGGGTCGAGAACCAGAGGACACAGATTTAAGGTGATTGGCAGAAGATCCAAAGGCAACATGAGGAAAAACTTTTTTACTCAGCGAGTGGTTATGATCTGGAATGCACTGCCTGAAAGGGTGGTGGAGGCAGACTCAATTGTGGCTTTCAAAAGGGAATTGGATAAGTACCTGAAGGAAAAGAAATTTCAGGGCTACGGGGAAAGGGCGGGGGAGTGGGACTAGCTGAAGTGCTCTTGCAGAGAGCTCGACGGGCCGAATGGCCTCCTGCTATGCTGTAACGATTCTATAAGATGGGCCTCACTAGCTTGGTCAGCATTTATTGCCCATGCCTAGTTGCCCTTGAGAATGTTGTGGTGAGCAACCTTCTAGAACCGTTGCAGTCCGTGTGGTGAAGGTTCACCCACAGTGCTGTTAGGTAGGGAATTCAGGATTTTGACACAGCGATGATGAGGGAGCAGTGATATACATCCAAGTCGGGATAGTGTGTAACTTGGAGGGGAACTTGGAGGTGCTGCTGCCCTTGTCCTTCTAGGTGATGGTCGTGGGTTTGGAAGATGCTGTCGAAGAAGCCTTGGCGAGTTGCTGTAGATAGAATGTACTGCAGTCACGTGTATATATATATATATATAAAGGAATGTAAATAAAGGAATGTAGACAAAATGTTATGGGATGTTATGTACATTTTATTTTAATTCACAAAAACATACATCATTTCTTATTGTTTAGTCACAATATGGAAGTATAAAATGAAACCTATGGAGGAAATGGCAGATTGATTCCATCAGCTGACACCAGCAATCACTTGTCTATTAAAACTGCCCATTAAGTACAGACTCGTCAAACCTTCACATGTAACTGCAAGTGATTTGTTTGCTTTTATTTATTAATCATTCAAGCAAAAAAAAAATACAACTTTAGTCCTCTATGAACACAGGTTCACTTAACTGAATTACACAAAACTGGAAAAAATGTATAAATATATGTACATAAATATAGTAACAAAATAGAAGGAAACACTGTATTCAATAAGTTAATTATAAATACCTTAGTAATGGTCAAGTGCTTTTTTGGGTGAACTCACAATCTATTTCTTTCATGCTAACTCCTTCAGATTCAACTCGTATATTTTACAACGTCAGATATTTTATGCATATATAATGCTACAGTTCCAGTTTGTGAGGCTTTTGTTTTTAAAGTTGTTCCACACTTGTCCCAAGGATGCAACCTTTAAGCCCCCCTCTCTCACAACAGTAAGTTTGAACTGCACAATTCCTCCCCACTATTGTTCCTCAGAAAGGTAATTTTAACGAGGTGAGGGGATTTAAACTGCACTCTCCATCTCCTCCAGTAGGAGACACAGGTTAAACTGCACTCACCATCTGGCAGAGAGAGTTTAAATTTCACCTTCCATCCTTCCTCCTAGGGTAGAGGTTTAAATTGGCGCCTTCTATCCCTGCTCCTCGGATAGAAGGTTTAAACTACACCCTCTCATAGAAGAGATGGTTTAAATTGCACCCTCTATCCCCTCTTATAGGAGGTGTTTTAAACTGAACCTACAATCCCTCTTCCTAGTACAGGAATTTTAAACAGCACCCTTCATCCCCAATCTTACGCTGGGGGTTTACACTGCACCCTTCATCCCCAATCTTACGCTGGGGTTTACACTGCGCCCTCTATCTCCTATTGTACGATGAGACTTTACACTGCAGCCTCTATCCCTTTTCCCAGCAGAGGTGCACTTTACATGTGTCTATAACATTGCAAGCCGGGCACGTGCACTCATTCAGTCCTTCACTTTTATTGGAGTCAGACATTCACGATAAGAATCCCTTCTAAAATGAAGGGCTCAGACACCAGAGTTACCCGCTTTAAAAGTTCGAAAGTGGCCAAACAGGCTCTTCCTAGCCAAGACGCAGTACTGTACCTCTATAGCCGGCGTGCAGAGCAAGGTAACAAAGCCGCAGACAGTCCCAGATTTAGTATCAAAAAGGTGCAATGCAATCGTGGGTCGAAGAAAACGTATTCATGTGGCTTCATATGTGAAATCCAGAGGGTCCATGCTGTTGGTCTGAATGACTGAAGCCGGGACCGAGTCGAGTTCAGGAGTTTGGCCGGAATCGTCGACGGGGACCGGCAGGAGAGGGAGCGTGTTCCGTATGGGCAGGAACTGAGAGAGAGGAGGGAATGCCCTGCCCCTTGCGTGGGCTCGCTGTCTCCTGCTGCTTAAGGACACGGCGGCCCCATGCCTTTCCGACCAGTACAGGTTGTAGGTGCCAGACAGCAAGCGCTCTTTAAATGAACAGTCACCTTCATTGTAGGAGAGCTATATAGAAAAAAAAATAAAGGAAGAGGGAGAAAATACAGAGAGAGTGATCAGCCAAAGCGTTTCCATTTATTCTCCACTGACAGCTGACAAAAGTGGCGCCCAGGGGCTGCCATGTGGCAGGTCAGTGAACCCTGAGGTCAGTAACCCACAATAGACCTGCTGCTGGTGCTTGGATGCTCAGATAAGGAGTCATTGCTCCAGACTATTAGGTAATTGTTTGGAGAAATCATTGGTAAAGTGAGCGACAACTCCACCCCCCCCCCTTCCTCCCCTCCTCCCCCAGCACTGCAATTGCTTATCTCAGTGCAGTGTCGGTGAATTTGCAGCATTTTTAATGGTCAGACAGAAGCAAGCTCAGATAGAAGTGAGGACTTACCGAGCCGAGCAGCCTGCCGTCGCTTTCCATGCACAGATAGCGGCCGCTGTGATAGCCTTTGATCGCCACCACTCCCGGGGCCACTGCCCTGATCTCAAGAAGACCTGGAACACAAACGCAACCGGTCAACACAGGCTAACACTCGGTGCAAGATCCTTTTTTTTGTTAAAAAAACTAACTCCTGCAGCTTCTGAAGCTCCGGTTTCAAAAAGTGATCTTGATCGATTTGCCCTGTATTCCCGGTGAAAAAAAATAGATTATTTTTTCTGAACGGTATCGTTTTAACTTTTTTGTTTTTTAATTCGAAGTGTAAAACTCTGAAGCTGAACCCTTCGCGGTCATATTCAAACATGCTGGGGGGGGGGGGGGGTGTGTGTGTGTGTGTGTGGGGGGGGGGGGGGTTGTTACAAACTTTGATTTGAATTGTTTTTTTAAAAGTCAGTATTAAAAAGAACCGATAGGAAAGAGACTCTGATTTTACAGATCTTGGGGGAAAGTTAAGCAGTTCTGTGACAATCTTCACCTGCTCTCCTCCCCAGCATGTTAAAGTTAGCATACCTATCATTAACACACACGCGCACTTACTGTGAAATTAAGGAGCAATTTAGCCCAACAAATTTCAAATGAACAACAATTTGAGTGACACCTTGTAAAACACAGCACATCGGAATCCAACCCCGCTGCTAATCCCCACACCGCTCTCTTCCCCCTTTCAAGAACTCACCTTGAAAGTTGTCAACAACAACAAAAATGTAAAAACAAATCGTCACGTGCGGCCGCTGCCTGGGTTATTTTGTAAATATCTGATTGCAGCTGGTTGCTGAAAGCGGCGATGATATTTGCGACGCCAGTTCGCTTCCTGAAGCCAGATTCCATTCATTGTAGAGGTTGCAATCTTAATATTCCCTCTCCCCCCCCCCCCAGCCTGTTTTTACGTGTAACACTAAATAACGCCCCCCCCCCATGATAATCCAATTGAAAAGCTACCAACCAGTCTTTTAACAGAACACATATGACTTACTGTGTGAACTCCGTTGGCCGCTGCCGTCCACCGTGCCATCTTCATTGATCCGCAGGTGGTAGCTGAGAAAGCTGCCTTTGCCGGATTTGGTGTACAAGTGCGTGAACCTCACGGTTTGATCCCAGCCAGAGTTCACATGCGGCCCGGCATCTGGCGAAGGCATCGAGTGCCCCACCATTGCAAAGGGCAGTCCGGTCAGCAGCAGAGCCAAGCACAGCCTGCTCACAGCCGCCCACATCTTGAAACGGTCCAGCGGGTCGAGGGACATCTCCCGGCGGCTGCAGACAAGAAAGAGACCTTTCAGTTGGCAGCGACAGGCAAACCCGCTTTCTCTGATCTCTTCCCCCTAATGCACTGACTTACAGACCTGGGACTCAGCCTTTTAAAGGTTCCAATCGTTATCAGTAAAATCGATACGCCTGCTCCCAAAAGAATTATTTCAAACTCAGTCACAATAGTATTTTTTTTAAAACAAAACGCCCGCCCACGAAAGTGTCATTGTACATTGCATCATAGAGTGCCAGGGATATCCCAACCTTGAGCAACTTTTTTTTTTAGCATTACCAACACC
Source organism: Squalus acanthias (assembly GCA_030390025.1). Lineage (NCBI taxonomy): Eukaryota > Metazoa > Chordata > Chondrichthyes > Squaliformes > Squalidae > Squalus > Squalus acanthias. The sequence goes on along the minus strand of CM059434.1, from coordinate 15,892,356 downwards.
TGCGCTGTAGTTTAATCTTAAAAAAAAGTAACGGTCGTAAATGCTGTGACCTGCGGCAAAATCCCAATTTATCGAGACACATACGGGAGAGAATAAAAATGACACAACCCATTGCAATAATCAAGAGTTTGTGTGTTAATATTTTGTGGGGCATGTGTGTTATGAAACTAGTTTAATAATCCGAATGCTTCATTCTAACGAGTGGGTTTCGTGAGGTTACTATTGGACAAGAAAACACTGTGAAAGTTTAATTTCTGCACGGGGTGGGGGACAGAGAATTGTTGATTTAGTGGAAAGAAAAAACAAAAAAGATGCAATACAGTTTTATATTTTTTCTTCCAAATATGAACACAAAATGATCCGGAAAGAAATTGTAAATCCTTCCCGATTTCGTTCGCAAGTCGTTGCACATTGTGGAGAGTAAGACACACACACACACACACACACACACTTTGTGAAAGACTCTTGTCAGACTCTTATTTCTCAACACACGCCTCCTGAGGGCGCTGTGTCACCGGAGGAGCCTCTGACAAAGTGGTGGAAGATGCACAGGTTAAAGAGGCAACGACCTCTTGGTTATGCAGTTTTTCATTTCATTGTTGTGTGGAGCAATGTTGATACATTCTGATCAGGCTTTTCCTGTAGACAAAATTGTTTCTCCACCCCGTACTGTCCTTTTTTTGTGTGTGTGTGGGGGGGGGGGGGGGGGGCTGCTCCATTTCATATATATATATATATTCCATTGTTCTCAAGGATTGAAGACACTAAGGAAATTATGGCAAACATTAAACTTGAGATTTTCGTGCAAATTGTGTGCATACCAAAAAAAAACCCACACCGGTGAATACAAGCAGTGTAAAAGAAAAACAAGTCACGTTATACGGTTTAAGCTTCTTCTCTTCCCTTGTCTCTCATTTGCCTTTGATTCTTCTGTGCTCCCTCTTTGATTTTTGTCTCTTCTCTTTGATTCTTAGTCTCTTTGCTTTTCTCCCTCTTTGTTTTGATTTTCTTAGTCTCTGTCTCTTTGTTGGAGTCTCTTTTATCTTGCTGGCAGCCTTCTCTGTTTACATAGATCATCTTGTTCACTCAATGCCATTGATTTCCCCGTTCCTTCCGCTTGACCACTCTGTGCATCTGTCTCCCAAACCTGTACCTCCCACTTGCCCACTCAGTACTTCTCCCTCGGATTCCCCCTCCTGAGTCCTGCCTCCTGCATCCATCATTGGTCTCACCCCTCTCCCCGGGCCTTTGTTCACTTCTTGACGATCCGGTCTGCCTGGGCATAAGGTTGATATTTCTCTCTCCATATGTATTAATGCTTTTGAAGGCCCATCCTTTTCCCACCAGCAGCAGACTAAGATTTCTACCTCAGGAGATCTTTTCTCCAGCTACTTTCTCTATCCCTAACAAATTTCCTGTAATTCCCCCACTACTGGTTCCAGAAGAGTTCATTGATAATCAGGACAGACTTCATTGATATTTTGGACAAGTTCTGCCTAGGATGCATGATAGTCATTTAATTTTTTTAATATTTATTCACAGGATGGCAAGGCCAGCATTTATTGCTCATCGCTATAACTGAGTGACTTGGTAGGCCATTTCAGAGGGCAGTTAAGAGTCACCCACATTGCTGTGGGTCTGGAGTCTGGTTAAGGGCAGCATATTTCCTTCCCTAAAGGACATTAGTGAACCAGATGGGTTTTTATGACTATTAGCTTTTTATTCCAGTTAATTTAACTGAAATTAAATTCCCAAGCTGTACGTGGTGGGATTTGAACTCATGCTCCTAACACCAGATCATTAGTCCAGGCCGACTGGATTACTAGTCCAGAAACATAACCACTATGCTACCATATCCTTAATATGACAGCATGTTCGTATTAGGCAACCTTAGCTTGACAGCACTTGTAAAATTGCACCAATACATCCAGCTCATTGGCACTCATTTTTAAAATATCTCTCCCTAATTCCGCCCCCCCCCCCCCTTCACTTGAAACCTCTTGCTGGGGTGTGGTTCCACAGGTGCTGCCCATCCTTAGGTACATGGCCCACCTGGTCATGCTTCATGTTTGAGCCTAGATAGTACATAGAAATTCATTGAGGTTACAACACAGAAACAGTCCATTCTGCTCAACCAGTCGGCATGGACTGGTTGGGCCGAATGGCCTGTTTCTGTGCCGTATATCCTATGTAGTTCATGTCGGAGTTAACCTCCATGCAAGCAAACAGTTTTATCACATTTACCCACCCTGCTCCCATATCCCTTTTCATTCATCCACCTATTCAATCTAATCTTGAATTGTGATTACTGTCAGATTATTTGACTTGAAAGTGTTCAGTTTGAAAGAAAGAAAGACTTGCATTTATATACTGCCTTTCATGACGTCCCAAAGCACTTTACAGCCAATGAAGTACTTCTGAAGTGTAGTCATTGTTGTAATGTAGAAAACGCAGCAGCCACTTTGCGCACAGAAAGCTCCCATGAACAGCAATGTGATAATGACCAATAAACTGTGTGATGTTGATTGAGGGATAAATATTGGCCAGGACACCAGGGATAACTCCCCACCTCTTCTTCAAAATAGTGCCATGGGATTTTTTACCCAAGAGGGCAGACAGAGCCTCGGTTTAACATCTCATCCGAAAGATGGCATCGCCGACAGTGCAGCACTCCCTCAGTACTGTACTAGGGTGTCAGCCTAGATTTTTGGTCACTACCTTCTGACTCAGAGGCAAGAGTGCTACCAACTGAGCCAAGACTGATACACTTTGGCTCAGCATTCCTGTCTCTGAATCAGAAGATTGTAGGTAGAAACCCCAGTCCAGGATGTGAGAATTTAATCTCAGCTGGCAATTGAGTGCAGTACTAAGGGAGTGCTGCACTGTTGGAGGTGCCATCTTTTGGATGAGATACTAAACCAAAGCTCTGTCTGCCTGTTCAGGTGGATGTCAAAGACCTTATGGCCAGGAGCTCTCCCACTGTCCCAGCCAAAACCCCTATCCCAGGGAACTGAAGCCGATAGTAGTGCCCCAGATTAGTCATACATCAGGTGTGGACAAAATTGGCTTTGGCTGTGATACCCCTGAGATCCAATAACCTATTAACACTCATTGTCTAGGCTCATGCTCATGAGGCGACAGGCACTCACGCAATCTTATTCCAGCATGGGACAGCAACTTTAGGAAAGGAGGGAAGAAAAAACTCTGTAAATACTATTTGATGTAAAACTTTGAGAGAAGCTATCACTACAAGGGTCCTCCATAGGTTCATCTTGTGAGTGAATGACACATTAACCACTGATGCATTTGAGGCCACGCAACAAATTCATTCATACTGATTATGTGAGACAGCTAGAACTTCTGACTGATGATGTCTGCGAGCATAGAGGGTGGTGATTGTGAACTTTGTAAGTAGCAGTTGATAATAGAACTAACGTAAGCTAACTGCTCAGCCAAGTTACGTTCTATGATGCTAGGATGTAATATTGCTAGGTGTAAGCCATCTACATGATATTGAAAAGAATTTCAGGGGCCTTAGAACTCTAGGCATTCTCCTGCTGTCCCAAAGTGTAGAGCGAGACAGGCTGAGAGGATAACTTCTGATCCACATGATTGCTATGTCGATTCATGTTTTGCAGGTACAATAACAGGCAACATCATCCTGTTGTGAGTTGCTGCTAGAGGATCCTGCAACTGATTCAATAGCCTTCTGGTCTTTTTTCCTGGCTATACTATTGCCTTGGATGTAAGATGTTGAGTCTTCTTCTTTCGCTGCATCTTCTTCATCACCTTTGTTTCCCTCCTCAGTTAATATGATGACATCTTCTTCAGAGAAACAACTGCGAATGAATCATTGCTGTAAATATGAAAATCTGATTTTGGAACATATGACTGAGGAATAAGTCGCGCAAGTGGACCACACCTGGTTATACTATTGCCTTGGACGTAAGATGTTGAGTCTTCTTCTTTCTCTGCATCTTCTGCATCTGGGTGGGCATCCAGGCCAGGGAAATGGCCTGGACCTCTGAATATGGGCGAATATTGTAGGGGCTGGGCACCCTGTCCACCCCCCAGATAGTTGGTGGATGCTGAGTTTTTGGCAGGCTGGAGCAGGCAGAGGCCTGAGATACACCCATAGTAGCATGCGGTCTGCCAATACAACAACAACAACAACAACAACTTGTATTTATATCAATCAAAAGAAATGCGGTGGGGTCAGCACTGGTGTGCGTGATCTCGATGTAACTGCCAGGAGGCAGGCCTGAAGATTTCAGGGCCTTTTTATTTTGGTGCGCGAGCAACACCACAGCAGATGAACTAATTTAGAAATAAATATAAATTACTAAATCGTTTATAGAGATGGACAATAAAAATGTGTTCATCACTAAACAATTTAGTAATTAATTTTCATTTCTAATTTATTTCATCTGCCGTGGTGCTGCTTATGAACAAATTGCCAGTTAGAATCAGATTTAACGATTCCTTTGGAATACAATACTTGTGGCGGAAATTAACAGCATTCGCTGTTATTACCCCTTTGAAACTGACGGCAACTTCAGGATGGAGCGCATGCACATCTAAACGCAGAAATCCTGAAGTTGCAGTCAGTCATTCACTGCTTCGACACTGGCTGCGCTGTGCCACCACCCCCCCCCAACCCCCATAGCCGACAATCAGTGTTATCAGTGAAATGAGTGAAGCTGACGAAAACTTGGGCTTTTCCACGGTAATATCGCTGTTAAATACCCCACTAAATCTTAAGCCTTGTTGGATTAGGTGTAACTGGGGTTTTAACAGCGTAGTGACTGCTAAACAAACATTACAGCCCCGAAAAACTAATTTTAATTTGTAAAGTGTCAAATTTCTCCATTATGATAAAAATTATAATTTTTAAGAAACTTTAAAAACAAGTTTGTTCGTGATTATTTTAGGTTCTAGCCTATCCCCACATGAGAGCCCCAATCCTTGTTTTGCTGTCTGCAACATTTTTAAAACGTCGGGACAAAAGCAGGTTCTCGTTTCCTGCTCCCCTGTTTGTGAGAATTCTGCATTGTGATTGGCTGCTTAGCCAGCTTGTTGACGTCGCAGCTGATCGCGGTAGGGATTCCCCACTATCGAGCGCTGCAATCTCCTACGCGTCAAAAAAAGCAAACTTCTTGCCACAGAGATCGCGAGATCTCTGTGTGCAGCTTTGGTCGGGGCCAGCGGCGAACGCCTTTGCTTCGCCGCTGACCGCAAATTCCATGCCAAAGTCTTTATCTGCGGAACAACATGGACACCAGAATAATTTTAAAGAACTCTCTTGAACACCCAAGTGAATGGAATCTCCTGTGTCACCGGTTAAGCTTTCCGTCCAGTAAAGGCCAGTTGAAGCTGTTCCCTCTGCTCCAGTGCTTATTCCAGTCCATGGTTCCATTCCTTTTGGGAAAATAGTTGCAGCTTCTTACTCTCCTTATGTGTGAGTCACTGATGCTAAGTCGTGCGCGTTGATTTTGGTTATAATTCGGTTCGATATTTTTCTCAACATGCAACAAATTTCCAAAGTCTTTTTGTGTCACACGAGTTTATGCGTCAACAGTTGATTTAGCTACATGTCGCAGCCACAGCATTTTAAAGGGGCTTGGCAGTAATAAAAGCACGGAGCTGGATTCAGCAAAGAGCTTGCTCTGCGACACCCTCTCTACGATATAAACACCTTAGCATGAAACATTGCCATCACATTTCCGTTTCCGTCACCAATCTGTTTGGGAAGCAGCTAAAGTAAAGCAGCATTCCTGAATAGAACAAAATAGGAGCTTATTTCAATTCCTGTTCTATTTTTCACCAATTAGGAATCTACTATTAAAACAAGAAAGAAAGACTTGCATTTATATAGCGCCTTTGACAACCTCAGGATGTCCCAAAGCGATTTACAGCTATCAAAGTACTTTTGAAGTTTAGTCACATTTGTACATGTGTGCAGATTTTCTGTTGCATGATTTCTTCACACTTTTAGTTGTAATGGAGAATTTTTCAAAATACAAAGTAATTGGTTAACTCACGTTTGTTTGGTATAGACAGTTAATATGCCAGAAGTCATACTCTGCACTAGGGCAAGTACCTTCGTGTAGTGGTTATGGTGCTAAAATAGCTACTTGGAAGTCATAAGTTCATATCACAGGCTATGACATTACATTTAGCAAATCTAGTAATTGTGGGCTACCACCAACAAGAATAACTATGAAAGCTGTTGGATTGTTGTAAAATCCCGACTGGTTCACTAAAGTCCTTCAGGGAAGGGAATCTGCTGCTCCTCTACCTGGTTTGGCTTGCATGTGATTCCAATCCACACTTAGTGGCTGTCTTCTAATGCCCTTTAAAGTGGTCTCGCATCCACCACCTTCTCCGAGCAATTAGGAATGGGCAATAAATATGGCCAACCTCACTGACATCCTGAGTAATCTAGGCTGTGAATGTGATAACATGGTTAATATGGCCAAAAGGGTCGCTACTTTGAAAGGAGTTAACTGCAAGCTATTCAGTTACAGGAATGAATGCAATGGAGAACTTGGATTAGGAAGTACAATTTCTGTACCAGTGAATCCACAATCTACAAGATAAAATGCTCAAAATCTACGATTGAAGTATAATAAGAGATTGCTGGTTTCCACACATCTAGTTCACTATTAATTATCCACATATCTAGCCCATTATTAATTATCCACATATCTAACCCATTATTAATTATCCACATATCTAGCCCATTATTAATTATCCACATATCTAACCCATTATTAATTATCCACATATCTAGCCCATTATTAATTATCCACGTATCTAACCCATTATTAATCACCCACCTATCCAACCCATTATTAATGTTCAGAAAAATCACAAATCAGCAAAAATATAGGCAATGATTTGTTGATTCTTGGTTGGATTCATGACAGTTTACATTTTTATTTCTTTGAGTAAAGTTGGTGGATTGTGGATAATATTCTAATGGTACGTTGTTGGTACATGAAATTTAAATAAAAGCATTTAACTCTCTTGAACGATTTAGTAGGTCACGGCTTATTGCCAGTCAGGGCACTGCCTAAAGGGATGCAGTGCTCCTAATTAACCTTTTGTACAACTTGTAGCTTTCATTAAATGCAAGCATCATGCCACTATTGTGGAAATCAGTGTGGATGGGATGGCATTTCTGATGTGAAGCTATTGACAGCTGGACAGGCAATTGTGTTTTTTTTGTGTGTTTTCCTGAGAATTTCACAACAGCAAAGGGCAATGGGTTTCTGGTCAGTGTCCCCATCCACATCAATCCTCTTTGGAGCCACTTGCACGCATGCTTGTTAACACACTATCAAAGATAACACACTATCAGCAGCCTGGGGTTAAACACCAGCGGGTAATGGTCTGTTGTATGAATTTGTCACCAGCAGCTAAAGATGATTCAACTTGACAAGCTTTAGTATAATACGTGATCTAATAGGCTTTCAGTCATACATAATGAAAAAGTGAGATTTGCACTGATCCCTAATCAGATTGACCAACTAAGGAACCATTGTTGATCAATTAAAGACCATTTGAAAGAAAAGGTACACAGCAGAAAAAGAACCAGAATGGGAAGCTAAGCGGGTTCTACAATGAGGCTACATTGAACCAGGCTCATGACTGGATTATAAGAGTTCAAGTCCCAAGGGTTACTTCAGAACATTAATAAAAAGGTAAACAGGGTTACAAAGGGTTGTTTTATCTGTTTGTTTGCTCAGAGTGAATTTGGCAGCAATCATGAAGAAGCCATGTATTTAGATAGTGTTTGGGCACTCTTATGGTAGATGTTGCCAAGCACTAAAATGGAGATCTCCAGTGCTAAGACCTAGATAAGTTTGCAGCTTTTGGGCTTATTATTACTGTTAGCCCATAGAAATGCGTGATTTATTTAACTTCAATAACTTTTCCAGGTTTATTTTAATTGCTGTCTGTGACTCTTGTGGCTTCATAGCAACAGTTTTGATGTAGAATAATGAAAGGTTTAGAAAATTATTAAAAATAAGTTTGTTGTGGGTTTCTACAATGCTTCTCAGTCCATCAGAACCCTTCTTTATTCTTACCTATAATCTGGTTTATAGTAGCAGGTGAAAGTATTTTCCTCTGTGTTGTACATAATCTCCAAGACTCTCTCCCATTATGTGCTGGAACTGTGAGTGGTCAGCTGACAGATGAAAGACAAGAGACTTCACTCAAGATGAATGAAAGGGTATCCAAATGCTGCTGTAAACTTTGTAAATGTTGTTTCATGCACAAAGACAGAGATAGAAAAGGCCTTCCCTCACTTCAAAGCACAAAGAGGAATATTTAATACTTATTACTTTAAAAGCAAAGTTGCTGTTAGCTGATACTCTGCAACTTCAGTCACTGTACAGAAGCTAAAGCACATGTTATGAGAGGTCAGGTTCAATGTACCTGTCAGCTGTGCCATGAGTTTCACTAACACCACTTCCGATTGGTCAGAAGACCCATACAATCTATTATTTTCAATAGTAAAGGTTATTTAGTTAATATAAGACTAATATTGATTAGGAATAACCATGAAGGAACATGGAAGAGAAGTTGGTAAGTTGTAGATGATGGTGAGCCGTCCTGTATTCTTTTATGAAAAGAAAAAATAAAGAAAGACTTGCATTTCTATAGCGCCTTTCACGACCACCGGACATCTCAAAGCGCTTTACAGCCAATGAAGTACTTTTTGAAGTGTAGTCACTGTTGTGATGTGGGAAACACGGCAGCCAATTTGCGCGCAGCAAGCTCCCACAAACAGCAATGTGATAATGACCTGATAATCTTTTTTTTTGTTATGTTGATTGAGGGATAAATATTGGCCAGGACACCGGGGATAACTCCCCTGCTCTTCTTCAAAATAGTGCCATGGGATCTTTTACGTCCACCTGAGCGAGTCTCGGTTTAACGTCTCATCCGAATGACAGCACCTCCGACAGTGCAGCACTCCCTCAGTACTGCACTGGAGTGTCAGCCTAGCTTTAATGTGCTCAAGTCCCTGGAGTGAGACTTGAACCCACAACCTTCTGACGCAGAGGCAAGTGTGCTACTCACTGAGCCACAACTGACACTTATGCTTAAATGCTGCATGCATTTGTTTGGATGAAGTTATTCTTCTGTTAAGTGCATATATGACTCGATATTATATTTCAATAATAAATTTATTGATGTAATTTTTTTGAGGTATTTTAGTGTTTGAGCAATAATGTCTTTGGTGTTTACTTTGAAGTTTGTCTATCTTCACTGAACATCAACTGTTAGATAGGCCTGGATTAAGCCACCATTAAATCAACTAACAGAAACAAAGCCTCATAAATGCCTATAGAGGGTATGAACACACGCACATACTGCAGATACAGGTTCTGCAGCACATCAAAGTGTTTGTCTTTGTGCCACACACATTGCTCTGAATCTTCACTCCACATTGACGACGGTACAGTAACATCTCACTGAGAAGAATTGCCACAAAGCATTTACATTTGATAAAATTCAGTGAAGATTTGTCAGTGAAATATAAATGTCATGCATTTACAACAACTTGTCTTTATATAGCGCCTTTAATGTAGTAAACCTTCCCAAAGTGCTTCACAAGAGAGATATCAACAAAATGTGACACCGAGCCACATAAGGAGATATTAGGACAGGTGACCAAAAGCTTGATCAAAGAGCTAGGTTTTAAGGAACGTCTTAAAGGAGGAGAGAGCAGCAGAGAGTTTTAGGGAGGGAATTCCAAAGCATAGTGCCTAGGCAGCTGAAGGCATGATTGAAAATGATGGAGCAAAATAAATCAGGGATGCGCAAGAGGCCAGAATTGGATGAGTGTTGTAGGGCTGGAGGAGTAGATTTAGTGGAAATATTTTTATTATTTAACCTTATAGGACAGGCTGGATGGACCAGTAGGTCTTTTCCTGCCTATCATTTTTCATATGTTTGTATTAAACGTTGTGTAAGTCAGAAGGGTCAAAAAGCAGTTGATTTGCATGTAGTTGTGTAGCCAGAATGTACTTTCAACCAGGTTTATTGCCCCCCGCCCCCCCCCACCACCATGAGTTAGACTACTTTTTGATCAATTGAAATGCTGTATCGTACATGAATCCCAGTCAATGTATAACATTATAGTCTAGATATTGCTGTGCTGATATTAGGATATGAACACCTAAACACATTTGTATGACATTCTTTGCTACTTTAACGGAGACATTAACCAGTTTATAATGGAAGTACAAATGTAAAATAGCAGACAAAGGAATGCGCTATGAACACGTTAAGCTGACAATATCTGTTGATATTGTCAACAGTAATTTTCAGGCTGATGTGCCTGCCTTCCATTTTAGAAATGTTCTTAAGGGTTAATGTACTGGCATTCATAACAGCTGACTACCCATAGACTATTAGCAGGACCTACATGACATCATTAGTTCTGTTTGATCATCTGGGTGGCTGTTGTTATCTATGCTGGAGTGATTGAAAGTAATTTGTTTGCGATGCACAATCCAATGTCCATTTGGGAACCTTGCTGCTTGATGATCCACATCTGCTCCAGGGCAAGAACTGCATGCGGCACCATTAACATCAATTAAGATAAAGACTCCCTTCAACAGGTACTAGAGGCTACGGCGAGTAACAGAAACTGCGTACACTTTTCCATTGTTGTGCTGCCCCCTTCACCCTGAGCAAGAGTTAAAAGCGCTCTTCAAAAGCAATTTGTCAGCAATAACAAGCTTTGTTTCCCTCTTCCAGAGAAAACCTCAGGAGATCAATCTGAATGACTATCCGTTTGTGGTGGCATTTTGTTACATTTATCTTATTAAAGGAGGAAAATTCAATAAAAAAAACAATTTGCACCTGGTCATTCATGGCAAAAATGAACCATGTGCCAAACCTGAGAAAACAAGGGACGCGTGACTTATGAAGGCCCATCTCACTTAATGGTTTATTTCTCTGTAAACTAAAAGAAAGAAAACCTCACGTTTATATAGCATCGTTCACAACCTAAAGATGTCCCAAAGCGCTTTACAGCAAGTACTTTTGAAGTGAAGTCGCTGTTGTAATGTAGGAAATGCAGCAGCCAATTTGCGCACCGCAAGGTCCCACGAATGGCAATGTGATAATCAGTAGATAATCTGTTTTAGTGATGTTGGTTGAGGGATAAATATTGGCCAGGACACCGGGGAGAACTCCCCTGCCCTTCTTCGAAATAGTGCCATGGGATCTTTTGCATCCAGTTGAGAGACCAGACGGGGTTAACGCATCATCCGAAAGACAGTGCCTCTGACAGTACAGCGCTCCCTCAGTACTGCACTGGAGTGTCAGCCTAGATTATGTGCTCAAGTCTATGGTGTGGGACTCCAACTCACAACCTTCTGACTCAGAGGCTAGTGTGCAAGTCCTGTGGCTCCCTGATGGCTCAGTGAGTTTTATCCAGTGAGTAGCTGAGCCATACAGACAAGGAAGGTCCCAGAATACATCCCTGGTCTATACTGAAGTGAGAAGTCGCACAACGCCAGGTTATAGTCCAACAGTTTTATTTGAAATCACAAGCTTTCGGAGCTGCTGCTCCTTCGTCAGGTGACTTCATCTCCGCATCATGGTCTATACTGAGTTAGCGGATGTCAACAGAGGCAGTGGTAAAGGCACTACAATTAGCTTCATTGTTCCTGGGCTAGGAAGAGGAATATCAGTCAGGGCAACGGGTTCTGATTGTGATCGAGTACCCTTCATTGAAAGTGGGCGACAACAGGTTCATGCACTGCTTTGATGTCTCCACAGTAAAAGAGCCCGACATTGACTGTCAAAGCTCACAAATGAATAATGGCCAATTAAGTGAGGTACAGGAAGGTGACTAGTGTTTATGCAGCAATGAGCATAGGAAAAAAAAATTGGTGGACAAAATCCAAAACCTTTTTTTTGCTTATGAACTACCAAGAGCTCCGACAAGAGCAGGTCAAAGGCTAGGTATTCTGCGGCAAGTGTCTCACCCCCTGACTCCCCAAAGCCTCTCCACCATATACAAGGCACAAGTCAGGAGTGTGATGGAATACTCTCCACTTGCCTGGATGAGTGCAGCTCCAACCACACTCAAGAAGCTTGACACCATCCAAGACAAAGCAGCCCGCTTGATTGGCACCCCATCCACCACCTTAAACATTCACTCCCTCCATCACTGGCGTACCGTGGCTGCAGTGTGTACCATCTACAAGATGCACCGCAGCAACTCGCCAAGGCTTCTTCGGCAGCACCTCCCAAACCTGCGACCTCTTCCACCTAGAAGGACAAGGGCAGCAGGCGTATGGGAACACCACCACCTGCAAATTCCCCTCCAAGTCACACACCATCCTGACTTAGAAATATATCGCCATTCCTTCATCGCCGCTGGGTCAAAATCCTGGAACTCCCTCCCTAACAGCACTATAGGAGTACCTTCACCTCATGACTGTAAGAAGGCGGCTCACCACCACCTTCTCAAGGGCAATTAGGTATGGGCAATAAATGCTGGCTTGCCAACAACACCCACATCCCAAGAATGAATAAAAAGAAATCCTTTGGTCTGTCTGTTGATGGTTTTTTTGTATCCTCCTCTTTCTTCCTTTTTCTTTGCTAAGCAGGCTCATTACTGGGACATGGTCGTGTAGAATAGTATTGCTACACTGCATCATATAAAATGTAGTACAGCGAATCACATTCCCAAATGTTGATTTTCACCTTGGTCATGTGACAGCCCACTGCCACAAATGGACTTCCTTTAGCCTGAATTATTTTACATTTACGTTCACTGGACAGGTAACTGTAATTTGCATTAGTGAGAAAGTTTTATCCCTGAGATGAAGAGAAATTTCTTCACTCAAAGGGTTGTGAATCTTTGGAATTCTCTACCCCAGAGGGCTGTGGATGCTCAGTCGTTGAATATATTCAAGACAGAGATCGATAGATTTGTGGATACTAAGGGAACCAAGAGATATGGGGATTAGGTGGGAAGGTGGAGTTGAGGTAGAAGATCAGCCATGATCTTATTGAATGGCGGAACAGGCTCGAGGGGCCGAATGTCCTACTCCTGCTCCTATTTCTTATGTTCTTAATTATATTTGTTTGTGAAGGTCCCATTAAATGAATATGCCTTTTACATCAAAATAAAAAGGATACTAAATATCATTCCATGAGATATGATTTTTATTTCTAGGGGGTGAGACTGATTGTAACTCACAAGTGACAACGTTGGAAATTGGTTACAGTCAGTCTCATGAGAGGAAATAAAAAATGTATTTCACGTGGAAGCAGTGGGTATTCTGTTGCTAGAGTAAGTTGCTCCAGTGGTATATGGATGTTGAATGTGTTTGATTGAAATTCCTTTTCCTGCTATTTTGGCATAAAATTAATGCATTGATGCCTCTGCTAAAATAACAGAAAAAAGCATTTCAGACACATATGCCAAGTGTTCATACATAGGTTAGTGACCCACAGAGTAATTTCACGGCCATTGTGTTTTTGGGGGGGTTTTAGACATTAACTTCTTTAAGGACCTCATATTTTCCTTAAGCTAGAAAAGTGGAGAAAACCATTCAGTGGCATCACCAAACCACTGCGACATAGCAACTGTGGTAATGTGGGAAATATTTCAACCACATGCAGACGGATATAAGTCCATTGACAAATGCTCTAGAAAACTGTGGGACTGAGTTGCTACAGAACGTTGCCCCTTTAGTTGAGGTGATGCATACACTTGTGAAATCTAATCTCTTCCATACTTTGCCATATCGAACACCACCTTGAAGGGAAGGTTGGACATCATCTCATGCACCAGAGCTAACACCTGTTTTAGAACCCCACTCAAAATTTGTCATCAACTGGGGATGCACCATTCAGTTTTTTCCAGGTCTACGGCAGCCTAAGCAGTGGTCCTTAAAGGGACCGCTGGAGGCCACCCACAAAAAAGTTAAGTAACTTTTTTATACTTTCATTTCTGTGGAACCAGGAGGAGCAGGAGCCTCCGCCTGGCCCCAGAATAATACTGCAGAGCGCTGCTGGCCTGGACTCACCCGCACCACACCTCCCCGCCCCCCACTTCCCGCCTCCGGTTTGCCTCCTCCAGCAGCTAACTGTAGGCCAGCTCGGCATCGGAGCTGGCTGAATTTCATAAGGCCCCGATTGGCGTCCACAGCTTGCCGGCTTTATGAAGTTGAGGCCCAATTTCCAACGAGCCTCAGATCAACACCTTCGGGCGTGCCTTCCATTTGCAACGCCCCTTTCATGCCGATTTCTGGCGCTACTCCAATTTCTCGGCCGTCGTTTCCGTATAATGCGGTGATGTAACATTTCCAGCAGCTTTGACGCGATTTTAGAACTGTGGGTCAGAGATGTCTCCTGCCAAGACACCAAGTATTAGTGATGCAGCGGTGACGATCCTGGTGGAGCAGGTGAGGCTCCAGGGATAGGTCCTCTACTCCTCAAATGGCAGAAAGGTGCCCAGGCTAGATGCTGCAGCAGGGCTGGAAGGAGGTGGCTGAAAAGGTGAATGCTAGAAGCATCATCCCCAATACATGGGTACAGTGCCGGAAGAAGTTCAATGACCTTACCAGGCCAGCAAAGGTGGAAATGGTGGCTTGCTATCTCATTTTCTCAGGATAATGATTTGCCACACCACACCCCACCTCCCAAGCACTCCAAACACTTCCCTCCCCCCCACCCCCCACCAAGTGCTTTTCCTCTAATCATAATAGGATACTGCACCAACCTTCCTTCTTATTATAGTCACACACTCACCTAGTGCCCTCAGAACAGTCATTTTGCTTTTACCTGGTAACAACGTGAAAGCATTTCATTCTTCTGCTAATTGCCTTCACACTGGAGCCGCTTTATTTTGCACATTATTTTGCTCATAACTTGCTGCTTCTCCCTCTCAGCATGCCCCCTATATGAAGCAGCCTCAAACATCTGCACAACCCTTACCAAGAACCACATACTAACTCGCTCCCACTCTTCTAGCGGGACACGCTTGCTCGCAACACCAGAGCGAGGAAGGCTCCAAACAAACCCTCAGTCAGATAGAGGAGGAAGGCGTGGATGTAATGGAGGTAATTGAGGTAGGCAGGCGTGAAGCATTGGAGATGTTGCGGCTGGTTAACAAGTGCAGAACCGCTACCGGTGGTCACAAACCAGCTGGACAGGAAGGGAGTGAAAACCTTTGCGGGTTCATGAAGGTGCCAAGCTCATTGGCAGGAGCCCTGAAGGCCACGTGGGTGCAATCAATGGGGCTTGTGAAAATCCTGCAATATCTACAAAACCCACAGTCCATTCCTGCTGGCTCCTGGGATCCATGGAGAGGAAGAATAGTTCATTAGCCCTCACATAAGAGTGCACCTGTGACCTGCTTTAAGGAGGAATGCACTGCAGCCTGATGTATATTGTCAACATATATTGCACATGCTTCCAGATGCAGTCTGAAATGATCCTTATGCCTTGAAATTCAGGGCTGTGGTTACCTTAACTTCCACAGGCAATACAGTACACTAGACACAAAATGCATCAAGGGGTATGGGGAGAGAGCGGGAATATGGTATTGAGATAGAGGATCAGCCATGATCATAGTGAATGGCACAGCACGCTCGAAGGGCCGAATGGCCTACTCCTGCTCCTATTTTTCTATGTTTCCATGTTTCTAAGTACCAGCTGTGGTAGATTTCATGGGAACATAGGAACAGCAGTAGGCCATTCAGCCCCTCGAGGCTGTCCCGCCATTCACTTAGATCATGGCTGATCTGTATCTCAACTCCATTTACCTGCCCTGGTTCTGTAACCCTTAATACCCTTACCTAACAAAAATCTATCAGTCTCAGTTTTGAAATTTTGAATTGACCCCCAGCCTCAACAGCATTTTGGAGTTGAAGCAACGGCGTTGCATTCATACAGTGCCTTATCACATCCTCAGGATGCCCCAATGCTCTTCATGTTCAATTAATTATTTTTGAAGTGCAGCCACTGTTGTTTCGTAGGCAAACGTGGCAGCTAAGGTCCCACAAACAGCAAATGAATGAAAGACCAGTTAAGTTATTTTTTTGTTGCTATTGGTTGAGGGCTAAATATTGGCCAGGGCGCTGGGAGGACTCCCAGCTCTTCTCCAAATAGTGCAATGTCATCTTTTACGTCCACCTTAACAGGCAGACAGGGCCTCAGCTTAACATCTGATCTGAAAGACGGTACCTCCAACAGTGCGGCACTCCCTCAGTACTACACTGAGCTATCAGCCCAGATTATGGGCTCAACTCCGGGGCCCACAACTTTCTGACCCCGAGGCGAGAATGGTATCGGGTGTACCAAGCTGGAAGTTAGCCCCCAACATTTGCTCAAAAAGAGTAGTCCGCGATTTACAATAAAGAGCCAATCACGGCGGCATACATGGAAATTGCCAAAACGCTGTGCATGCCAACAATGTCACAGAACAGAATGTACAGAAGGCGAATTAGCTTGGATGGTCACTTGAAGTTGTTGTTTTGACCGGTCCCATTTGTACATTTATTTCACTATAAGGCCCGGAATTTGCGGTCAGGATTAAAACTGACCGCCACTGCGGAAATCCTGAGGTTGCGGTCTGTCATTCACAGCTCCGACACAGGCTGGGCTGTGCCCCTCCCCCACAGAGCCGGCAATCAGTGTAATCACCCAATTCATTGAAACTGACGGAAACTTCAGCTCTTCCATTACACTGTTAAATTCCCCACTAAAAGTTAGACCCTAAGGGATTAGGTGTAACTGGGATTTTAACAGCGTATTAACAGGTTAAGGGTCTGAAAAACTAATTTTAATTTTGTGCAGCGTGAAATCTGTCCATTTTAATAAAAATTAAATTTTTAAGAAACTTTTTTTTTTAATTTAATTTTTTTTAAAGTTTCCCCATCTTTATTTCAGGTGTGCCTTTTCCCCATGTGAGAGCCCCAATCTTTGTTCTGCTCTCTCTCTAACATTTTTAAAAAGTTAGAATTTTAAGGGCATACTCACTTCCTTGCTCGCTGCCTGTGAGAATTCCGCCTTTTGATTGGCTGCTTAGGCAGCTTGTTGCCATCACAGCAGCTCGCACTAACCTCCGTTGATTTGAATTGAAGGTCGGAAAACCCGAAGTTCTCAACACAGGGATCGCGAGATCCTTGTGCGAAGCGCACTTCAGGGGCCAGCGGCGAACGCCTTCGCTTCACCGCTGCCCACAAATTCTGGGCCAATTATGTTAAGTAAAGAAAGAACTAGCTTTTATATCGCACTTTTCACGATCTCAGGATGTGCCATAAGAACATAAGAAATAGGAGCAGGAGCAAAATGCTTTTCAGCCAATGGGGTACTGCTGAAGTGCAATTACTGCTGTGATGCAGGAAACGCGGCAGCCAATTTGCGCACAGCAAGGTCCCACAAACAGCAACGAGATAAATGACCAATTAAACTGTTCTAGTGATGTTGGTTGAGGGATAGGGAGAACGCCCCTGCTCTTCTTCAAAAGAGTGGCATGGATCTTTTACGGCCACCTGAGAGAGCAGGCGGGATCTCGGTTTGACGTCTCATTCAAAAGATGTCACCTCCGGCAGTGCAGCACTCCCTCAGTGCTGTACTTGAGAGTCAGCCTAGATTATGTGCTCAAGTTTCTGCAGTGGGACTTAGAACCCACGGCCTTCTGACTCAGGGGTGAGAGGGCTACCCATTGAGCCCCGGCCGACAGAATTGCTTTTTTTAAAATCTTCTTGTTAGCATCGAGGGACAAAAATAATTGATGACTCTTTTTAATTATCAGACATTTGTGTAAAAAAAACCAATTTGATTAATTACCAAATTAGTTATTGTGACCATTGTCCAAAAACAAGTGTTGCAATCCTTTTTTTTTCCTGATTACATTCGTGTGAGCGAGTCCCCTGTAAACAACTCAGAACAACTGGGGCCAGCCTTCTCTGAAGTGGCCTCTTTATGATCCCATTATGAAATGGAATGTTGATTAACTCCAAAAGAACATTTCTTCCAGGTGCACTCAATATACATATTTAACCGCCACCGGCACCAATCAGAAGGTAGGGTAAGTTTGAACATGTATCACCAGATCTGCACTCACAGCCGCACTGCGCTCAGTAACTTAGATGTACTTGCAGCAACTTTTTATTTCAATGATGATAAAATAAAATATAATGATACGTAATAGTCTTTTCTGAAGTTGAATAGTTGTTTTATTGCCCATATTGTCTGGCCAAGTTGTTTATATATGTGATCATTAACTCTTGTAATGAGAGGAGACAGTTTCTCATGGGTCATTTGAAGATCAGGTATACATGTGCATAAATGGGTGGAACAAGCTCTATGTCTTTGATAAATTAAATATGAAATTTTCCCTGAAGCGCCTTATGAAAATCTGGCTCTGGCAAGCAGCCAATGTGGTAGCATATTCTATAATTATGCCAGGGCATGCTGCAGGATTGACATTGACAATGATTACACCTTATCTGATCTCTCAATGTCTTCAATGCAAGTTTGTAATTTATAGCTGGTATAGATAAAAAGGTTCTGTTTATAACATTTAACTGGGACATAATCTTACAATTTGAGCTAACATGGTTAAGAAAACAATCCAGGAAAAACTATCTTTCACACAAAGGGTTGTGAGAATGTGGAATTCACCGTGCCAGAAGACCAGAGGTGCAAAGTAAATTGAGGTGTTTAAAAGGGAGATATATACTGGCTTGGGAAGAAATGGCATTAAGGAATGTGGAGAAAACAGCGGCAACAATAACTCACGTTTACATAGCGCCTTTAATGTTGAAAAACATTACTGCGGTGTAAGGAAACACGGATGTTACTCCAAAGAAAGAGAGGAAAGAGTGGTGACCAAAATGTTTACATTATATATTAATGATTTGGACGAAGGGATTAAATGTAATATCTCCAAATTTGCGGATGACACTAAATTGGGAGGCAGTGTGAACAATGAGGAGGATGCTAGGAGGCTACAGAGTGACTTGGACAGGTTGGGTGAATGGGCAAATGTATGGCAGATGAAGTACAATGTGGATAAATGTGAGGTTATCCACTTTGGTGGTAAAAATAGAGAGGCGGTCTATTACCTGAATGGTGGCAGATTAGGGAAAGGGGAGGTGCAACGAGAACTGGGCATCATGGTACATCAGTCACTGAAGGTGGGAATGCAAGTGCAGCAGGCAGTCAAGAAAGCAAACGGAATGATGGCCTTCATAGTAAGGGGATTTGAGTACAGGAGTAGGGAGGTGATGCTGCAGTTGTACAGGGCCTTAGTGAGGCCACACCTGGAGTATTGTGCGCAGTTTTGGTCTCCTAACTTAAGGAAGGACATTCTTGCTATTGAGGGAGTGCAGCGAAGGTTCACTAGATTGATTCCTGGGATGGCCGGACTGACATATCAAGAAAGATTGGGTCAACTGAACTTGTATCCTCTGGAGTTCAGAAGAATGAGGGGGTATCTTATAGAGACATTTAAAATCCTGACTGGTTTAGACAAATTAGATGCGGGCAGAATGTTCCCAATGTTAGGGAAAACTAGAACCAGGGGTCACAGTCTAAGGATTAAGGGGAAGCCATTTAAGACTGAGCTGAGGAGGAACTTCTTCACCCAGAGAGTGGTGAATCTATGGAATTCTCTTCCACAGAAGGTTGTTGAGGCCAGTTCGCTAAATATATTCAAAAGGGAGTTAGATATAACACTCACAACTAGGGGGATCAAGGGGTATGGCGAGAAAGCAGGAATGGGGTACTGAGGTAGCATGTTCAGCCATGAACGCATTGAATGGCGGTGCAGGCTCGAAGGACCGAATGGTCTACTCCTGTACCTATTTTCTATGTTTCTATGTTTCTAAAAGCTTGGTCAAAGAGGTGATCTTAAGGAAGGTATTAAAGAAGGCAGGGAGGTGGAGAGGGGCAGGGATTTAGTGAGGGAAATTCCAGACAGTGACATCTGTGCAGCTGAAGGCATGGCTGCCAATGGTGGGGCTATAGGAGGGGGAATGCATAAGAAGTTGGAGTCAGAGGAATGGAAGGTTTGAGGAAGGGATTGAAGCGGGTTACATAGATAAGGAAGGAGAAGGCCATGGAGGTATTTAAAAACCTTATAAAGAATTTTAAATTAAAGTATCTAGGGGCTCAGAAGCCAATGTAGGTCAAATGGGACAAGGATGATGGACAAATAAGACTTGGTACAGGATAGAATATGACCAGAGGCTGGGTTGAGCTGAAATCTATGGATGGTGAAGGATGTGAGGCCAGCAAGGCAAACATTGAAGTAGTTGAGTCTGGAGATGATAAAAACATGAATCATGGTTTTTCAGCTAAGGTTGAAATAAGTGGGGAATTGATATTAAAAAGATTGATTAAAAAGTTCACCATAGCTAATGAAGATGGTAGAACAAGCTTGATGGATTGAATGATCTACTCCTCTCCCTTTGTATCCAGTCAAGTTATGTCAGAACAGTCGAGTAGAAGTTTCTCAAGGGGAGCAAAAAAGAGTAATGTAAAAGTAATGTGGATATTATAATGTATGTGACAGTGATGCACAGGATTTCTGGACCAAGACTGGTTGCATTGTAGGACCAAATCACTCCAGCCATCTTTTTTTAAATATTCGTTCATGGGATGTGGGCGTCGCTGGCAAGGCCGGTATTTATTGCCCATCCCTAGTTGCCCATGCGAAGGTGGTGGCGAACCACCTTCTTGAACCGCTGCAGTCCGTATGGTGAAGGTACTCCCACAGTGCTGTTAGGGAGGGAGTTCCAGGATTTTGACCCAGCGACGATGAAGGAATGGCGATATACTTCCAAGTCAGGATGGTGTGTGACTTAACATAAGAACATAAGAAATAGGAGCAGGAGTAGGCCAATCGGCCCCTCGAGCCTGCTCCGTCATTCAATAAGATCATGGCTGATCTGATCCTAACCTCAAATCTAAAGAACACAAGAAGTAGGAGCAGGACCCGGCCACTCAGCCCCTGGGCCCGCTCCGCCACCCACAGGGCCCTGACCGATCCGAACTCAGCCTCATGTCCAATTTCCTGCCCGCTCACCGTAACCCCTAATTCCCTTTACCTCTAGGAAACTATCTATTTCTGTTTTAAATTTATTTAATGATGTAGCTTCCACAGCTTCCTGGGGCAGCAAATTCCACAGACCCACTACCCTCTGAGTGAAGAAGTTTCTCCTCATCTCAGTTTTGAAAGAGCAGCCCCTTATTCTAAGATTATGCCCCCTAGTTCTAGTTTCACCCATCCTTGGGAACATCCTTACCGCATCCACCCGATCAAGCCCCTTCACAATCTTATATGTTTCAATAAGATCGCCTTTCATTCTTCTGAACTCCAATGAGTAGAGTCCCAATCTACTCAACCTCTCCTCATATGTCCACCCCTCATCCCCGGGATTAACCGAGTGAACCTTCTTTGTGCTGCCTTGAGAGCAAGTATGTCTTTTCTTAAGTATGGACACCAAAACTGTATGCAGTATTCCAGGTGCGGTCTCACCAATACCTTATATAACTGCAGCAATACCTCCCTGTTTTTATAATCTATCCCCCTAGCAATAAAAGCCAACATTCCGTTGGCCTTCTTGATCACCTGCTGCACCTGCATACTAACTTTTTGATTTTCTTGCACTAGGACCCGCAGATCCCTTTGTACTGCAGTACTTTCCAGTTTCTCGCCATTAAGATAATAACTTGCTCTCTGATTTTTCCTGCCAAAGTGCATAACCTCACATTTTCCAATATTGTATTGCATCTGCCAAATCTCCGCCCACTCACCCAGCCTGTCTATATCCCCTTGTAGGTTTTTTATGTCCTCCTCACTTTCTACTTTCCCTCCCATCTTTGTATCATCTGCAAACTTTGATATGTTACACTTGGTCCCCTCCTCCAAATCGTTAATATAGATTGTAAAGAGTTGGGGACCCAGCACCGACCCCTGCGGAACACCACTGGCTACTGGTTGCCAGTCCGAGAATGAACCATTTATCCCAACTCTCTGCTTCCTGTTAGATAACCAATCCTCCACCCATGCCAGAATATTACCCCCAATCCAGTGATTTTTTTATCTTGAGCAATAATCTTTTATGTGGCACCTTGTCGAATGCCTTCTGGAAGTCTAAATACACTACGTCCACTGGTTCCCCTTTATCCACCCTGTACGTTAGGTCCTCAAAGAACTCAAGCAAATTTGTCAGACATGACTTCCCCTTCATAAAGCCATGCTGACTTTGTCCTATTAAATTATGTTTATCTAAATGTTCCGTTACTGTCTCCTTAATAATAGACTCCAAAATTTTACCCACCACAGATGTTAGGCTAACTGGTCTATAATTTCCAGCCTTCTGCCTACTACCCTTTTTAAATAAGGGTGTTACATTAGCAGTTTTCCAATCTGCCGGGACCTTTGCTGAGTCCAGGGAATTTTGGAAAATTATTACCAAAGCATCCACAATCCCTACTGCCACTTCCCTCAAGACCCTAGGATGTAAGCCATCAGGTCCAGGGGATTTATCCGCCTTGAGTCCCATTATTTTACTGAGTACCAATTCCTTAGTGATTTTAATCGTATTTAGCTCCTCCCCCACTAGAGCCCCCTGTTTGTCCAGTGTTGGCATATTCTTAGTGTCCTCTACCGTAAAGACTGAAACAAAATATTTGTTCAGCATTTTTACCATCTCCATGTTTCCCACCATTAATTTCCCGGTCTCATCCTCTAAGGGACCTACGTTTGCCTTAGCCACCCTTTTTCTTTTTATATAACTATAGAAACTCTTGCTATCTGTTTTTATATTTTTTGCTAATTTATTTTCATAATCTATCTTCCCTTTCTTAATCAATCCTTTAGTTACTTTTTGCTGTCTTTTGAAGACTTCCCAATCTTCTATCCTCCCACTAAGTTTGGCTACCTTATATGTCCTTGTTTTTAGTCGGATACTATCCTTAATTTCTTTACTTAGCCACGGATGGCTGTCATTTCTTTTACACCCTTTTTTCCTCAGTGGAATATATTTCTTTTGAAAGTTGTAAAATAACTCCTTAAATGAACACCACTGCTCATGTACCGTCTTACCCTTTAATCTATTTTCCCAGTCCACTTTAATCAATTCCGCTCTCATACCATCATAGTCTCCTTTATTCAAGCTCAGTACGCTTGTTTGAGAACCAACCTTCTCACCCTCTAATTGGATATGGAATTCAACCATGTTATGGTCACTCATTCCAAGGGGATCCTTAACTAGGACATTATTAATTAATCCTGACTCATTACACAGGACCAGGTCCAAGGTTGCTTGCCCACTTGTAGGATCAGTTACATACTGCTCAAGAAATCCATCCCTAATACACTCAATAAACTCTTCCTCAAGGCTGCCCTGCCCAATTTGATTTGTCCAGTTAATATGCCATTGACTTGGAGTGGAACCTGGAGGTGGTGGTGTTCCCATGCGCCTGCTGCCCTTGTCCTTCTAGGTGGAAGAGGTCGTGGGTTTAGGAGGTGCTGCCGAAGAAGCCTTGGCGAGTTGCTGCAGTGCATCTTGTAGATGGTACACACTGCAGCCACGGTACGCCAGTGGTGGAGGGAGTGAATGTTTAAGGTGGTAGATGGGGTGCCAATCAAGCGGGCTGCTTTTTCCTGGATGGTGTCGAGCTTCTTGAGTGTTGTTGGAGCTGCACTCATCCAGGCAAGTGGAGAGTATTCCATCAAACTCCCTACTTGTGCCTTGTAGATGGTGGAAAGGCTTTGGGGAGTCAGGAGGTGAGACACTCACCGCAGAATACCCAGCCTCTGACCTGCTCTTTTTGCCACAGTATTTATGTGGCTGGTTCAGTTAGGTTTCTGGTCAATGGTGACCCCAGGATGTTGATGGTGAGGGATTCGGCAATGGTAATGCCGTTGAATGTCAAGGGGCAGTGGTTAGACTCTCGCTTGTTGGAGATAGTCATTGCCTGGCACTTGTGTGGCACGAATGTTACCTGCCATTAATCAGCCCAAGCCTGAACATCGTCAAGGTCTTGTTGCATGCGGGCATGGACTGCTTCATTATCTGAGGAGTTGTGAATGGCACTGAGCACTGTGCAGTCATCAGCGAACATGCCATTTCTGACCTTGTGTTGGAAGGAAGGTCATTGATGAAGCAGCTGAAGATGTTTGGGCCTAGGACACTATACTGAGGAACTCCTACAGTGATGTCCTGGGGCTGTGATGATTGACCTCCAACCATCACAACCATCTTCCTTTGTGCTAGGTATGACTCCAGCCAGTGGAGAGTTTGCCCCCGATTCCCATTGACTTCAGTTTTACTAGGGCTCCTTGATGCCACACTCGGTCAAATGCTACCTTGCTGTCTCGGGCACTCACTCTCACCTCACCTCTGGAATTCAGCTCCTTTGTCCATGTTTGGACCAAGGCTGTAATGAGGTCGGGAGCCGAGTGGTCTTGGCGGAACCCAAACTGGGCATCAGTGAGCAGGTAATTGGTGAGTAAGTGCCACTTGATAGCACTGTTGATGACACCTTCCTGCACTTTGCTGATGATTGAGAGTAGACTGGGGCGGTAATTGGCCGGATTGGATTTGTCCTGCTTTTTGTGGACAGGACATACCTGGGCAGTTTTCCACATTGTCGGATAGATGCCAGTGTTGTAGCTGTACTGGAACAGCTTGGCTTGAAGCGCGGCTAGTTCTGGAGCACAAGTCTTCAGCACGACAGCCGGGATGTTGTCGGGGCCCATAGCGTTTGCTGTATCCAGTGCTATCAGCCGTTTCTTGATATCACGTGGACTGATTCGAAATGGCTGAAGACTGACTTCTGTGATGGTGGGGACCTCAGGAGTAGGCCGATATGGATCATCCACTCGGCACTTCTGGCTGAAGATCTAATGCTGCGGGTACTGGGACTTGGTTGGTGAGCATTGTAATCCAACAAAAAATAAATTTTAATGCCTCACTTGCAATGCTGTGTATATAGATAATGTGGAGCTCTACAGATGCGTAAACCAATTCATGTTCAGATCAGTTGCCATAAATTGCAGTTATACATACTACATCCATACCATGCAAAAGGTGCATCAAATTGAAGAAAAATCATCATTACAACTGGCTCTTAACCAAAAAAAATTAAAAAATCACACACAGTTAGTGCCAATGTGGTTAATGTGGTTCAGGAAAAGCAGGTGGATTTTCCTGTAATTATAATGTTTAGAACTAGGATTTTGAAAAGGAGAAGGCAGGTCTGAACACGACAGGGATTTAACATATTGAATATCTGGTTTGTAATTAGCGTTGGCACAATAGGCTATGCCCTCGAATCCTCCAGTAGCACGCCAACTTCTATCGCTTTACTTGTGTCAATATAGCTCTCTTTGTATAGAGAAAGAAAGACTTGCATTTATATAGTGCCCTTCACGACCTCAGCACCTCCCAAAGCACTTTACAGCCAATGAAGAACTTTTGAAGTCTAGTCACTGCTGTCATGCAGGAAAAGTGGCAGCCAAGATCTCACAAACAGCAATGAGATAATGACCAGATCATCTGGGTTTTTTTTTAGTGATGTTGGTTGAGGGATAAATATTGGCCATGACAGCACTCTGAGGAAAAGAAATTGTCTCCACCAGAGCAAGATGCACTCTGAAAGAAATGTACGAAATTAAGCAACTGGGGCATTTATTCACTGGTTTTGAATCCTTTGAATGGTTTACAATTTAGATATACTTGGGATTAGATGTTAAAAATAATCCAACATTTGAATATGAGAAAATCTGGACAGCACTTTGAAAACTGGGAGTGTTCCACGAAACTCAACAATGTAATGTTTCTTTTTCTTACCTCTTTTCTTCCCTCCAGAAGGGTTTGACTGTGAATCGGTTCCACGGGCAACGGTCTGCATTCGGTATCTTGCCCAAATGGCCATTATAATAAAGGAGCAATTTTCCCGATTGTGGCTCCCAACGCAGTGTTGTGCACCATGGATTTCAGATCTTTAGCATCGGCAGTCATCACAGTCAACGCTGAATCCATAGGATTACATAGGATTACATAGGATATACAGCATGGAAACAGGCCATTCTGCCCAACTAGTCCATGCCGGCGTTTATGTTCCACTCGAGCCTCCTCCCGTCTTTCCTCATCTAACTCTATCAGCATTACCCTCTATTCCCTTCTCCCTCGTATTCTTATCGCCCCTTAAATGCATCTATACTATTCGCTTCAACCACTCCCTGTGGTAGCGAGTTCCAGATTCTCACCACTCTCTGGGTAAAGAAGTTGCTTCTGAATTCCCTACTGGATTTCTTGGTGACTATCTTATATTGATGGCCTCTAGTTTTGCTTTTCCCCACAAGTGGAAACATTCTCTCTGTATCCACTCTATCAAAACCTTTCATAATTTTAAAGACCTCTATTAGGTCACCCCTCAGCCTTCTTTTTTCAAGAGAAAAGTGTCCCAGACTGTTCATCCTTTCCTGAAAGGTATAACCTCGCATTTCTGGTATCATCCTTGTAAATCTTTTTTGCACCCTCTTCAGTGTCTCTATATCCTTTTTCTAATATGGCGACTAGAATTGAGTCCAAGGATCATATTGTTCCGGGAGGGGGGTTGCTTACAGCAGGATTGTAAGAATTTCCTAAGTGCTAGTATGTTAAAGCTGCGCTCAGGCTGCGGGTTTAAATATCAACCTGTTTGACGGAAAAAACGCACAGTGGTTGAACACCTGGTGGCTTACAGCTCTTACAGAAAAAAGGACAGCTGTGACCTTTTACTTCTGACTTCAGAAGGGAGTTTCAAAGGAATCAATGTTGCTAAACACATCTGGCCTTTAAATTACCTTTTTAACTTACAGTAGCTCTACGTTTCATTGATTTTATTTTTTAATACTCGAATGACACCGTTTCTTTGAATTAAAGACACTGTACACAATGTTGATGCCAATCCCTCCTAATGAATATATCAGTAGTTTCATAACCTACATGTAGGAGTGTAAACTTGTCTTTGGGATTGTGCATCAGGGCTTTGAAGGGGGTGCATGTGAAGCTATGTCTGATCTCAAATGCACCAGGCTTCCCAGACTACATAAGAACATAAGAATTAGGAGCAGGAGTAGGCCATACGGCCCCTCGAGCCTGCTCCGCCATTCAATAAGATCATGGCTGATCATCGACCTCAACTCCAGTTTCCCGCCCGATCTCCATATCCCTTGATTCCCCTAGAGTCCACAAATCTATCGATCTCTGCCTTGAATATACTCAACGGTTCAGCATCCACAGCCCTCTGGGGCAGAGAATTCCAAAGATTCACAACCCTCTGAGTGAAGAAATTCCTCCTCATCTCAGCCTTAAATGGCCGACCCCTTATCCTGAGACTATGCCCCCTAGTTCTAGACTCTCCAGCCAGGGAAAAGGGCCTCTCAGCATCTACCCTGTCTGTCCCCCTCAGAATCTTATATGTTTCAATGAGATCACCTCTCATTCTTCTAAACTCCAGAGAGTAGAGGCCCAATCTACTCAATCTCTCCTCATAGGACAACCCTCTCATCCCAGGAATCAATCTAGTGAACCTTTGTTGCACCACTTCTGAGGTAAGTATATCCTTCCTCAGATAAGGAGACCAAAACTGTGCACAGTACTCCAGTACTACCTGGAATCACAGATCTACTACACTCTCTTTCCACGAGAAATGAACAGATATTAGATTCACAAAACCCCATGTCCTCTCTCAGTTTACTTGACTTAACAAATGAGCCAAAGGTACCAGAGAACACTGATACCTCCTCCATAGGTAGACTGATGAAGAAATTGATAGACATTGGGTCAACACAGATTGGATATGCATATGATCAACTTAAGTGCTAATTGGTGGGCAATGCATCTTTCTTTTTACAATAGAAATGAGAAAAAAGAAAAACTTGCATTTATATCACGCCCTCAGTCACTGTTGTAATGTAGGAAACGTGGCAGCCAATTTTGCACACAGCAAGCTCCCACAAACAGCAATGTGATAATGACCAGATAATCCGTTTTTGTTATGTTGGTTGAGGGTTAAGTATTGGCCAGGACACCAGGGATAACTCCCCTGCTCTTCTTTGAAATAGTGCCATAGGATCTTTTACGTCCACCTGAGAGAGCAGACGGGGCCTCGGTTTAACGTCTCATCCAAAAGACGGCACCTCCAACAGTGCAGCACTCCCTCAGCACTGCACTGGAGTGTCAGCCTAGCTTTATGTGCTCAAGTCCCTTGGAGTGGGACTATGAACCCACAATCTTCTGACTCAGAGGCGAGTGTGCTACCCACTGAGCCACAGCTGACACTGAGCATTGAGTTAAATGCGTTGCTTGGTTTTTGTTCCTCTGATCATGTGTGACATCTTTTTCAGAGGGCCATGATAACCCATAACCAGAATAATCTGAATTCATTAAAGTCAAGTCTAAAATTCAGACAACTTTGGATATGGAATCAGGTTCAAATATTACTCCTAAAAGGCAAGAGAAAGAATGAAATGGGGTGAGATAGGTTTCAAAATAAACTATTATTGTAGTATTAAGTTTATTAAGACACAAGTCAGGTATGACAAGAGTTAGATGCAGTTAGTTCCCGCTACACTGTCCTGATGATGCTGCTCTATATCAACCTCAAGAATAGTCAAATGATTCCACTTCCAAATTGTGATATCAGGATCATTAAACTCCAGGCCAAAAGACAAAATGTAGCAACAATTCCCATCCAAAACTAGCAGCATATTGATTAGTGTTCTCTCTGTCCTACTTATCGAAATCCTGGCTCCACCCTATCACAGTTTAGCAGTTAAATATCACATTCATCCTCCATTCCCCAGACTACCCATGAGCAATGACAATGGACATCAACTAGAAATAAGCCCTGATTTTGCTTGATCTGTGCCAGGAATGAGTGGATGACACAAGCTAGTCCACAACACACTGAGGTGATTGGACACAATATTTTGCTTCATTTTAAATAATTACATAGATTACATAGAAGATAGGAGCAGGAGTAGGCCATCCGGCCCTTCGAGCCTGCTCCGCCATTTAATGAGATCATGGCTGATCCTCCAATCCATAATGAGCAGAAGCTCCCAGCATACCTTTAACCTTGCAAGGCAGCTAGTCCAATGGGAATGCACAAAATCTGGCCAGCAGCTCAAATTTAAAGGTAGGCGCACCCTTAAAGGTAAGTTGCTACATAGGGGAGCGAATATTGTTTCCAGTCTTTACAAACTAAACAGCAAAATCTTTCCTTTAGCATCCCAGTGGTACGTTCTGTAGAAATTCTGTTTGAGGCGCATGCCTCATCGTATTTATGTTCCACTGCTGTTCAGCGTTTTTTCAGTGGGATCATCATCATCAGCCATAGTTGCAGAGGATTGCCCTGGTCTCCCAGCTGTTTATCTGAGCCTTCAAATAACATGGGCACCATGGACTACCGCATAATGAAAGCATCATGGGCATTTACTTGCCTTATGATGCTCCTATGATCAGGCACCACATGAACATTCCTGGAATGGAAGTTCTCTCTGTTGATGTTGGCACTGGGATCGACATGAGGAGCCCTGTTATCCACATCTAATATGCCCTTGTAGTCTTGGGAACCCTGCTACCTGATTCAAATTTTGTACCCAGTCCAGCTGATGTCTCCTGTCCACAGAGAACATGATGCGGAGATGCCGGTGTTGGACTGGGGTGGACAAAAGTGAGAAGTCGCACAACACCAGGTTATAGTCCAACAGTTTTATTTGAAATCACAAGCTTTCGGAGCTGCTGCCCCTTCGTCAGGTGAAGTCTTCACCTGACGAAGGGGCAGCAGCTCCGAAAGCTTGTGATTTCAAATAAAACTGTTGGACTATAACCTGGTGTTGTGCGACTTCTCACTTTTGTCCACAGAGAAAGAAGACAAAGATGTAGATCCTTACAAACATTACATACTGTAATTTGCTTGATACATCCATGGGCCTTCCAGAAATCCTCAGTAACGGCTTGGAACAATCCAGTAGCTAAAAGCCTAATGCTGTCATATCCTGTTGTAGAAGTTGTTTGCAGGTCAGTAATAGACTTCCTTGTGAAGCGGAGGTGGCAAAGAAAGGTCTCCTCTGATATTGAGGGAGTGTTGCACCGTCGGAGGTGCCATCTTTCGGATGAGACGTTAAACCGAGGCCCCGTCTGCTCTCTCAGGTGGACGTAAAAGGTCCCGTGGCACTATTTTGAAGAAGAGCAGGGGAGTTCTCCCCGGTGTCCTGGCCAATATTTATCGCTCAACCACCACCACTAAAAACAGATGATCCGGTCATTATCACATTGCTGTTTGTGGGAGCTTGCTGTGCGCAAATGATCTGCCGCATTGCCTACATTACAACAGAGACTACACTTCAAATGTACTTAATTGGCTGCAGAGCGCTTTGGAACGCCTTGAGGTCATGAAAGGCGCTGTATAAATGCAAGACTTTCTTTCTCCACAAAATGCAGCACACTGCGAATTGGGCATATGAATCTGCAGGCTGAATTTCCTGACACGCTTCACTCTCACTGAAGCTCCACACTACCAGCCAGGCCTCGCAGAGTCGGGGCCTATACTGAATTTGCGGAGCTACATTGCCGCTAATGGAAGCTCCTGATCGACAGGAACCTGACAGTGGAAATGGGGCGGCGCTGCTGCCACTGACAAGCCACTATAGCAGCCGGATTTGGCCAACATCCCAAGCAACAGAAGCACCACTTATGATAACATCAGGACAGTGGCAACATGGCAGTGAAGGTAATTCCCACCGTTAGAGGGACGACCAACGAAGCTGAGGCTTTTCGGCCTGGAAAAATTAGGACCTTGTATAACCAGAGGACACAGATAATTGGCAAAAGATCCGGTGTGGGGAGGGGTGGGGGGCTGCGGTGGTGGGGTGGGAGAGGAGGAGAATTTTTCTATTATGCAGCCAGTTGTTGTGATCTGGAACGTGCTGCCTGAAAGAGTGGTGGAAGCAGATTCAATAGTAACTTTCAAAAGGGAATTGGATATATGCTTGAAAAGGAAGGTTCTGCAGGGCTATGGGCAATGTCCCGTTAAGTTGCGCAGCCACGCAACCGTGCAACGTCTGGAGGTCCCCCGCAGGCTGCTCACCGGCTTATAAATGGAAAAAAACACGCATGCGTGAGAATTTGAATGGGCCACGTGGCCTGTTAAAGGGGCCGTGCGCCTCCCCGCCCCCCCACCCCCCAAAAAATTAGAGGGAACATCGGCTATGGTGAAAGAGCGGGGTAGTGGGACTAATTGGATAGGCATAGGCGCAATGAGCTGAATGCCCTCCTTCTGTGTTGTAAGATTCTATAATTCTATGAACATACTTAAAAGGACAGAGAAAGTAAACCCAGAGCAGTACTTTCAGATCAGCCAAGACTACAGGACAATAGGCCACAAGTTCAGGGTCACGAAGTGCAAATTTAGGACAGGAGTCAGAAACTATTTCTCTTTGCGCACAGGGTGAGCAGCAGCTGGGACGAGTTACCGAGGAAGGCGGTCAAGGCCAGGGCACTGGCCTCATTTTAAGAAACAGCTAGATGCTGTAATGGGAAGATGGCATGGTTGGTATTCTGCAAGGGGGAAGGTCAAATGAGCCTTATCCTGTAAACTTATGATGAGCGCAAAGTGGGCTGTTGGTGAAAGTAGAAGTCACCGTGTTTCTTTGGCTGCCAGTGGGCATGGCTAGCTGGCATGCTCCTGGTCACAGGTGTGCAGCCAGCAAAGTGGTTCACCGATCCCTGACCTGTGCAGACCCTGCCCAACCAGAAGAGAAGGCATTATAAATGAGGTGTTGCTTTCGTTACTGCCAAAGAAATAGTTGGAAACCGTGACTGTAAGAGGATTATGTCCATGCCTTCATTCTAAAGGGGATCCAACAGCTGTATAAATCACCCCGCCATATAAATGCGGCATCTTTTTTGCACTGGGACTAAAAGTTGTTAATGCAGGAAGACGCTTTGCAATATAACTAAGCAGTATAATAGGTACAATTTACTGTGGGAAAACAAAGAAGTCATCCTAGCCTTTTTATATACAATCTAATACATAGCGCTGATCACCAATGCACAACGACAAACTGAGAAAATTGCCAGCAGTGTGCTAATGAATGCATTCATGATGTGTGCATATGAATGGCGAGAATGTCGTTACCCATCCACTTCTTCGGAATGTGACCAGTCACCTAAATGCAAATTTCCCCAGACCTTCTAAACTGCTTTATGGTGGCATATCTATAAGGTTATTTAGGAATGTATCATTTCATGAGCGCTTTTTCACTGCAATGTAATGGCAATGTGTTCAGAGATCACAGGTGTAGCACAAATTTCTTGATCACTGGATTTCTGTGACAGTTTAGCTCAACTGGTAGAACGTTTGTCTCTGAGTCTAGACGGTTGTGAGGTTCAAGCTCCTACCCCAGGAGTAGAACACAATGCAATACCAAGGGAGTGCTGCCTTGTGGATGATAAGTTAAAACTTGAGTACAGGAAACTTTCGTTTATCCGGCACCCAAATATCCGGAATTCTCGCTTAACCGGCAAAAATCAGGTAAGTTTTATTGTACAGACAAGACCCCGATTCTGACCTTTCGCCCCCACGAAAGGGGGGTCAAAGTTCTTCCGACTCGGACCTGTCACAGCCACGGAACCCATAGAACTCGTTGAGGAGCTGACAGTTCTCTCTAGTGTCTTGGCCAATGTTCAACCCCTAACCAAAAACAGAAGGGCTGAATTGTAAACTTATCTGTTCTCGCCACAGTGTCCTTACTGTGTGTTTCCAGCGTTTTTTTTGTCATTGTTGTAGATGAATATATCATTTCATTTCTTTCTGTGGGATCTTTGCTGTACACAAATTGGCTTGCATACATAACAGCAGCGATTACACTTAAAAAAAATTTAATTTATTAGAGGTGAAGCACTTCTGACAACCCGAGGACACGATAAGTTGTTGTGTAAATTTTAGTTACTTATTATTTTAATAAGCAGATACCTTTTTGTAACCAATGAGCTTTTCCTTTAACCTTAGAGGTTCAGGTTCCCTGGGAGAAGCCAACTTGTACAAGTCTTAGGGAGCTCGGGATACTGCAACTTTTAGGACAGTTTTGTGCTACCATCTTGAAGGAATGTGTGACTGAGAATCAGAACAAGCAATCTGCTGTGCCTACAGGTGGCTGCATATTAACAAGTGCTTGGGATGGAGGTCAGCTGTCCCGTGCCTATTAGGTCTGCGTGAACAGGGAAGTGAAAGCAAATCATGTGTGAAATGTAACTTCTCCCCCACTGTGATGTGTGTTTGTCTATGCTCCTAACACATTCAATTCAATTACCAGCAACACATTCTGTTTAGCAATTGAAGAAATGTTAATTTGCTTGAATTGTCTGGTGACTGCAAAGCCGTAAACCATTGAAGTAAGTGTCCTGTGTTGCCGAAGTCTGGATTGGAAGATGCCATAATTTTCGTCATTGTAGTAGCCATTTAATCCAGTCACAAACTTGGACCTAAAATCCACGGGGGCCATTTACACTGGTGTTGCACCCTAGAGATGGAACGTCTGCCTGACAGTCTTCTCAGCAGCGACAACAACAAAAGCAACAACAACAACTTACATTTATATAGTGCCTTTAATGTAGCAAAACATCCCAAGGCGAATCACAGGAGCGTTATCAAACAAAATTTGACACTGAGCCACGTAAGGAGATATTAGGCCAGGTGTTCAAAAAAGGAGGTTTTAAGGAGCGTCTTAAAGGAGGAGAGAGAGAGAGAGATAGAGAGGCGGAGAGGCTGAGGGAGGGAATTGGACACCACCGTAAATTGTAGAGTCAGCTCATTGGCTGTATATTAGTTGGTGTTGGCTGAGCGTCACTCCCGTGTAACACGGAGGTAGTGTGATGGGGGAGGTGGGGAAATTGGCAATTCCAGGTTTAGGCCTTTAAAGAGCTTAGAATGGCTGAAGATTTCAGCAGTAGGGCTGGGGAAGCAGCACGTAGTTAGTGAACCTTTTGCCCGACTGACTTTGCTGTGTAGTAGATGGCTTGTGTGAGTTTTTGTGCCACTTTTAATGCATATCTTCAATTGGAGGACCTGGCAGAGATATCCAAGGAAGGGAGCAGGGCACCGGAAGGCTGGCAGAAAAGAAGGGCGTTCTAAAGAAGGCCGACCTTCTAACCTCTGATGAAAGGTCATCGACCTGAAACGTTAACTCTCTTTCTCTCTCCACGGATGTTGCCTGGCCTGCTGAGTTTTTCCAGCGTTTTCTGTTGTTATTTCGGATTTCCAGCATCCGCAGTATTTTGCTATCGACCTTCTAACCTTCCTGGATGAGATGCAACTAAGGAGATAAGGCTGCTGAGTGTCCATGGGAAGAAGCCACAAAAAAGTGTCTCATGTGCCAAGGGTGAGAGAGGTGGCAGTGACACTGAGTGCCACCTCTCTCACTCCCCAGAACTGAAGGCCAGCGGTGGAAAAAGTTCAATGATCTGTCAAGGAAAGGCAGAGCAACACTCCAGCCACTCTACCTTTCTCTTCCCCGGGCACCATGGGCATTGTTCCCCTTCTAAAATTATTAGCTGCACAAGTAACCCTTCACGCTTCACTGTAGGTAAGAGGTTCACTAACTCTAAATCTGACACGATATGTGTTACCATCTCCCCTAACAACAATTACTTGCATGCAAAATCTCAAAGCCCCTACCTCCACTTTAACAGCAGGTCTGTTACATCACTTGTCTGATGCAACCTGGGTGATATCCCTCAAATGCTTGCCTTCTCCTAATTCACTCAATCTTTATTTTTATTTGTTTTTTTATGGGATGTGGGCATCGCTGGCAAGGCCAGCATTTATTGCCCATCCCTAATTGCCCTCGAGAAGGTGGTGGTGAACCGCCT
Source organism: Squalus acanthias (assembly GCA_030390025.1). NCBI lineage: Eukaryota > Metazoa > Chordata > Chondrichthyes > Squaliformes > Squalidae > Squalus > Squalus acanthias. Next base: position 15,857,422 of record CM059434.1, on the reverse strand, counting down.
TCTTGAACCGCTGCAGTCCAGTGTGGTGAAGGTACTCCCACAGTGCTGTTAGGGAGGGAGTTCCAGGATTTTGACCCAGCGACGATGAAGGATCGGCGATATATTTCCAAGTCAGGATGGTGTGTGACATGGAGGGGAGCTTGGAGGTGGTGGTGTTCCCATGCGTCTGCTGCCCTTGTCCTTCTAGGTGGAAGAGGTCGCGGGTTTGGGAGGTGCTGCTGAAGAAGCCTTGGCGAGTTGCTGCGGTGCATCGTGTAGATGGTAACACACTGCAGTGGAAAGGCTTTGGGGAGTCAGGAGGTGAGACACTCGCCGCAGAATACCTAGCCTCTTACAGAAGAAATATCTGCACATTGCGCGTGAAAGATAGGGCATCAGAGGGGGCATTTCAGACATCAGAGTCTGGATCACAATATTGAGCTCCTGAAGAGGCCCTCTGCTCTAGCTGTGGAAGGTCAGTTGGACCATGCAGATGGCAGGTTAGTGGGTGCATACCTACACAATTTCCATGGCACCCCTGTGCACACAGCCAGAAGGTTTCAAACCCTCTTTATCTCCTGAATCCCAAGGATGTTATGTCCATTCATTTTTAGTTTAATGTTTTCCTTTCCTGCAGATGGATCACAGCATTAGAGGGAGGGGGCAGATGATAATGATATTGAGGAGGAGAGCAGAAATCCCTTCCTCATTGAATATGATGATGACAATGAGGATGATGATATGAGGAGCAGGATGCTGAGGAAAAGAATGCACACCAGTCCCGAGACCAAGAACCTACCTCTATGTTCCTTTGCCACAACCCCCTCATAGTCACCCCCTGCATCACCTGATTTCTCACTCCCATACACCAGCTCAGATACTGTCGTCCGGTGGGGGGGGGGGGGGGGGGAGAATTGGACAGTGTCATTAAAAATGTGGCACCAGGCGATTCACAAGACACAAGGGAGCCAGAGGAGTGGGGAGTGATTGAGGATGTGGCACCTTCCCAGCGGAGGCTAAGGTGAAGGTTGCCCTTGGCTTTAGAGTCATGGAACCCAGATCTCATGGGTGCTCACCTGAAAAGAAGGATATTTGAGGAACATCATAGCTTCGTGCAGGCTCTGAGATCAGTCCCGAGGACATGCGCAAACTGACAGGTGTGACTCTGGAATCTACAACCCTCATTTGCAGTACCATTAGCACTTTCACCTCTGAGCCAAAAGGTTGTGGGTTCAAGTCCCACTCCAGAGATTTGAGCACAAAATCTAGGCTGAATCTCCAGTGCAGTGCTGAGGGAGTGCTGCACTGTCGGAGGTGCCGTCTTTCAGGTGAGACGTTAAACTGAGGGACTGTTTGCCCTCTTAGGAGGATGTAAAAAATCCCATGACACTATTCGAAGAAGAGCGGGGGAGTTCTCCCCGGCATTCTGGTCAATATTTATCTCGATATAAACGCTAAAACAGATTATCGCGCACAGCAGTTTCAACAAATTACACTGAATTACATCGAATTTACAACTCAGAAACACGCCATTCGGCCCAACTGGTCTGTGCCGATGTTTGTGCTCCACACGGGCCTCCTCCCACCCTACTTCATCGAACTCTATCAGCATAACCCTCTATTCCCTTCTCCCTCGTGTTTATCTAGCTTCCCCTTTGAAGCACCTATGCTATTCGCATCAACCACTTCGTGTGGTAACGAGTTCTACATTCTAACCACACTCTGAGTAAAGAAGTTTCTCCCGAATTCCCTATTGGATTTATTAGTGATTATCTTATATTTATAGCCCCTAGTTCTGGTCTCCCCCACAAGTGGAAACATTTTCTCTACGTCTACCCTATTAAACTCTTTCATAACTTAAAGACCTCTATTTGGTCACCACCCAGCCTTCTTTTTTCAAGAGAAAAGAGCCTCAGCCAGTTTTAACTCGACGGCATTGTCTTTATTTCTACATTCTTGGGTTTCCCTATTCACAAGGAAGAATATGACAAGCATACGGCGAGAGGCGGATAAAATCTTTCCACAGAAATAGAGGTCACTGCCCAATACTGTATATTCACCCCAAAATGTCTTCATTGGTTAAAGAAAGAACTTGCATTTATATAGCACCTTTCACATCCTCAAGATGTCCCAAAGCGCTTCACAGCCAGTGTAGCACTTTTTAAGTGTAGTAACTGTTTTAAAGCAGTAGTCAATTTGAGTACAGCAAGGTTCCACAAACAACAATGAGATGAATGACCAATGTTCCCTCTGCCGCTCCCGTGCAGCCGGCTCACCGCCTTTTAAATAGGTGTTTTGAAGGGGACGTGCAGCTCCTTAAAGGCTGCGCACCCAAAAAAAAATTAATGGGAACATTGTAAATGACCAGCTGGTGTTTTTTTTCCAGTGGTGTTGGTGGAGGGACAAATGCTGCTCAAGGCACTAGTAGAACTTCCCTCTTCCTCAAATGGTGCAGTGGAATCTTTTACTTCCGCCTGAGTGGTGGACAGGGCCTTATTTTAACTACTCATCTGAAAGACGGCACCTCCGTCGGTGCAACACTCCCTCAGTACTGCACTGAAGTGACAGCCTAGATGATGCTGCTGAGTCCCTGAAGTGCGGCTTGAACCCAACACCTTTCTGAGTTAGCGACAAAGACTGCTACCACTGAGCCAAGGCTGAAATACAGCAAGCTGTGTTGAAAGTGGCCATTCTTCAGTGGGAGGGGGAGGGGCTTTTGGCAAACTGTTTTTTGTTTGGGGAGTGGTAAAAGCTGTGCACAGCTCATTTTCAGTACAGTGCTATCACAGACAAGCAAGCTGATAATACATTTTGACATGACTTACATAATTGCATCATGCTCTTGAAAACAAATAAAGAGCTTTGCCAAGTGCCTTTTAAATCCTGATGACACTTCCCCTTTAAAAGTTATTTTCTTCGTAGACTTTCTTGTTGCTGGATAATCCTAAACCCACTGATCGTGCGAATGATTGATTAAACAAAACTGTATTCTGTGTCCAATTAGAGCTGATTAGTTGGATGCCCTGCCAGCGAGAAATCATTAGTCTTCATACACTGCAGCTGTATTTGTAAAGAGACACAGCCAGTCATTCTTGCCCACGTTCAATCTAGGTGAACACAGAACATGAGCAAATGGGCCTACAAATTAATTCGGGCCGGCACGAAACGAGCCCGGGGAACGGTCTCTGCGCCCGAATGGGTAAGCCCGAGGTGCAACTGATATTGGGCAAAAGTATATAATAAAAACGTACCTTTTCAGTGTCCACCAGTTCACTCAAATCTATCTTCATACATGAATTAAAAATAAATCAAGTCCAGATGAAGAAAAATTAAGATAGCTGTTATTGGTTCTCTTCCGTAAAACTAAACTCCTTTATTGGCCATTGGCTATGTTGCTTTTGATTCGCCACTATCCTCACTGTGGTATATATGAATCAGTATTCCAGTAAAATTTGGTATCAATTCGCCACTGGAGGATCTGACCTGTGACATTAGTTGACAAAATCGCCAATGTGGGTAAATCTGGGTTTACATCACAACTTATTCTTACAGCTCAGCAAGATTTACTATTGTCATGAACTCATGTCAAAGGCTTCTGGCACACTGAATCAACAACAACAACTACTTGCATTTATATAGCGTCTTTAATGTAGTCAGACATCCCAAGGCGTTTCACAAGAGCATAGTTAGACAAAAAATTGACACCAAGCCAAAGAAGGAGGCATTAGAAATAAAAACAGAAACTGCTGGAAATACTCAGCAGGCCAGGTTGCATCTGTGGAGAGAGAAACAGAGTTAACGTTTCAGGTCGATGACCTTTCATCAGGAGGCATTAGGACAGGTTGACAAAAGCTTGATCAAAGAGATACATTTTAAGGAGCATCTTAAAGTAGGAGAGAGAGGCAGAGAGGTTTAGGGAGGGAATTGGCCTAGGGCCAAACGGTTGTAGGCATGGCCGCCAATGGTGGGGCAAAGGAAGTGGGGGGGGGGGGGGTGTGGGGGGATGCACAAGAGGTCAGATTTAGATGTATGCAGAGTTCTTGAATGGTTGTAGGGCTGCCAGTAGCTCAGTGGGTAGCAGTCTCGCCTCTGAGTCAGAAGGTTGTCGGTTCACAGTCCCACTCCAGAGACTTGAGCACATAAATCTAGGCTGAAACTCCAGTGCAGTGCAGTGCTGAGGGAGTGCTGCACTGTCGGAGTTGCTGTCTTTCGGATGAGACGTTAAACTGAGATCCCGTCTGCTCTCTCAGGTAAAAGATCCCATGGCACTATTTTGAGAGAAGAGTAGGAGAGTTATCCCTGGTGTCATAGAGTCATAGAGTTTTACAGCACAGAACGAGGCCCTTCGGCCCATCGTGTCCACGCCGGCCATCAAGCCCTGTCTATTCTAATCCCATTTTCCAGCACTTGGTCCGTAGCCTTGTATGCTATGGCGTTTCAAGTGCCCATCTAAATGCTTCTTGAATGTTGTGAGTGTTCCTGCCTCTACCACCCTTTCAGGCAGTGAGTTCCAGATTCCAACCACCCTCTGGGTGAAAAGGTTTTTCCTCAAATCCCCTCTAAACCTCCTGCCCCTTACCTTGAAACTATGCCCCCTGGTTATTGACCCCTCTACTAAGGGGAAAAGTTCCTTTCTATCTACCCTATCTATGCCCCTCATAATTTTGTACATCTCAATCAGGTCCCCCCTCAGCCTTCTCTGCTCTAAGGAAAACAACCCCAGCCTGTCCAGTCTCTCTTCATAGCTGAAGCGCTCCAGCCCAGGTAACATCCTGGTGAATCTCCTCTGCACCCTCTCCAATACAATCACATCCTTCCTATAGTGCGGCGACCAGAACTGCACACAGTATTCCAGCTGTGGCCTAACTAGCGTTTTGTACAGCTCCATCATAACCTCCCTGCTCTTATATTCTATGCCTCGGTTAATGAAGGCAAGTATCCCATATGCCTTTTTAACCACCTTATCTACCTGTCCTGCTGCCTTCAGGGATCTATGTACATGCACACCAAAGTCTCTCTGATCCTCTGTCCTTCCTAGGGTCCTACCATTCATTGTGTATTCCCTTGCCTTGTTAGTCTTCCCAAAATGCATGTCCTGGCCAATCAATCCCTAAATCAACATAACAAAAGCAGATTATCTGGTCATTATCACATTGCTGTTTGTGGGAGCTTGCTGTGCGCAAATTGTCTGCCACGTTTCCTACATTACAACAGTGACTAAACTCTAAAAAAAAGTACTTCATTGGCTGGAAAGTGCTTTGAGACGTCCGGTGGTCGTGAAAGGCGCTATATAAATGCAAGTCTTTCTTTTTCTTTCCGGAGAAGGTTACAGAGATAGAAAGGGGTGAGACCATGGAGGGATTTGAACACGAGGATGAGAGTTTTAAAATCAAGGCATTGGTGGTATATAAAAAATGTATTTAAAAGTTATACATCTTACAATATTAATTGGGCTATACTGTACAGGTTGAAACTAGTGTGGGTTACTGAAATTGGTACTTAATGACATCAATCTGCTGACTGTAATTTGCTTGCTTTTCTAAGAATAAATTTTGGAAGAAAAGTGAAAGATCAAAGGAATACTTACATTGCAGGAGAGTCTGAATTCTAACTATAGTGTCAGAAGGTTGAAGTTTGTTGTGGCAAATCATTCTCCCTTACCCTATGTATTGATCCTACACATGTTTACTCACACACACTAATGTTTTATTGAGTATTGCAGTTCCCCTCATTCACACAGTGTGATACATGTCAAGGAATGTAATTTGGTGTTGTTTGAGTCTGTTTATCTATACAGTTTACAAATGGATTGCTAATTACATTACCATAGCAGCACAAATCAGAACCTTTGCAGTGCGAAGACAATTTGTAAGTGTGAAAGGTTTCTGCAAATTAGTTTTTGTTCTGTGCCTATTGAACAACAGTGCTTTCTTTCAGCTATGAGACACAATGATGTGGATTGAATTTTCATTGTAATCTTTTTTTTACTGACTATAGTTAAATATTCTGAAACAATTTGGCATAAAATCTAGTAAAGAAAAAATATCTTTAATTTTACACATTGAGAAAAATTCACATTATGATCGCAGATTAAAGTTATATATGGATTAACTGATTGGTAAATGATCTTGCTGAGAAATATGACAATGTATTTTAGATAATATAATATAATATAATATAACCTGGTAAAACAAAGTAATAAAAGGTCTTCTTCTTGCATGCCAAGGTTACAATCAGAATCGTATTAAACACCCCCTTTATGTCCGACAATGTAAAGTTACGTGAAAAATTTGCTAGGCAAAATGGCATTCATTTGTAATGGTAGGAGAAGAATGCAAGACACAAGTTTAAATCAAAAACTCAAACATGAAAGCTTGAAAAAACCTAAAACTGCATATATATTACATAGAATGTACAGCACAGAAACAGGCCATTCAGCCCAACTGGTCCATGCCTGTGTTTATGCTCCACACGAGCCTCCCCCCACCCTTCTTCATCTAACCCTATCAGTATAACCTTCTATTCCTTTCTCCCTCATGTGCTTATCTACCTTCCCCTTAAATGCATCTATGCTATTCGCCTCAACTACTCCTTGTGGTAGCGAGTTCCACATTCTCACCACTCTCTGGGTAAAGAAGTTTCTCCTGAATGCCCTATTGAATTTATTCGTAACTATCTTATATTTATGACCCTTAATTTTGGTCTCCCCCACAAGTGGAAGCATCTTCTTTACATCTACCCTATCAAAGCCCTTCATAATTTTAAAAACCTCTATTAGGTCATCCCCTCTGCCTTCTCTTTTCTGGAGAAAGAGCCTAGCCTGTTCAGCCTCACCTGATAAGTATAACCTCTCAGTTCTGGTATCATCCTTGTAAATCTTTTTAGCACCTTCTGCAGTGCTTTTATATCTTTTTTATAACCTATCTATCGATAATATATGAAATACCTTACATCTGCGTGCACTTCCTGTCAACTTTTTCCATTGCGCAAATTGTTTGCCGCAATTCCTGGGCTGATAAGTGGCAAGTAACATTTGCGCCACACAAGTGCCAGGCAAATTAAAAAAAATTACAACATTGACTACACTTCAAAAGTACTTCATTGACTGTAAAGCACTTTGGGACATGCTGAGATCATGAAAGGTGCTATATAATTGCACGTCCTTTCTTTCCATTATAAACTGTCTAGGTAACCGTATCATACTATAACTGCATCCTCCTACCCACCCCACCCCCCAACCCCTGGCCAGCTGTTAGAGGCACTGCAGTGCTACCAATGGCAGGAAGATGTAATTACAGCTTGGTAAGTTTACATAGGTAGTTTCCATGATAATTGTGGACAAAGAAATATATGATGGAAATATAAAATAAGGGCAGAATGTATGACTTCAAAATGGAGACAACATTTTCATTTGTGTTCTCTCGTAACCCCCGACCTCTAACCCCTCTTCAACAATAAACTGAAAACCGGCAGGAACCTTGCAGTTTCAGGTAAATTTACTCCCATGGCAGGATGAGGCCATGGTGATTTTAACTGCCAAGCCTCATTAACATGCCACTGGACAATTTTAGGCTTGGAATACTTTTGTCTTGCGGGTGTTCATTTCCATTCTGTGTAAACCTCCTCAGTTACATGATACATGGCCATTACTTTTGACAATTTTTCACTTATGCCAACATGTATTCATTGAAAAACAATGTAACAGCATTAATAAAAAACTAATGTAATATTAATGAAGTTAAAAATGTGCTTAATTTGAATATAAATAATTCCATCGGAATAATGAAAGCATCCTGACTATCAGATAACTGAACTGTGAGTTAACATAATTTCAGAAAACGTTAAAAAGTTGAGTAAAACTACAGTTTATAAAATTCTCATTTCTTCACCTCTGTTGTGTTGTAACATTTAAAGTTCATTAAATGAATGAATGTTAAAGAGTTGCAATAGTCTGCAGTGTCTGTGATGTTTGTGGACCGCTTTGCTACTTATCAAACTAAACTTTTGCTTACTCTTCCTGCTTTTGTCATTGGTAAAAGTCAACAGTTTTGTTCACTGTGGAATGGATAAGAAAACAAGCCCAATATCAGAGCCAACTCAAACTATACATATGTATGGAAGAAATTTTTTTTCCTGAATAGTACACACAATACTTTTCAACAGAGTGGAAGCATCTCACACATTGTCCCTTACCAAAGCAATGTGTAATAGCAATGATTCAAAGAGCGGGGTTGGCAAAGAATTTCCCAGATTTTTTCCCCTGCTTTTTGGCCCTGGGTTTCTACTGCTTTTTGCCTTTCCCAGGTGATTACATGGCTGCGGGTGAAGGGGGTGGGGTGGGGGGGTGCGGCGGTGATGGATGGTAGAATGTGTCTAGTCATGATGCCCCAGGCATTATGAGTGTGGGGCAGGCTTGATGGACAAGCTGGTCTTTACCTATCTGTCATTTTTATATGTTCGTAATGAAGGAGTCGACTTTTTAATAATGTTTGCTGCACTAAGTAATAATAATTATATAATAGCAGATACTTAGCGGGGAGTTACAAGCTAATAAATCCATTAAGGGTTCAGATATTTGATAGAGGTGTTCAAAATCATCAGGGGTCTAGACAGAGTAGCTAGAGAGAAACTGTTCCCACTGGCGGAAGGGTCGAGAACCAGAGGACACAGATTTAAGGTGATTGGCGGAAGAACCAAAGGCGACATGAGGAAAAACTTTTTTATGCAGCGAGTGGTTAGGATCTGGAATGCACTGCCTGAGAGGATGGTGGAGGCAGATTCAATCGTGGCTTTCAGAAGAGAATTGGATAAGTACCTGAAGGAAAAGAATTTGAGGGCTACGGGGAAAGGGCGGGGGAGTGGGACTAGCTGAAGTGCTCTTGCAGAGAGCTGGCATGGGCACGACGGGCCGAATGGCCTTCTTCTGTGTTGTAACCATTCTATGATTCTATGATTTCAACTGTGTTGTAAAGTAGTGTATGGTTTTGGGAAGCAGTGATGTGTTATTAATTGTTACTAGTGGGTTTCCAGTGGCTTTGCCCATAGAAAGTTAGGGCAAATCGAATTTCTCTGTCCGCCTGTCCTACTATCATGGTTTAATTTAAAATAATGTCCAGATTTGCATTTTCTATGCCATTTGCTATCTTATTCACCTGTGTAAGTTCACCTCTCAGTTGCCTTCTTTCAAGGCTGAAAAAAAACCAATTTCTCCATTCTTTCCTCATTACCCAGTCCTCCAACGTTAGGAATCAATCTCATGGCTATTTTCAGGTCTGCCTCCAGGGTTTCAATGTCTCCTTTGTGTCACAGTGACCAGAACTTATGATGGATACAACAGGAAACCAATAACTCATTAAAACTTAGAAAATCATTTCTTTCAGATTGGTCATTTTTGTTCTTTCTCCTTTTCGCACTAAAATGTCAAGATTAGGTTTTGAACCTGTTACTGTTAATAATATCAATAACAACACAATTTCAGAAAATACTTCAAAATTACTTTTAATTCATACACTGACACAGGTAAAAGATAAGCTTTCATTTATATAATTCCTTCCAATGTGCACAGCACATACACCACAATATTAAACATTAGCTGTATAAAACTACAGACACATTCCGACAGATTTAAAGCTTAAATATCACATGACAACTATATCAGGTAATACTTTAAAAACTCAATGCCTATACATCCCAAGGCATAACTAAGAGACGTGCAAGGCAACTGGTCAGTTTAGAAGGTTCAACCAACTTTGTTCTCGCTGACCCACTGCTGTACCAAGTATCTGTTCAAAATGCTGTGCTAACCTTGACCCAATCCAAAATAGCAGCATGGAAATGAAGTATTAGTTGATAGAGAATGTGCAAGTTTTGCAACAGCATGGGTTCAACTATCATTTTGCAAATATAATTATATAGTTCTGAGAATAATGTGCATGGGCATATTATCAGAGTGCTAATGCTGTCTGAAAATAAAGGATTTATACTAAATCGTCCTGTAAAGGTGATACAAACGAAATATTGAAATGAAAACGCCATGGCAAAGGGTCTACACCCAAGGCATTAATCCATCTTTTTTTCCTCACACATGCTTATGGACCTGTTGTGTATTCCCAGCATTTTCTGTTTTTATTTCAGATTGCCAGTATTTTTTTTTAAACTCACTTTACTTTTATTCATTGCTGGTGAATGAATTATCTCCTACAAGATTCTCATTCCCATTGTCTCAGTTAGGATTTGAACCTTAAGTTTACATTGGCTGTGTCAGAAGCAAGATGAACAATTAATCAAACTGAAAACTTTGCACGCCCCTAACAAACAACAGCTATGTATGCCTTAGGATGGTGACAATGATTCAAATTACACATACAGTATTGGAAGGAACACAGAACACCGGTAATTCACTCACAAAAGCATTCGCACACTAACCCCACTGAGGATAAAGCAGAGGACTAGAAATGGATGTTTTAACATGCAGACCTCTTAAAACATTGAATACAGAAGTAAAGAGTGAACCTGGTCCTGGCAAGATTTTGCTGATCTCACTGAACGTTTTGGTTCTGAGTAGCTTTCTTCCTCAAGGTCACCCTAGCTAAAACATTTAGTAACCTTAAAAGTTCTAGTAAAGCGAGTAGCAGCTTATCAAAAGGAATGTTGAAAACTGGACTAAAAGTTCTGTTATCGTCGGATCCATAAGTGTCAAACCCAGGATTTAGGGTTTATTTTTTTTCCACCTTAGCAGCAATGAGCAGAGCAGAAGACGTTTTAACAAGGACCTTAGAATCTCTGTCTGCAATTTATGGCAGCCCCCATCTGGACTACGTAACTAGACCCCCAACTCCACCACATGACTGGATAACATTTGTTTCTTTATTTTTTCAAACTCTGAAAAAGGTTTTGTTCACTTTACTTTCACCACCCACCCCCCAACCCCCAAACGTATTGTTTGAATAAAATGTGCTGCTGTTTTCTTTTGCTTGGAGTGCTGAGGTACGGTTTGAAAAATATATAAAGAAAATATAAGGTTACGCAATGACCATATAGTGCAGTCTAACAGCTGTCTGCAAATATTTTCACCATGATTATCCCTACTAAAAGTAAATCACTGGGTAAAGATAGCTCAAACGTGACAAGGCTCAACTAGGATGCAATAGACGCCCTACTGGCTACTTTTGGCTACATATGGTAGCATGTTGACTTAAGATCACCAACAATATTTCAGGGGCAAACCCGCAGTCCTGAGTTACTGTGCAGCTTTTGTGAGGAGACTGTTTTATTCGGGGTTTTTTAAAATGAGGTAGATAATTTTTGAATTCAGGAATGGAAAACTATAAGAAAGCAGCAGCGTCTCCTCCACAATACTGCCTAAATTAAAATCTGCCCCAAGATTCGCAGCGGATATCTTGGTATCATTTTCAGAAGATCATTAGTATGGGTTGGTCAAACCTGTGAAGTATATTAGTGATACTTACTGGGTCTAAATCAAGTAATTCTTTGAGGTGCCATAAATAGGACAGAAAAAGCTCCTTTAAAGCATATGGTCATTAATAATGCTAAAATGCTGAAGCTTGTAGGTAGGTTAAGGATAGCTTCTGACCTGAAGATCTGACAAAGATTGACTGCAGGAGAGTTCAAAGTTCAGCAGCAGCAGATCTAAAAACAGATTTGCGGGTTAGTACTTCAACACTGTACTTTCCGTACCAGAAGTAGACGGATTCCATTGAAATTACACAGCAACACCGCACAAAGAAGGTCAGATACCGAGCATTGTTACAAGCAGACATATAAAAATTGACAAGATTTACCAAAAAACGTCATGGGTGAAGACTTTGTACTTTGAGAAACAATGCGATACACAAACACAACACGGACCTCCATTGCACAAGATTATTCAGAACAGTGCAAACCCATTGTATATAGGAATTCAGTTTCACGTTTTTTTTAAACATGTAATAGCAGCACACCTGTGACAATTTTAAAACACACACACACACACACACACGATGCACCATGTATCTTCTTTTGTTACACACAGAGGAACAACGTCGTTGGCAGAAATATAAAATCAGCAAAACTATAAATAAACCTTCTGAACAAAATATACAGATTTAAATATTTAGTCACAATTAATTTAAATATATGATACACCTACTCATCTTGCATAAAGCTTTCCTGAAAGTGCACCGACCGAGGTTCAGCCCCCCCACCCCCCACAATTAGGCTTCCCTCCTGAGGTAATTTCTGAGGCGGGCTCCCCCCCCCCCCCTCTCAGATTCTCGGTAGAAAATGAGTCATTGTCATTATGGGAGATACTTTGTTGCCTCTCTTCGTTTTGCCATTCTTGCTTAACGCCATATACATGGTCGGGTACGCTCTGGACTGGTAGGCATTGTAATTATTGGGTAGGAGTATTTCGTTGAATTTGCATTCATCGCTGTAGTATACCTGGAAGGTAAGAAGATATTTCTTAGTGGGACTTTGTAGCTGCTTAATCTATTATCGCAAAAGAACCCTCCCCCACCCCCACGGATGTTCAATTCAGTTATTCTACATGTAGATATACTCCAAAGGTGTGCAGAGCAACGACCCGTGCAAAGTGATGTGACACTAGACTAAAGACTTGAGACTCTGTTCTGCAATAAAAATTCGAAGAGACTGCTGACTGACCCAAGCTTTCGCACGTGTAGTTTTCTTAACTGGGTTTGGCAATGGGGCTCAAATGTCTTACTTTAATCGCACTTATTTCATGTAGCCCGGTGATAGTTGCTGGGAAGTTGGCTGGTCTGAATTATAATTCTCCTTAATTAAATAAACGAAACAATTATGTGTAATGGACAATCGCAGCCCGCTATTGGAAGCTGCCCAATTCTCAGCAGCCACTTGGGAAGTTGTGAGCCCATATTCCAGACACCCTGACAGCTGACTCTAAATATTTATTCATCATATTTCTTTGCCTCTGATCTTTCTGTGAAAGCACTGCTTATGTGATGTTCATGGTCATTTCAAGAGCTGTGTCTCCAAAGTTTAACCGAGAGGTGCTGTGATTTTATTTAAACCATAGACATCGGTGTGGTTTGGGCCCTTTGCACATCCACTAACCTGTATAATTAATGCTAACAGTCCTATCCTCTGATACTACACAACTGATAGGTACCTGGACGTGAAACATAACGAGTTGCCTCATTTTGGGAAAAGAACGACTGCTACCAGTTATTTTAAATTGTTTTCCTGTGACAGGTAAAATTATGGCGCAACATTTTGGAAGAAGGAGACTTGATTACAGCCACAATTCTCCAGGGGAACAAAAAGAAATTGCTGTATATGTGGGAAGACTGTACAATATGGGTGGTCCACTTTGACTGATCCTGTTTTACACTGGGGAGGACAGTAGGTGCATGTGCTGGCTGGCAATGCAAAGAATGGAATGTACTTGAAAGACGGACTAGCTGATCCACGGCAGCAGCATCTATCTATATTCCACCCGCCACGCACAATAAAATATATACAGCCCTTCAAGAATGCAGTTCTTGTCGAATGACAATATAATACATAATAGACCTTCAAAGTGTCGCCTTAAGTATACACTCACATGTCATCAGCAAGTGATATGAACTATCCAGCAGACTGACACACAATAACTCGTTTGTACTTACAGACCCATAGAGTTTGCCTTTACTATTCATGGCCACAAACAGCCCACTTCTGACACCAAGCAGGCTGACGACTCCCCTTTCCACGGGAGAAATTTCCAAAAGACCTGTGCAGAGGGAGGGGAGGGGGGAGAAAGAGAGAGAGAGACATGTCAGAGTGCTTCCTGCGTTCATTGCGAAACCACCAACAAAACTACAGATCTGTTTGACCTGGTTGCTGCATGATTAAAAAGCTACTGCACGCTGTAAACACTGGAGGTTTTAGTCAAGGTCCAGATGTTGAAGGGGGGGGGGGGGGTTAAGAACACCTGATTTTTTTTTCCACATCAGAAAAGAGAAAAATATATAATTCGCTCAAAGCGATTTCATTTAAGAAGGAGTGTAAGGTCTTGTACAGGGAGTGCAGGCAGGGAACACTCCCCATTACTTGGGAACTGACAGAAACAGGAACCAAGTGTATTTTCTGCCGCTTTAAGAACATTACGCGCAGAAGCACCCTCGCTACTTATATATTTTAAGAGACCAGCGTGGTTAACTTGATTTCCCCAATGGCATAAACAGCAGCGAGCATACCGCACTTCGCAGCGAGTCGGCACACAGCAATCATTTAAAAACAACCCATAAAGCACAGGTTGAAACTGATTATCAAGGGGCACTTGTTGCGATCTGACAAACAATTTGGCTGCGCTTTACCTCGACATGTTTGCAGAAAAGTGATTAGGATTTGGTCTTATCCTCTACCCCCTGAAACTTTTGACTGCAACAGGCAAACAGAAGTCTGAAACTTCTTCGCGCGAATGACCAACATATATCTTGGATACACACTGATTGTCCCAGAAGAGAAAAAAACTCTTTCTATAAATCCATCTAAAAATAAACAGCGGTATAACATCCGCCGGGGAGTTTATAAATATAGTAGTACAGCGTACATGCCAACTTCTAGTGGTGAACGGGTTAGTACTTACTGTACCGATTCTCGTTGTGTATTCCATTTATCTTGCCATCGGGCAACACTTGAAGATGAAACCCGATGCCGACGTTGCAGTAGAGCCGCCGCAGCCTTTTGATGCCCAGCAAATAGTCAGTCTCCCGGCTGAGCTCCTTCCTCTCCCCGGGGACTCGGGGCATGGAGCGGGACAAGAGGGTCTCCCATTTGCGCTCCAGGGTGGCGTTGGGCTGGGCAGAGAGGGGGGCACAGCGCACCAAACCAGAGACAAGCCCAAGGAGCAGGATTGGCAAGGAAGCCGATTGAATAGTTGCCTTGCAGAACATCCTGATCAACATGTGCACACGTGGTTGCGAATCGATTGCACTAAAAATACTTCGACTCTAGCTCCACTTTCTCGCTTTATTTTGGGCGCACATTAAAAAAACACACACACACACATACACACACACAAATGCTCAGCGCCTAGATGAGCTGATCTTTTACATCTGCCGGCTACATGGGAGCCTCCAATGCGAGAGTCGGCTTAAGGAAGTTTATTTGAACTTGCAATCCGCGTCAAATGATCAATTTTGGAGTCAAGAGGAGAGCTCTCTGTGAAGTCTTCTTCCTCTGACAGTACAGCCATACCGACTAACCCCTGACCACGATATTTATATCCATCTGCATGGTTACCTCTTACATCACCACCTACTCCACTTTACGCTCATTCAATTCAACTTACCGAATTCGCATCATCGTGAGAGTCATGCGCCAATGATTTCACACTCAACAAATTTGTTTTGAATTTAACTTTTATAACTTTTTTCTGCATTTATATATATGCATGTGAAGAATATATATATATAAGCAGAATATATATATATATATATATAAGCAGTACATATAAATAACTATATCTCTCCCTCTATATATATAGGCCGAAATTTCAGTATTTTAACTTTTCTAATGAGTTTTTACCATTTTTTTTTTACTTAAAAGTTTTGCTTGTCTTGTATGGCAGCCACTGTTAAACAGACCTGTACAATGCAATAAGCTGGTATTATAATAGAGAATATGGCAATAGACTTCGAGTGTTGGAAACCGTTACCTTTTTATTTTGTTTGAACATTTTAAGTTCTGGTACACAATTAGAAATGCACTATGTATAAATAAATGAAAATAAACGCCTTGTAAATGGATCTATTTTGATCTATATTGGGATAATACTACCCCGGTCTTGCTTTAAATGTTTCCCCGTTAACATTAGTTTTAGAATTGAGACACTCACCAAAATAATAAGTTATACTGGATTTGTTAAGAAGCACGCCAAATGACAGCATTTACATGAGGAATGCGTGTCCCGTCACATCCACCAGCATTTTACAGTCGACAGGTGGCCAGATGTCAGAAGGTTTGGATGAAACAGTGCATCGACGCACAACGTGTTAAAAAATGAGTCAGGTCCTTGCAACCCAGGGGTAATTTTGCCTTTTGCACTTCAGGCAAAGAGCATTTGAAGAGGCCCCCCTGCTGTCCCGCGTTCAGGAAAATAGAACCGCCACGGGCAAGGTGACAGCTCAGTGTAGGTGTGAAAATCAATGACCTTCCATGATGCTCTTTTGTTTTTTTTTAGACCTAATACATATATCAGTGCGTGTTAGAGCTGTATTTGCCTGTCACTGGGACCTCGGGTTTCCAGTGCATTCACTAACGGCACGATGGATTAGTCTTCGGATTGGAAGTTTGTTTAGACATTGCTTATATGCACGGGTTCCCTTCACTTTGAAAGGTGTGATGGCCAATGTTGACGCGGAATGGTCATTTGCTTCAGCTGGCTTGGATGTCACTAACACGTTAAAAAAAAAGACTTGCATTTATATAGCGCGTTCCACGACCACCGGACGTCTCAAAGTGCTTTACAGCCAATGAAGTACTTTTTGAAGTGTAGTCACTGTTGTAATGTAGGAAACCCGCCAGCCAATTTGCACACAGCAAGCTCCCACAAACAGCAATGTGATAATGACCGGGTAATCTTTTTTTTGTTATGTTGATTGAGGGGTAAATATGGGCCAGGACACCGGGGATAACTCCCCTGCTCTTCTTCAAAATAGTGCCACAGGATCTTTTACGTCCACTTGAGAGAGCAGACAGGGCCTCGGTTTAACGTCTCATCTGAAAGACGGCAGCTCGGACAGTGCAGCACTCCCTCAGCACTGCACTGGAGTGTCAGCCTGGATTTTTGCGCTCAAGTCTCTGGAGTGGGACTTGAACCCACAACCTTCTAGTTAAACCTTAACCTTTCAAGTTAAACGAAACACTGAACAATGAAGTGAAAATTGGCCAAAAGTTTACAGCGAAGGGGAAGTGGATACAGAATTAAAAAAGGAAAATAAAATGTGCAGGGCTATGGGGAAAGAGCAGGGCAGTGGGACTAATTGGCCCTTTCAAAGAGCCGGCACAGGCACGATGGGCCGAATGGCCTCCTTCTGCGCTGCATCATTCTATCACTCATTCTAGGTTGAAATCAATATGTTAATCCTGTTTAATTAGAATGCATTCATGAGACAAGACGGGCACTGGGAGTGAACGTCTATCTATTGCCTTGTTTTTTTTGGGGGGGGGGGGATGGGTCGATGTACAATTGCCCCCTGACTCCGACCTGACACCATTGCCCAGCTCCAAAATGTTCTCCCTGTTTTTTTTTGTTGCCATGATAAAGCAAACACGTCGCTCTATGGTTTTCGCATCCCTTTTAGTGGAAATTGGCCATCGAGGGCGAGATCCGCATGACAACGTTTTCTCACGTTCACGTTTGGTTGATTCTGTATAATAAGAAAAAAAAAGTCAGTTTACATGGTCTGCAGGCTGGGGCAGGAATGCGGGCCTCTCTCCTGGTGGCCCAGCCCGGATAGCTGCAGTCACTGTGGGAGACGATTTTTTTTCTCTCCCTCCCTTCTTCTGAGCTTGGGCTGGGGTTTTTTTTTTATTGTCGGCGAGCGCTTTGCACACAAGCCCCCATGTCTTTATTCAGTCGGCACTTTTGATCTGTCTCGCCTTTTAGGAAATCGTTGCTTCTTGTCAGCGTTTGCAATGATCAAAACTCCCTCGCAAGCGAGAATTTCGCGACGGCATTTTGATGTTGCGCGCACAGAATGGCCCATCGCCTCACCAGGGGCAAGTTAAGCAACTATCAGGGATAGCGCGTAAAGGGTTGGAAATATTCAAACAGGTGTGGGGGATCTCGCCAACTGGAGAGCAGATAATACTGTAAACAGATGGAGGTGAATGTGACTTGGCCAGAAAAGTATTGATTCTTAGAGGGGAATTTTAAAATGTTAAAAATCTGAATCCCGACCCCCAACCCGCCCAATTCTGGTTTTAATCGATGTGGGATGGGGGCGGCCGACCAACCAGCTCCCAGGAGGTGTGTTGACCATTTAAATATTATAATGAGGCCGAGTGCATCATATTTAATCACCATTTTAAATTTAACCCAGGCCGGATGAGTTTTCCAGGCCTTGGGAAACCTGGCGGCTAAAGGGAGGCGAGGACTGCTGGATCCAGGAGGTAAGTGCCTTTCCACTTACCCACTGGATCCAGTTTACCTGCTTCACCAACCCCCATGATTGGACACCCCGTCGAACCCTTCTGGTCTCCTCTACGAGGCCTCTGATCTCCCCCTCTGCTCTAGCCTCCGATCTTTCCTCTGGCATCTGATCCGCCTTCTGGCCTCTGATCACCCCCCGCTCCGGCCTCTGATCTTGCCTCTCACCTCTGATCTCCCCAACCCCGGCCTCCGCTCTCCCCCCTGCTCCAGTGCCCGATCTTGCCTTTGGCTTCCGATCTTCCCCCCCCTCCCCCCCCGCTTTCCCCTGGCCTTTCCGATCCCTCTCTCCTATCTCTCCGCTCCCCAGCTGCAACCTGGTGCCAAAAGCCTACCTGCCCGACAGCCAGCCAGCCTCTCAATCTGACTGGCTGTGGCTGGTAAACAGAGATAAAAAATGCTAATCAGGTCTTAAATTCGGCAGGACCTGCAGGAAACCCGTTCTTCCGAGTTTCCTCAACTGAAAGCAACCCTCCCCCACCCGCTCACTCCCCACCTCCGAGTTAATATCTAGCACTTAATGTCTTAATTTTTCTCATAATTTTCATACAGGTTAGAATTGCAGTGCTCATAGGACCATAGGAATAACAGGATTAAGAAGGAAGGAAGAACTTGCACTTATATAGCACCTTTCACAATCTCAGGACATCCCAAAATGCTTAACTGCCAATGAAGTTCTTTTTGAAGTGTAGTCACTGTTGTAACGTAGGAAATGGCATCCCACAAACTGCAATGAGATAAATAACCAGATACTCTTTTCTTAGTGGTGTCAGTTGAAGGATAAATATTGGCCAGGAGAAGTCCTCTGCTCTTCTTCAAAATAGTCCCATGGGATCTTTTATGTCCACCTAAGAGGGTAGACAGAGCCTCAGTTTAATGTCTCATGTGAAAGATGGCACCTCTGACAGTGCAGCACTCCATCATAATCCAGCATGGATTATGTGCTTAAGTCTCTGGAGTGGGACTTTAACCCACAACCTTTTGACCCAGAGATGAGAGTGCTTCCACTGAGCTAATTCTGACACTTAGGCCATTCAGTCCCTTCAGCCTGTTCTGCCATTCAATTAGATCATGGCTGATCTGTACCTCAACTCCATTTACACACCTTTGATCCGTATCCCTTGATACGTTTACCTAATAAAAACTCTGTTGATCTTAGTCTTGAAATTTACAGTTGACCCAGCATCCACAGACTTTTGGGGGAGAGAATCTCATATTTTAACCCTTTAAGACCTGGTGCGATTCTGGTGAATCTGCGTTATACATCTCCAAGGCCAATAAATCCTTCCTAAGGTGTGGTGCGCAAAACTCAATCCAGTACTCCAGATCAGGTCTGACCAAAGTTCTGTACAACTGAAGCATTAACTTCCTCCCATTTATTCCAACTTCTTTCCCCTTGAGTTAAAGGCTCACATTCCATTAGCCTTTTTTGATTATTTTTTGTACATGTTCACTTGTTTTTAGCGATTAGTGTATCTGGACACCCACATCTCTCTGCTCCTGTACAGTTTATAGTTTCTCGCCATTTAGAAAATATTCTCATCTGTCTCTTTTGAATCCAAGGTGGATGACCTCACACTTCCCCACATTGAACTCCATCTGACACAGTTTTGCCCACTCACTGAATCTGTCGATACCCTTCCTGCTGCCATCTACACAATTTATTGTGTCTCATAATTTAGTGTCATCTGCAAACTTGGATATACAACTCTCTATTCCTTCATCCAAGTCAATGTTCCCCTATGTTGCACCATCTGTTTAACACTATGGGATTCATTGGCTATCCGTGAACTGGCTGTAAAACGTTCAAAGTGCGAGTTGCCCTCTCATTTACCATTTTCTTTTCAAAAGGTATATAAAATTATGAGGGGCCTAGATAGAGTGGCTAGGAAGGACCTATTTCCCTTAGCAGAGTGGTCAATAACCAGGGGGCATAAATTTAAAGTAATTGGTAGAAGGATTAGAGGGGAGTTGAGGAGAACTTTTTTCACCCAGAGGGTGGTGGGGGTTTGGAACTCACTGCCTGAAAGGGTGGTAGAGGCAGAAACCCTCATCACATTTAAAAAATACTTGGATATGCACTTGAAGTATCGTAACCTACAAGGCTACGGACCAAGAGCTGGGAAGTGGGATTAGGCTGGATCGCTCTTTTTCAGCCAGCACAGACATGATGGGCTGAGTGGCCTCCTTCTGTGCCTTAATTTCTATGATTCTATGAAAATATATTTAACCATCAATCTAGCATAAATCCCTCCGCTGGAACAGCGGCTCACCTCATCTCAAAATGATACACAACATTCCCCTCTTGTATGACTGCTCTTTTACATATATCGGTTTTTGCTTTTTCTGGAGACCCTAACCCTGGCTGAAACCTTTGCTTCCTTTTCATCAACTCAGGAATTACACGTTGAACAGCTACATGAGTGACACCATGATGCAATATACAATAAAAGATAAAGGGGTAGAAATTAGGTCGCGCCCCATTTGGGGCGCAAATATCGTCCGCGCGCAAATATTAGCGCCTGGCGCTAATTATCGGCACTGACAGGAAACTTCACTTTTACCGCCCCGGGAGGTGAGTGGAGCGCTAAATTAGGCGCTGCACACCTCTCTTAAGGCGCAAAGGCCTAGGAGTGAGGCGCTAACTCAGCGCACGAGCGCAGCGCAGCTGCTGCCAGTTAGCGCGGTAACACAGACACACTGGCGCCGGACACTTCTTAAAGCGGGGGGGGGGCCACTTGCTCCCCAGCCACACCCTGCTCATTGCAGCCTTGAATCTCAGCCTGGAGAGACCTGTAATCCATTTTGCTGCCAAGAATGGAGAGGGTGAGAGAACGCGCTCATCGCTTCACCGAGCGGGCCTTGGATGCTCTGGTTGACGCAGTGGAGCGCAGACGATGCATGCTGTTCCCAGAGAGTGGCAGGAGGCCTTTGCCACGCGAGTTCAGAAGAGTGTGGAGGGAGGTGGCTCAGAGCGTCTCCTCCAGGAGCATGGTGCCCAGGACCCATGTCCAGTGCCGCAAAAAGTTCAACGACCTCACTCGGGTCGTCAGGGTGAGTGGCTTTTTCTCAATACCTCTCCATCCCTCCATCTCAACCTCACTCTATGGCCAGAGGGTCTTAAAACCCCAATGCACAACACTCATCCAACACCTATGGCCCTTTCATCAACCACACACACATTCCACACTTTGCATACAGTAAGGGCTATTCACCTATGGGAGGCACATCAGGCAAGACCATGGCTGCATATTGTAAGGGCTATTCACCTATGGGAGGCACATCAGGCAAGACCATGGCTGTATATTGACTCAGATGCTGTCCTTTTTCTTGCAGGCTAAGCTGGCTCATAATCGGAGACAGCAGCAACGGACGGGTGGAGGGCGGCTTCAGCTGCAACCCCTCAGCGATCTGGAGGAGCGCGTCCACAGGATTGTGGCAAGCCGGGTGATCGGTCCCGTCGCCACTGGAGACGCCGACCCCGTTGTGGACAGCAATGGTAAGGTCATCACCTTTTTGTCCTCTGTCCTTCCACTTGTCCCTCACAATACCAGCCTTTGACACTTTCAATCCAACTTGCTAACTCGCTGCACTTATTCCTCCCTTACTGCCACCCTGTCCTCACGCTAAAGCCACTCTTGTACCTCCCTGCTTTCAGATGGTGATTCACCAGCTGAGGAGATGGTCCCTGAAGCTGCCACTGGGAGTGATGCTGCAGCTGAGGAGGAAGAGGAAGCCGGAGCATCAGTGCCACCCTCTCCCGAGGAAGCCCATGGCCACACTGGGAACACGCCTTCCCCGGAGGGGAGCAGGGGGGAAGGGGCTGATGATGGTGAAGTTCCAGGACCCAGCGGGCTGCAGCAACGCCATGGGGGGGGGGAGGGAAGAACGGGGGAGCAGGGGGGAAGGGGCTGATGATGGTGAAGTTCCAGGACCCAGCGGGCTGCAGCAACGCCATGGGGGGGGGGAGGGAAGAACGGGGGAGCAGGGGGGAAGGGGCTGATGATGGTGAAGTTCCAGGACCCAGCGGGCTGCAGCAACGCCATGGGGGGGGGGAGGGAAGAACGGGAGCCTTCTCCCCAGAGGGAGAGTATGCCAGACACTCCTAATGCAATGGACGCAGAGGAGGAGC
The DNA here is from genome assembly GCA_030390025.1 of Squalus acanthias. Lineage (NCBI taxonomy): Eukaryota > Metazoa > Chordata > Chondrichthyes > Squaliformes > Squalidae > Squalus > Squalus acanthias. Next base: position 15,835,133 of record CM059434.1, on the reverse strand, counting down.
GGATGATTGCAGAAATGAACAGCCAGGCGGTGGTCATGCACACTGAGCTCATGGGTGCAGTGGGAAGGGTGCCCGAATGCATTGAGGCACTGGCAAGGAGTGTGGAGCACTTCGCTGTAGCACAGGCGGATGTCACACTAAAGCTTACTGCTGCAATTCAGTCACTGGCTGCCAGGAACCCATCTGAGCCTGCTCTCATGCAGACTCAGATTGAGGCCACGCGAGCACTGACTGCTGCCATCCTCGATGGTTCGTGCACATGTCCCCGGGGCTGTCACCGCGCCGCAGCAGGCCAGCAATCTGTTCTCAGGCAAATTGCTCCGGATGCTGAAGTGCTGCCCCGTGGGAGTGCCAGTGTGTCGGGCGAGCAGGGAGTTGCTGTCCTCTCTCACGATGACAGCATTCCTGCTGCCAACACTGTCACTTCTCCACTGCACTTGCCACCGCCTGTAGGACAGACTGCTGCCGCCCATGCAGAGTTGGTGCAGTCTGCAGCCGGGCCCTCCAGGCCCAGAAGTGGTCGAGGCCGGCCTTCAGGGGCATCTGCAGTGTCAGGGTCTGACAAGCAGCAGCCTTCCACCAGCCTTGCTGCAGCCACTGAGGTCCCATTACGGAGGAGCAGTAGGGTTAGAAGGGGGGAAGTGCGCAAGGGAAGGAGATCACCCTCGAAGGGCAAAAAGTAGGAGGTGTGACAAAATGCTGGTCATTTTTTTATTAAAGGCCGAGGTTCATGGCCCAACTTTTGTTTAGTGTTTTGGACATTATCTCCAGGTTGTGAGAACCAGTTATATTATTGACTGTTTTTTTGTGTTTATTTCTATGAGTTTGTCATGAGGAATTGACACACACAGAGTTTGTACAATAAATAAGTTTCTGTATTCAAAATATACATGGCTGGTGGTTGGAATTATTGGTGCCTTGGCCGGCTTAGGGGTTGCGTGTTGGGTTGATTCGTGTTTGTAGCACTGGCAGGGGCCCTAGAAGCGGCTTGCTATTAGTCGTTGACGGACGGCCCTTGCAGTTTGACCATTGTGGGCCGCCCTCCTGCCTTGGTGCTGCTGCTGATCATCGTCCTCGGCCTGTTCCTCCTCTTCCTCCTCCTCCTCTTGTGGTGCTGCAAGGCCTGGTGGCATTGGCTGCGTCCTGAGGATTGCCATGTTGTGCAACATGCAGCACACCACTACGAATTTGGAAACTTGCTCAGGCGAGTACTGCAGGGCTCCTCCGGAATGGTCCAGACAGCGGAATCGTTGTTTGAGCACGCCGATTGTGCGCTCAATAATGTTCCTCGTTGCTTGTTGGCTTTCCTGGTACCGCAGCTCAGCAGGGGTGTTTGGCGCACGGAGCGGTGTCATCAGCCAGGTGCTCAATGCGTACCCCTTGTCCCCCAGAAGCCAACCGACTAGCTGATGCGGTGCCTCGAAAATTTCTGCCACAGTACTCTGGCGCAGGATGAAAGCATCGTGGCAGCTGCCCGGATAGTGGGCATTGACAGCGAGAATCACCTGTCTGTGGTCACAGACCAACTGCACATTCAAGGAATGGAACCCCTTTCTGTTCCGGAACTCCTCTGCATTCTCTCGCGGAGCACGCAAAGCCACATGCGTGCAGTCAATGGCGCCCTGCACCATGGGGAAGCCCGCTACCCTCGCAAAGCCCATAGCACGGTCATGCTGCTTGTCTGGGGTCATAGGGAAGGAGATGAAGTCTCGTCTCCTTGTGAAGAGGGCATTGGTGACCTGCCGGATGCAGCGATGCACCGCAAACTGGGAGATATTGGCGAGGTCCCCAACAGCAGCTTGGAATGAGCCAGTGGCGTAGAAGTTCAAGGCCACTGTGACCTTCACTGCCACCGACAGAGACGTCCTGGACCTCAGCTGAGGCTGCAGATCTGGCTGCAGCAGGTGGCAGAGCTCAGTGACCACCTCCTTGCTGAATCGCAGCCTTCGCAAACACAGCTCCTCGGACATGTGGATGTAGGAGAGCTGTTCACGATATACCCTGGGAGGGTAAGCTCTCCTGTACATGCGCCTGATGGGCCTCCTCCGTCTGGCCATCATTGCCACTCTCTGTCTGCGTCTCACTCTGCTCCGATTGAGCTGGAGCAGGACGACGCCCCCAATCATTGCAGCCCCCATCTTCTCTTTGCCAGAAAAGTAATGAGGTACAGCAACGAAAGTAGCAGCAAAGTTAGGATGAACTAGGCAAAACTACCTCACAAAGCGTTGAGTCAATGTAGAAGTCTCTCTCTCTCTCTCTCCGAATCTCTCTCTCTCTCTCAGAACGAGTGGTGCATAAATGTCGACCACAGAAAAAGACAGGAAGAGGCCCCCTTTAAATAGCGCCCCCCCCAGCCCCAGACCGATTGATAACGTTCCAGTCTTCCGGTCGTTGGAAGCGCCAGGCGGTAAGGCAGGGGGCGCCACTCAATTTCCGCTCCGGGGCGCCCCAAGGGCGTTGCACCACGGACTGACGTCACAATCTGCGCGCGCAGGTGGTCGCAGCGGTAAGTTTTAGCGCTGCCGCACAATCTCAAGTTAAGTTCTCGAGCGGCGCAAACAGCGCTGCGCCCGGGCGTTAGCGCCTTAACGCCCCATTAGCGCCCATTTAAGGCGCTAACGGGAGGCTCAACCAACTGAATTTTTACCCCAAAGAACATTAAAATGCCACTCAATGTGCTGAAGACCTCTTTATCTAACATTGTTTTACGTTACGACTGCACAGTTTACTAAGCAACACAGCGCATTCAATTTGGTACAGTACGAATCAAATATGTTGGATTTTTTACCATATCAAGTTGCTAATCCAAATAATTCAAGAATATGGATGTGGCAAATTGTTTTACTTTGGTGTAAAACGATTCTATTATCCTGTTCATACATGTCCCATCTATTTAGACACACAAATGCAAAATGTAATTCGCCAAAAGAGTGTATTGCAAGGTTAACCCATTCTAATGAGTTTTTGTGCACTTGAACTTCACGTTTTGACAGCTGAAACACCTCATAACCAGTGTCTCCCAAACACGTGTGCACTCTCAACATGTGGTGACCTATAGGCTATGATTCATCTTTGAACCAGTGGATTTTGTGAAGCAGCGTGGCTGTTGTGACTAAACGAAGCATAGTGGGGAATTGTTAAACAATGTAACCGATTTTAACACAAAGCTGTCAGAACATATAGGTGCACAGTTCCAAGTCACAGCCTGGAAACCCATTCTGTATGGAAGAGATACGGCATGATTTATTTTGCCAGTTAACATTTGAAGCCAAAGCGATGAAATAACGAAGAGTTGCCTTCACCTGTAAACAATTGGCAGGTTTGGGAAGAGGCCATGTTTTGAAATTTAAAAATATGTGGCAAAGCTTGATAAACCTTAAGAATTTCGTGAGAAAGTTCTTGCCGAACAGCAAAGTTTGGTTCGGATGAAACTAAGCTGAAAGTGGGTCATTAATACTGTAATACTCCAGATAATTTGGTAAGCTTCTGTAGATGATTTTGTCTTTGCTGTACACAAATATATTGGGCTGGATTTTACCAACCTTGGCAAGTCTGTGGCGGGTGACGTCGGTGGCGGGTTCCGGCCTCGCTGCTGGCTCCAGCCTGCTGTCCAAAATGATATCCCCCTGATTGGGCTTGCCCAGCGCGTTTGCCGGCCAATTGAAGGAAGCGGGTCTGATGATGTCATTTGATGACACGTCATCAGCCGGTATCCTTAAAGGGACCATGCGCAAATTGATTTTGACAGTTGTGCTGTCAGTGTTCTACAGCATTGAGGTGCTGCAAACACTGACCAGCACTGCATAGAGTTGCACAGCTGCACCCAGGCTCTCCCATGACTCCCTCCATATGCTTATGGAGGGAGTCACAGCACGCAGGGAGGTTCTCTTCCCTTCCAATGGGCGGAAGAGAGTTCCCCAGGAGACCAATGCAGCCTGGTTGCACATTGCACAGGAGGGCACAAGCAGGGATGTTGTCAGGAGGACCAGGCTGCAGTGGCGCAAACCTTTCAATTATCTCATTAGATCAGGAAACGTTAGTACAAAGCCACACTCAACCTCATCCTGCTGTGCCACTCATCACATCCCCATCACTCTGCCTTCCCTACCCTACTCCTGCACATCCTTACTCACACCAACTTACCTTGCACCTCCATCCATCCCTCTCTATCTACATTATCACTTCCCCATCTCACTAGCCACCCTTCACACTCACCCTCATCCTAGTCCAATCGTACCAACTAACAACACACAAGGGTAGGCACTTGGGTGTTTTAGCCAATGTTCATGTAAAGTTTCTGTTAATGTGCTGTCAAACATTGAAACCTTTATTTTGAACACTTTGCATTCTTGGACAGATCTGTGTGCACCTTTGGAAGTGGCTTAGTGAGTTGCAGTGAATGGTGAGACAGAACGGTGAGTGTGAAAGGAATGGCTTGGGCATTGTACGGATGCTTTTTGGTGTTGGGGTGGGGTGGTGCCAACCTGATGCATCATGTGGCAGCCAGGATATACAACGTCAAGTGAAGTAAATCTGGCCATGGTGAGGCCATCCCTGGCCTCCTGGGCAGCAATGTGCTCGGGTGCTGATGCCCTATGTCCTGTGCAGCATCAGTTGATTGCGGAGAAAGTTGGTGTTGTTGTTGGTGCTGCTGGTGTTGGGGCTGATCATGGTGGGATTCTGAGGACCAAGATGAGATAGTTTCAAGGGCACTGATGCTGCTGTAGTAGATGGCAGGTGAACTTGAGATGACAGAAGCAATCTGTCAATGGTGAGAGAGGTTGTTCCAATGAGGTGACACTGGATACAGAGTTTACTTCAAACACTTGCAACCTGAATAAAGCTGAATCTGTCTTCCAAATGCAGTAAACAACAGCTTCAGAGCTTGGAAAGTGAACAGCTGTGAGATGGGAGCTTTTATAGCACATTTGCAGCTGTCAAGTAATGAGATGATTCCATGGCCAATCAACTCTCAACCTGCTTACCTGACGTGATCCCCGAGCAGCGTAGATCCTGTGGGTGACCTGGTCAACTCTGAAGGTGAGCTCAAAATAGTTCTTAATGGTCTATTAACAAGGTCATAATGACCTGAATTGCCTCCCTCGCCGCTGCGTGTCGGGTCTGCTCAGCGACATTTGGGAAAGGCGCATAGCGGTGGGTTGACAGCGGGGTCCTGACCTGCTGTCAAAAAAAACATTTTCCCACCCGACCCGCCACCGATCGCGCCCACTGACCCCCCGAAAAATCACTCCCATTGTAATCTGGTCATTTTCAATGGAGCCGAGTTTTCCATAATACCTTAAAATTCCTACAAATCATAACGATTAATGAGATACAATTTGCACGCGCTGCACTGTGAAGCTAAATTAAAGGCACAACAAGGTGACCAACCAGATGCAAGAATTACCTAATACTTAAAGCAAGCCTGCAACGGACATTTCTTGGCTTTCCAGTATGGTTTAATGCAGACTGTCCAGAACTCAGAAAGCCCTTTAGTGTGACTAACGTGTATAAATATACACATGTAGACTGGCATTTAGTCATAATCTAGCCTGCCAATTCAGTGCAGCATTGAGGGAGTACTGCAATGCTAAAGATTCCTTCCACCTTTGGGATGTCCTATTAAACTAGGCCCAGTCTGGTCGTTGAGGTGGACCCATGGAAGAAGAGCAGGGCAGCTCTCCCAGTGTCCTGGCCAACATTTTATTCTTCAACCAACCTGACCAAAAACAGATTAACTGGTCACTTATCTCTACTGTATGTGGGACCTTTCTATGTGAACCTTGGCTGCTTACATTGCCTACACTTAATGACTACACTTCAAAATTAATTCATTGTCTGTGAAGGCTCTGGGACATCCTGAGGACCTCAAAGGTGCTTTATGAATACAATTTCATTCTTTTCTCTATATCTCCGTGCATGAAAACATGTATTGTATTTTCACACTGTGCTGTTGTGCGGTGGACATAGTTGTGCCAGGGATGTCAACATGTGGCATATTTTATTTGCTATTTAAATGACCACAGACACGAGCCCCACATTAACTGTGGTTGCAATATTTCATACCGCCAGTTGTGAAACACTAGAGCTTGTGCTGAAGATTTTGGAAACATCAACTGCCTGAAACAAAAGTTCCAACAAGTGGAAAATCATGCCCTTGTTGAAAAATGCCCAACTTCTTCAGCAACGAGACTGTATCTTACACACGTTGGATAGTGACTATATATATAACTCTAAGCGTGCCCAGTGTCTTCTCATGCTGTACCTTATGCTATTGACGTGTGCAGTTACCCTTTCAAGGAGCTACATGTGGTGATCTCCAATATTGAAGTTACACTGCACTTTCTATCAAGGTAAAACAAAATAACCTGGACTGAGTTTCTAATGTAATATCTCCAGCACTGCCACTTCTTTTGCTTCTCAGAAGGAGATCCTAAGCATCCATATTAACACTTCAGGTGCTGGCATTTGAGACTGTACAGATGAAAGAGAACAAACTTTGACACCCTAGACGAGAAGGGTTAATGCCGTACTGTAACTGAAAAATAATTCACAGTTATCTCCACGTTCAGCTGTTTGAACACCAGTCAACTTATTACTCCTACATGAACCCAACAAATAGCCTTTTTACACATCACTTAATATTTAACAAAACACTCAATTTCCAATTAAATGTGATAACCCACAATGTCATCCTAAACTACTCAATGTACCATACGCCTGATTAACAAGTTATGTTTTAGCATTTTGATCTGTATTATCCATATGACAATGTGCTCAGAATAGTTTTCTAATGCCATCTTATTTCAAGGTGTAATCAATGTCATATTTCTTTTAAATATGTTTACCTAATCTTTGTTTTTCAGTGTATGCAATTCATTTTTAATTCTATTTATTTAATGTAGAGGTGCACTCCTCTTTAGATATATTGGTTACATTATCAGTATGAGTTTGAATCAGTGGTTGCACAGTTACCTCGGAGGTAGAAGGTTGTGAGCTGAAGCTGCACTCCAGGGCTTGAAAATATATGTAAAGATATTCTGATTGTAATGCTGGTAATAACACCTTTAAAATAAAATAAATGTATGCAAAGGAGGAGATCTTTCCAGCCATGGTGCCCGTGCCTCATTTGGAGCTATTTACTGTCATTGCATTTTAAGAACATAGGAACAGGAGTAGGCCATTCAGACCCTTGAGCCTGTTCTCCCATTCGATTAGATTATGGCTGACCTGTACCTCAACCAATGTTCCCTGTAAGCTGTGCGGCTGCGTGGCCACGGAGCGCTCCAGGGGCCCCGCGGAGCACACCAGGGGTCCTGCACAGCCAGCTTGCTAGCTTTTCAAAAACCACGCATGCACGATATTTTGAATGGGCCGCGTGGGAAAATTACAGGGAACATTGACCTCAACTCCAATTACCCATCTTTTCTCCATATTCCTTGACACCTTTACCGAACAAAAATCTAACGATCTCAGACTTGAAAATTTCAATTGACCCAGCATCCACAGAATTTTGGAGGATATGATTTCACATTTCCAATACCCTTTGTGTGAGAAAGTACTTCTTAATTTCACTCCTGAGTGACCTAGGTCTAATTTTAAGATTATGCACTCTTGTTCTGGATTCCTCCACCAGAAGAAATATTTTCTCTGTAGCTACCCAATGAATCCCTTTAACATTTTTAAGCGTTCAATTAGATCACCCCTCAATCTTCTAAACTCAAGGGAATACAAGCCAAGTTTATGCAACCTGGCCTCATAATTTAACCCTTGAAGGCCCTATTTTTTATATTCTTTCTTTTCAATACATATCCAATTCCCTTTTCAATTATATCATAATCTCTGCCTCAATAGCCACTTTTTCTAAAGCATTCCATGACCCCTGTGTGCAAAAAATTCTTCAACCTTCTCTGTTCATTCTCCCAATGTTAATTCTGAGTCTATGTCCAATCGTTACTGAATCACCAACCAGTGGAAACAATCTTACACAATTTATCCACTGAAAAGTTTTCATAATTTTGAAAATCTCCATTAGAAACCCTCTTTAACCTTTCCTATTCCAGTGGGAAATCTCCCATCTTTTCCAGCCGTGGCTCAGTTGGTAGCACTCTCCCCTCTGAATCAAAAGGTTGTGGGTTTAAATCCCACTCCAGGGGACTTGAGCACAAAAATCTAGGCTGATACTCCAGTGCAGTACTGAGGGAGTGCTGCACTGTCGGAGGTGCCGTCTTTGGATGAGACGTTAAACCGAGGCCCCGTCTTCCCTATCAGGTGGACGGAAAAGATCCCGTGGCACTATTTTGAAGAAGAGCAGGGGAGTTATCCCCGGTGTCCTGGCCAGCATTTATCCCTCATTCAAAATCACTAAAAAAAAAATCTGCTCATTATCACATTGCTGTTTGTGGGACCTTGCTTTGTGCAAATTGGCTGCTGCGTTTCATACATTACAACAGTAACTACACTTCAAAAAGTACTTTATTGGCTTTAAAGCGCTTTGGGACGTCCTGAGGTCATGAAAGGGGCAAGGTTTTTTTTTACAGTCTTTCATTCCCCTTATCATTCTAGTGAATCTTCACTGCACTCTTTCCATGGCTCAAATATCCTTCCTACAATGGGGTGCCCAGAAATGCAGGAAATGCAACTGTAGCCTAAGCATTTTTTTGTGCAACTTCAGCCTCACTGCTCAGCTTTTATATTCAGTGCCCGTATACTTAAAACCCATAATTTTTCTACTTGCATTCACACCTTTAAAGATCCTGTGCATCAGCAACCCTAGGTCGCTCTGTTCCTCCACTCCACTTAGAGGATGTCAGGAGGTCCTCTTTCCTGCAAATGGAAGGAGGAGGCCTCCTCAGCAAATCAAGACAGCTTGACTGCAAATTGCTGAGGAGGTGAGTTCGAGGTCTGTGTGCAGACGCACATGGGTTCAGTGTCGAAAAAGGTTCAATGATCTGCTGAGATCACCTAAAGTGTGGCCTCTGTGTTCTGGGAAATGGAAGTTCAAGAGTGAGGGCTCAGGGCGAATGCTATGTAGAATGTTAGTGCTGACACTGGGTGCTTTAGTAGACAGATGATGTCTGGGATTTTGAGGATGTCGGACTTATATTCATCTCCATGTGCCAGCCACCTGTGGTTGAAGCGTAAGCTTACACGAATCTGGCATGGATGAGTGCATCCCTTGCCTGACGGACAGCAATGTGTTCGCCTACTGCTGGATTGGCCACATCCAGCCCTGCAAAGCGTCGCTCCCCGTCCTCCTCCTCATCCTCTTCCTCGTCCTCTTCCTCTTCCTCCGAGGAGGCTGTGTGCTGAGCCACTTGTTCATGCGGCAGCACTAAGCCGTGCTGCTGTGCGATGTTGTGCAGGGCACAGCAGACCACGACGATTCTGGACACCCTGGCTGGTGCATACTGCAAGGCTCCTCCAGATCTGTCTAGGCATCGGAAGTGCATTTTGAACAAGCCGATGGTTTGCTCGATGATGCTTCTGGTGGATAGGTGGCTCAAATTGCCTCAGCATCGTTTGATGGCCTCCTCATCAGTATCATAAGCCTCTTTTTCCGGGGATAGCCCTTGTCACCAAGAAGCCATCCAGAAATAACAACAGAAAACGCTGGAAAAACTCAGCAGGCTGGGCAACATCCGTGGAGAGCGAAACAGAGTTAACATTTCAGGTCGAAACCCTTCGTCGGAACTGAAAGAGCAGGAAATTAAACAGATAAAAATGCAAGGGGAAGGCTGGGGGGAGGAATAAAAGAACAAAAGGCATCTATGGTAAGTAGAGACATTAAGAGATGCTCAAGGCAAGACAAGATGGTAATGGGACAGGTTAAGAAACAAAAGGTGAGGTGTGAAATGCTGGCAGAATGAGAGACAGCTGCCGTGGGGGGAGAGAGAGAAAAAAAAGGAAAAAGGCACGGACCAAAAGAGTGGATAAAATGTATATATATGTGGTAGGGGCCGGGGTTATGATCTGAAATTGTTGAACTCGATATTGAGTCCGGAAGGCTGTAAAGTGCCTAAACGAAAGATGAGGTGCTGTTCCTCGAAGCCATCCAGAAAGTTGGTTTGGCGGATGGAAGAGCTGAGGCACAGTAGACTGGCGCAGGATGAAGGAGTCATGGCAACTGCCAGGATACTTTGCGCAAACATGCAGGATGATCTTCCTGTGGTTACACACCAGCTGGACGTTCAGGGAGTGGAATCACTTGCGGTTGACAAATACAGCTGGGTTGTGATAGGGGGCCCTAATGGCTACATGTGTGCAGTCAATGACGCCCTGCACCATTGGCAAGTCTGCCATATTGGCAAAGCCAACCGCACGCGGCGTCACATTTGGGCCATCCGTGGAGAAGTGGATATAATTGTGCGCCTTTGCAAAGAGGGCATCGGTGACCTACGTGATGCAGGTGTGTGCGGCCGACTGGGAGATGCTGCTTTTGTCTGCAGCTGATCCCTGGAAGAAGCCCGAAGCAAAGAAGTTGAGTGCGGTGGTGACTTTGACAGCCACTGGTAAGGAGTGTCCACCCGCTCCTCTGGGCTCCAGGTGTTGGTGCAGCATTGCGCAGATGTCAGCGACTACATCTCTCGAAAGTCTCAGCCTCCTTTGGCACTGCTGCTCAGTCATGCTGAGGAAGCTGATCCTCTGCCTGTAAACCCTGTGTTGGGGGTATCTCCTGCAGCGAGGTGCAGCCCTGCGCTGAGGCTCTCTGCCCTGTGCATCATCAGGTGGATGAGGAGGAGGATGGCATTCCTGGTGCTGGTGCTGCTGTTGGGGCTGGTTGTGGTGCTGCCGCGGCTGCTCTTCCTCCAAATCTGACGACCAGGATGAGAGGATATAAATGGTTCCCATCCCGTTGCTATAGATTTCACTTGAGGCAAGAAGCTTGCAAGCGCACATTAGAAGTGGCCTGAAATTATTCCAATCAGGTCACACTGCAGACGGCTGTCAGCTTGAACAGTCAAGGTCAGTAGATTTGCAAAATCTTATCCCAAACCTCCAACAACAAGGTTGTTGCATTTGAATGTCAGCCATGTTACAGGAGCGCTTTTAAAGTGCTGCACTAAATACTACAAATCATGTCCTCCAGCAACTCGTCTCCTTGCAGCTGGCCTGTTTCTGACAAGACTGGAAACAGGAGCCAGAGGCACGAAAATGGGAAACCACGATAAAAATAGGATTAGCAAGGCAGTTAACAGGCTGTTAACTGCCTTAACTACCTGTCCCACCGGTTCCAGTCACGTCAGTTTGGCAGCGGCTGAACAGACACTCACGAAAATTGGGTGAGGGCGGGATGGAGGCGGGTTGGGTGTCTGAAGCCATTTTTCCCGATTTTCGCTGCCGACCCGCCTCCAAATCCACCTCCTCAGGGCTATTAAAATCGAGTTCAAAGAGTCTGTATTGCCAGCATACATGTAGAAACTGACCCCATATCTGTGGATGATGCCACAAAGGCAGAGCATGCAGATCAGAAAGAGTGGGTGGGGGGAAGGATAGACCTTTGGGAAACTCCTGAGGTGACTGTGCGGGAGCTTTGATGAGAAGCCATTGCTGGAGATGTGCTGGATGCATTCTGACAGGTAGGTGTGGAACCACACAATGGCAGTCCCACTGAAGTAGGGCAATGGAGGAGAATGGCTTGATTGCCCATGTTGAACGTTGCAGAAGTCAAAGATGACAAGAAGGGATAAAGCACAATGGTCTCAGTCACAGGTGATATCACTCGTGCCTTTGACCAGAATGATCTCAGTTCCATGGGTAGGGTGAAACCAGATTAAAGGGATTCAAGCGGGCCCCCTGGCAGAAAATTCCAAATTCTGACCACCATTTCTGTAAAAAAGTATTCTAACCTCCTCTCCAAGCAACATAATCACACCAAGCTGCATTAAAATACAAAAGAACATAGCCCAGCTGGTTAAGGCACTGCTTGCTTTTAAAGGAAAGTGGATAATTATTTGAAAAAAAATGTAAAAGGGAATGGAGAAAGTGCAGGAAAATGGGACTAAATCTCTCTCTTTCAAATAACGAAATAACTCTTTCAAAAAGACAGCACAGATGCAATGGGATGAATGCCTTCATCGATGCTGTAAAGTTTTCTTAGTCAAACAATACAGATCTAAAGATGAATGTTCCAGGGTACTCAACATTTAGGAAGGACAGACAAAAAGGAAAAGGAGGTGGCATAGCGCTGTTAATAAGAGATGAGATCGGTATGGTAGAGATAAAAGATCTTGGCTCGGCAGATCGTGATATAGAACTGGAATCAGTTTGGGTGGAGCTAAGAAACAGCAAAGGGCGGAAAACATTGGTGGGAGTTGTGTATAGGCCGCCAAACAGTAATGGTAATGTAGGGCACAGTATCAATCAAGAGATTAGAAGTGCATGTAACAAGGGCAATACGGTAATCATGGGGGACTTTAATCTACATATTGACTGGGCAAATCAAATTACCACTAATGGTGTGGAGGACGAATTCTTGGAATGCATGCGAGATGGTTTCCTGGATCAGTATGTGGAGGAACCAACCAGGGAACAGGCTATTCTGGATCTGGTACTGTGTAATGAGAAAGGGCTAATCAATAATCTTGTGGTAAAGGGGCCTTTAGGGACAAGTGACCATAATATGACTGAATTTTACATTAAGTTTGAGAGTGATGTAGTCCAATATGAAACTAAGGTCTTCAATCTAAACAGAGGAAACTACAAGGGTATGAGGGACAAGTTGGCCATGGTAGATTGGGAGACTACACTAAAAGGTATGAAGGTGGACATACAATGGCTAACATTCAAGGAAATAATGCATAATTTGCAACAAACATATTCCTCTAGGGCATAGAAACCCAAAAGGAAAAGTGATCCAACCATGGCTAACAAAAGAAATTAAAGCTAGTATTAAGTCAAAGGAGGAAGCTTATAAAGTTGCCAGAAAAAGTGGTCAGCCTGAGGATTGGGATCTTTTTAGAAATCAGCAAAGGGGGACCAAGAAATTGATAAAGAAAGGGAAAATGGAATATGAGCACAAACTAGCGAAAAATATAAAAACGGATTGTAAAAGCTTCTATAGGTATGTGAAAAGGAAAAGACTGGCAAAGGTAAATGTAGGTCCTTTACAGTCAGAGATGGGAGAATTTATAATGGGGAATGAGGAAATGGCAGAGAAATTAAATAAATACTTTGGGCTGGATTTTGATACTGGGGCGGGTTGGGGTCGTGTCAGCCACTTTTCGTGTTATCCACCTGACTGCAATTGGATGTGGGAGATTGATGCAATTTTTACCTAATTGGGCAATTGAGTTCCAGCATGTGGGAACCCATGAACCAATTAGTGTTTTCAGTCTGAAAGTCGCCTCTGATGATGTCATTATTGCTGCTGCATTGAAGGTCTTCAAAGACTGCCTGGCCTTTGCTATGAGAGGACCTGGATACAAAATGAGCAGCAGCAGCCCTAAGTCTGCTCCCAGATATTTTTACACCACCACTCCCAGATATGTCTCCTCCCCATCCATCCATATATGCATCCATTCACATAGCCATCCATATATGCATCCCCATAGCCAGCCCCTATCCAAATGTGCTCCCGCCAGGTTTCACATTCGTGGTTCAGAACAGGCGTGCTTCACGTAGAAAAAGGGTTAAAATCACAAAAGCCTTTCAAAATGGCATTATAGAGGCAATTTAGTGCTTGTTAAGGGCCTTAACAGCCTATCCCGCCTCTAAGAGGCGGGACGGAGTCGGGACCAGCAGACACAATTGAATGAAAATTGCGTGGAGGCGGGATGGAGGCGGGCTTGTGCCCGCCCGCCAGTTTTCGCAATTTTAACCCCCCACACGTCTCCAAACCCACCTCCACGGGTCAATGAAAATCCAGCCCTTTGTATATGTCTTCACGGAGGAAGACACAAAAAACCTCCTAGAAATACGAGAAAACCAAGGGTGTGGCAAGAATGAGGAACTTAAAAGAAATTATTATTAGTTAAAAAAACAGTACTAGCAAAATTAATGGGACTAAAAGTCGTAAATCCCAAGGACTGGATGATCTACATCCTAGGGTTTTGAATAGTGGACGCATTGGTTGTCATCTTCCAAAATTCTATAGATTCTGGAACGGTTCCTGCAGATTGGAGGATAGCAAATGTAACCCCGCTATTTAAGAAAGGAGGGAGAGAGAAAACGGGGAACTACAGACCTGTTAGCCTCACATCAGAAGTTGGGAAAATGCTGGAATCTATTATAAAGGATGCAATAACTGGGCACTTAGAAACTAATAGTAAGATTGGGCAGAGTCAACATGGATTTATGAAAGGGAAATCCTGTTTGACAAATCTATTGGCGTACTTTGAGGATGTAATTAGTGGAGTAGACAAAGGGGAACCAGTAGATGTGGTGTATTTGGATTTTCAGAAGGCCTTCGATAAGGTCCCACACAAGAGGTTGGTGATCAAAATTAGGGCACATGGTATTGAGGGGTAACATACTAGCATGGATTGAGAATTGGTTAACAGACAGAAAACAAAGAGTAGGGATAAATGGGTCTTTTTCAGGATGGCAGGCTGTGACTAGTGGGGTACCGCAAGGATCGGTGCTTGGGCCCCAGCTATTCACAATCTATATCAATGATTTGGATGAGGGGACTAAATGTAACATTTCCAAATTTGCTGATGACACAAAGCTAGGTGGCAGTGTCAGTTATGAAGAGGATGTGAAGAGGCTTCAAGGGGATCTCGACAGGCTCAGTGAGTGGGCGAGAACATGGCAGATGGAATATAATGTGGATAAATGTGAAGTTATCCACTTTGGTAGAAAAAACAGAAAGGCAAAGTATTTCCTAAATGGTGAAAGATTGTGGAATGCAGATGCTCAAAGGGACCTGGGTGTTCTTGTACATGAGTCACTGAAAGTGAATGTGCAGGTGCAGCAAGCCATTAGGAAGACAAATGGTATGCTGGCCTTCATTACAAGAGGATTTGAGTACAGGAGTAAAGAAGCCTTACTCCAATTATATAGGGCCTTGGTGAGACCACACCTGGAGTACTGTGTACAATTTTGGTCTCCTTACCTAAGGAAGGATATACTTGCCATAGAGGGAGTGCAACGAAGGTTCACGAGATTGATTCCTGGGATGGCGGGACTGTCGTATGAGAAGAGATTGAGTAAACTAGGCCTGTATTCTCTTGAATTCAGAAGAATGAGAGGGATCTCATTGAAGCATACAAAATTATTACAGGGCTTGATAGGATGGATGCTGGGAGAATGTTTCCCTTGGCTGGGGAGTCTAGAACCAGGGGCCACAGCCTCAGGATAAAGGGTAGGCCATTCAGGACTGAGATGAGAAGAAATTTCTTCACACAGAGGGTGGTGAATCTTTGGAATTCTCTACCCCAGAGGGTTGTGGGGCTCAGTCATTGGGTATATACAAAACAGAAGTCGATAGATTTCTGACTAGTAAGGCATCAAGGAATATGGCGATAGGGCCGGTGAATGGAGTTGAGGCAGAAGATCAGCCATGATCTTATTGAATGGTGGAGTAGGCTCGAAGGGCCGAATGGCCTACTCCTGCTCCTATTTCTTATGTTCTTATCCCAGGTTTAATCCCCACTGTGTGTTGAAATAGCTGATCTTAGGCAGGACTGCATAAAATTACAAAAGGATATGGATAGATTAAGTGAATGGGCAAAATTGTGGCAAATGGATTTCAATGTATGCAAAAGTGAGGTAATCCACTTTGGACCTAAAATGGATAGAACAGGGTACTTGGGAAAAGCTAAAAACAGTGGAGGTCCAAAGAGACTTGGGGGGTGGGGGTGGGGTGGGGGGGGGGGGCGTCCAGGTACATAGATCATTAAAATGTCATGAACAGGTGCAGAAAATAATCAAAAAGGCTAATGGAATGCTGGCCTTTATATCGAGAGGACTAGAATATAAGGGGGTAGAAGTTATGCTGCAGCTATACAAAACCCTGGTTAGACCACACCTGGAGTACTGTGAGCAGCTCTGGCACCACACCTTAGGAAGGATATATTGGCCTTGGAGCAAGTGCAACGTAGGTTTACCAGAATGATACATGGACACCAAGGGTTAAATTATGAGGAGAGATTACACAAAGTAGGGTTGTATTCCTTAGAATTTAGAAGGTTAAGGGGCGATTTGATCAAAGTTTTCAAGATATTAAGGGGAACAGATAGGGTAGATAGAGAGAAGCTATTTCCGCTGGTTGGGGATTCTAGGACTAGGGGGCATAGTCTAAAAATTAGAGCCAGACCTTTCAGGAGTGAAATTAGGAAACACTTCTATACACACAGGGTGGTAGAAGTTTGGAACTCTCTTCCGCTAACAGCAATTGATGCTAGATCAATTGTTAATTTTAAATCTGAGATGGATAGATTTTTGTTAACAAAAGGTATTAAGGATATGGGCCAAAGGCAGGTATATGGATTTAGGTCACAGATCAGCCATGATCTCATTGAACAGGCTCGGGGGGCTAAATGGCCTACTCCTGTTCCTATGTTCCTATGTTACAATTGGCTTTAGTATCCTTGGACTAGGAGGAGGGAAATCACCTCGGGTTCCTGCTCCTGATTGCTATTCACTGCTGGAATTTTCTGTGTATATGAACATAGGATCGAAACAGAATTGGGCACGGCTGACTAATCTAATTGAATTTTTTGATGAAGTAACAGGGAGGATTGATGAAGGGAATGCAATGGATGTTGTCTACATGGATTTTAGGAAGGCGTTTGACAAAGTACCACATAGAAGGCTGGTTAACAAAATTGAGGCTCATGGAATAGGTGGGTCAGTGCAGCTTGGATAAGGAATTGGCTTAAGGACAGAAAACAGTGAGTTGTGGTAAATGGCTATTTTTCAAACTGGAGGATGGTAGACAGTGGTGTTCCCCAAGGGTCAGTGCTGGGGCCACTGCTTTTTTGATATATATATAAATGACCTGGATATTGGAATACAGAGTAGAATTTCTAAATTTGCCGATGACACCAAACTTGGGGGTGTGGCAAACAGTGATGATGATACCAATTGACTGCAACAGGACATAGATAGGCTAGCAGAATGGGCAGACAAGTGCCAGATGGAATTTTATACAGAGAAGTGTGAGGTGATGCATTTTGGCAGAAGGAACAGGGAGAGGCAATATACACTTAATTGCACAGTTTTAAAGAGTGTGCAGGGACAGAGTAACCTGGGAGTTAATGTGCATAGGTCCCTGAAGGTGGCGGGACATATTGAGAGAGTGGTTAGCAAATCATATGGGATCTTGGGCTTCATAAACAGAGCTATTGAGTACAAAAGTAGAGAAGTTATGCTGAACCTTTATAAAGCACTGGTTAGGCCACAACTGGAGTATTGCGATCCAGTTCTGGTCACCACACTTTAGGAAGGGTGTGAAGGCCCTTGAGAGGGTGCAGAGGAGATTTACCAGAATGGTTCCGGGGATGGGGGATCTTAGCTACAAGTACAGGTTGGAGAAGCTGGATTTGTTTTCATTAGAGCAAAGGAGGTTGAGGGGTGATTTGATAGGGGTGTACAAGATTATGATGGGTTTGGATAGGCTAGACGGGGAAAGGCTGTTCCCACTAGTTAATGGTACAAGCACAAGGGGACACAGATTTAAGGTTTTGGGCAAGAGATACAGGGGAGACGTGAGGAAAAAACATTTTACGCAGCGAGTGGTGATGACCTGGAACTCGCTGCCGACGGAAGTGGTGGAAGCGGAGACACTCAATGTTTTCAAGGGAAGACTGAATAGGCACTTGAGGGAAATAAACTTGCAGGGCTACTGGGATAGAGCGGGGGAATTGGACTGACTGGATTGCTCTGCAGAGAGCCGGCACGGACTCAATGGGCCGAATGGCCTCCTTCTGTGCTGTTATGACTCTATGGGTTGGATTTTGATACTGGGGCGGGTTGGGGTCGTGTCATCCACTTTTCGTGTTATCCACCCGACTGCAATTGGATGTGGGAGATTGATGCGATTTTCACCTAATTGGGCAATTGAGTTCCAGCTTGTGGGAACCCATGAACCAATTAGTGTTTTCAGTCTGAAAGTCGCCTCTGATGATGTCATCATTGCTGCTGCATTGAAGGTCTTCAGAGACTGCCTGGCCTTTGCTGTGAGAGGAGCTGGATGCAAAATGAGCAGCAGCAGCCCTAAGTCTGCTCCCAGATATTTTTGCACCACCACTCCCAGATATGTCTCCTCCTCATCCATCCATCCAGATATGTCTCCTCCTCATCCATCCATCCATTCAGATATGCCAGCCAGTCAGCCAGCCAGATGTGCTCCCGCCAGGTTTCACATTCGTGGTTCAGAACAGGCGTGCTTCACATAGAAAAAGGGTTAAAATCACAAAGGCCTTTCAAAATGGCATTACAGAGGCAATTTAGTGCTTGTTAAGGGCCTTAACAGCCTATCCCACCTCTTAGAGGCGGGACGGATTCGGGACCAGCAGACACGATTTAATGAAAATTGTGTGGAGGCGGGATGGAGGCGGGCTTATGCCCGCCCACCAGTTTTCACAATTTTAACGCCCCACACGCCTCCAAACCCACCTCCACGGGTCAATGAAAATCCAGCCCTATGACTCTATGGGCTGGATTTTGTCTTGGGGTCGTGTCATCCGCATTTCGTGTTCCCCCCCGACTCCAGATTAATGTGGATGAATGATGCAATTTTCACTTAATTGGGCAATTGAGTTCCAGCATGTGGGAATCCATGAACCAATTAGTGGTTTCAGTCTGAAAGTCGCCTGTGATGATGTCATCATTGCTGCTGCATTGCAGGTCAGAGACTGCCTGCCTGGTCTCTGTTGGTGAGAGAGGACCTGCCTGTGGCGGGGGGGGGGAGGAGATGACCTGCCTGTGTGTGTGTGTGTGTGTGTGTGGTGGGGGTGTGGGGGTGGTGGGGTGGGGGGGGGGGGGGGAGGGGAGAGAGAGAGAATTTTTTTCTTTTGCAACCAAGTCCTCCCAGGCCGTCTCTTAAGACATTCAATGCAGCAGCATCAGAGGCGACTTTCACACCTAATACTACTACTACCTTCATCACATCTCCGTTGTAATAGTGGACCTGCAGCTGATAGTCAGCTATCCACTTGTGCTCCCGCCAGGTTTCACTGGCGTGTTTCACATCAGGCGTACTTCACATCGGAAAAGGGTTAAACTATCTAAAACGTTTCAAAATGGCATTACAGAGCCAATTTAGGGCTTGTTAAGGGCTTTAATGGCCTCTCCTGCCTCTTGGAGGCAGGACGGAGTCGGTAACCCCGCGACTGATTTTGTCAAAATTGCGTGGAGGCGGGATGGAGTCGGGATAGGGTCGGGACCCCCGACCCCGCAACTTTAACCCCCCACACGCCTCCAAACCAGACTCCACGGGTCATTCATAATCCAGCCCTATGGCTGCAATGCCCTTGATGGCGAATAGCTTGCCAATTGTCACTGTCCTGAACTCACAAATGAAAAACGGTACTGGAGGCAGGTACTGAAGGGCTACTGTGCCAATGGAATCACACCCCAGCAAGAGTTGCATCTTCAGCAAAGGAGTGGAAAAGCTACTAAAAATACTTAAATACAAGCAGATCTCCCATGGTGCTGCTTACAAGTAGGTTAGGCTCCAGAGCATGGTTGTGATATTCGGTTGTTAACGTGGTCTGTTTTTAAGGCCACTGCTCTAAATAGGCAAATCTGGGTAATCGCTACTCATAAATTGCTGGGGACAGCTGTAGTTACTTGTAAATTTCAGGCTCCAGGTTAATTTTTGGCTACGTTTCTTTTTAATATTGCTTTGCACCTGTAACAAAGTGTTATAATCTGTGTGTGATGTCTGGAGTGTGAAGCACGCATGCTAGATGCAAATTTTTTATATATACAATAGATAAATATAAGACAAAACTAATACCTTATGTTAAAAAATATAAAATATATGTTTCAGCAAATATTAAAATACACAAAATTAATTATGCAGACATAATACGTGACGGTAACAGCTTTTTGTCACTTAAGTATTGCAGGTCTATATAACTCATGCATGAGTTCTAAGTGCTTCACTCATATGATAATCATGGTATCACTCCTGTTCCTGTCAAGCACCGCCCCCTCCCTCCCCCGCATCTCTATAGATGAACTGTTTCTTTGGCCAAGGTGAATTATTCTGATGAGGACTGCTCTATAGCCTGACTTTGCAACCCTGGCAAAATTAGGGCTTCTTCCCCCCATGCTGAGAGCGAACCTGTGCTTGTAGCCAGCAAGGCTGGTCTAATCGAATTTTGTGAGGTAAACCCCTTTTACATACAGAAAGGCATTGAAAAGTCATCATGTGTCTCTCACTGGAGTGGTCTGACTAATCTCCAGAGTCGATCATTGTGGAACCATATCTTAATTAGTACAGGTTGGGTACATTGGGTGTCAGGTTAGTGCCCTTTAAACAGGTGGAACATGCGACTTGTGTGAACGTCACTAATTCTTACCGAGGTCACCTTTCTCATCTTCCATCATGAAATGCAGGACTAGTTGCATTAGTTGAGAGCGACCTCTTTTGAGAATGGTAATGTTAAGGAGGAAGAGCAAAACACAAAGTGGTACTCTGGTACAGCACCTCAATTTCAAAATTCTCATCCTTGTTTTCAAATCCCTCCATGGCCTCGCCCCCCTCCCTATCTCTGTAATCTCCTTCAGCCCCACAACCCCCCCGAGATATCTGCGCTCCTCTAATTCTGCCCTCCTGAGCATCCCTGATTATAATCGCTCAACCATTGGTGGCCGTGCCTTCTGTTGTCTAGGCCCTAAACTCTGGAATTCCCTGTCTAAACCTCTCCGCCTTGCTACCTCTGTTTCCTCCTTTAAGACGCTCCTTAAAACCTACCTCTTTGACCAAGCTTTTGGTCACCTGCCCTAACTTATCCTTAAGTGGCTCGGTGTCAATTCTTTTGTCTTATAATACTCCTGTGCAGCACCTTGGGACATTTTACTACATTATAAAGGTGCTATATAAATACAAGTTGTTGTTATTGTTAAGAACTAGACTACAGGAACAAGATACCAAACATTGAATATAGATTATTGCCATTGACTCGACTGATATCCAAGAAAAATTTCATTCAGAATTAGAAAATTATTACTATAGCCAACAGCAAGCTATGGTCTAACATGTCTCTAGATGTCTCCCTCACAAGTCAATATACCAAAATACAGATTTTTTTCAATAAAACATGAAGCGATGCAACAGAAAGGTTAATGACTGGAGATTTTAAGTACTAGAGGGATGAATTTTGATGGGCTAAATGACCTTTACCATATCTGACTTTTTATATTACATAATACATAGAATTTACAGCACAGAAACAGGCCATTCGGCCTATGCCAGTCTATGTCGGTGTTTATGCTCCACACAAGCCTTATCGCTCTCTATTTATTTCATCTCCCTGTGCCTTCTATTCCTTTCTCTCTCATGTACTTACCTAGCTTCGCCTTAAATGCATCTATGCTATTCGTGTCAACCACTCCATGTGGTAGCGAGTTCCATATTCTCACCACTCCCTGAGTAAAGAAGTTTCTCCTGAATTCCTTATTGGATTTATGAATGACTATCTAATATTTATGGCCTCTAGTTTTGGACTCTCCCACAAGTAGAAGCATATTCTCTATGTCTACCCTATCGAACCTCTTTATAATTTTAAAGGCTTCTATCAGGTCACTTCTCAATCTTCCCTTTTCCAGAGAAAAGAGCCCCCTCCTGTTCAATCTTTCCTGACAGTTGAATGCTCTCAGTTCTGGTATCATCCTTGTAAATCTTTTTTGCACTTTCTCAAGTGCTTCTATATCCTATATTCTATATTTTGTAATATGGAGACCAGAACTGTGCGCAGTATTCTTAGTGTGGTCTAACTAAGGTTCTATATAGGTTTAAAATAACCTGAAACGTTAACTCTCTTTCTCTCTCCACGGATGCTGCCTGGCCTGCTGAGTTTTTCCAGCGTTTTCTGTTGTCATTTAAAATAACTTTGTTGCTTTTGAAATCTATTCCTCTACAAATGAACCCCAGTACTTTGTTTGCATTTTTTATGGCTTTGTTAACCTGCTTTACTACTTTTAATGATCTGTGAATCTATACTCCTAGATCCCGTTGCACCTCTTCCCCATTTAAACTATTGTTTTCCAATGGGTAGGTGACCTCCTTATTCCTCCTACCAAAATGCACCACCTCACACTTATCTATATTGAAATTTATTTGTCATTTGCATGTCCATTCTGCAAGTTTGTTAACATCGTCTTATATTTTGTTGCAGTCCTGCTCAGTATTAACTATAGCCCACAAATTGGTGTCAACCCAATATTCTGATGGGATTGTAGAATTGAAGGAAAAGAAATTGAAGGGCTACGGGGAAAGGGCGGGGGAGTGGGACTAGCTGAAGTGCTCTTGCAGAGAGCCGGCACAGGCTCGACGGGCCGAATGGCCTCCTTCTGTGCTGTAACCATTCTATGATTCTATGATTCTAAGTCTGAAGTCAGTGTTACAGCTGATGATAAGTTCACTGCCCAATTGATGAGTGACAGTCTGACCAAATAGCATAAAAAGACAGGTAAATTTCAGGTGATTTACAGGCTGAGCTTAGTAACAAACTGGGGTACTAGTCAAGAATAAATCTGTTGAAGATAACTAGATATCCTTCAAAAACCATAAGTAGAATATGCAGGACAAGTACTTACCTAAGTACAGCAAAGGCAAAATAAATGTAAAAAAGCTCCAAAATGGATCAACATCAAAATTCAACAGGAGATGAGGAAAATAAAAGATTTACAAAGCTTGAAGGGAGAAGGCAATGGGTGACCATTGCACAATGTACAAAATTAACCAGAAGCAGGTCCAAAATGGAATTGGGGTGCCACCTGGAAGGAATATTGTGGCAGAGGCAAAATATAACAACAACTTTAATTTATATAGCGCTTTTAACATAGTAAAACGTCCCAAGGCACTTCATAGGAGCATTATCAAACAAAATATGACACTGAACCACATAAGGAGTTATTAGGACAGGTGACTAAAAGCTTCGTCAAAGAGGTAGGTTTTAAGGAGCATCTTAAAAGAGGAGAGAGAGGTAGCGAGGCAGAGCGGCTTATGGAGGGAATTCCAGAGCTTAGGGCCTAGGCAGCTGAAGGCACGGCCGCCAATGATGGAGCGAAGAAAATCGGGGATGCGTATGAGTTGGAGGAGCGTAAGAGTTGGAGGAGCACAGAGATCTCGGAGCATTGTAGGGCTGGAGGAGTTTACAGAGATAGGGAGTGGCAAACCTCAAAATTCCTCCAATAGTATAATAGCAAGAAGGTAGTCAGGGAGCAAGTTAAAATCCTTAGGGACCATAGTTAACATATTAAATGATTACTTCCTGGAGGCTTTCACCATGGAGGACCCTAATAATATATCATCCAACATAAGAACATAAGAAATAGGAGCAGGAGTAGGCCATTCGGCCCTTCGATCCTGCTCCGCCATTCAATGAGATCATGGCTGATCTTCTGCCTCAACTCCATTCACCGGCCTTATCACCATATCCCTTGATGCCCTTACTAGTCAGAAATCTATCGACTTCTGTTTTGAATATACCCAATGACTGAGCCTTCACAGCCCTCTGAGGTAGAGAATTCCAAAGATTCACCACCCTCTGTGTGAAGAAATTTCTTCTCATCTCAGTCCTGAATGGCCTACTCTTTATCCTGAGGATGTGGCCCCTGGTTCTAGACTCCCCAGCCAAGGGAAACATTCTCCCAGCATCCACCCGATCAAGCCCTGTAATAATTTTGTATGCTTCAATGAGATCCCCTCTCATTCTTCTGAATTCAAGAGAATACAGGCCTAGTTTACTCAATCTCTTCTCATACGACAGTCCCGCCATCCCAGGAATCAATCTCGTGAACCTTCGTTGCACTCCCTCTATGGCAAGTATATCCTTCCTTAGGTAAGGAGACCAAAATTGTACACAGTACTCCAGGTGTGGTCTCACCAAGGCCCTATATAATTGGAGTAAGACTTCTTTACTCCTGTACTCAAATCCTCTTGTAACGAAGGCCAGCATACCATTTGCCTTCCTAATGGCTTGCTGCACCTGCACATTCACTTTCAGTGACTCATGTACAAGGACACCCAGGAACCCTTTGAGCATCTGCATTCCCCAATCTTTCACCATTTAGGAAATACTCTGCCTTTCTGTTTTTTCCAGCAAAGCGGATAACTTCACATTTATCCACATTATATTCCATCTGCCATGTTCTCGTCCACTCACTGAGCCTGTCGAGATCCCCTTGAAGCCTCTTCACATCCTCTTCGCAACTGACACTGCCACCTAGCTTTGTATCATCAGCAAATTTGGAAATGTTACATTTAGTCCCCTCATCCAAATCATTGATATAGATTGTGAATAGCTGGGGCCCAAGCACCGATCCTTGCGGTACCCCACTAGTCACAGCCTGCCATCCTGAAAAAGACCCATTTATCCCTACTCTTTGTTTTCTGTCTGTTAACCAATTCTCAATCCATGCTAGTATATTACCCCCAATTCCATGTGCCCTAATTTTGTTCACCAACCTCTTGTGTGGGACCTTATCGAAGGCCTTCTGAAAATCCAAATACACCACATCTACCGGTTCCCCTTTGTCGACTCCACTAGTTACATCCTCAAAGAACTCCAACAGGTTTGTCAAACAGGATTTCCCTTTCATAAATCCATGTTGACTCTGCCCAATCTTACTATTAGTTTCTAAGTGCCCAGTTATTGCATCCTTTATAATCGATTCCAGCATTTTCTCAAACACACAGGGCTGGATTTTTCCAACCTCGGCGGGTCCGTGGCGGGCGATGTCCTTGACGTGTGGGGACCTCGCATCTGTCTGGATCCCGGCCTCCAACAAGATTTTACGTTGATTGGGCTTCTTAAGCCTGCCCTGCGAGGTTCCCAGCCAATTAATAGGAAGCGGGTCTGATGACATCATTTAATGACACGGCATCAGACGGTTTCCTTAAAGGGGCCATGTCCAGATTGATTTTGACAGTTCTGCTGTCAGTGTTCCACAGCATTGAGGTGCTGCAAACACTGACAAGCACTGCACAGAGGTGCACAGCTGCACCCAGGTTCTCCCGTGACTCCCTTCATATGCTTATGGAGGGAGTCGCAGCACACAGGGAGGTTCTCTTCCCTTCACATGGGCGGAAGACACCTCCCCAGGAGACCACGTAACCTGGCTGCACATTGCACAGGAGGACACAAGCAGGGATTTCATCAGGAGGACCAGGCTGCAGTGGCGCAAACATTTCAATATTCTCATTAGATCACGAAATGTTACTGCAAAGACACACTCAACCTCATCCTCCTGTGCCACTCATCATATCCCCATCGCTCTGCCTTCCCTAACGTACTCCTGCACATCCTTACTCACACCAACTTACCTTGCATCTCCACCCATCCCTCTCTATCTACATTATCACTTCCCCATCTCACTAGCCATCCCTCACACTCACCCTCATCCTAGGGCAATCATACCAACTAACAACACACAAGGGTAGGCACTTGGGTGTTTTAGCCAATGTTCGTGTAAACTTTCTGTTATTGTGTTGTCAAGCATTGAAATCCGTATCGTCACCACTTTGCCTTCTTGGACAGATTTGTGTGCACCTCTGAAAGTGTCTTAGTGAGTTCCAGTGAATGGTGAGACAACGTCTCCCCCCACCAGCCCCCCGCAATGGTGATGAGTGTGAAAGGAATGGCTTGGACATTGTAGGGATGCTTTATGGTCCTGGTGTGGGGTGGTGCCAACTTGGCGCATCACGTGGCAGCCAGCGTGTACAGCATCAAGTGAAGTAAATCTGGACATGGTGAGGCCATTGCTGGTGTCTCGGGCAGCAATGTGCACGGGTGATGATGCCATGTCCAGTGCAGCATCAGTTGATTGCGGAGAAGGCTGGTGTGGATGTTGGTGCAACTGGTGTGCCCGGTGATGCTGGTGTTGGGGCTGATCGTGTTGGGATTCTGAGGACCAAGGTGAGATTTTTTCAAGGGCACCGATGCTGATGGAGTAGATCGCAGGTGAGGTTGAGATGACAGAAGTAATCTGTCAATGTTGAGATCGGTGACAGCGGATAGAGAGATTACTCCAAACACTTCAAAAGTGCATAAAGCTCAAAAGTGGGTTCTAAATACTGAAGGCTGAAGCTTCTGAGATTGGAAAGTGACCAGCTGTAAAATGGCAGGTTTTAAGCCACTTTTGAAGCTGTCACCTATTGAAAGAAATGAAGAGTTGTTCAGAACCCGACATACTGACCTGGCGTGATCCCCGAGTGACGGAACCTCGTGGAAAACTTGGCAAAATGCTTTGGAGCTGGGAAAATGGCGATTTCATTCCTTTAAACACCCTCCTAACAAGCACAATTGAATGACCTGCCGCTTAGTGCCGTGTCTGCAAAGCGCAGGCAGAAACGACACCTGGGAAACTGACAAGGAGGCGTCATTCTCTACACATTTGCAGACATCGCGGCTGCGAAACCTGCCAGAGCTTCCTGCATTTCTTGCTGCCCCTCCAGGATCACCCTCTTCCTCGATGGCCCCCGAGGCTCAGTGTCTGCATGAAGCTGAGCAGAGCTTGGAGCGTCCTGCGCCCTCTAGCAAGGAGTCTCCACTGCTGTCCCTGTCAACACCATCTGCTCTTGCTCACTTGTGAAGTGTGAGACACCAGGTGACGACACTACTCTATCTCGCATAGGACCCACCGAGGTGTGTGTACCTGTGCTGCTGCTGACGGTGCACCCTCAGATGCTGGAGGCTCCTCTGAGGAGTCATCTTCCTCCTCCGGCTGGACAGTGGGGGGGGGGCTCTTGATGGACCTGTGGGAGAGTAAAGAGATGATTTAGAACATAAGAACATAAGAAATAGGAGCAGGAGCAGGCCATTTGGCCCCTCGAGCCTACCCCGCCATTCAATAAGATCATGGCTGATCTGATCTTGGCCTCAACTCCACTTTCCCGCCCTGCCCACCATAACCCTTGACTCCCCTGTTGCTCAAAAATCTGTCTATCTCCACCTTGAATATGTTCAATGACTCCGCCTCCACAGCTCTCTGGGGTAGAGAATTCCAAAGATTCATGACCCTCTGGAAGGAATTCCTCCTCATCTCTGTCTTAAATGGGCAACACCTTATTCTGAAACTATGCCCCCTAGTTCTAGATTCCCCCACGAGGGGAAACATCCTCTCTGCATCTACCTTGTCGAGCCCCCTCAGAATCTTATGTTTCAATAAGATCACCTCTCATTCTTCTAAACTCCAATGAGTATCGGCCCAACCTGCTCAACCTTTCTTCATAAGACAACCCCTTCATCTCAGAAATTAACCGAGTGAACCTTCTTTGATCTGCCTCCAATGCAAGTATATCCCTCCTTAAATAAATTTAGAAGTGTTATATTAAGAATGGGTGATGATACCATTATGCGCATGATGAACATTCACTGGCTGCTGACATCAGTCACCATATGAGTAACTGCTGTATGCCATGTGGCTGTATGAGATGTAATTCTGTCACCAGGTTGCTGAGAGGTCCCCCTCTCTCCGTCTCCCACCGCCAGCATCTCTGCAATGCTCGAGACCTCCAGGGCCACCTCCTCTGCTGCAGTCAAAGTACTGAAGGATGGAGGGCCACCTCCAGTTCTCTCCCTCTCCCTGTTGTTGTGAGCTCTCTTCTCCTGCAAGGAGGGAAAGAAGAGAAGTATGAGAGAGAGTGATGGAATGAGTGTGAGGAATGTGTGGCTTACATCTGTAGAGGGTGACTATGAGGGAGTGTGGTGCCAGTGCCAATTGGCCTCTTTCTGTGGTGTTACTTGGTATGATTACATTAGGATGAGGGTGAGTGTGAGGGGTGGTTAGTCAGATGGGGATGTGAGTATGTACATAGAGAAGGATGGGTGGAGGTGCAAGGTATGTTGGTGTGAGTAATGATGTGCAGGAGTAGGCTTGGGAAGGCAGAGTGATGGGGATGTGGTGACAGACACAGCAGGATGAAGTTGAGTGAGGCATTGCACTCACCTTTCCAGACCCCATGAGATCATTGAATCTCTTCCCGCACTGTACCCATGTCCTCCTGACGACATCCCTGCTGTTGACCTCCTCAGCAATTTGGAGCTATGCCCTTTTGGTCTCTTGGGGAGGTCTCTTCCGCCCATCAGCAGGGAAGAGGGCCCCCCTGCGTGCTCTCACTCCTGCCACAAGAATATGTAGGGATTCATCTGAAAACCGGGGTGCAGCCCTCTGTCTTTGTGAACTCATTTTTCTAATTCTCAGCAACAACACACTCCTCTCCAATACTCCCTCCACACTCCTACATCAACCTTCAAATGCGATGTGGCCAAGGCTGCTTTAAATATCCCTGCTGGAAATGAGTCATCGATGATGTCATCAAACCCACACCCTTTAATTGGGCCTGGGAAACGCGCATGCCTGCTTTAATAGGCGCCATTACGCTAAAGTCGCTCTGAAGAGCAGGCTGATCAAGACATTGTGGTGCCGACCCGTTACGCGGGCCAAATAGTTTATATCACCAATCAGTTGGACTTAACTCCCCAGAGGTCATAGTGAAGATGTACAATACTCTAATCAGGCTGCACTTGGAGTACTGCATACATTTGTGATTACTGTGGCATAAGGGGACCATCCAGGTTCTGCCAATAGTGCAGAGGAGAGCAACAAGGCAGATCCCCAGTGTCATAATGAAGGGCTACAGCTTAATTTGATAAGTTATATACTTCAGCCTGAAAAGGCATCAGAAATGGAACCTTGTGGAGTTATATGAAATATTTAACGGAATAGAGAAAGTAAATCAGCAGGACAGTGGACCATAGAAAATAGGTTCCAGTAAATTTAACATTGGGTTTCTGAAAATTGGAGGTGGACCTCCTAGGCTGCGATTTCCCCTACCTCGGTGGGTCTGCGGCGGGTGACATCGGTGGCGAGTCCTGGCCTCGCTGCCAGCTTCAGCCACCAATTGGGCTTTTTAAGCTCGCTCAGCATGTTTGCCGGCCAATTGAAGGAAGTGGGTCTGATGACATCATTTGATGACGCGTCATCAGCCGGTTTCCTTAAAGGGACCATGTGCAAACTGATTTTGACATTTGTGCTGTCAGTGTTCTACAGCATTGAGGTGCTGCAAACACTGACAATCACTGCACAGATGTGCACGGCTGCACCCAGGGTCTCCCGTGACTCCCTCCATATGCTTATGGAGGGAGTCACAGCACGCAGGGAGGTTCTCTTCCCTTCCAATGGGCGGAAGACACCTCCCCAGGAGACAACGCAGCCTGGTTGCACATTGCACAGGAGGACACAAGTAGGGAAGTTGTCAGGAGGACCAGGCTGCAGTGGCGCAAACCTTTCAATGATCTCAGTAGATCACAAAATGTTAGTACAAAGCCACACTCAACCTCATCCTGCTGTGCCACTCATCACATCCCCAACACTCTGTCTTCCCTACCCTACTCCTGCACATCCTTACTCACACCAACTTACCTTGCACCTCCACCCATCCCTCTCTATCTACATTATCACTTCCCCATCTCACGAGCCACCCCTCACACTCACCCACATCCTAGTCCAATCATACCAAGTAACAACACACAAGTGTAGGCACTTGGGTGTTTTATCCAATGTTCATGTAAAGTTTCTGTTAAAGTGCTGTCAAACATTGAAACCTTTATTTTCAACACTTTCTGTTCTTGGACAGATTTGTGTGCACCTTTGGAAGTGGCTTAGTGAATTGCAGTGAATGGTGAGACATAACGGTACCCCCCGCAATGGTGATGAGTGTGAAAGGAATGGCTTGGGCATTGTAGGGATGCTTTATGGTGTTGGTGTGGGGTGGTGCCAACCTGGCGCATCATGTGGCAGCCAGGGTGTACAGCTTCAAGTGAAGTAAATCTGGCCATGGTGAGGCCATCCCTGGCCTCCCGGGCAGCAATGTGGTTCGGTGCTGATGCCTTGTGTCCTGTGCAGCATCAGGTGATTGTGGAGAATGTTGGTGTTGTTGTTGGTGCTGCTGATGTGCCTGGTGCTGCTGGTGTTGGGGCTGATTGTGGTGGGATTCTGAGGACCAAGGTGAGATAGTTTCAAGGGCACCGATGCTGATGTAATAGATGGCAGGTGAACGTGAGATGACAGAAGTGATCTGTCAATGGTGAGCGAGGTTGTTCCAATAAGGTGACACTGGATAGTTTACTCCAAACATTTGCAACCTGCATAACGCTCAATCTGTCTTCCAAATGCAGTAAGCAACAGCTTCTGAGCATGGAAAGTGAACAGCTGTGAGATGGGAGCTTTTATAGCACATTTCTAGCTGTCAATTAATGAGATGATTCCATGGTCATACAACTCCCGACCTGCTTACCTGATGTCATCCACGAGCAGTGTGGACCCTGTGGGCAACCTCGTAAAATGTAAAGGTGAGCTCAAAGTACTTCTTAATGGGTTGTTAACAAGGTCATAATGACCTGAATTGCTTCCCCTGCCGCTGCGTGTCGGGTCTGTTCAGCGCTGACATACCCGACATCTGGGAAAGGTGCATGGCGGCGGGTTGACAGCAGGGTCCTGACCCGCTGTCAAAAAAAAATTCCCACCTGACCCGTCACTGAACGTGCCCGCTGATCCCCCGAAAAATTCCCCCCCCTAGCTTCAGAAACATAGTTCAGATAGTGGTTCAACTGGTCAAAATTAAGGTAGACAGAAAATTATAAGTTTTATATATATAGATACCATAACAAAAGAGTAGAGTGTGAGAAAGGAGTAGGGAAGAAATGTAATTAGGAGGTTCACTAGTTTGATATGTTCTTTCTGCTGTAAAGACTCAGTAACAGGGCAGTGATTTGTCAGCCAGATTGTTGTGAATATTGAGGAGAGGATGGACGAGTTAGTACAAGAGCAGAAGATAGGTCGGTGGTTGTTGTATGTGTGGGAATTAATGGTATAAAACAATGGAAGAGGTGCACAAAAGTAAGTTTTGGCACCTTGCTTGGAAGAAAAAGTGAAATAAATTCATGTTTCTGGGCTCTTGCCTGCCTTTGGTAAATTCCTGAGAAGAATTTTGGGAGGCCAGACAGTGCCTTTTGGAATGCATTGGATTTATAGATAATTGGGACTGCTTTTGGAGCAAGTCAAAATGATACAGAGTAATGGGCTGCATCTCCATAAAGCAGTGATTGGTAGACTAACTGCCCATATGGAAGATTACCTGACCAGTTTTTATGGAGGGAGAGGGTTGTGTATGTAGTAACAGCGAGGAGTGATGCCTCGACCAGAAATAAAAGTGTCGACAAGTAAATGCTATGGGACAAAAAAGCGAAGGATGAAAGGAGAGAAAATAAGTAGTAAGATGGCGAGGGAAGAGCTAGGTATCTTTTATACTCATGCTAAGAGCATACAAATTAAGTTTGTGGAATTGAAAACATATGCTAAAGGAAAATGGGTGATGCAATGGGAATAACTGAGACCATATCAAACCAAGACACTTACTGTCAAATACAAAAAGTGCGGGAAATACACAGCAGATTCATCACAACGCTTGAAAAATGAAAAGATACATTAACGTCTGGGATAGAAACACGGTTTCAGAATGGGACTGGACGTTGCGGACAGACACATGTTATTTAAACATATGCAGTAACATGTGAACACAGGCAGGTGCAGGTCTATGCTTCAGTCCATCTGGAAGCAATTAAAGAGCCTCACTGCAAAAATGCTAAATATGATGTTATTTGGGACTTCATTGTGACTATATAATTTTCTGTACATTTCTCGCATGTGTTTGAAGTTTTTGCTAACCGTTTTGTGTATTTCTGTGGCCTTGTCCAGAGATTATCAAGAAATATTGGTAATTCTGTGCAAGTGTAGGGGTGGGGAATAGTTGGTTAAAACCGTATCTGCATTGTGATATTACCAGACTTAGCAATACATTTTAAAGCATTGTGAACACACCTGAATTAGTAACTGCTTCAACAGCTCAAAAAGGGGCATGCTAAAACTGTTATGATGTCAACTTCCCTGGTACAGGCGGCAAATAACAAAATTAGCAGCTAATTTTCTGGCCAACGGGAAATGACTGGTTGGTGGAGGAGAGCCTGCTAGTCATAGGTGCATAGTTTCGACATTTACACATGCTGTATATTTCCTGACACTACCTTTTATTCGTGTATACCATTACTGGTTGTCTTTCATGACTTGTGTTGAGTGCTCTAAATTACAAAAACTATGAATAAATCTGGACTCACAGTTGTCCTATTAGCTTCAAAATTCAGCAATATTAATTCAATTTATCAACTTTCAAATAATGAAAACAATTGGTAAAACAAGAGCAGAGAAAATATTTTTTAAAAAGCAACGTGCAAAGAACTCAGACAATTTTCCAGCTTCACATGCGTGCCCAAATGGAGCTGGGCAAACGTCCTGGCTGAAATTTCAAACTGGTACTTGTCACACAAACAACTGTACAGGTGAACCCACAGAGCAAGCTTCCAACAAAAACTTGCTGCGTGGTGCATATTCATTTACTCACACATGCAGGGATGCAGAATGGCCACTGAATGTTCTCTTCCAACTTCCAACATCTGAAAGCAATTTCTCTGCTTACAGGACGAAGCAGTACACAAGAACCCAGCAGGAAGAAAGCCTTTAACTAGATTTGAAGACACCATGATGGCAATTCTGGGCATTGTTATCTTCTGTTAGACCATATACAGATTTGAATTAGGAATTCTGCCTCAAAAAATTGACATTATTTTTAACATCATTTTTAATTGTGAGTTATCCCTGTTCTGTTATATGTGAGTTATACCAGCTGTGGCTCAGTGGGTAGCACTCTCGCCTCTGGAGTCAGAAGGTTGTGGGTTCAAGTCCCACTCCAGAGACTTCAGCATGTTATCCAGGCTGAAACTCCAGTGAAGTACTGAGGGAGTGCTGCGCTGTCGGAGGTGCCGGCTTTCAGATGAGACATTAAACCGAGGCCCCGTCTGCCCTCTTAGGTGTTCGTAAAAGATCCCATGGCACTATTTCGAAGAAGAGTAGGGGAGTTCTCCCCGGTGTCCTGGCCAATATTCATACCTCCGCTAACATCACTAAAACAGATTATCTGATCATTATCACATTGCTGTTGGTGGGAGCTTGCTGTGTGCAAATTGGCTGCTGCGTTTCCTACATTACAACAGTGACTCCACTTCAAAAAGTATTTAATTGGCTGTAAATTGCTTTGGGACATCCTGAGGTCATGAAAGGTGCTGTATAAATACAAGAGCTTTTCTTCATTCTTCTGTATGCTTTATGCACACCTTTCACTGCTGATCAGGCACTGAGTGGAGTGGATGGTTGATCCTAATTCAATTCCATGGCATTCAGCATCAGTGCTCCAATGTTGGGTGCTGTTGTCTCTTTAAAGCTAATTTGATGTAATTTCAGTCAGTCCTTTAATGTCATGCTGCAAGTACAGTGAAAAGTAAATGATGGTAAAATTATTGAGCAGGAATGCCTATGTAATAACATATACAAGATCAAAACTGACATTGTACTAAGCCTCACAGGCAAGAAGATCCTATGTTTAATCAGTACTCTGTGCTGAGTTAACTGATCTTGGCCTGGCAGTAATAGTTGGTGTGCTTGTATTAGCCTCAGTACCCTGGACTAGGGAGCAAAAAATTGGACAGGGTTCCCACGCTTGATCACTCTCCCTGCTGAATAATGTGTGCATCAACATCGATGTCGATTTTGTATTTCTTCACTTCACCTGACGAAGGAGCAGTCGCTCCGAAAGCTTGTGATTTCAAATAAAACTGTTGGACTATAACCTGGTGTTGTGCGACTTCTCACTTTTGTCCACCCCAGTCCAACACCGGCATCTCCGCATCATTGCATCAACATCAGGTGAGGACAGGACTGTGCTTGGCTGTGATGCCCTCCGTAGTCAAAAAAGCAAGCACTATTTAGGCTCAGACACGAAAAATAGCCACTTAGGCCAGATACTATGTTGCCCGCTGGCATCTGTGGAACCATATCCTAGCATAGGTCAGCACTTTAAGGAAAGGAAACTGGGGAGAAAAACGGATGCACTGGAACGCTACAGATTTGATTCAGCTATTCAAAGGAAGATCAGTCAGCAGGTACATGGCTTATCAATTTATTGTGTAAATACCAGTTCGGATCCTTAGTAAGTTGAAGGAGCTCCCTGCTGCTCTGTGTTTCTGCATTTACCCTTACAAGGTCAAGTACAGTGCCAGAAATGATCTGCAGTCCACCTGACAGTCCCGAAAACTCAAACCCCTCAGTTGCCCACTCCTTCAACTATCTCTCCAATTTCCCCTTAAATGTTTCCACACTATCTGCCTGCACTTCCTCCCTGGGTAGCCAATTTCCATTGAGCCTCAGAAGCTTCTCACTTCCGACCTTGAGGACCAATTGCTTGCGTGGCATGGGGAAGTGGTGGGGCGATCGTGGGGGAGGGCCGCGGAGGGTCAGGCATCGCGGGGGTCGACATCTGCAGGGCCAGGAGGGGGCACGCTCCGCCCATTGGTACCTGAAAATTGCATTGGGGTCCAATTGACAACATAGGACCCTGATTTGCATGGGCTACTGAGGCACCCGCCCGTGTCAAGGAACCCACCAAAATGGTGGTGGCCTGGACGGCATCGAAAATTGTCCCCCATGTACCAATAAACAAATGACATTGCGGTTTGTGGGAGCTTGTTGTGCGCAAATTGGCTACCGCCTTTCCTACATTACAAACAAATTATAAAACTTGGATTTAAATTCAACATTAGTAATACAAGGAAATATAATTGATTAAAACTATGAAATTTCTACAAACTCTAAGGATGCACGTGTAAACTTTGATTTTCATTGGCGATTAAGACCTGGATAGAACAGGTCAGATCTGTACCACACTATTGCACGCACTAGTGCTAAACCAATTCCACACAGCTCAAGGTTTGCAGTACAGTATTGGATTGCGTTGGGAACAATCTAAGTGTTATCTGCACACAGTTGTTAAGCCACTGTAATTTGCCATCACAAATGAGATAACACTTTAATTATGGATGATAGATAATACAAATACTAAAGAAAGACTTGCATTTATATAGTGCCTTTCATGACCTCAGGCCGTCCCAAAGCGCTTTACAGCCAATACTTTTGGAGTGGAGTCACTGTTGTAATGTGGGAAATGCGGCAACCAATTTGCGCACAGCAAGCTCCCACAAACCGCAATGTGATAATGACCAGATAATCAGTTTTTGTGATGTTGATCGAGGGATAAATCTTGGCCAGGACACCGGGGATAAATCCCCTGCTCCTCTTCAAAATAGTCCCATGGGATCTTTTATGTCTACCTGAGAGGGCAGACGAGGCCTCGGTACAACGTCTCATCCGAAAGACGGCACCTCTGACAGTGCAGCGCTCCCTCAGCACTGAAGTGTCAGCCTAGATTTTTGTGCTCACATCTCTGGAGTGGGACTTGAACCCACAACCTTCTGACTCAGAGGGCGAGAATGCTAACCCCTGAGCCACGGCTGACACTTTAAGGCACAACTCCTACTATACATTATGCATTCAATTAATTAGGTTGAAACCATTAATAGAGCTAAAATAACAGTAACAATATCCGGTAAATACTGGCTTGAATCCTTTTCAATATTTTTTTGTTTTCTTAGACATCTTACAATTTGTCACTGAACACAGTGACAGGAAAGTGAGCATGCATTTGGGAAACTGTACAAACCATGAAAATAGTACTATCATTTCACCAATTTAGAACATAAGAACATAAGAAATAGGAGCAGGAATAGGCCACTTGGCCCCTCGAGCCTGCTCCGCCAATCAGTAAGATCATGGCTGATCTAGGGCTCAAAGCCACTTCCCGGCCCGCTCCCCATAACCCTTCATTCCCTTATCTTGCAAAAATTTGTCTATCTCCACTTTAAATGTATTTAATGACCCAGCCTCCACAGCTCTCTGGGGCAGAGAATTCCACAAATTTACGACCCTCTGAGAGAAGAAGTTCCTCCTCATCTCAGTTCTAAAAGGGCGACCCTTTATTCTGAAACTGTGCCCCCGAGTTCTAGATTTCCCCACGAGGGGAAACATCCCCTCAGCATCTACCCTGTCGAGCCCTCCTCAGTATCTTATATGTTTCGATAAGATCACCTCTCATTCTTCTAAATTCCAATGAGTATAGGCCCAGCCTGCTCAACCTTTCCTCATAAGTCAACCCCCTCATCTCTGGAATTAACCTAGTGAATCGTCTCTGAACTGCCTCCAATGCAAGTATATCCTTCCTTAAATAAGGAGACCAAAACTGTACGCAGTACTCAAGGTGTGGTCTCACCAATACCTTGTACAGTTGTAGCAGGACTTCCCTGCTTTTATACTCCAACCCCCTTGCAATAAAGGCCAACATTCCATTTGCCTTTTTGATTACTTGCTGTACCTGCATACTAACTTACAGTTCTGACGAAAGGTCATCGACCTGAAACGTTAACTCTCTTTCTCTCTCCACGGATGCTGCCTGGCCTGCTGAGTTTTTCCAGCATTTTCTGTTGTTATTTCAGATTTCCAGCATCCGCAGTATTTTGCTATCGTACTAACTTTTTGTGTTTCATGCACAAGGACCCCCAGGTCCCTCTGAACTGTAGCATTTTGTAATCTCTCTCCATTTAAATAATAGTTTGCTTTTTTATTTTTCCTGCCAAAGTGGATAACCTCACACTTTCCCACATTATACGCCATCTGCCAAATGTTTGCCCACTCACCTAGCCTGTCTATATCCCTTTGCAGATTCTTTGAGTCCTCTGCACAACTTGCTTTCCCAACCATCTTTGTATCATCCGCAAACTTGGCTACATTACACTCGATCTCTTCATCCAAGTCATTAATGTAGATTGTAAATAGTTGGGGCCCCAGCACCGATCCTTGTGGCACCCCACTAGTTACCGTTTGCCAACCAGAAAATGACCCATTTATCCCGACTCTCTGCTTTCTGTTAGTTAGCCAATTCTCTATCCATGCTAATATATTACCCCCAACTCCGTGAGCTCTTATTTTATGCAGTAACCTTTTATGTGGCACCTTATTGAATGCCTTCTGGAAATCCAAATACACCACATCCACTGGCTCACCCTTGTCCACCCTGCTTGTTACATCCTCAAAGAACTCCAGCAAATTTGTTAAACATGATTTCCCTTTCCTAAAACCATGCTGACTCTGTTTGACTGCAGTATGTTTTTCTAATTGCCCTGCTACTGCTTCCTTAATGAAGGACTCCAGCATTTTCCCAACAACAGATGTTAGGCTAACTGGTCTATAGTTTCTTGCTTTCTGTCTCCCCCCTTTCTTAAATAGGGGTGTTACATTAACGGTTTTCCAATCCGCTGGGACCTCTCCAGAGTCCAGGGAATTTTGGTATATTGCAACCAATGCATCCACTATCTCTGCAGCCACTTCTTTTAAGACCCTGGGATGCAGGCCATCTGGTCCAGGGGACTTGTCGTCTTTTAGTCCCATTATTTTACTGAGTACTATTTCCTTAGTGATAGTGATTGTCTTTAGTTCCCCACTCCCTGTGGCCCCATGATTATCCATTATTGGGATGTTGTTAGTGTCTTCTACAGTGACGACAGATGCAAAATATTTGTTCAGAGTCTCTGCCATTTCCCCGTTCCCCATTATTAATTCCCCAGTCTCATCCTCTAAGGGACCAACGTTTACTTTAGCTACCCTTTTCCTTTTTATATACCTGTAGAAGCTCTTACTATCTGTTTTAATGTTTCTTGCCAGCTTACTCTCATAATTCATCTTCTCTCTCTATTATTTTTTTGGTCATCCTTTGCTGGTTTAAAAAAAATTCCCAATCCTCTGGTCTCCCACCAATCTTGGCAACATTGTATGCCTTCGTTTTCAATTTGATACCATCCTTTACTTCCCTAGTTAGCCACGGATGGTGCTCCCTTCTCTTAAAATCTTTCTTTCTCACTGGAATATATTTTTGTTGAGAGTTATGAAATATCTCCTTAAATGTCCGCCACTGCATTTCAACTTTCTTACCCTTTAATTTGTTTTTCCAGTCCACTTTAGCCAGTTCTGCCCTCATGCCATTATAATTGCCTTTGTTTAAGATCAGGACACTGGTTTGGGATACAACTTTCTCACCCTCCAACTGAATTTGAAATTCAACCATGCTATGATCACTCTTTCCTAGAGGATCCTTTACTATGAGATCATTTATTAATTCTGTCTCATTACATAGTACCAGATCCAAGATAGCCTGCTCCCTGGTTGGTTCCATTACATACTGTTCTAGGAAAACATCCCGGATGCACTCTATGAACTCCTCCTCTAGGCTACCATGGCCAATTTGATTTGTCCAATCAATATGGAGATTAAAATCACCCATGATTATTACCGTACCTTTTTTACAGGCCTCCATTATTTGTTGATTTATACTCTGTCCAACAGCATTGCTACTGTTCGGGGGCCTGTAGACTACGCCCACCAGAGACTTTTTCCCCTTATTATTTTTTATCTCCACCCAAACCGATTCTACATCTTGATCTTCTGAGCCAATATCACTTCTCACCACTGCACTGATCCCATCTTTTACCAATAAAGCCACCCCACCTCCCTTTCCTTTCTTTCTATCCTTCCGAATTATCATATACCCTGGAATATTCAGTTCCCAGCCCTGGTCACCTTGCAACCACGTCTCTGTAATGGCGATCAGATCATACCCATTGTATCTATTTGTGCCGTCAACTCATTTATCTTGTTACGAATGCTGTGTGCATTCAGATATAGAGCTTTTAACTTTGTCTTTTTACCATTTTTCCTTGTTTTGGCCTTTTTTTCTGTTACACTCTTATTTTTAAACATTCTGTCCCTTCCTGTCACACTCTGGTTATTATTTCCCCCATCTCTAGCCTGCTCTATTGCTTTCTCATTTCTCATTGACTTTTTATTTTCCCGCTCACCTGGATCCTCCCCCCCCACTATTTAGTTTAAAGCCCTCTCTACAGCCCTAGTTATTCGATTCGCCAGGACTCTAGCCCCAGCATGGTTCAAGTGAAGCCCGTCCAAATGGAACAGCTCCCTCTTATCCCAGTACTGGTGCCAGTGCCCCACAAATCAAAACCCATTTCTCCCACACCAGTCTTTAAGCCACTCGTTCATTTCTCTGATCTTATTTATCCTATGCAAATTCGCTCGTGGCTCAGGTAGTAATCCAGAGATTATTACCTTTGTGGTTCTGCTTTTTAATTTAGCCCCGAGCTGCTCATACTCTCTCAGCAGAACCTCTTTCTTTGTCCTACCTATGTCATTGGTACCTACGTGGACCATGACAACTGGATCTTCCCCTTCCCACTCCAAGTTTCTCTCCAGCCCAGAGGAGATGTCCTTAACCCTGGCACTGGGCAGGCAACACAGCCTTCGGGACTCACGCTCTCGGCTGCAGAGAATCCCCCTCACTATACTGTCGCCAATCACTACAACATTTCTTTTTGCTCCCCCCACTTGAATGGCTCCCTGTACCACGGTGCTGTGGTCAGTTTGCTCATCCTCCCTGCAGTCCCTGGCCTCGTCCACACAGGGAGCATGAATCTCCTACTTTTAGTAAACTTTTGGAGAGTGTTTTTTTTCTTCAGTTAATAAATGCATCACCCAATATAGGAGTATGTCAAATAGACCAGGAAAATCACAGGTTAGCCAATATCAGCCAGGTGGTAAAAGGGTTGTTTTATTTGGACTTGGGGGCCTCTGAGCTTGGTGGGGGGAGGGGGTGGGGGTGGAAATCAGCCAGGATTCCTCTTCCTGGCAGCAATCCAGTGATCTCTACTGGAAACTGTGCATGTATGGATATCGCAGCAGATAATTGCCTCTAGTCCCCATGGGCTAGAAACTACTATCAGCACTGCTCTTGTAGAATTGCTTAATTCCAGTCTGTACTGTTTTGATGCAGGTGAGAAGTTATTTATTTTAAGTAGGTTAACACCAGCATTTAAACAGCACAAAGAGAAATTTGGGTAGTAAAGAACTCATGTGGGAGCAATGCTGATCATAATTTCTACCCCATGCATTAGCAACATCTTTTGATCACTATTTTCTACAAATTCATTTTAAATGCTATTAGAATTTCACTAGAATTAGTGAACAGAAGAAATCTTCTTGCAATGTTTACACTATCGCTACCATTACTGACCATGGGGAAATCCTTACCCAGGACGGGATTGGGCTCAGCTGTGAAACCCTCTACAGTCAAATAGCCTGCGTCAACACTGTCTAAATTTACACACAAAGAATGACCAATTGAGTGCGGTAGCAGGGAATGACAAGCAACTGTGGAATTGTACCCCAGGAAGGCCTCAGAACATTTAGGAGAGCAAGGGATAAAAATGGAAGAAAAAAATACTGAAACTCTGATTTCTAAAATTAGCTGAAATTTTTGCAGCAGTTTCTTTTCTCTTCTGGAATATGCATTACTATTCTGTTAAAATAGGTTTGAATGTTTCTGGAAAATATTACTTCATAAGAAAGTTAACAGAAGTGTTGATTTTCCACCTAAACGATTAAATGCTGGAGTCTGAAACAAGACTGGAGTTCTTCCAAATGTTGGTACTTGATTGGAGAAAAGACTGCTTTTCTACCTGCTGGGTGACGATGAGACATGACAATAGAATAGATTTCAACACAATACAAGGTGATGATATTTTAGCCAACTGAGGGCACCGTGTCAGAAACCAAACTTTTACCAGGACGTTTATAATCCATCCAAAGAAATTCTTATGACGGATAATAAACCTATCATGGCCTTTTTATTGCATGAATGTTTATATATTGTACTGTTAGTATTTTATATCTTACATATTATTTAATTTTAATTAAATGCATTATTTGAAAAGTAGTGAAGTTATGCTAAACTTGTATCAAACCTTGGTTAGACTACACTTGGAGTACTGTGTACAATTCTGGTTGCCATATTATAAAAAGGATATAGAGGCACTGGAGAGGGTGCAGAGAAGATTTAAGAACATAAAAACCTAAGAAATAGGAGCAGGAGTTGGCCATTTGGCTCCTCGAGCCTGCTCCGCCATTCAATAAGATCGTGGCTGATCTTCTAACTCATCTCCACTTTCCTGCACTATCCCCATATCCCTTGATTCCCTTAACATCCAAAAATCTATCGATCTCTGTCTTGAATATACTCAACGACTGAGCTTCCACAGCCCTCTGGGGTAGAGAATTCTAAAGATTCACCACCCTCTGAGTGAAGAAATTTCTCCTCATCTCAGTCCTAAATGGCCGACCCCTTATTCTGAGACTGTGACCCCTGGTTCTAGACTCCCCAGCTAGGGGAAACATCCGCCCTGCATCTACCCTGTCAAGCCCTGTAAGAATTTTGTATGTTTCAATTAGATCACGTCTCATTCTTCTAAACTCTAGAGAGTATAGGCCCAGTCTACTCAATCTCTCCTCATAGGACAATCCCCCCATCCCAGGAACCAGTCTGGTGAACCTTCGTTGCACTCCCTCTATGGCAAGTATATCCTTTCTTAGTTAAGGAGACCAAAACTGTACACAATACTCCTGGTGTGGTCTCACCAGGGCCCTATATAATTGCAGTAAGACATCTTTACTCATATTCAAATCCTCTTGTAATAAAGGCCAACATACCATTTGCTTTCCTAATTGCTTGCTGTACCTGCATGGTAACTTTCAGTGATTCGTGTACAAGGACAGCCAGGTCCCTCTGAACACCAACATTTCCCAATCTCTCACCATTTAAAAATACACTGCTTTTCTATTTTTCCTACCAAAGTGGATAACTTCACATTTCTCCACATTATATTCCATAGGCCTAGTCTACTCAATCTCCCCTCATAGGACAATCCCCCCATCCCAGGAATCAGTCTTTACAAGGATGGAACCAGAAATGCGAGGTTATACCGATCAGGAAAGGATGAACAGGCTGGGTCTCTTTTCCCATGAAAAGAGAAGGCTGAGGGGTGACCTAATAGAGGTCTTTAAAATTATGAAAGGTTTTGATAGAGTGGATAGAGAGAGAATGTTTCCACTTGTGGGGAAGAGCATAACTAGAGGCCATCAATATAAGATAGTCACCAAGAAATCCAATAGGGAATTCAGAAGAAACTTCTTAACCAGAGAGTGATGAGAATGTGGAACTC
Source organism: Squalus acanthias (assembly GCA_030390025.1). Lineage (NCBI taxonomy): Eukaryota > Metazoa > Chordata > Chondrichthyes > Squaliformes > Squalidae > Squalus > Squalus acanthias. The sequence goes on along the minus strand of CM059434.1, from coordinate 15,792,894 downwards.
GCTACCACAGGGAGTGGTTGAAGCGAATAGTATAGATGCATTTAAGGAGCGGTTAGATAAGCATATGAGGGCGAAGGAATAGAGGGTTATGCTGATAGTTAGATGAGGAAAGACGGGAGGAGGCTTGAGTGGAGCATAAACGTCGGCAAGGACTGGTTGGGCTGAATGGCCTGTTTCTGTGCTGTATATCCTATGTAATCCTATGTATTTTAGTCTGCAGCACTGATCAAAATCCTCAACGATATTCTTGTGATTGCAACCATGGTGCACTATTCTCCTTGACCTCTCTGAGGAGTTCCAACACAGTCACCCACTCCATCCTCCTCCATCTTCCACCTTTTTCTGTGATCCGCCTTAATGGGACCATTTTTGAGGGTTCCAGTCTTACTTGTCCCATGTAATCGGCACATCTCTAGGAAAGGCTTCTTCCTCTGCTCCTGAATGGTCACCTATAGATTACCCCAAGGTCCTTCCTTGGCCTTTTCTTATTGTCATTTATTTGCAGACCCTCCTGTTATTCATAGGTATGTAATCAGTTTCCATGAGTCAAGGGCAGACTGGCTCCCCCTGAAAAGTGCGGGGGATTCTTCGGGATTCTCATTCTGAAAAAAAGCGCACTGGCAATACAGCACTATGGAACCATTAATAGGGGCACTTGGGAAATCTTCCCATATGGCCAGTCTGTCCCTGTATGTATGCTGCCAACACTGAGCTCTACTTCTTCACTGCTGCCCTTGGCTCCATCTGTGTTGTCAGATCATTTGTCCAACATGAAGCTGTGGGTGAGCGAGAATTTCCTCCAGTTCAATGTTAGGAAGATCAAAGTATCCTGTATGCCTTCTACTCAAAACTCCAAATCCACCCCTCTATCTGGCAGCTCACTGTCTGAAACATATGGTGTGCAGCCTAAGTATCCTGTTCAACCTAAGTCTGAGTTTCAAGCCCCATACCTTATCCTTCAGCAAGACTGAAACGTCAACTGTGTCTCGCTCTCCACAAATGCTGCCTGACCTGCTGTGTGTTTCAGCATTCTCTGTTTTTATTTATGTTACATAATGAGTCCAGGCCAATACTTATCCCTCCACCATCATCACCAAAACAGATAATCAGGTTATTTATCTCATTGCTGTTTGTGGGACCTTTCTGTGTGCAAATTGGTTTCCTACATTACCACGGTGACTGCACTTCAAAAGTACTTCATTGGCTGTAAAGCGCTTTGGGACCTCCTGAGGTTGTGAAAGACGACATATAACAACAACAATGATATCCTATGTGACTGTGACAAAGGTAAACTATCCCTCCTCATCCTGTCTGCAGCCTTTGACACAGTTGACCACTCCATCCTCCTCCAACGCCTCTCCACCGTCATCCAGCTTGGTGGGACTGCATTCGCCTGGTTCCATTCTTATCTATCTAATCGTAGCCAGAGAATCACCTGCAATGGCTTCTCTTCCCACTCCCACATCGATACCTCTGGTGTCCCCCGAGGATCTATCCTTGGCCCCCCTCCTATTTCTCATCTACATGCTGCCCCCCAGTGACATCATCCAAAAACACAGCGCCAGTTTCCATATGTACGCTGACGACACCCAGCTCTACCTCACCACCACTTCTCCCGACCCCTCCACAGTCCCTAAATTGTCAGACTGCTTGTCCGACATCCAGTACTGGATGAGTAGAAATTTCCTCCAATTAAATATTAGGAAGACTGAAGCCATTGTCTTCGGTCCCCGCCACAAACTCCGTTCCCTAGCCACCGACTCCATCCCTCTCCCTAACATCTGTCTGAGGCTGAACCAGACTGTTCGCAACCTTGGTGTCATATTTGACCCTGAAATGAGCTTCCGACCACATATCCACGCTATCACTAAGACCGCCTATTTCCACCTCCGTAACATCGCCCGACTCCATCCCTGCCTCAGCTCATCTGCTGTTGAAACCCTCATCCATGCCTTTGTTACTTCTAGACTTGACTATTCCAATGCACTCCTGGCTGGCCTCCCACATTCTACCCTGCACAAACTTGAGGTGATCCAAAACTCGGCTGCCCGTGTCCTAACTTGCACCAAGTCCCGTTCAACCATCACCCCTGTGCTCACTGACCTACATTGGCTCCCGGTTAAGCAACGCCTTGATTTTAAAATTCTCATCCTTGTTTTCAAATCCCTCCATGGCCTCGTCCCTCCCTATCTCTGTAATCTCCTTCAGCCCCACAACCGCCCTGAGATATCTGCGCTCCACTAATTCTGCCCTCTTGAGCATCCCTGATTATAATCGCTCAACCATTGGTGGCTGTGCCTTCTGTTGCCTAGGCCCTAAGCTCTGGAATTCCCTCCCTAAACCTCTCCGCCTCTCCACCTCTCTCTCCTCCTTTAAGATGCTCCTTAAAAACTACCTCTTTGACCAAGCTTTTGGTCATCTGCCCTATTATCTCCTTTTTTATTTGTTTATGCGATGTGGGCGTCGCTGGCAAGGCCAGCATTTATTGCCCTTCCCTAATTGCCCTTGAGAAGGTGGTGGTGAGCCGCCTTCTTGAACCGCTGCAGTCCGTATGGTGAAGGTTCTCCCACGGTGCTGTTAGGTAGGGAGTTCCAGGATTTTGACCCGGCGACGATGAAGGAACGGCCGATATGCTTCCAAGTCAGGACGGTGTGTGACTTAGGCGGCTCGGTGTCAAATTTTGTTTTATGACACACCTGTGAAGCGCCTTGCGACATTTTACTACGTTAAAGGCGCTGTATAAATACAAGTTGTTGTTTTATATATATAAAGAAAAACTTGCATTATGCAAGGTCTTTTTTCTTTCACTGAACCCGGCTGCCAGACGCTTTATTTCCCTCCTCCAGTAAACGCACCAATTCTTTTATTTGAAAGTAGCGGCAGATGCGCTTGCGCCCGTGACATAACAAAGGGGGCGGATACATTCCGGGCCAATAGAACGTGAAGTGTCAGTTTCGCTCGCAACAGTCAGGTCCGGCTCTCCTGCAGAAACCTCATTATCGCAATCACACGAGCAGGAGTGGCGACTGTAATTCCACGCAGGCCCCCCCCCCCCCCCCGCTTGACATTTCAGTGCGTCCCGAGAAACGAACAAAACGGCACTGGCGGACTTTCCCATTCCCCACTCCTTCTCCTCCTCCTAATTTCTTGCCAAGAATGCATCGACAAGCATTTAAAGTCGAGTACCGACATTCACAGTGACCCTTCAATTCATTGCCCCCCCCACCCGGGACAGGAATTGCCTTGCCTGCGTTATGCGGGTCCTTGTGAGAGTCGGTGTCAGATGGGAGAAAGGTATCCTGCCCCAGGTTAAAGCGCAGCCGCTGTTTTTTTTTCGAGACAGCTGGTTGAGAGAACAACAAACTCTCAAGTTCAAAATTACGGTGCTTATTCTTGGTATTATCCTTCACTGTTGGAGGGGCGAATTGGAAAACCCGGCGGATAGATTTTAACGGGATCGACGGTTCAGTGGGGATTCACATGTTTAGCTCAACTTGATCCTAGTTGCCTGTTGGTGTGAGTCTGACCCGTCAAACCACTGTTAGACATGCTGCATTTCAATGGCCGGAGAGCACTATTCTGAAATACTTTTAAAAGAGGCATAGCAGCTATTCTGAGCCTGAGCCGCCGCCTTTTACTTCCTTAAGCATATGCCATTGCATTGGAAAGACTGTAGATGGTGCCGAGTTCGGGCAATGGTTGCAACGGGCAACGGCAGACACCTGGGGCGGGATGTGACCGAAAGGGAAGTTTTTGCGGGAAAAAATGTGGTTTCACCAAGTCTCTGACTTTTGAAAAGTGTTCCTAACGGCACTTCTCCTGTTTCTGCCCCTGCCCCCTGCCCCCTCCCCCTCCCCCTCACAAAATCACTAAAACAAATCTGCATCATTGCATATATACTTTATATATATTGTCCATGTGATACCTATTCACTCAAGGCTATGATGTAATTGTAGACTCCGGTTAAAGAATTAGGCCAAAAATGGCCTGGTTGCAGCTCAGAAAATACCGTGGAAATAATTGGCAGGTGACGGGAATGGGTCCTACGTTTTTTTTTCTGGGAATGGATAAAGCACAATTAGAGCCTTTCACAGGGAAATTCATTGAGTTCCTGGTTGTGCAACAGTTGTTTGCTGACTTTCCGCCACTACCCCTGAATCATCAATGACGAGAATCAAATTACAATTTGGCATTGCCATGCACTTTTAGTTGACTGGGTCACTTCCTTTGTTTTAGCAGTTGCCCTCCGACTGTGCGGGGCGGCCCTTGTTCTGGTGGCACTGGGCATGCCTATTGGAACCAGATTCAAACATGGAGCCACTATCCATGGAGTCTTGCACATGCTGTGTTACTGGTTCCCCACACTGTTAACCGTCATGGCAGCTTTTGGTTTTTGCAATTGGTTATGGATGGATCAAAGAGGGATCCTGCAGACTCAATTTCAACATGTTAGTTCAATTAAATTATGCTTACATATCTATCTCTATAGACATAAAAAGTTGCAATTATATAGCAATTCATTGTATCTCTTCAAAATATTGCAAAATGCTCAAAATACTCTGAGGTGCGTTGACCTGTTACGTCGTCAAAAGCAAGCAGTCATTTTCTGCCCAGCTAGAACCCACAAACAACAGTGTGTCCAGTTAACCTGCTTTTGCTGATGTAGATTTAAGGGTAAATGCTGTCCAGGACACCAGGTGAACTCCCTGCCTTAACTTTGGAGAAATAGCTTAAATGACCATTTATACTGTTTCTCTGGGGGTTCCCCTGATCTCCCACCAGAATCCCCCTGCGGAAATTGCAAGTGAGCACCTCTAACAGTGCAACGCTACCTCAGTAATGCACTTGATTGTCAGATTAGATTATGTGCTTTGGCCGTGCAGTGGTGAATGTGCCCACGACCTTCTGATTGAGAAGTGGGAATGCCACCCACTAAGCCAGGGCTGACTCAAATTTTTTAAAAGAAAGAAAGACTTGCATTTATAGAGTGCCTTTCACGACCACCGGATGTCCCAAAGTGCTTTACAGACAATGAAGTACTTTTTGAAGTGTAGTCACTGTTGTAATGTAGGAAACGCAGCAGCCAATTTGCACACAGCAATGTGATAATGACCAGATAATCTGTTTTATTGATGTTGATTGAGGGATAAATATTGGCCAGGACACCGGGGAGAGCTCCCCAGCTCTTCTTTGAAATAGTGCCATGGGATCTTTTATGTCCACCTGAGAGAGCACACAGGGCCTCGGCTTAACATCTCGTCTAAAAGACAGCACCTCCAACAGGGCAGCAGTCTCTCAGTACTAGATTTATTGAACTCAAGTCCCTGGAATGGGTACTTGAACCCACAACTTTCTGACTCAGAGGCAAGAGTGCTACCAACTGAGCCACAGCTGACACTGTATCCGCATGCCTTGGTGAAACGTGAGGAGAGATCATGCTGGGACCATGGCCTGATCAGTGCTGAGAGTGCCCAGAGCGAAGGACCTAATGTGACTAGCTCAACTGAGGCTGAGGCTGTACAGATAAGCAAGTACTGGGGATCTCGTCTTGGGGTTGAAGTGATAATGCTGCTGCTGCTGTTGGAATGCGGAGCCAACTGGGTTGGGAATTGAATTAATGCGGGTGCACTCCTTTGAACCTCAACATGCACGGGTGTGGGCGGATCTGCTGCTGTGTACTAACTGGGGAGGGTTTACCCAGTGTTGCAACTGTGTCCCGCAAGGTACATTATGCTTTGTGAAATGGGTGAATTATGATTGGTAGATTGGTAAACTTGGCTTTTTCTTCTGAATTATGTTTTATGTGCCGTGTAATTTAATTTTAGAGGTAATTAAAAAAAAATCCATTCCTGGGATGTGGGTGTCGCTGGCAAGGCCGGCATTTATTGCCCATCCCTAATTGCCCTTGAGAAGGTGGTGGTGAGCTGCCTTCTTGAACCACTGCAGTCCGTGAGGTGAAGGTACTCCCACAGTGCTGTTAAGGAGGGAGTTCCAGGATTTTGACCCAGTGACGATGAAGGAACGGCGATATATTTTCAAGTCAGGATGGTGTGTGACTTGGAGGGGAACTTGCAGGTGATGGTGTTCCCACGTGCATGCTGCCCTTGTCCTTCTAGGTGGTAGAGGTCGCGGGTTTGGGAGCTGCTATCGAAGAAGGCTTGTTGAGTTGCTGCAGTGCATCATGTAGATGGTACACACTGCAGCCATGGTGCGTTGGTGGTGGAGGGAGTAAATGTTTAAGGTGGTGGATTGGGTGCCAATCAAGCGGGCTGCTTTGTACTGGATGGTGTTGAGCTTCTTCAATGTTGTTGGAGCTGCACTCATCCAGGCAAGTGGAGAGTATTCCATCACACTCCTAACTTGTGCTTGTAGATGGTGGAAAGGCTTTGGGGAGTCAGGAGGTGAGACACTTACTGCAGAATACCCAGCCTCTGACCTGTTCTTGTAGCCACAGTATTTATGTGACTGGTCCAGTTAAGTTTCTGGTCAATGGTGACCACACAGAATGTTGATGGTAGGGGATTCGGTGATGGTAATGCCGTTGAATGTCAAGGGGCGGTGGTTAGACTCTTGTTGGAGATAGTCATTGCCTGGCACTTGTGTGGCATGAATGTTACTTGCCACTTATCAGCCCAAGCTTGAATGTCATCTAGGTCTTGCTGCATGCGGGCATGGACTGCTTCATTATCTGAGGAATTGCGAATGGAATTGAACACTGTGCAATCAGCAACAAATATCCCCACTTCTGACCTTATGATAGAGAGAAGGTCATTGATGAAGCAACTGAAGATGGTTGGGCCTAGGACACTGCCCTGATGTCCTGGAGCTGAGATGATTGGCCTCCAACAACCACAACCATCTTCCTTCATGCTAGGTATGACTCCAGCCAGTGGAGGGTTTTCTCCCTGATTCCCATTGACTTCAGTTTTACTAGGGCTTCTTGATGCCAGAGTCGGTCAAATTCTGCCTTGATGTCAAGGGCAGTCACTCTCACCTCACCTGATGGGACCTGATAACCCTCATCTCTTTATAAATTAATATTGTGGGTATCAATGGCTGCATGTCACCAAATATGATTTTGGTAGAATGCCATTGGCAGACAATTTAAAGTTATTTTACAGAGATGGTTCTGGAACCTAATTTACCAGTGAACCAACCTGGGACCTTTTAAAATGCGGCTCTGCCCCAGACCGCACCTGGTGCAAACTTGAAGTTGTGTAAGATGACGTACATGAGGTGGTCACGTAAGCTACTTTAGTTCACTCGAGTCAGATTGTTGGCCTGACTGCCTTGTTATACTGTCACGTTTATGTCAACGTGCACCCAAAAAATGCCTCGCATCGACACAAGTGGTAGCAGATTTAAACAGGAATCTACAGTGTAACATAATTTTGCATTTCTAGGACATGATAACCCTCATCTCTTTATAAATTAATATGATCTCAGCCCACATCCTGCAACAAATGGGGTACCGTAGCATAGTAGTTATGGTACTGGACTAGTACAACAGAGGCCTGGACTATTGATCCGAAGATATGAGTTCAAATCCCACCACAGCAGCTGGGGAATTTAAATTCAATTAATTAAATATAAAAGCTAGCATCAGTAATGGTGACCATGAAACTACCAGATTGTTGTTAAAAACCCCTCTGGTTTACTAATGTCCTTTAGGGAAGGAAATCTGCCGTCCTTACCCGGTCTGGCCTATATGTGACTCCAGACCCACAGCAATGTGGTTGATTCTTAACTGCCCTCTGAAATGGCCTAGCAAGCCACTCAGTTGTATCAAGAAGGCGGCTCACTGCCACCTTCTCGAGGGCAATTAGGGATGGGCAATAAATGCCGGCGACGTCCACATCCCGTGAATGAATAAAAAAAAGCATAAATGCTGCGGCTATTTCTTTACCATGCGATACCTGGTCAACTCTGTCGGGTTAAAATAAAAACACAAAATGCTGGAACCACTCAGCAGGTCAGGCAGCATCTGTGGAGAGAGATTCAGAGTTAATGTTTCAGGCTGATGACCTTTCATCACTCGTCCAGGACTGTCAGGTTAATGTATATGCTTTGCCAATACTCCCCTCTTCCATGTTTCAAGTGAAAGAAAGAAAGACTTGCATTTCTATAGCGCCTTTCACGACCACCGGACGTCTCAAAGCGCTTTACAGCCAATGAAGTACTTTTGGAGTGTAGTCACTGTTGTAATGTGGGAAGTGTATCAATTTGATGTGGAATGACAGCTTGTTTGCATTGCAGTATTAGTGAAAGTAGCAGAATTAGTGAATGTGTGACACAGCTAAATGCATATCTCGTGAAATGCAGTGCAATTAGCTTTTTACTCCAAAATAAATAGAACAAATCGCAAAACATGTTATGTCATGGTAACTCTGATAGGTGTGGCGTGAACTATCACTTACATAAAACAATTTGCACCTCCAGTTTAAAAAATTGTTGGGGGAAATGATTACCAAACACCAAAAGAGAAACTTATTTTTGAAACATAACAAAGTTTTGTTTTAGATTTCCCAGTATATTTGCCTTTTGGATTAATGGTTACAGAGTGAAGTACTCCTTTTATTAAAAAAAAGAACACGGAAAACCTCTTTCTCTTATTATAATTGATGATTATAGAGTTCCTGATATCAATATGCATGGCACAGTTCAATACAGAGTAAAGTTTCTAAAACTAGGTGACAAAAATTCGAAGGTAATTTTTTTGTTAAAAGAGAAGTTAAATCTGCTGTATTGTTTTGCAGAACTACTGTACGTTTTTTTTTATACTACGCCTACTCCAGTGCAGCACTGACAGAATTTTCGCAGCAGTTGTGGTTACATTGCCCTTAGGGCTTGCAGATAGCACAGAAATTCCTGTGTGCACAGGAAACCACTGCTTAAAATTTGCTTTGTACAGGGATGACTCTCCCTCCACAGCTCCGGGCCAGGCTTCTCTCAGCAGCTGCCAGCAGTACAGCCCGGGACTGTTCGTGGGACAGGCAGAATCAGTTTTTTTTTTATTTCTGGTGAAATTTATTTCAATAATAACTGTCGATCAAGCAGGCGGTATTTATTTAGCAAAATAGCAACAATGTTGGGGAGTATTTTCCTGCTTTTAAAAAAAAATAAAAACGCCGTGTTTAATTTTTTGACAGTGCACAGGAAGACGTTCAAAGTTACAGAAGAAACCACAAGAGCATTCTGGTGAAACAGTCTGGAGGAGGAAGCCCATTGCCCGCTCATTTACTGTGCGAGGGAGTCAGAGGTCTTTTAGAAGGATATGCAGAGAGTGTTAGATGAAGTAGAGTGGGAGGGGGCACGCGTGGAGCATAAACACCGGCATAGACCAGCTGGGCCGAATGGCCTGTTTTACGTGCTGTAAATTCTATGTAATTTTATGTAATTCTATGTCTACACATAGGCATCTCATGCATGCAGTACTCTTTGCTGACCTCCTGACTCCGAGCGATCCTTCCGACTGGAAAGAGCTCATTAGAAATTGAAAGGTGGACTACTGTATTGGCAAAGTTTTTTATATATAAAAAATGCAAGTTAGAAACCTGAAAAAAAAGACTTGCATTTATATAATGCCTTTTACAACCTCAGGATGTCACAAAGCGCTTTGCAGCCAATGAAGTACTTTTTGAAGTGCAGTGACTGTTGTAATGTAGGAAATGCGACAGCCAATTTGCGCACAGCAAGCGCCCATAAACAGCAATGTGAGAATAAGCAGATAATCTGTTTTACTGATGTTGATTGAGGGATAAGTATTGGGCAGGACACCGGGGATAACTCCCCTGCTCTTCTTCAAAATAGTGCCATGGGATCTTTTATGCCCACCTGAGAGAGCAGACGGGGCCTCGGTTTAACGTCTCATCTGAAAGACGGCTCCTCAGACAGTGCAGCGCTCCCTCAGTACTGCACTGGAGTGTCAGCCTAGATTTTGAGCTCAAGTCTCTGGAGTGGGACTTGAACCCATGACCTACTGACTCAGTGGTGGGAGTGCTACCCACTGAGCCACAAAAACAAATTGTCTTGGTGTGGATCTAACTTAGTTGATACCAATTTAAATCAGCATCTTTATACCTGGCTTTTGTGCCTGATGCCAAAAGTGCAGCACAACAGAATTAATAGTGCAGCACTCCCTCAGTACTGAAGTGCCAGCTGAGAATATAGGCTCAAGTACCTGGAGTGGGACTTGAACCACTGACCTAATTTAGAGGCGAGTGCTACCACTGGGCCAAGGCCGCACCTAATATTAACAATATCAATAGTGCTAACCAGATCTATTTCGGTGAGATCTATCTAATATATGTAAATATTACTTATTAAATTTGACTTGCCAAAAACTAAAAGAGTTAAATCCTATAATTCTGGAAGTCTCAAGTATTCACAGCCTCAAGTATGAAAAAACTGAAAATATTGACTCTAAAAAAGTCATAGAAGAATGTACAAATTCAGCCATAAGTATATGTACATTATGCGGAGATGCCAGTGTTGGACTGGGGTGGACAAAAATGAGAAGTCGCACAACACCAGGTTATAGTCCAATGTTGGACTATAACCTGGTGTTGTGCGACTTCTCATATATGTACATTGTTAGTGGTTATTTAAAACATAAGTTAGAATGATAAAATCATTTTAAAAAAGACAAGTTTGCTTGTCTTTCAACATCAAAGAAGACAGCCAGAATATCATCTAATTTACTGCAGTCAGTTCTTGGACGATTTTTGGCCAGAATGAACATCCAGAGAGTGAACAGTAGATCCCAGATACCCCAGTTTGGGGATTTTGGTTTTTCAGGTGAAACTTCCTCAGCCGGCATTTGCCTTCCACATTAGCAGTGTGACGGGCCTCACAGTAGGAGGTGCCATCATGGATTTTTTTTTTTTTTGCCATGCTTTCTTATTTTGAGCAAGTTATTCCCACATACGGACATCTATTTTGCACTATATTTCAGAGTAGCTTTCCAGCAGTCTTTATAACTTTTTTTTGCTGGCCACAAAAATTGCTTCACTTTTATCAACGCGCCATAAAAGATTTTCTTCGGGAGTCGTTCATCAGACATCGCACCACACTGCTTAACCATCGTAGCTGTGCCTCCGCGATCAGAGCATCTATGCCCGTCATGCCAGCTATTTTTAAGAACTTTAGGGGGTGAAATTGGGTGCCTTTGCACCTCCCGTTAGCGCCCCCGGGGGCACTAACTGGGCGCAAATGGCTTTGCGACCAGGCGCGGCGCTGATATCGACTAACGCCATATTCAGCTGGAGTTTTGCGGTGGCGCTACGGCGTTACGCCCCGATCTCCTTCACCCGGAGATTGTGACGTCATCGCCGTGCACATCACTCCAGTTGCGCCCCGGACCCAAAATTGACTTCCGCCCCCTGCAGCAGCGCCGGTCGAAAACACCAACAGCTGCAGGAGGCGTTCATCGGGCGGCCGGCCGCTTCGGGGGCGGTGATTAAAGGCGAGGTGGCCGAGGTAAGTGGAAAAAAAAGTACCTTTCCTGTTCTAGTTTTTTTCACGGGTTCCTGCCTGCGATCAATCAGCCTGGCACTCTGCTTGAATGCCAGGCTGCCTTGGTGGTCCAGGTAGGTAATTTTTAAATTGCAGAGCCTGCAGCGATGGCCTTTCCCTTTAAGGGAGGGAAGGAGCCTTAGAACGCGGCAGCGCTGCACGGCCCAGTGTGCAGCGATGCTGAAGTCTCCCGTCCCGCTCTACGACGTTAGCACCCTAAGAAGGAAGTGAGTGCTTGACTTAGCGCTCCACTTCCCTCTTGGGCTGCTAAAACTCAATTTCGCGGTCACCAGCGCTAATTAGATGTTAGCACCCCAAAATGGCCGATACCGAATTTCTCCCCCTTAGTGTCAGGGATCTTGTCTTGCCATCTGATCATCATGAGTCGTCTCAGGCAGCTTATGTGAGTGTGATTCAGTTTCTTAATGTGGCGTGCATATGTTGTCCAAGCTTCACAGGCATATAGCAGGGTCGTCAGAACGGCAGCCCTGTGGACTTTGAGTTTGATCTGCAAGCTGATGCCTCTCTTGTCCCAGAGGTGCTCACAGAGTTTTCCAAAAGCTAAGCTGGCTTTGGCCACAGCTTGCCTGCAGTTTTGCATGACTATCAGCCTTCAACATATGGTGGTACCCTTTCAACCAGCTCCAGGCAAGGATTACACTTCACCTGTCGTCACTATCGGTGATCACACGCTTCCTGGGGACAGATTCCCCCAACTGGGTAGTACCCTGTCTGGAGAAATGCATATTGATACAGAGGCATCCTGCAGAAAAAGGACCACCAATATGCTGTTTTCAGTATAATGATCAGATTCGCTCCTGTTAAATTTTGTTAATATTAGTCAACATCTGAAAAAAAAGAAAGACTTGCATTTATACCGTTCCTTTCACAACCTCAGGACGTCCCAAAGTGCTTTACAGCCAATGAAGTACTTTTGAAGTTGAGTCATTGTTGTAATGTAGGAAACGCAGCAACCAATTTGCCCACGGCAAGCTCCCCCAAACTGTAATAAGATCATAACCAGATCATCTGTTTTTAGTGATGTTGGTTGAGGGATAAATATTGGCCAGGACACCGGGGATAACTCCCTTGCCCTTCTGCGAAATAGTGTCATGGGATATTTTACGTCCACCTGAGAGCGCAGACAGGGCCTCAGTTTAACGTCTCATCCAAAAGATGGCACCTCCGGCAGTGCAGCACTAGAGTGTCAGTCTAGATTTTGAAGTGAGCACATTGAATAAATTTGGCATTTCTTTGGCAGCTCAAGTTCCATTTTTTTAATGATGAGATAGTTTTTGACATTAACTGAGATCTGTTAAAATTAATGTTCCCCCTGCCCACCAAATATACCCACCTTGCCTCTTCCCTTTACTTGGAAACCTGGTGTTTACCATCCAGTTTTGAAGCAACAAATCTAAAATCCTCAGCATAGCATATTATTCAAACCACTAACTGTACCTTGTAACAGTTATAACAGGAAAGAATCAAGAAATGTACTACACCACACATCCTTCCTGTTGCTTTCTGCTAAGGAGGAGGGGGAAGGAAAGAATGGGGTCTTCAGAAACTAAGCCATATGGGATACAGTGAATTATATTGTTTTATTAGCCCCTCTGGAGTTAATTTGTGCCTCCTCCTACCCGATTCTGTGAGCCTGCCATAAGGCTGACTGATGACACCTCTCTGTGGAGAAGTGTTTATTATTTAAAGGGACAGCGTTACCAGCCAGATATTCCTGCACACAGCCAGCAGTCAATTCATAGTGTCACAGACAACAGAAGAAATGTGAGTCTGTCACTTTAACAACCAAATTGTTGTTGGACAGTTTGAAAGATGTGCTCTTCATAATGAAGCTTTCATGTGAACCTCACATCTTTTGAAACCATCCAAAATCCTCTTTATTGTTAAAAAAATTTGCACGGGATTCACATTTCCACCAGCATCTACGATACTCTAAACTGACTTTTTTTTTTGCATACAATAGCTGAGGTATGCAAGTGTTTCAGATTTATGAGGGCATCCAGCAATGTAATAGTCTTGTATGAATTTGATACTGTAATGTCATATTAAATTGTGTATGGTACCATTGATGTGCAAGGTGTGTTGATGGATTCAATACACATCAATGTGCTGATAAGCCATGATCTGGGCACATCAAAACGTTGAAATGGTGACAGGGATACTAGGTTTTCCGGCGTTTTGTTCTTTGAACCTGTAATTCTGTAGCCAAGTAGAGGATACAGGCTCAGGATCTGTTGTGATGGGGTTCCAAGTCAGCAAAGACCACTTTTTGGATGCACATCATATCTAGGCAATTCAGAAGAAATGTCTTTACCCAGAGAGTGGTGAGAATGTGGAACTCGCTACCACAGGGAGTGGTTGAAGCGAATAGTATAGATGCATTTAAGGGGAGGCTAGATAAGCATATGAGGGAGAAGAGAATAGAGGGTTATGCTGATAGATTTAGATGAGGAAAGACAGGAGAAAGTTCGAGTGGACCATAAATGCTGGCAAGGACTAGTTGGGCCGAATGGCCTGTTTCTGTGCTGTATACCCTATGTAATCATAGTGGGCTTGCTCATCTTATTCCTTCTTATTCTGTGATTCCCACGTGCTTTAAAATATAAGCTCGTTTTTATTTTGCCTTTTAAAAAATATTTTGAAGTAATTGGAGAATTATCGGTTGCATGATACGGTCTAGTGTAGCTTCGTGAAGAGGTCGTGGCTTCAGCCTGATACTGATATTCACTGAGGAAGGTAGGGCTACAGCTGTAGTTCTCCTATGCAGAGGAGGCCTGTCGGTGGTATGTTCCGACTGGTTCAATTTACTTTCAGTGACGCTTTGGACACTGTAGCTTTCCTGATGACCTTGAGGTTAAAGGCATCGCCCAGTGTTATACTAAAGCCGTACAGTCCAGCAGGTTCCAGAGTTGTCTCCCGGCCTGTGCAGTGTCAGCCGATCGCAACCAGAGCAACACTTGGAGCGCGCAATTTCCCTCAGCACCCCTGGGTTACTGAATGGAAAATTCAGTCAAGAGTGGGATCTCTTGCGATGCCTTCCATTGCCGAATAGCTTGCTGTCACTCACCGTCTAGGCTTACACAGGAAAATGGTCATTAAGTACTACTGGTGCCGGTGTAATTATATCCTGGCATGAGTTGGCATTTTGGAGCGAGCAGAGAGAAAATTGGCAGGGGTGGGGGTGGGGGAATTCTGGATATCATTGATGATGGTCTGGGCTGGGTAGTTTTGTCAGAGAATTTGCAGCCACAGCAAATGCCAATGACTGATACAATTGCAAAGAGTTTTTAGCAGCAGACATAGAATCATAGAATCGTTACAGCACGGTGCGAGGCCATTCGGCCCGTCGAGCCCGTGACGGCTCTCTGCAAGAGCACTTCAGCTAGTCCCACTCCCCCACCCTTGCCCCGTAGCCCTGCAATTTTTTTTTCCTTCAGGTACTTATCCAATTCCCTTTTGAAAGCTATGATTGAGTCTGCCTCCACCACACTTTCAGGCAGTGCATTCCAGATCCTAACCATTCGCTGCGTAAAAAAGTTTTTCCTCATGTCGCCTTTGGTTCTTTTGCCAATCACCTCAAATCAGTGACCTCTGGTTCTCGCCCCTTCCGCCAATGGGAACAGTTTCTCTCTATCTACTCTGTCTAGACCCCTCATGATTTTGAACAGCTCTATAAAATCTCCTCTCAACCTTCTCTGCTCCAAGGAGAACAACCCCAGCTTCTCCAGTCTAACCACGTAACTGAAATCCCTCATCCCTGGAACCATTCTCGTAAATCTTTTCTGCACCCTCTCTAAGGCCTTCACATGCTTCCTAAAGTGCGGTGCCCAGAATTGGACACAATACTCCAGTTGAGGCTGAACCAGTGTTTTATAAAGGTTCATCATAACTTCCTTGCTTTTGTAATCTATGCCTCTTTCTATGAAGCCCAGGATCCCGTATGCTTTTTAACCGCTTTCTCAACCTGCCCTGCCAACTTCAATAATTTGTGCACATATACACCCAGGTCTCTCTGTTCATGCACCCACTTTAGGACTGTACCCTTTAGTTTATATTGCCTCTCCTCATTCTTCCTACCAAAATACATCACTTCGCACTTTTCTGCTTTAAATTTCATCTGCCCGTGTCCACCCATTCCACCAGCCTGTCTATGTCCTCTTGAAGTCTATCACTATCCTCCTCACTGTTCACTATACTTCCAAGTTTTGTCCGATTATTACGAGAATTTCCTAAAGTTTTAGATCAAACATCTCAACCCATGCATGCAATAGTTGGTAAGATGCACCATATATCTCTCCATTGTAAGAAAGTATTTTGATAAACGTATATGTTATAAAGGAGAGCTTATAGTTGTTATGCTCACCATTACCATTATTTGTTTCAATATTGAATCTCCTATTGATTTGTTAAAGTTTGTCTCCAGGATATTCTCTATTTGAGTTATTTATAATTGAAACATGAGGGAAAAGTTGCAACAACATTTACAAAGTATTTTGCAAGTAGGCAGAATTATATATTTTTTCAATTTTCTCTATACAAATCCATTGACTATTATTAGGATAAAGTTCCACAGGTGGCAGCAGCTTCCAATATCTTGTCCAAGTGGCCATTCTTCATGTGTGAGCTCGGACAGTGAATGCTAGGTTATTTGACTATGGAGTGCATCACAACTGAGTCCAATCCTGTTTTCACCTTCCATCTATCTACACACATGCGCGCGTGCACGCACACTCTCTCACACACACTTGCGTGCACACTTCAGCAAGAATTAGCAATGAGAAACAAGAAGCTTGGCTGATTTCCCCTCACTCCCCACACCCCACCCCCACTTCCCTAGCCTAGGGTCATTAAGGTCAAGTGTAGTATCCCATTTGTTGCCTTAGCAGCAAATGCCAAGTCAGCAAAGACTGGACATCTCAGACCTTCTAATCTATATGGTTTTAGGACCACATCATGCAGTCCCATTAGAGGAGCTCCCTAGGCAGCCTTTAACTGAATAATATGTCTTGTATCTTATTATAATTCAATACAACTGTTGGGAATATGTTTCAAAATATAGGAAATCTTTTCAGCTGTCACCAATATTTTATTCTGCAATCATACAGATTCATAAAAATCATCTATAACCTGAATTTAAAAAATATGAATTAAGCTGGCCTCATGTGTTTTATGGTATCCGCCAATTTGTCTTTTTATAATGTTGATTTTTTTAATGGATTTTTGCTGTTTCAGTTTTTATCATGCCACTGAAATAATTTTGTATTGGACAGCTCACTTGACTATATTACAGTTCATTGTTCATTATTAGTTATGCAGTTCAGCAATGTCAGTTACAGGAAACTTTGTGATTAGACCATAATCAATTAGTCGCTTAAATTCACCGCATTAAAGCTTTGAGGGAGGTTTACACGTAGTCAATAAAGGGTTAAAAATTATTAATCATACTCACTGGCCCAGGACCAGACTAATGGGTTAATGGTGCTGAACTCAAGACATTGGTCCACCAGTTATACAAAAAACAAATTAAAAGAGAGGAAAGAGGAGATAGTATAAGTTAACTTGCCAAACAATAAAGAGTTAGAGATAGCCTTGAGAGGCTCAGACGTTAGGCAGAGTCCTCCAGGCCAATGGTTCAGGTTTGCCTATTTATCACTTTTCTCATATTACCTCACTCATTCTCCATTTATCACTGGCTTTCTATATCTACGTACTGTACAGAAACTCTAAGTGTTGTTGACATACAAATAGTTTTTTTTTAAAAAGTAATAATTAACTGGTAAAGGTGATTTTTGGTCTTTAGTAATCCTTAGACAGTGCCACTTTCCATCCCTATTGGAGCTTTGTACTTCTTAGTCTAACCCTTGCTCTTTACTGAATTCTAATCTGACGTCTGTGGGAAAACCTCAGGACTGCAACAACTCAATAAAGGCTTCACAGGAACTTTTGTATGATGTCATTACATTTTTCTCTCTCTGTTAACTGTTTCCCGCTGCTAGTTGGGGGTTTATCATCTAATTGCCGCAAGATTTTTTTTTTTTTTACTCTGTTCCAAAATTGACGGTGTGGAGTCTAGACCTAAATTCACTTTTACTGAATAATTCACTTTTATTCAATATCCAATTTATTTTTTTTCTCCACCACTCCCAGAGGGCTGGGTTTTGGTTCCATAGATGGCGATAAACCAGATTGCTGTTCCTCATGACAGCGACGAGAGAGTGAGATTGGGGGAGACTATTTGATGATGGGACCACCACAGTTGAGGACTGCTTTGCCCTCAGCTGACTTTGCCCATAAGCACTTTCCAGCAGGGGGCAGTGATCAAGAGCGGGAACTCTAACTGGTTTTTCACTGTCCTAACCTAAAGATAATTCCGGTCAGTTTGGCACCCCCCACTGCTTAACGCAGCAGAAATCAGCACAGAGCAAGAACTGAGCCTAAGACCTTCCTATTTTATGTGGTGCGTTAGAGCATTACACAGTGCATTTGCCTTTGGCTCATGAGTATACATTAAAAAGATTGTGACAATTAAAGTAGCACAGGCTTAAACAAGCAGACAGTACAGTAACATTCACGAGTTCTAATCAGCCCTTGTTGTTCTGCTGTGATGCTGAAAGAAGAGGCAGAAGGAAAGAGCAAGACAGCAGGAAAAATAAATGAAAATATCTACAGTTTAATAAAATAATAAGAGAAACAACAATTAAACGAAGAACAATTAAAGTATAATAGAAAAATACCAATGAAAGACGGGAGTTTTTTTTAACCATTATTTCTACTGCTGTATGTTGTTGTGAACAGGGCACACTTTGTTCTGTTGGCTTGAGAAGTAATTCTGTAATTCAAACTATTGATTCACAACTGTAAAACGAGAAAATAATGTGTCTCTGTTGCACAGACGCCACCTACCAATTCTGTGGAGCACATTGTGTACCTATTTCCCTATAAAGAAGCAGAATAAACAAGATAACTCAATGAACGTTTTTGAAAACTGCCCCCTTTCACATTGATAAAAGACTTTTATAGTTCATTAGCACCGGTAGTACTCATGGGTTCTTATAGGTCTTTCATACCTTTTTGAAAGAGCCTCTGTAGTTCAACAATCCTCAATATACATTATGCAATATATACAGTGCAGTGATTAAACTTTTAAACCACGACCACAACACACAAAACTGTGGATACCTATTTCCTTGCCAAGTAATGGGGTAATTTACCACAAAGGACCATAATACCTTTCTTCCTGATATATGACACACAGTAGGTACCACAGCAATCCAGCCATTACATCTCAGGACATTTAACCCTTAGACCACTAGCGAGTCCAGGCAAACTCCAGTCACCATGGGCGAACAATTTATTCTTACATTTTCCATTCATGTGGTGTAAGGTACACAGAAGTCATTTGAATATTAATCCAAAACTACAAAAATAAACACGAAAAAGAGATTTTAAATTAAAAACATGTAAACACTTTACTCTAACTCACCCTGTCCTATCCTTTTGTCAATTCTCTCTTTTTCCTCATTTGTTCTTCTATTTTATTTTAATTTTCCTTTATTTCTTCTTATAACTGATAAAGTATATTTCAACAATTCTATGACTTGTTCTATTTCAAAGTGCAACTTAAAAAAAAAAAAAATCTCATCCATTATTCTGTGATTCCCAGATCCCATCGCTCACTTTCACAGTGGGATCCCTATTGAAAAACTTGACTTCAGTCTTGCTAAGAAAAACAACTCCAAACAATTGGTGGCCGTGCCTTCAGCCATCAAGGCCCTATGTTCTAGAATTCCCTCCCTAATCCTTTCCAACTCTCCACCAGCCTCTCTTCCTTTAAGACCCTCCTTAAAACCCAAATCTTTGACCAAGCTTTTTGTCACCCCTCCTAATATCTCCTCCTTCGGCTCGGTGTCGATTTTTTTTCTCTGATTCCGCATCTGTAAAGAGCCTTGAGGAATTTAAATAACGTTCATTTATGAATGGAATCTATTCTTGTGGGCTTGGGGAGGAGAAAGGCAGATGATTAATCATTTTTTTAAAAGCTGCCGAAGTTAGGAAGTTGCATATTAGTTCTCCTTGTTAAATCATAGGTTCAAGCCCGCTCTGTGTGCCATGGCCTCTGGGGCTCTCTGAGCATTGTACACGAGGCAACTTCTTAGAGCAATCAATATGTTTCCTAAGATGTAATTGCTCCAACCTAGGCTTCAGGAGATACTTCTTTACCCAGCGAGTGGTTAGAATGTGGAACTTGCTGTCACAGGGAGTGGTTGAGGCGGATAGCTCAGATGCATTTAAGGGGAGGCTAGATAAGTACATGAGGGCGAAAGGAATGGAAGGTTAGATGAAGTAGGGTGGGAAGAGGCTATGTATAGAGCAAAAACACTGGCATAAACCAGTTGGGCCAAATGGCCCATTTCTGTGCTGTAAATTCTATTTAAATTTTTGTAGCCTACAGAGGTCATCAGAGTCACACCTCCAGTTTCAACACTATGATAGCAAGACTGAAGAAAAGTTCTGAATTACCTAACGTAAATAAATGTTCCTTTATTATTTAAAAGCAGTTCACTCGCCCACCCAGCTTAATTCAATTCTCTGTCTGTTGAAATAATAAAGATTGAGAAAGAAACAAGCAGTTTATGGCTTGGTGCGAGTGCACTTGTGGTCTCGTTACTGCCTTCTCTTTTGAAGGAGATGATGATATGACCAAAATGAGTCCCTACACACAGAGAGTAACTAGGTGCAGATGGCAGAAACATCTTAAGTGGTTATTATCTCTCAGTGGCTTCTCCTATGAGGATGCTGAACCATTTTGTATCAGTTTTTGGAAGTTGGCCAACACTGGAAGAATGAGAAAGTCCATACCTAGCTTGGGTAATCTAACATTGTGATTGGTTGAACTGGCCCTAAATCTTGTGTTTCTCATTTTGTTATTTGCCAATTTTGTTACCAATCAAAGTTCTCTGACTGGTCAAATTAGCTGTTGCTCAAAGTAAGCCTCTCCCTGCTAACATTGTCAGTAACATCATCTAATTAAAAAAAAACTTTCTGTGTTCCTCAGTCTGCCAAAAAACAAATCCACTGAATCAACATGTCATCACTGTATTACCACATACTTAATAGATAGATCTCCTGTGACAGCAACTTGACAGCGAGCTCTGTCATGAATTAATCTGCAAAGCTAACTCCTTCATTCAAACAGCCAGAAGTAAATTCATAGCCATTGGGAGTTCTTGAATTTTAAAAGGAAATTCTCTACTGTCTGACTGAACTATTACATGGGCCGGAATTTTCCCCTAAAAAAACGGGTGGGTTTGGCGCATGGGGGCAGTTAAATTGTTAAAAATGGGATTCCCGACCTGATCCCGCCTCCAACCCGCCCACTTCCGGTTTCACCAACCCACTGCCAGGGGGCGTTACCTTACTTTAAATATTGTAATGAGGTTAGAAACTTCATAGAAGGGAGTTAATGTGCATAGGTCCCTGAAGGTGGCAGGACATATTGAGAGAGTGGTTAACAAAGCATATGGGATCTTGGGTTTCATAAATAGAGGTATTGAGTACAAAAGTAGAGAAGTTATGCTGAACCTTTATAAAGCGCTGGTTAGGTCACAACTGGAGTATTGCATCCAGTTCTGGTCACCACACTTTAGGAAGGATGTGAAGGTCTTTGAGAGGGTGCAGAGGAGATTTACCAGAATGGTTCTGGGGATGGGGGATCTTAGCTACAAGGACAGGTTGGAGAAGCTGGATTTGTTTTCATTAGAGCAAAGGAGGTTGAGGGGTGATTTGATAGAGGTGTACAAGATTATGACGGGTTTGGATAGGCTAGACAGGGAAAGGCTGTTCCCACTAGTTGATGGTACAAGGACTAGGGGAGACAGATTTAAGGTTTTGAGCAAGAGATACAGGGGGGACGTGAGGAAAAACTTTTTTACGCAGCGAGTGGTGATGACCTGGAATTCGCTGCTGACGGAAGTGGTGGAAGCGGAGACACTCAATGTTTTCAAGGGGAAACTGAATAGACACTTGAGGGAAATAAACTTGCAGGGCTACGGGGATAGAGCGGGGGAATGGGACTGACTGATTGCTGTACAGAGAGCTGGCATGGACTCAATGGGCCGAATGGCCTCCTCCTGTGCCGTTATGACTCTATGGGGGAGAAATTCAGTATCGCCCCATTTGGGGCGCAATTATCGGCCGGGCGCAAAGATTAGCGCCTGGCGCTAATTATCGCCACCGACTGCAAACTTAACTTTTATCGCCCCTGGAGGTGATTGGAGCGCTAAATCAGGCGCTACACATCTGTCTTAAGGCGCAAAGGCCGAGGAGCGAGGCGCTACCTCAGAGCGCTGGTGAAGCTCATGTGATGTCAGTCAGCAATGGAACAGAGACACAATGGCACCGGCCAGTGCTTAAAGGGGATGGTTGATCTTGCTTTCCATCCACATCCTGCTCATTGCAGCCTTGAATCCCGGCCTGGAGAGACCTGCACATCAAATCTGCTGGAAAGAACAATGGAGAGTACCAGGGAAAGAGCTCAGAGTGCAGCCCCCACAGTCTCTTCTAAATTGGTACAAGGAATGGCAAATCAAAATGAACCTGCAAAGTGCTGCTCAGTAC
Source organism: Squalus acanthias (assembly GCA_030390025.1). Classification (NCBI taxonomy): domain Eukaryota; kingdom Metazoa; phylum Chordata; class Chondrichthyes; order Squaliformes; family Squalidae; genus Squalus; species Squalus acanthias. The sequence goes on along the minus strand of CM059434.1, from coordinate 15,770,742 downwards.
CCAAAACTCCTTCACACAGCGTTGAATCTCTCCAGAAGTCTCTCTCTCTCTCTCTCTCAGAATGCGTGGTTCAAAAATGGCACCAACAATAAAAGGCAGGAAGCGGTCGCCTTTAAATAGCGCTCCCCCAGTCCCTTCATGACTGCAAAACGCTCCCGTCAACCTGTCGTTGCTAGCGTCAGGCGGTAAGGCAGGGGGCGCCACTCAATATCTGCTCCGGGACGATACCGGGGCGTTGCGCACTTGACTGACGTCATGATCTGCCGGCGCAGGAGATCGTGGCGGTAGTGTTTAGCACCGCCGCAAAATGTCTAGTTAATTTTGCGAGCGGCGCAAACATCGCCGCGCCTGGGCGCTAGATGCTTTGCGCCCCATTAGCGCCCCTGAAGGCACTAACTGGAGGTGCAACCAACTGAATTTTTCCCCCTATGACTCTAAACCTCTTTCTCCCCGTCCATTTTGAATTTGACTGCCTGTGGACGGGTTTCATACAATTCGTGAAACCCGGCAGTTAAACCAAGGCGGGGACTGCTGGATCCAGGAGATAAGTGGCTTTATACCTACCTCCTGGATCCAGGGTCCCTGCCTAACCCACCCCCCGTGATCGGAGCCCCCCTCACGTGGCCTCCAATCACCTCCCCAGGCCTCCAGTTCCCACCATGAGGCCTCCCACCACCCCATCGATGATGCTGAGGCCAGCCCCGATCCTCTCTTCCCACCCCACTTCTGATGCTCCGGCCGACCACTCCCTGCCGATCCCCGGCCGACCAACTCCCCCACCCCACCCCCAATCCCGCGATCCCCGATGTCGAATGCTGAACCCCCGCCCCTCCCCCCACCCCGCCCCCCCCGGACCAACCCCTCACATCTGCAGCACGACCCGCCCACAGGCAGCCAGCCTCTCAATCTGGTTGGCTGCAGGCGGGAATCCAAGGCCTCACATGCAAATCAGGCCCTGCCGGTAAAGTTGGCAGGGCCTGCGGGACTCCTGGCCTCCCGGGTTTCCCGCCCACCTCGGAGGCCCCCCGCCCCCAACCCGCCTCCCTGGAGAAAATTCCAGCCATGGTGTATAAGAGATATGTTAAGCAATACATTTTGTTGCATGTGGCAATGCCAAATGTCAAAATTGTGCACTATTCTAACGTAGTTTACTAATTTTAAATAAAATGTACCCTGATAATTGTAATCTCCCTTTGTAAGGAGCTATGATCAGAAATTGTAGAATCATAAAATAGTACTGTATGGAAGGAGGCCATTCAGCCCATCGAGTCCGTGCCGGCTCCTTGAAAGAGTTATCCACTTAACCCCATCAGCCGCCCTTCCTCCACACCCATTATTGATTTTTATTTTTCAAATATTTATTTACATCCCTTTTAAATTCTATTTTTACAAAGAATTCTAATAAATTTGTCAGACACGACTTGCTTTTTACAAATTCATACTAGCTGTTATTAATGAACGCACCTCTTTCTACATCCGTTGTGGTTTTATCCCATATTATGACCTCTAGAAACTTACCCACGAGCTGGCTACAAAACAGGAAATGGAGAGTAGGGATTAAAGGTAGTTGCTCAGACTGACGGAAGGTGGGAAGTGGTGTTCCACAGGGATCGGTGCTGGGACCACTGTTGTTCACCATTTACATAAACAATTTGGACTCGGGAATCAGAAGTACAATTTCAAAAATTGCAGACAACACCAAATTGGGGTGTAATTAAACCGGAGGAGGATCGTGACAAAATACAGGAAGACATTAATAAACTTGAAGAATGGACGTGTAATTGGCAAATGAATTTCAATATAGATCAGTGTGAGGTGGTACATTTTGGTAGGAAGAATAAGGAGGCCTCATACTCCTAGGGAAAATAAGTGTCTAAATGGGGTAGAGGAGCAGAGGATCTGGGGGTACAGATAAACAAGTCACTAAAAGTAGCGACGCAGGTTAATAAGGCCATAAAAAAGCAAACAAAGCACTGGGGTTAATTTCGAGAGGGATAGAATTGAAAAGCAGAGAAGTTATGTTAAACTCGTATAAAACCTTGGTTCGACATCACTTTGAGTACTGTCAACGGTTCTGGTCTCCATATTATAAAAAGGATATACTAGAATGATACCAGAACTGAGAGGTTATACCTATCAGGAAAGATTGATCAGGCTTGGGGCTCTTTTCTCTAGAAAAGAAAAGACTGAGGGGTGACCTGATAGAGGCCGTTAAGATTATTAAAGGGTTTGATAGGATAGACGTAGAGAAGATGTTTCCACTTGCAGGGGATACCAGAACTAGGGGCCATAAATATAAGATTTTCACTAATAAATCCAATAGGGAATTCAGGAGAATCTTCTTAACCCAGAGAGTGGTTAGAATGTGGAAATCACTACCACAAGGAACAGTTGAGGTGACTAGCATAGATACATTTAAGGGGAAGCTAGGTAATCACACGAAGGAGAAAGGAATGGAAGGATAAGTTGATGGGGTGGGATGAAGAGGGGTAGAAGGAGGCTCGTCTCTCGCATAAACACCGGCATGGACCTGTTGGGCCGAATAGCCTGTTTCTGTGCTGTAATTTCTATGTAAATTATGTAATTTGGGAATGTGCCTTCATTAACATTTTAACCTGCATTTAATCAGTTCAGAAGTCGTTTATTGCTCAGTACATAATTAGCAGAGGGAAATTATGGATTAATTCTAACTAGAACTCTGCAGTTATGCTCCAACCTAATTGTTTCGTACACAAGCTCTGATTTGAAAGAAGGAATGAATGCTTCATGCTAGCTTTCAGGAATAGTTTGGTAAACCTTTGAGATTGATCTCCTGAAATCATTGATATCTGTAGTTGGTATCTAAATAATGAAAATTCTTATCACTAGTGTACGTCCATAGGGCATCAGAATGTGTCCATCACACTTCAAGATGTCACACTTTCAAAGTGTCAGTCACACTTTAAGGATGGGCAATAAATGCTGGCCTTTCCAGCGATGCCCTCATCCCGTGAATGGAAAAAAATACTTGAAATTCTGACTTGCACAAATATCAAATTCATAAAGAGAGTGCTTGCATTTATAACAATGCTTTTCGTGGTCTCAGGATAGCCTGAAGGTTTTACAGCTAAACAATTACTTGTTAACGGTTCTCTCTCCTCAGGTACTGTCCCCCTCTCCTTCAAATCTGCCATCATCATCCCTCACCTCAAAAAACCAACCCTTGACCCTTCCGTCCTTGCAAACTACCATGCCATCTCCAACCTCCCTTTCCTCTCTAAAGTCCTTGAACGTGTTGTCGCCTCCCAAATCCGTGCCCATCTTTCCCAGAACACCATGTTTGAATCCCTCCAATCATGTTCCTGCCCTGCCACAGTACCGAAACGGCTCTCAGCAAAGTCACAAATGACATTCTTTGTGACTGTGACAAAGGTAAACTATTCCTCCTCATCCTTCTCGGCCTGTCTGCAGCCTTTGACATGGTTGACCACTCCATCCTCTTCCAATGTCTCTCCACCGTGGTCCAGCTTGGTGGGACTGCATTCGCCTGGTTCCATTCTTATCTATCTAATCGTAGCCAGGGAATCCCCTGCAATGGCTTCTCTTCCCGCTCCCACAGCATTACCTTTGGGATCCCGCAAGGATCTATCCTCGGCCCCCTCTTATTTCTCATCTACATGCTGCCCCTCGGCGACATCATCCAAAAACTCAGCGTCAGTTTCCACATGTACACTGATGACACCCAGCTCTACCTCACCACCACTTCTCTCGACCCCTCCACAGTCTCTAAATTGTCAGACTGTTTCTCCGACATCCAGTACAGGATAAGCAAAAATGTCCTCTAATTAAATATTGGGAAGACCGAAGCCATTGTCTATGGTCCCCGCCACAAACTCCGTTCCCTAGCCATCGACTCCATCTCTCTCTCTAGCATCTGTCTGAGGCTGAACCAGACTGTTCGCAAAATTGGTGTCATACTTGACACTGAAATGAGCTTCCGACCACATATCCATGCCATAACTAAGACTGTCTATTTCCACCTCTGTAACATTGTCTGTCTCCGCCACTGCCTCAGCTCATCCACTGCTGAACCCCTCATCCATGCCTTTGTTACCTCTAGACTTGACTGTTCCAATGCACTCCTGGCTGGCCTCCCACATTCTACCCAATGTAAACTTGAGGTGATCCAAAACTTGGCTGCCCGCGTCCTAACTCGCACCAAGTCCCGTTCACCCATCACCCCTGTGCTCGTTGACCTACATTGGCTTAACATAGGTTAAGCAATACCTCAATTTTAAAATTCTCATCCTTTTTCTCAAATCTCTACACGGCCCCATCCCTCTCTGTCTCTGTAATCTCCTTCAGCCCCACAACCCCCCGAGATATCTGTGCTCCTCTAATTCTGCCCTCTTGAGCATCCTTGATTTTAATTGCTCAACCATTGGTGGCTGTGCCTTCAGCTGCTTAGACCCTAAGCTCCAGAATTCCCTTCCAAACCTCTCCGCCTCTCTACCTCTTTCCCTCCTTCAAGACACACCTTAAAACCTACCGACCAGGGGGCAAGCAACCTTAGATCTGGTCCTGTGTAACGAGACAGGATTAATTAAAAATGTCCTAGTAAAGGATCCCCTTGGAATGAGTGACCATAACATGGTTGAATTCCATATTCAATTAGAGGGTGAGAAGGTTGGATCTCAAACAAGCGTGCTAAGCTTGAATAAAGGAGACTATGAAGGTATGCGAGCGGAATTGAGTAGAGTGGATTGGGAAAATAGATTAAAGGGTAAGACGACACATGATCAGTGGTGTACATTCAAGGAGTTATTTTACAACTTCCAAAAAATATATATTCCACTGAAATGAAAAGGGTGTAAAAGAAAGGACAGTCATCCGTGGCTAAGTAAAGAAATTAAGGATAGTATTCGACTAAAAACAAGGGCATATAAGGTAGCGAAATCTAGTGGGAGGACAGAGGATTGGGAAAACTTTAAAAGGCAGCAAAAAATAACAAAAAGATTGATTAAGAAAGGGAAGATAGATTATGAAAGTAAATTAGCAAAAAATATAAAAACAGATAGTAAGAGTTTTTATACATAGATACATAGATACATAGAAGATAGGAGCAGGAGTAGGCCATCCGGCCCTTCGAGCCTGCTCCGCCATTTAATGAGATCATGGCTGATCCTCCAATTCAGTATCCCGTTCCCGCCTTCTCTCCGTAACCCTTAACCCCTTTTGCCTGTAGAAATATATCTAATTCCCTCTTAAATATATTTAATGAGCTGGCGTACACTGCCCTCTGTGGCAATGAGTTCCACAGGTTCACCACCCTCTGAGTGAAGAAATTCCCCCTCATTTCTGTCCTAAATGGTTTAGCCCTTATCCTTAAATTATGTCCTCTAGTTCTGTTCTCACCCGCCAAGGGAAACATTCCTTCTGCATCTAGTCTGTCTAGACCTGTCAGAATTTTATACACTTCTATGAGGTCCCCTCTCAATCTTCTAAACTCCAGTGTGTACATCCCTAAACTACATAGTCTCTCCTCCTAGGTCAATCCCGCCATTCCTGGTATCAGCCTGGTGAATCGCCGCTGCACCCCCTCCATGGCAAGAACATCTTTCCTCAGATGAGGCGACCAAAACTGTACACAGTACTCGAGGTGTGGTCTCACCAGTGCCCTGTACAGCTGCAGCAAGGTTTCCCTGTTCCTGTATTCCAACCCTTTTGCTATGAAGGCCAGCATACCGTTTGCCTTCTTGATCGCCTGTTGCACCTGCATGCTCGCCTTCAGTGACTGGTGTACAAGAACACCCAGGTCTCTCTGTACTTCCCCCTCTCCCAATTTATTGCCATTTAAATAATAATTTGCCCTCCCGTTCCTGCACCCAAGGTGGATAACTTCGCACTTGTCCACATTATAGTGCATCTGCCATTTATCCGCCCAATCACCCAGTCTGTCCAAATCGCTCTGGAGCTTCCTGGTCTCCTCCTCTGAGCCCACCCCCCCTCCTAGTTTAGTGTCGTCTGCAAATTTGGAAATGCTGCATCCGACTCCCTGATCCAGGTCATTAATGTAAATTGTGAACAGCTGGGGACCCAGGACAGATCCCTGTGGTACCCCACTTGTTACTGCCTGCCATTCAGAAAATGAGCCGTTTATTCCAACTCTCTGTTTTCTATCTGACAGCCAGTTCTCTATCCATGTCAATACTTTCCCCTTTATCCCATGAGCTTCAATTTTCCCTGCTAATCTTTTATGTGGGACCTTGTCGAAGGCCTTTTGGAAGTCCAGGTACACCACATCTACTGGCTCTCCCCCATCTATTTTACCAGTTACTCCCTCAAAAAATTCCAATAGATTAGTCAAGCACAATTTACCCTTTGTAAATCCATGTTGACTCTGTCCTATCCTGTCCCCATTTGCTAAGTGCTCCGCTATTTCATCCTTCATGATGGACTCCAGCATTTTGCCCACAACTGATGTAAGGCTTACAGGTCTGTAATTACCTGCTTTTTCCCTACCCCCCTTTTTGAATAGTGGGGTAACGTTAGCTACCCTCCAATCCATGGGCACTGTTCCCGAGTCTATAGTTATATAAAAAGAAAAAGGGTGGCTAAAGTAAATGTTGGTCCCTTAGAGGATGAGACCGGGAAATTAATGGTGGGAAATATGGAGATGGCAAAAACACTGAATGAATATTTTGTATCAGTCTTTACAGTAGAGGACACTAAGAATATCCCAACACTGGACAAACAGGGGGCTATATGGGGAGAGGAGCTAAACACGATCAAAATCACTAAGGAAGTGGTACTCGGTAAAATAATGGGACTCAAGGCGGATAAATCACCTGGACCTGATGGCTTACATCCTAGAGTCTTGAAGGAAGTGGCGGTATGGATTGTAGATGCATTGGTAATAATTTTTCAAAACTCCCTGGATTCCGCTAAGGTCCCGGCAGACTGGAAAACTGCTAATGTAACACCCTTATTTAAAAAGGGCAGTAGACAGAAGGCTGGTAACTATAGACCGGTTAGCCTAACATCTGTGGTAGGTAAAATTTTGGAGTCCATTATTAAGGAAACAGTAACAGGACATTTGGATAATCATAATTTAATAGGACAAAGTCAGCATGGTTTTACGAAGGGGAAGTCATGTTTGACAAATTTGCTGGAGTTCTTTGAGGAAGTAACATATAGAGTGGATAAAGGGGAACCAGTAGACGTAGTGTATTTAGACTTCCAAAAGGCATTTGACAAGGTGCCACACAAAAGATTATTGCTTAAGGTAAAAAATCACGGGATTGGGGGTAATATTCTGGCATGGATAGAGGATTGGCTATCTAACAGAAAGCAAAGAGTTGGGATAAATGGTTCATTCTCAGACTGGCAATCAGTAACTAGTGGTGTTCCACAGGGGTCAGTGCTGGGTCCCCAACTCTTTACAATCTATATTAACGATTTGGAGGAAGGGACCAAGTGTAACATATCAAAATTTGCAGATGATACAAAGATGGGAGGGAAAGTAGTGAGTGAGGAGGACATTAAAAACCTGCAAGGGGACATAGACAGGCTAAGTAAGTGGGCAGAGATTTGGCAGATGGAATACAACACTGGAAAGTGTGAGGTGATGCACTTTGGCAGGAAAAATCCTAGAGCAATTTATTATCTTAATGGCAAGAAACTGGAGAGTACTGAAGTGCAAAGGGATCTGGGGGTCCTGGTGGACGAAACTCAAAAGGTTAGTATGCAGGTGCAGCAAGTGATTAAGAAGGCAAATGGAATGTTGGCTTTCATTGCTAGGGGGATAGAATATAAAAATAGGGAGGTATTGCTTCAGTTGTACAAGGTATTGGTGAGACCGCACCTGGAATACTGCATACAGTTTTGGTGTCCTTACTTAAGGAAAGACATCCTTGCTCTCGAGGCAGTGCAAAAAAGGTTCACTCGGTTAATCCCGGGGATGAGGGGGTGGTCATATGAGGAGAGGTTGTGTAGATTGGGACTCTACTCATTGGAGTTCAGAAGAATGAGAGGCGATCTTATTGAAACATATAAGATTGTGAAGGGGTTGGATCGGGTGGATGCGGGGAGGATGTTCACGATGACGGGTGAGACTAGAACTAGGGGACATAGTCTTAGAATAAGGGGCTGCTCTTTCAAAACTGAGATGAGGAGGAACTACTTCACTCAGAGGGTGGTAGGTCCATGGAATATGCTGCCACAAAAAGCTGTAGAAGCTACATCATTAAATAAATTTAAAACAGAAATAGACAGTTTCCTAGAAGTAAAGGGCATTAAGGGTTACGGGGAGCGGGCAGGAATTTGGACATGAGTCTAGGTTCGGATCGGTCATGGCCCTGTGGGTAGTGGAGCGGGCCCAGGGACCGTGTAGGCTGATTCTGCTCCTATTTCGTGTGTGCAATTCTGTTAGATGCAGGAGATGGTTCTGTGATAGTAGATAGTAGATTGGCGGTTAGGATCAGATCAGCCATGATCTTATTGAATGGCGGAGCAGGCTCGAGGGGCCGATTGGCCTACTCCTGCTGCTATTTCTTATGTTCTTATGTTCTTTTTGACCAAGCTTTTGGTCACCTGCCCTAAAATCTCCTTATGTGGCTCGGTGTCAATTTTTTTGTCTTATAATACTCCTGTGAAGCGTCTTGGGACGTTTTACTACGTTAAATGCGCTATATAAATACAAGTTGTTGTTGTTTTGAAGAAAACAACAAATTGCTGTTAACTAAATGATGCTGAATGTCTCGAATAAGACTAAATGAATAGGAAAGTTATCAATGAAGAACCATTAAACAGCAATAAACAGCTAGCAAGCAGGAAAAGTGCAATCAATAAAATTATTCTTTTTTAAAGTGCTCTCAATTGCCATACTCATATCTCAGAAACTAGATATGTAGTGCTAAAAATAAATTTGCCAAACACAGACAGGAACAAAAAAAAATCACAGAAAAATTACTACCCATAGAGTTACATTTTCTGTGTTTGGAATCTCTACAAAGTTTCTCCCATACGTCTATCCGTCTTTCTAGGGCCCGCTATGTTCCTGCAGCTTGAATCATCTTCCCTGCTCAACAATCTAATGTAACCAGGGAAGCTCAACCGTCTAATGGAAATCTAATAAGAGTGTCCCTCTGCATGGGGGTCTCATGCTGCAACCTGTGCCACCCGTTGCCTGCCATTCTAGTGAACTCCAAATCCCAGAACACCGTCTTCAGCTCAAAGAATCAGGCTTACGAACACTCCACGATCTGTCATTAGTCAGTATTGCTTTGAGTCACATTAAAAAAATCCTGGTGCAAACACATCTAACGTTGTTTTTTTAGATGCATGTCTGTTAAGTGGGGAAATAAAATCCCAGGATTGTGTATGGACAGCATGACTAATAATCATTGTTTCCAGGTCAGGAATGTCTGCTTCTAAGTCCCGACCCCTGTTCAGTTCGAAGACAGCACAGGGAAATAAAGTGAAAGATAGCCACTGAGTAAGTCAGGGAACGTGCGCCTGAGACACGCAGTGTGAGATAATAAGCAAACCGAGGAAATGAGAGACTCGGAGAATAACGTGAGGGGACAGTCAATATAAGTAGATATAGAGACAATAATGAGAGTAAATGCGAGGCATAGAGATTTGGGCAGAAACACTGGAAGACACGGGGAGAAAATCAGAGTGCAGGCAAGAGATATAACTCTTTCAAATCGTTATCAGATACTAATCACACAGGATATCAAGTTATATGATATTGCATTGTCTATTACTGGATATAATGCTGTTGTATATAAAGACTTTCTAATGGCGCCTTTCACGACCTCTGGACGCCACAAAGCGCTTTGCAGCCAATGAACTGCTTTTGAAGTGTAGTCACTGTTGTAATGTAGGAAACGCAGCAGCCAATTTACGCACAGCAAGCTCCCACAAACAACAATGTGATAATGACCAGATAATCTGTTTTTTAGTGATGTTGATTGTGGGATAAATGTTGGTCAGGACAGGGGGGATAACTCCCCTGCTTTTCTTCGAAATAGTGCCATGGGATCTTTTACATCCAACTGAGAGAGCAGACGGGTCTCGGTTTAACATCTTTGAAAGACGGCATCTGCGACAGTGCAGCGCTCCCTCAGCACTGCACTGGAGTGTCAGCCTGGATTTCTGAGCTCAGGTCTCTGGAGTGGGCTTGAACGAGGCGAGGTGCTACCAACTGAGCCACGCTGACACTATGTAATACATGATGTGATCCCCCTATAAACCTGAGTAACATCCTGATATCGACTAGAATATCGTGTTCGCTTCAAGTATCTCATCTGTACTTATCTAGTATGTTACTGAATGTGGTTGACTCTTAACTGCCCGCTCACCAGCACCTTCTCAAGGGCAATAAATGCTGGCATTGCCAGCGACGCCCACACCCTGTGAATGAATAAAAAAAATCACTTGCACAGGCGACTGCAAATGTGTGACGTGTGCAAAAACGAGCTTGGGGAAAATATGGGAGCTTCCCATATCTTCCAGTTTAAGAAAATATGGAGTAAATGAATGGATCTAACCCAATTATCAGGCATAAAGGAAATTCACTAAATCGTCGTTCAAAAGTCGGGAGGTGAATATTGACAGGCACGCCCCCTTCCCCCCGGCACACTGGCACGCCCTCTCTGTGACAGAGCAGGATTTGCCGAGCGAATCACGGATCGACGGGAGACTTCTGACTGCAGAATTCAGGTTAATGCCGGGATGACCATGGAATGCCCCAGTCTGGCACTGCTGATTAGCAGCCTTTTCACAAGGAGTACCACATGAGGATTCACACAATCACCGTTCCCCGTTGGCATACAATCGTCGTCACACCGTGCCTCGAGGGGGTCTTTTTTCTGCAGCTTGTATGCACTGCGCTCAGCCCCACAGACTGCCATTGAAAGCAAGGTAGACTCATTAATCTCCCCCATGACTGCCTCTTTTGAACAAGTCTACCTTGGTTTCTTTGAAAACGTTTTGAGTTCAGCCAACTTTTTTTTTTAATTGTGGGCCCGCAATTCCGTTGAAAATAACGTGTTTTAGTCTAGACTCGAAAGTTCCCAATCCCATTTGCGCTCGTGATCACTTTTATCTATTTAAATCCCATACCGAGTCGCTCAATTAGAAGTAACCCAACAGTTCGAGAGAAAAATGACACTTATGAGAGGCACCTTTATGAAGCAAGCTTGCAGTGATACAGTAATTCAATCACATTGATCGCAGAATATGCTGGTGTTCCAATGAAATGTTTCTGGCTTTTATCAGCTAGAAATGTGGCGAGGTTAGGTGCGGCATTATATTCCGATACAGGGTGCCTTCGTTCTGCAAACGCGTTACAGGTTAAACATCTTTAATAAGGTTTTACACTCTTAAAATGAAGATGGCGCAAAGCCTGTTACGGTTTGTGCGAATCGGTCACTGATCAACGTCCCATCCAGAAAGGGAAGTAGCTCCTCCACGTTAATTTGACTTGATGCAGTTTATGACCTCACTGGTCATGGTTTGTTTGATGGAACTTCACTTAATCCGTCGCTTCTTTGTAGTTACAGTAAACACGTGCGTTCCACTGTTCAGCGAAGATTCTAAATTCATGGCGAAGTCACTTTTTTAATGCACGGGGTAGAAAGATGATTTACTGCAGAACTTCCATCCAGCTCGCAACTTCAGACTTGGAAGATGCAGCTACTAGATTGGAATGGCAATTTTTGGTAATTATGAAGTCATTTTGCTCGCAGTATCAACGTTTCGGCGGCAACTGTGAAAACCCTGATTCAAAGGCTCTATCTGCGCACATTGTTCACGCCTCGCCATTTCTGCTTCCCGGTGGATGGATATTTTTCCTTTATCGGTGACCCACTTAAACTTATCCAAAAAGAACATTATGGAGCTGTCAAAACAGCAGATAAAATAATGGCAGGACCCTTTGAAACATTCCCTTAATAGAGTTTCTATAAAACCATTTCAGATTGCACGAGATTCGTTGACTTCCTTCTTTGTATGTGGAAAAATTAAAAATATGGAAGTGATATTTTTCAGCCATGATGTCTATTTTACAATTATGAATACTAGATGGCGGTTCTGTGTCGACTCTCGCTTGTAGAATGACCTCCGGCAGAGAAAGCTGGACAGTCCCATTTCAAGGGGTTGTCTTTGGTTAACTCTGCTAATATCAATTCATAATCCACTGCAAACATACTAAATATAGTTAAAACAAAAATTGCAGAAATTCTTTACTCTACGTGGAAAAAGTAGATTGTTACACTTATTTTAAAAAATAGATTTTTTTTTTAGCTTATTGTTGCCCAGTTGCCCATCCCGTATCTGAAGCCACCACGTGCGATTTCACACGTTGCTCCCTCCACAACTTTAACTGCAAGCCTATGGGTTGAATTGTCTGTTATATCTTTGTGACAGCTAATATTCTGCTAGGAAATGTGGCTCCTTTGTCAAAACGTGAGCGTGGAAAATAGAAGGTAATTTGTTTCATCCGAAAATTCGGACATAGAGGTCTCAGTGAAAAATCGGATACAGGGGTCACAGTAAAAAAAAAATCGGATATTGGGGTCTCCGTGTACTCCTTTGGCAGCCCCCATACCCCTGACGGATGCACGATCATTGAGCCTTTGCTGTATGATACTTAGATACCAGAACGATGTGATTTTTGAACAGTTTAAATACTAGTCATCACTGGTCAATAGGTAAGATCTTAAACTTATCTTGAGTTTGCTCGGCCATTCCCGTGGGCCAATAACGCATTCTTCCATTATCCACACAAAACCGTAGATTAGAAACATGTTAGATGCTATTTTCGCTGGCTCCAGGGTTCTGTATGTGCATGTATAAATATATAGTAGATATGACTTATTCCTTGTGTGTACTGCATATTCAGTGACATACATTGCAAACACATAAAAACATTGGGCAGAAAACCATCAACACTCAAATGGGCAGTCTTCAATATGCTTATATATGAAACTGCACTTCAATTTATCGAAGAGTCGGTCTATTATCAGAACAAGTCGCAATGATGTTTCAAGAATGGCCATGTGACCAAATAAAAGCCATCAGGTAGCTGAGGTCGGACATGGGTTGGATTCTGGGACCCCTGGGACGCATTAAGAGGACCAAACGTTTCGCGTTGTGTTAAACTGTAATAAATAGACCAATTTGTCTGCAACTGTTTTACTATAGAAGGATTGAGGAACCGCATGACTTCTTTCACAGCTATAGGCATGACACCCCCCCCCCCCCCCACCACCACCACCCCCACCCCCAATACCACCACCACGTTGCAAAGCGTTCTACCTATCTGGAAAGTTTCGGTGTTTGACGGTACGTTGAAAGCGGCCGCGGCTCATGGGCAGCCTCCGCACTTACCATTTTGGCAAATTGAGTGATGGAGAGCGAGCAAAAATAATTTGAAACACGTCTGACGAGAATTATGGGCAGATAACTCTAATGGAAAGAGGGCTTGAAGAAAACCTGTCTTGAAGTTGAGCTGTCAGCGGAGAAACTCCGAAGAGTGTTATATTTCAGCTCAACTTTCATCAAAATGTCATTCCAAACTAACATGGAGAACGAACAACTCAAATCACATTCGGTTAATGAATACAGATATTTTAAAAAGCTTCACTAACCAGGGGGCATAGATTTAAAGTAATTTGTAGAAGGATTGGAGGGGAGTTGAGGAGAACATCATTCACCCAGAGGGCGGTGGGGGTCTGGAACTCACTGCCTGAAAGGGTGGTAGAGGCAGAAACCCTCATCACATTTAAAAAAAGAAGTACTTGGAAAGTACAGGGCTACGGACCAAGAGTTGGAAAGTGAGATTAAGCTGGATAGCTCTTTATCGACCGGCACAGACACGATGGGCCGTAAATTTCTATGATTCTAACAGTTGAAACTTCACAACTAATTATCTGCTAAAATATCGATTCCCCCCCCCCCCCCCCCCAGACACTGTCTTTGTTAATGCAAAAACGTGTACACTTTGTAAGAGGTTTCCCAGGTTTCCCTGGGGGTGTCGGTATTGTCTCAAGGAGTTGTTGGTGCACAATTATCAAGTGGAATGGACATTGTGTGAAGCTTTTATTTTATAATCGTACCTGGGCAGACGGGGCGTGTCTCTGTATTAAGGTCTACCGAATAGTAAAGGGGTTATGTTTAAACAGCTCCTGCATCCACCGTGGCCGTATGTTTATCAGTTTCCAAAAAGTAGGTACAACAGAAAATGCTGGAAACACTCAGCAGGTCAGGCAGCATCCGTGGAGAGAGAAACAGAGTCAATGGTTTCAGGTTTGTGACCCTTCTGAAACGTTAACTCTGTTTACTCTCTCCGCGGATGCTGCCTGACCTGCTGAGTGTTTCCAGCATTTTCTGCTTTTATTTCAGATTTCCAGCACCCGCAGTATTTTGCTATTGTCAAAAAAGGTAGGTGTTCATCTTTGTACAATTTCACACAGAATCTAAAAGTCGTTCAAAAGAAGGCCCGAAGGTTACATCAAGGGCCGTCTGCTCCATTAATAGGCTGCTTTGCTTGACAGACTAGCACGTCACCTCTCTCAAAACTTGATTTTTGTTAAGGCTGAACGAGGAATTGTCCAAATAGTTCAGCACACTGGTTCTGTGTGTGTAAGAGAGATAGAGAGCAGTGGCCGTGGGTGAGAAGGCAGGAGTATTTTACGCCGAATAAAGCGCACTTGTAAATGACCCCACTATTTGCTCAACACCCACGACTTCGTATTAATGACCAGATATGTTTTTGTGCACATCATTTTGGGACTTGCCCGCCTCGATCACCCGACAGTACATTTCTGGAACAATAATTGATTGCAGATACCCTACACCCTTGCATCAATATCTGTTTGGAAGTATCACAGATCTGATCTGTTCCCGTTATAAGCAAAGCCTGCTGACCTTCAATAGGATTTAGTTCCGTGGAATTAAACCAAAAGTATGGATTATAGTGACTGGTTCATCCTAGTCTTATTGATGGAGAGGCTTTTGACTATCTGAACTGCATCATCAACCAGTCTTTACATCAAAGTGCGCACGTGTATATGTATTTAAAATAATTATAGCTAAACAAATAAAGATAAGCCCTTGCTTACATTGTTCAGTGGGGGTTCTTTGCACGGCTGAGTTAACTTAGAATCATGGAATGATAGAGTACAGTAGGAGGCCATTCGGCCCATCGTGCCTGTGCCGGCTCTTTGAAATAGCTATCAATTAGTCCCACTCCCCTGCTCTTTCCCCATAGCCCTGCAAATGTTTCCCCTTCAAGCATTTATCCAATTGCCTTTTGAAAGTTACTATTAAACCTGCTTCCACCACTCTTTCAGGCAGTGCCTTCCAGGTCACACCATGCAACTGGGAATTCCCCCCCCCTTGCAACTTTCTGTTTCAATCACATGTTCTCATCTGCAAATCAGACCATCCATCGCTACATGTGAGGTATAATTTAGTGTCCTGTACAAAATGAGGGAAAGAAATTACGTTGCAGAGAGGTGCTATACTAATCCGTTGTATTTTCTTGTGATTGGAAAAAAAAGACATACAAAAATAGAACATGTTTAAAATATCACTGACTACAGCAAGTCCCTACATAGTTCGAATAAGGCATTGGAGAAGATATACAGGAAATGTCCTTTGAAAACAGCGACAAAAAAAAACGAAATAAAAACTAATTTACATATTTACATTAATTATTATATCACAGATAGTTTAAACCTGCAATGCTAAGTATATCATTCTACAAATAAATTTTGTCCTATTTAAAACGTAAGTCCAAACGAAAGAGAGTCCAACATTATAAAATATCTTGCTCAAAAATCTTGTGTTATTGCAGCAGTATTAATCACTATTGGGCGGGTCTCGTTTTCTCGGCCTTGCTTGAAGTTCTCAGGAGGCCCTCTCGATACTTGGGACTGGTGTGGAATAATCGGACAATTTCGTGGTCTTTGCTATCCAGCACCCTCGGCAAGAAAAGGGAGGATTTTTGAGTCCTGCGGGTTTTGAAGCCTCTCCGCGGTCGCCCTTTGCCATTGATGGACACATACCATAGTCTCTCGGCGCTATTTCTGCGCCTTGTCCCGACTGGGTTTGGAATGGTTCTGTAGGATCTGGACGCGTACGTGTTATATCCCAGCTCGTGAATCCGTTCTACAAACTCACACTCCGGATTGTAGACTTCCTGCAAACGGTAGAGAAATAGATGAGACTCCCATCCAGTTTTCTAAATTAGACACGGACAGGATATTTTAAATATTTGGATCTAATCACTTACCTATCCTAAGTCCCTCCCCTGTCATTAGACTGTTTGCTAATGTAAATCTAATGGAAGTGAAGCCAGTCCTGCTTTGCTTGTCATCTTCCCTATCTCACGTTTGGCAATTTTGCAGTCTTCCTGTTTCAGGCCACCGTTATGTGGTATTATGTCATATTTACTGTCACAGCAGCAATGCTTCATCCTATTGTTGTATAGGTAACCCAATGCATCAATAGGAAGTGACATCTCCTCGTGTGGAAAAGAATGTTCAGCACACAAACTCTCACTGCTAGAAGTCAATATTGGTTACTACTCTCTTAACTCAAAATTCAAAGTAATGTTTACCACAACCCTGCATAGCTCTATTTGGCGGGTCTGAGTGCAACTTAAGCTGCTAAACATTGATTTGGACACAACAGAGCAGAATGTGAAAGGTAGTCAGCGGGTTGCTACGATATATCTCCCCGACTCGCCTTGTTTAAATAGTTAGTACATTTCCAGGTAGACTGATAGCGTTCCAATCCTATACCACGTCAACTTAATCAAATTAGAACAATGTTTTAAGTGATAGTCAGTGCCTCCTTATGTTTATCCGCCTCACGGGTGTGAATCAAGTGGCCCTGAATTAACCCCGAGTTTTAAAGTTCTCTTCATTTGTTTGTAGTGAAAATCAATTCTAATGCCGCTGAACGGTCCAACGAAATAAATATGTTGGGCGATTTCTGCAAAACTACAGTCAATTTATTTCCGAGCAACACATTGCCATTGCAGCAAAGCTGTTAGAATCTGCGGTACTAATTATGTAGGTATAAAAGACGTTGCTTCTCCTTTTTTTTCTTAAAGTTAATAACCTCGACCTTAAAAAACTATCCCTTTCTTGTTACCATAATTACACATTGAATGAAAGTTCACTTTTCAAAAGTACTTATCAAGTAAAAGTTACAAAATTAGTCGGAAGTGGTGTTTAATAACCGCTTTCCTAACAACAAAAAAAATCTGAACACATCATACGCTTTTGCCAGATAATCAAACTCTGATGGGAACTACCACTTTCCTCGGATATATGTCTGCAAGGATATCAGTCGATCAAGGATAAAATTGCATTGAATCAAACAGTGGGGCATATTGAACAAGCTGCTGCTGAGACAGTAGCAGTCTTGATCAGAGATAAGAGTTGCTCTGTGAGAACCCTTTCTGTGTGCAGTTCCACTTTGAACAGATAAAGAGATTTGAAGCCCGTGATATCAAACGATGTTCTATCTGAATAGAACATACAGGAGAATAAAGGATCAAACAGAGATGAAGTGTGTCCACGCTTTTTAGGAGAAGCAATACTAAATTCTGCTCGTACAGTTTGCAGGATTTGAATTTGGAGAAACCGCATAAACTGGCAGCCAGGTAGCAATCTTAAAACTGTATTTCAAACAGTGTGTTAATGTCAGCATGGTATAACTAGAAAGCGCGTTTGAATGAATGCGTTGAATAAAATGCACACAAATTCATTTCTCACAATAAGGATGCACATGCTGTAAATACTCATAAATCAAGCATTAACGGTATTTGATAATAGCACATTAGTCAAGCTGTAGGTCTTTGACAAACTGGGCTTGTGTCGAACCCGAGGGCGGCTGAGCGGGCCATGATTTGGAAATCGTGTATAAATAATTGACGGTGAAATAGTTAATCTGAAGCTTCTGGGTAAAATGTTGAGCTTCCACAATGATTATCCACAGATTTCAAGCTGAGTTCCCACTTGTGCGGCCTGTGGTTTGTGTGTCGCCACATGAATCTCACGGTGGCGGCATCTATGGGAGCTCTGTGCACCCTGCTTTTACCGGGGGGGGGGGGGGGGGGGTGGTATTTGCGCTACTTCTGGCAAGCGAGAAGTGCTTAGTTGGCGTCAACTGTTTTCATGCCTATTCATCAATATAATCACTGACTGGTCAGCGTGGAGTGTCTGGAAACGTACTTTTGGCTTTAGATGTAAACCAAATGTTCAAAGGTTTCATCTGCATTTAAGAAGTAAATGGAGACATTTACTACTGGCATATATCGATCATATTACAGCAAGTGTGGTTCAATAAGACAACGGGAAGTCATTTTGCCCCTTCTATAACTCAGAGAGAGAGAGAGGGCAAAAGACTCAAGAGATCAATTGACACACGGGTCGCCATTCCCACGCCTACCTCATGGATGTAGTCATGACTTTTCTCAATCTTTCAGTACATCTCTTTTCTGTTCTGTGTCTTTGGGTAATATTCAGGAAGCCATCACAGATGATACACATCGCTTCTACCTTCCCAAGGTCCCCACTTTTAAATTGGTGGGATACCACCCGTGGGGGTCCCTTCATCAAGCTATCAGATAACAAGCCAAGACCTCTGGGATCATCAAATAAACCAAACAGCATGATTGTTTGTACAATTTATCCGGATTTCAACCCAACAGTGAAGCGAGAAGCTAAGGAGCAGGGTAGTAAAAGCTAGTGGCCAGGCGCAAAGGGTTGCATTGGATCTCCAACCAGGGGCAAACACCCTCCGTCACTCCCACCAATAGTGATGGCTGCTGTTTCTGAGTATTAGGGTTTCTTGTTACATGGCAGCAGGCATTTATCTATTACTAAATATATTTAACTAAACAAACTTAGCAGGTACATTTTGACACGTATAATAAAATTAGCTTCTAGAGTATTAAATTTATGTCCTTGCTATAGTATTTTAATAAAACCGGTGCTTAGTATCCCATCCTGACAACCAATAGAAAGCCCTTTAACTGCTCTATTTTAATATTTGAAATTGGCATGACATGAACATCCACATCATTAAAATAGTCTCAATTTTTATAAATTAAAAATAACTTACCGACGCATACAAGCGTCCTCTTTTGTTCATAGCCAAGTATCTACCCGAAAACAGACCCTTAATCGCCACAACTCCCACATCAACAGCAGTTATTTCCAATATACCTGAAAGAAGAAACAGGAAATCAGTGGAGTGGGACAGCACATTGGGCAGATGTTCATATATCACGACAACCTCAATTGAGGAAGATCTGTGAAGGAATGCATGCTGAATTGGTACAAGAAGATTTAGCAAGACAATTGTAATATTCCAACAAACCGCTGCCAAAATGATAGCAATGCTTGCCTATAGATTAAGATATGACAAAGAAAGTTGCACTGATCTAGGTGACGGTAATTTAAGGCCAAACAGAACGTTACAACAATCCAGGGACAGTTGATTGACATTGAACTATATCGTTCACTTAATCCAGTAACAGTTTAAATCCCCCTTGATTGCACGTCACTAGCCAAATGCAGGGACACCTACACGTTTGACCCAATCGTTAACATCCTATATTGCGATTTTAGTCAATTCTTGTATCAAAATGTTTCTAACAGCTGCCAGTGAGTTGGTGAGCTTGATATGTTGTGCCCCAGCATCCACATCTATGAATCTTCTTATCTCTTTCATGTGTGATAATTAAAGCCACTGTTGCAATCACAGATAGTACAGGTGCTTTTAAGATGCTCTGATTTCAACCCTCTGGCACATCAGTCGTTTTCGGCATACTCTAAACGTGGTTAACCACTTTGTATTCTAAAAATAGACTCCTGCGGGTTCCACCGCTCGTGTGCGCCAGAAATATCTGAAGTCTACCGTTCTTGATCGTGTCTGTTCAGCGACTAATTCCAATTAATCCCAATTGAGGCCATGCAGGAGTTCATTACTCTAATGGGTGTCAGAGATGCACACAGCACAAAAGGTTAGGAGAATAGTAACAATTTAAACCGCGTTGTGGTCTTAAGAAAACAAATTTGAGTCTAGCTCCTAGGATGGCGCAACGAATTAGGATTGTATCTAAGCATTTTGTCACTGCGCTTTCAGGGGAAATGACGCGTGTTAGGATAAATCCCTGCAAAATGTAGCAAAGGGTCGGCTCCTCCAGAGATGGTTAAACAAAGTGACAGCTTACTGGAGTTAGCCATTGTTAGGGGGGAAATACACTACATTATCCCTCCAGATTGATCCCTAACACAGGCCAAGCATTCTTAGCAAATCACTCCGGACATGGAACCGGCTAGTGTACTCGGCCAGGGAAACGGTCTTGTTTGGCTTTGGAGATAACGGCGATCCCCCCATTAGTAGTTAGGCCTGAAGTTGTCAGACTCGAGCTATTCCGTCTTGGTCAATCAAAGCCGACCAAAGGCTTCACAAGATCGCACTCAAGTAAATGACATTGCACGTTAAAAAAAAAAGCGAAGGATCGTGTTTAAGTTGAATAGGGGGAGGAATTAAAATACACCGAATGCCTGTAATTGGTGAACAGAGGTAACCGCTATAAAATGCATAGGGACAGAGGAACCGCTGGATGAAAAACAGACCAAGGTCCAGCTAGTTCGCCTTCTACCATCCTGGGAGTCGCATGATACAACGATAATGGAGTTGTTGGCTATTCATAGGAACCCTGCACTGAAAGGCTGCCTGTTGTAGGTGTGGGAGCACCTCGGAAGTGAGAGTGCGGCAGTATTGCCTTTAAGATGCTCCAGATAGGCGAACGGCTGCAACGAGCCTCTCAAATATATTCATTCACTTACACTGCAAGGAAACGCTAGCAAAAAAAAACCCATTATCACAATTAAAAAGACATTATGATGAATAACTTATATAAATGCGTTGTATTAAATGTGAAATTAAATCTCTGCCCATTGCGGGAAAAATGTATTTTAGTAAAATTCATATTACGATTAGGGAGAAATATTTGTTCAGAAATTGCAGGATAGTAATGATCGTTTTTCTCATCCGGAGTTCTGCGTTTAAAATACCAGAAGAAATAGTTGTTTGAGCACCTCACATGTATCACACATGTCTAAATAGACTTTCCATGTCTCCAAAATGTTTCAGCTGAATGCAGTTATAATGAAGAAAATGTTGAGGCATATACCGCAGACACGGTATGTAACCCTATTCCGTCTCCCTGCTTGATGGAACGATTTAGCAAAAAAAAAACCCAAGGTCTCCTACTTACTGAAGATGCTGTTTTTCTCCAGCGTGCCATCGATCTTCCCGTTGAGATGGATCTGCAGATGGTACTTGGTGGCACAGTAGAGCCTCCTCCGCCGCGGCGCTCCCCCGAGATGTTCGTACACCCCTCCGCGCCCCCCGGCATCCCTCCGCAGTCTGGACTCGCAGGCTGGGGACGGGGCGCACGGCACCTTCGGAGCCACAGTCGGCGCCCGGGGCAACGGCGACTGCTGTCGACTGAAATCCAGAAAGCTCAGCAACAAACAGACAGTTATAAACATTGTGGCATGGTCGAAACACTCCCCGGTACAATCCGATGCGGATGAAGGTCTGGATTAGTTGGGCCGAGGGGTCCCATTAAAAAAGTGTTACAGGCGGGCCAACAGGTTGCGGGGCGCGCCGGTCCACTCGAAGAAACATTGGCAGTTCATCTGCCTCGGTCTGTTGAATCAGAAGTCACTTGTCTGGACCATCATAATCCCCCCAAAAACAGCCCGGCTTGTATGCGGAACGGTGCCTTCTCCCCCGAGTCCTCCCGCTCTCCAAATAGCGCAGTGCAGACTGTGGCTGAAAAAGCGACTGAATTTCACTTAAGACACTATCGTGAGATTTCGTCGCAACCCCGGTGATCGACGGCGCATAGAAATAAAAGAACTTTCCTCGGGAACAATAGCTGAACTCCGACCAATTGATACAAAGGAGAAGGAGGCAAGGTATCCGTCTTGTGTGAACTCACAGAGTGCGGCGTGGATAAGATTACAACATTACACACAGTGGCTTATTGCGGAAAACCGCATCACAAAGAAACCAGCAGCGCATCTGAAGGCAGATTTTCTTCAGAGCCCTTCTTAAAAGTCCAAAAGACCAATTATACATATGAAAAAATATACACTGAAGGGTTGGAGTGAATATTCCCCAGGGCACGCCAGGGCTCCCAGCTACTATCAATACAAACTAACAATACGTGACAACTTGGCTGACTGATGCTAAAATGAAGCAACTTAGAGAAAAAAAAAGCCTCTTTAAAAAGATGCATACGAAAGGAATCTCCAACGTTGCAGATTGTGTAAAAAAAAATACCCCAGCGCTTTTACTGCAACACTGCTTGTTCACACTTGGTAAAGTTTAACGCGAGTTTTTAAACACAAATTAACACTTTTTACAGTTTTCTTATACACCAGACCCCCACGTGCGTGTACAGGACATTAACTGTTGTGTTTCACTATCAATTTAGTGCCCCGAATACTCGCCCCCCCCTCCCCCCGGGCATGTAGCTGGTTATTTTAATCATTTTTTCAGTCAATTAGAAGCTATCCCGAATCAGCAAGGTAATTTAACCACTACAATCACAGGAGACGAATGCAGGATAATCCTACTATAGCAGATGTGCTGCTCTTTCATTCAGTGACTGCATTTACAGCAGCATGCAATGTTTTTGCGCTTATTTAAAGCTGTTCATTAAAAAAAAACTCACTGAAGAACATGAACTGATAACTCCTTAAATACTTTTATTTTCCTGAACATACCAACCATCCCCTAGCTGATCTGGGACGAAATTACTTGCTGGGAAATACCAAGTAAAGCTACCTCTGAATAATGCTTTACTTTAAAGTGCAGGATGTTCACTAACACATCTCGATTTCAGGACAATCGATTAGGCAGCGCTGTCGAGTGTTCAGTGAAAGTGAGGCATTCATTTATACCTCGGTTGGGGAGGTGAATTTTAAAGACCGCAATGCCTATTCGGAGCATTAACCCACAGCCAGCGTCCAAATCCACTGCCTCCCGCGCCGCCCGCGTGATTGACACGCTGCTCTTTCGAACAGCATTCCTGCACAAATATCACTTGGCGAGATTCTCTTACACACAAAAGGTGAGCTGGAAAACAGAGAAGCTTTTACTGGCCAGAAAGTAATCGAAGGGAGTGAATGACAACCTGGAGAGGAGACGAGATGATGGACTCTTGCACGATCCAGATTTTTTTTTTAAATGTCACCTGTGTGTGCATTTATTTCATCATTTAGGCATCTGGAATGTGTAGGATCATAGAATCGTAGAAGTTTACGGCATAGAAGGAGGCCATTCGGTTGTTTAAATGTGCACAGGTTAAGGAGCTTGCTACTGTCAGTGTCGCAACCTGAACGGGCATGTCATTAATTAAAAAACATTTTAGTTAACATTTGCTTCCAATAATATCATATGTCTCCAATCAGACGGGACAACGGCAAAGTCCAATCGTTGCTTAATGCTGCAATAAAGATGTACGTGTCTGAACTGATCCCCCTTTTTAATGCTAAATGTTAATCAATGGGCTAGCCAATGGGTGGAACAGCAACACGCAAATGATCTTCGCCAAAATTGCTTCCATGCCGGCTACATTATGGTTACCATTTTCATAATGGGTGCCATCGACTACAAATCCCTCTGCCCTCGGCGGCTGCCAGCACACGGAAAATGGACGGTGATTTCAGCTTAGTGAGAGACAGCAAGGAATTTCCCACCCCACCCTTCCCTCCACACCAAATTATGCCCATCCAGCGGATTTATATCTTATTTCCATTTGGACAACCACACCCCCCCCCCCCTAACCCCCTCCAAAAAAAAAGCTGAGAATTAAACTTATTTTAAAATCTCTCGCTGGACATTTATAACATCAAGTGGTTCTTGCAGTCAGACATCAACACGGTCAAATGGAAGCTCTGTGACGTATATTATAAGTTGTCTGGTGACCATTTTTTTATATAAAGTTCCGCTTTTGATGTGGTCTGGTTGTGACTGAGGGTGGTACTTTAGATGTGGTCTGCTGTCTGTTTCTGGAAGCATTTTTAATTAGCCCTTAACCTCCCAGAAAGTACTTTGTGGCCCTACAGCAACAATATGAGAACAGTTTTTGATTTTTTTCTCTCTCTCTTTCTCCCTTGATCGTCTGATGAGGAGCTCGTTACTGTACACGGCACTTCAGTCCAAACACAGATGTTTATCAAGGGAGGATTGGGGGGAAGCTCTTCACAGTCTTAACCGTATATATGTGAATGTTATCCGCAACCAGACAAGAGTGACCGTAAATAGAGTCGCGAGATTGGCAAAATGTATCTCAGCGCATTTGGGATCCGGTTACAAGTATACGCAACAGGCGGGATGGAGGGGAAGGAAAATGGGTTATCTAACCAGAGGTTGCGAGTAACAGCGGTTGGCCAGGTCGGTACCAATTAAATCAGGAGCGACTTGGGCTCGCTGTCTCTCAAATCCCATCTGTGTGGGTTTGACTCTTTCATTCTGCACCAGCGTTCGTCTGATTTACAATCAGACTCTTTTTGCATCACTTTCTGAGCCCACACATTTAAAAAAAAACCCAGCTGCAGCATTTCCACCAACACGAGATATTTCCACCATATACATAGTTGTACTCCTGCCAGCGTTCCCAGTTCTTACTTGTGTGCCGTTTTATGAATGAATGGATGAATGAAATAAAGATTTTTTTTAAACTTCCGAACAGGAAGCCCAGACGCTGATGAACACCCCCAGATCCACCGCACACAACGCAGCAGCATTTAATAGGGTAATATATAAGGATTACATGTCGGGAGCGCGTTTTCCCAATTCAGAAGGCGCATATACGGTGGACGCTGAGTGCTCATTGTCATAATTAGGAGGTTTAAAATATTAATGGTCACATTTTAAAGGAGGAGGGAATAAAGGAAGCGAGGTCGGAAAGCTAAGTTTTCCAGGAAGCTTGGTATTTCTAATCATAAAAAAGTGAGGGTGTAAAATATAGTTTGGGATTCACTGTTCCCAATTTCCCGTAGGCAGCACATCCTGTTGGTAACTCTCTCTCCCTGAGCACGTCAATGATTTACTGTTTTAAATGGATGTCTGCTGGAAAAAAAGGGGAAGTTACAATTTGTAGCCGCAATAAATACAAGGGGTGGGAGTGGTATGAGTGGAGGAGCCCCCCTTCCTCGCCAATTAAAAAGTCATTACTTGTTCAAACACAGTGCGTTCTATGGCCCCAAAGAACGCAATATTCAAAGGCGGTCATTAAATGTTGCTTTCAATTCTGTTAGT
The DNA here is from genome assembly GCA_030390025.1 of Squalus acanthias. Classification (NCBI taxonomy): domain Eukaryota; kingdom Metazoa; phylum Chordata; class Chondrichthyes; order Squaliformes; family Squalidae; genus Squalus; species Squalus acanthias. Next base: position 15,745,386 of record CM059434.1, on the reverse strand, counting down.
AGTTTTGTTAGCAGAATTACCGGTAAGTACTCTCTTTTAAAAAAAGAGAAGCCAGATTAACTCTGTAATACTAATGAAGTCTTATCTTTCAGAGGAACTACTTCATGCTTGTTTTTTTTCTTTCTAACACACTTTGTCACCGAACTATATGGAAAACTTTTAAAGAAGCTCTTACGCTTATAATTCAGAATGCATTTTGCAATAAGAAGTATCTTTGTAGCATTGAAGGATTTACGAGCTAGCGCGCAGATTAATGACAAATGCCCATTTCTGTTTGAAAGGAACATCATGAGACTGGACTGGATCTATATTTACTGCTTTTCTCGATAACGTGACATTTTTTCATCAATAAGGCGACACATTGGCTGCAAAACTGAAAGCTCACACGCCGTCCCCATCTGCACTGTACCACTCAAGAATGTTATCCCAGCTGGAATAATCTTATGGCTGACATTAAGGACCCTGAAAAACTCATGTGTTGGAATTTTTCCCAAGTTATTCCCCAATATGTATCTAATGTTCACAGTTTAAATTACACCTCTTCAGCAATTTAGTACTCTACACCTCTGTGCCCTTTCGCATCCCAGTCTTTTATTATAAGGGGAAATATAACTGAACTTATTGACGAATATAACAGTATGGGAATTTACTTACAATCTTTTCTGGGTTCTCTACAATTGAAGTTGAGTCTTTTCTAAATAAAAATGACTTAATTTCCTAAACAAACTTGGCGAATGAATGAGGTAGATGGATAGTTTCAATACAGTGATGCAGATTTCAATGTAACCTATGATTATAGGGTCCGTCTCGAATGTCGCATGTTCCTGGCTCCAATAAAAGGGAGGAACAGAAAACGCAACGATTATGTTTACCCCACGCAGAAATACTTCAACTTCCGCAATAGGGTACAACATCACTGGCACAGACTATCTGATATATACAACACAATCACTGGCACAGACTATCTGATATATACAACACAATCACAGGCATAGACTATCTGATATATACAACACAATCACTGGCACAGACTATCTGATATATACAACACAATCACTGGCACAGACTATCTGATATATACAACACAATCACAGGCATAGACTATCTGATATATACAACATCACTGGCACAGACTATCTGATATATACAACACAATCACTGGCACAGACTATCTGATATATACAACACAATCACAGGCATAGACTATCTGATATATACAACACAATCTGATATATACAACACAATCTGATATATACAACACAATCACAGGCATAGACTATCTGATATATACAACACAATCTGATATATACAACACAATCTGATATATACAAAACAATGACTGGCATAGACTATCTGATATATACAACACAATCACTGGCACAGATTATCTGATATATACAACACAATCTGATATATACAACACAATCTGATATATACAACACAATCACTGGCACAGACTATCTGATATATACAACACAATCTGATATATACAACACAATCTGATATATACAACACAATGACTGACAAACTATTTGAGATATACAATGTAAAATCACTGGCATAGGCTATATGATAGTCGCAATACAAAATCACGGACAGTGACTATTTGATATATATCTATATATAGACAATCAGCAATTCACTGACTGTCTGATATATACAACCCCAAATCACTGACTCACAAATTATCAAATATTTATAAAATATGAAAAGCACAGACTACATGTATCAGTAAGAGAGACTGCCTGTGTATTTACAGCATAACATTACTGTCACAAGGCGGCTTGTACATACAACATACCACCGAGCTAAAATAATACCTGATACCCAATTAAATGGCTATAACTATTATTGTCTTTTTTCTTCTAGGATGACGTAATATTATTTTGGCAACAAGCCGAGTTTTAAAATAGTCTCACTTATTTTTTTTTGTAATGCTTTGGGATCTTATTTCTATCTGGGCAGAATACAACTAAGTTTGTTCTGCAATAGCCTTTAATGAGGATTTTAAACACTAAATACACAACAAAAACGTTCCAGAGGAGAGTATCGGCGCGTCTCTCTTTTCTGCGATTCAGGGAGGAACCCGCAGTAATGCTAACCCAATCAAACCGACCTTTGAACCTTTTCTGCTGTACTTTTTCTCATGCCACAGTTTCTTTAGTTCGTTACTGATCTGAAGGCCCGGCCTGAGCTACAGTCACTTTCTCAGACATCAGCGCCTTTCGTCCTCTGACAAATCACCGCTGAGCCCCCTTTGTCCTGTGGCTCTTTGATCTCACCTGCCTGTCAGCGGGGGGGAGGACTGGGTACAGTCAAAACGCACTGCAAACAAACTGGCGAAGGTCTCATTCCCATACAGCACTCGAGGTCAGGAAATAAAAAAAATACATAAAATTGTTGCATCTGATGTGCCACTGTGCTCGCCGAGCAACTTGATGTGACCCGATTCCTTTGTTCAATCGGTACCTGGGATAACAGATTGAAACACAGGGTTTTTTTTTAGATTAAAACGTAGAAAATTAAAATCGATCACTTTCCCCCGCCACAATCAGAGTGTGGATGGATCCCCTAAGCCAAAGTGTGATCTCATGTCCATCTGCAGCTTTGTGATCCCAGTTATGTATCAGTCCGGTGGCTGATTAGAAAGCTGCGTTTCAGCAATACTGTATGAATGGAACGCTTCTCTCGACTGAAATTGGATAGGATTCCTTATACTTTCAGCTTTCTTTTACCTTTGACTTCAGGTTTCAGCTACTTTTCAGAAGGCATTAGAATACTCTATACTTTCCAACAGTATAATCTTTGTGATGCCCTGTAATACTATCATCCAGTTGCGGACTATTCAGGGGACCGCTATAGGCGGATCTGATTCAGATCCGATTGGATGAAGCGGTCTGATAGCAAAATATCTATCTCCATATCTCAGACTAAATTGTCAAACACTCCTTCCCGCATTGGAAGGCGATAATGGCGAGGTTATACCAGTACCGGGTTGAGACCGGTATAATAATTACTTAAGAGTTTCGCGGAAGCAGCAGACGCAAGTTATACAACTGGCTCTGCGTCGCTCTTCAGCCGGGCGCATGCGCCCAAGTATACCTAATGCAGGTCCCATTCACTGACATCCAAATGTCAGTTACTTTCCAGCCAGCAAAGAGCTACAGGGCAGTAGGCTCCTCACTAAAAAGGAAACCTTGGAAAAAAATAATCGCTTTTGTCAGACAAGTAGATAGAACAGATAGGGTAGATAGAGAGAAACTATTTCCGCTGGTTGGTGAGTCTAGGACTCGGGGCATAGTCTAAAAATTAGAGCCAGGCCTTTCAGGAGTGAAATTAGGAAACACTTCCACACACAAAGTGGTAGAAGTTTGGAACTCTCTTCGTAAACGGCAATTGATGCCAGATCAATTGTTAATTTTAAATTGGAGATTGATAGCTTTCTGTTAACCAAAGGTATTAAGGGATATGGGCCAAAGGCAGGTATATGGAGTTAGGTCACAGATCAGCCATGATCTCATTGAATGGTGGAACAGGCTCGAGGTGCTGAATCGCCTACTCCTGTTCCTATGTTCCTATGATCAAGGAGATAGTTCTTTTCCATATCATGGTCACTCTGACATGCCATGCACCACAAATGGAGCTCCAAGGCTGACAATGCCGGTTGCCAGATGGATACATTGGGGCACAACACCAACATTTAGGTTGTCCTCATTTCTCCATTGCATCTACCATATTGCAGATCACACTATTACACAGGAATGCAGTGATGTCTATAAATATTTTTTGAATTGGCGCTCCTTAATTTGGTTGCAGGCAGAGGGCCTGGATGAATCATGACTGCAATTGATTACAAGTCAAAAGAAGTTATTTTGATCCTGTATAAGATTAGGCAAAGTCACATGCTGCATAATATGGGCAATTATGGGCAAGTTATTTTCAAACAGATAATAATTAATTGCATAGGATTACATAGGATATACGGCACAGAAACAGGCCATTCAGCCCAACCAGTCCACGCCAGTGTTTACGCTCCACTCGAGCCTCCTCCCGTCTTTCCTCATCTAACTCTATCAGCATAACCCTCTATTCCCTTCTCCCTCATATGCTTATCTAACCACCCCTTAAATGCATCTGTACTATTCACTTCAGCCACTCCCTGTGGTAGCGAGTTCCACATTCTCACCACTCTCTGGGTAAAGAAGTTTCTTCTGAATTCCCTATTTGATCTCTTGGTGACTATCTTATATTGATGGCCTCTAGTTATGCTCTTCCGCACAAGTGGAAGCATTCTCTCTGTATCCACTCTATCAAAACCTTTCATGATTTTAAAGACCTCTATTAGGTCACCCCTCAGCCTTCTTTTTTCAAGAGAAAAGAAACCCAGCCTGTTCATCCTTTCCTGATAGGTATACCAGATCTAGCCTGTTCATCTTTTCCTGATAGGTATACCTAGATAGGTACATTGGAGATGTTCATTGAAGAGCAACACAGATAATTCAAGGACTTATTTCAAAACTGGATTTGTTCTTCTTAGAGAAAAAAGATGTAGTTGGGATGTGATCCCAATATTTTGAATGATAAAACCACAGACAATTTGGCTGTAGCAGGCTGGTTTGCTTAAACTGTGACCACAGGACAAGAAAACACAATTCATTGTTGGCAAGTATCATGTTTTAGTGTCTTTTGATCAGTTTTCCATAGAAAGGGTTTGAAAAATGTTAAGCTTAATGTTGGTTTTAAGCAAAATGTATTTATTCGCACAGGTTTAAAAAAGGCACCTAGACGAAAGGAGGTTAATAGGCTAAATGGAAGTTGTTTTCTCCAGAGACTAAGCAATAAGCAATTGATTTCCTAGTCTAGGTAATCAAAGAATACCTCACACCCATTGTGTCAGAAAGTCCTTTGATCATTGTCTGTCCGTGAACAGAGAGAGGATAAAAAGAGAGAGACAGACAGTGATACAGGGAAAAATAGTTTTGAAACATGAAAGCTGCAAGGGCTATTAAGATTGCTGAAGGGAAATATGTGAGGGCTTTAAATGAGGCAAAGTGGTTAGAAATGCTGGAGAATAATTAGAAGATATCATGGTTAAGTCAAGTAAGACAACCCAGTGATGCTGGCTAACATGGCATGTTCTTTATTTTGTATTATTATATGAAGATAAGCTGTGCGGATTGAATTAAGTGAGTCTGCTCATAATGGCTGTTCCAGATGTCAACCTTACTATGAAATAAAGGTGTTTAATAATTGATATCTGACCTCATGTGTGTTTGCTTAGTCCTCCTTCAGAGAGATTGAAGAAGTACACTTGCAAAAGTCATAACCACCCGATTGAGGCCAAAAGGGGATTCTATTGCTACACTCCCAGGTCATGCTTTTGTACAAACAGATATAGTGCAGTGCCAGTCTACTCCCACAAAAGTAAGATGCTCAGGCCACTTATGGGAGCAACTGATACCACTGCACCAAAGAAGGTATCTACAGCAGACTAAATGTATAACAGCAAACATCAAGCTAGCAGAAGTTTTTCTTCACAGTGTAGTGCACATCTAGAATACTGACTTATCAGAGGTAGATAACTCCTTTAATGAGAATGGCAGAAGAAATCTGCTTATGAAAGTGATTGAAAGTAATAGGAGTAAGGGTAAGCATAGATTATACTCAGGAATACAATGGTTTAACCTCTATTGTGCCATCCATGGAGTGCTACAAGTCATAGCTACTTCTATTCCTTAAACCATATTAGTTTATGTTTTGTCTAGCTTTATGTTATCTTCCCTGATCCTTGTGTTTTGATTTTGTACAACATATCTCCCTGGGTCTATCCAATTGATTCTATTCATTATTTAAAAACTTGGATCATGTGCCCCCTCTCCCTTAATTTTTTCCCCCCAATGAGAGTAGATTTTGTTTCCTTAGTCTCTTTGTAGTTAACTGATTTAAAATTGAAACCATTCATGCTGCAATTCTCTGAATCCTTTCACTGTCTCTATAATTTTCATAAGTACAGTGACCACAACTGGGCATAACACTATGTCTTACAACATTAGACAACGTGCATTGAAAGATTCAATTTATGGAGCAGAACATTCCATTTGCCATATAACCACTACCATATGCTATGATATTTCCATTAGTTGGTCAACTATTACACCAAGATTATTTTTTCCACAATGTATTCTTCAGTTTCTAATCATCTTTCCTATTTTAGCAACAGTGCGCATTACCTTGCATTTGTCAATGTTAAACACTGCCATTTATCTCCCCACATTTTAGGTCTCTCTAAATTTCTATACTTTATTAGTCCCTTGTAAATATCCTTTTCACCATTCCTACATAACCTGCTATAATTTAGTCATTTTAGACATTCCAATTTCAGCACTCTCATCAGGATTATTTATAAATGTAAAGAGCAGTGGCTCTAAGTCTGATCCATGGGCATTCCACTGATCACAGTAATCCCATTAGAACTGGAGAATGTTCTTATTTATTTTTGCCCGTAGCGAAGAGACACAGCTCCCTTAGCTATCCTAAATCTAATTGTCACTGGTTGATCCAGGATGGAGAAAGCATACATTTGGGGGAAACATGGAGGATTGATTGAAGTATGAGCAACGCTTGTGCAGCTGTAAAAGACTTATCACCACATGTGCTTCTCATGTTGTGAATGGTTAATTCTGGCATGGAGCATACCATCTTCATTAAGACCATTGATCTCCATGGCTCTGGATAGTAGTCAGTCTCGGTGGAAACAGAGAAAAACATTCCCTGTTATTAGCTACGATATTCCATCACTTAACTATGTGTGACTTGCCCATTAATACTCTAGTACAATTTCCCCATCTATCCGCACTCCAGTCAAGCAATTCAATCAAATTCATGAGACATCTGTCCTTGTTTTGGTGGCCTCCAACTAAGGTCTATTGTTATGCCATTTAATGTACAAAGGTTCACTATTACAATTGATCACTTCCTTTGTTCATGCCACCTAGCCAATAGATAAACCAGTTTACAAATTCCTCTTCTATAAGGCACCTCAAAACTCTCCTGGCATCACAAACTCTGTTATGAGCAAATAGCTTTTTATCTGCAACAATGAAGAGCATTAAACAAAACAATTCAAAGATCTATCAGTTCCTATCTCTGGAAAAAGTGGCAGGCTTGTTGGGCCTAATGGTCTTTGCCTGTTTGCTAGAAATTCTTAGTCCCTAATTCCATAACAAAGGATATAACTTGTACATATATAATACTTACATGGATCCAGAATTATTTAGCAGCAAATGATTTGGTACAGTACGGGAAACAAGAAGTGCAACATGTTCTGATCAAATTGTTAAAGGGACAGGTAAGCTTGCTTCAAACTGAGCACCTGCTGACTATGAGGTAAAGGGCAAAAGGAACATACAAATATGGTTCAGGAATGGACCAAAAATGGAAAATAAAATCAAAAAATCTTGTGTACTTTATTAAAGTACTTCTGCAATTAGGTTAATTATAATAATCAGCACAGAAACAGGCCATTCATCCCAACTGGTCCATGCTAGTGTTTATGCTCCACATGAGTCTCCTCCCACCCTACTTCATCTAACTGCACCAACATATCCTTCTATTCCTTTCTCTCTCCTGTGGTTATCTAGCTTCCCCTTAAATTCATTTATGTTATTCGCCTCAACTACTCCTTCTGGTAACGAGCTCCACATTCTAACCAATCTCTGGGCAAAGGTGTTTCTCCTGAATTGCTTATTGGATTTATTAGTGACTATCTTATATTTATGGCCTTTAGTTCTGGTATCGCCCGTAAGTGGAAACATCTTCTCTACGTCTATCCTGTGAAACCCTTTCATAATCTCCAGTGCCTCTATACCTTTTTTATAATATGGAGAGCAGAACTGTTCATAGTACTCCAAGTGTGGTCTAACCAAGGTTCTACACAAGTGTAACATAACTTCTCTGCTTTTCAATTCTATCCGTCTAGAAATGAACCCCAGTGTCTTGTTTTTAAGCCAACTCGTATACCTACTAATGTCTGTAAATGCACACATTCTTCAAAAAAAAAGATCTAGCATCAAAGAACCAACAGCAGTCAAAATACTTTGACACAATTTCAGAAGCCTTTGCCTGTACAGCAACAAACAAGGATGAAGGAGCAGTGTCACTCATTACATCTGAGGAAAGACATCTGGAAAAGCATTTAATGTTTCTCATTGCTTCGAAGCCTGATAAGTCAACCAGAGTCTGCAGAGTGTGGAGTGATTTAGGCTTGATTAAGCAGGATACGGAGGCATAATGGTCAAATAAACGAGACCAGGTATTATTGTAAAATAAATTAGACCATATTCCTATGTTTGTCAATTGTAGTTTAAAAGTAGATTAGAGTAAAGAGTGGCAGCATGCTAATCGAAAATGCTAACAGACTATTTGTCTGTATTTAGCACTGTGTTGAATATATATGCTTCCCTTCAAAAATGGATTAATGAACATGAGTAAACAATTCAGGTAAATAAAGATTTGTGTTTGTTGAGGCCTTGTTAATGAAGAACTCGTGCAGCATTCAGCAACTTCCCTGTCAAATTGAAAAACAAGTATTTTAATCCAGGCCAGATCTTGACATTAATGAATTAAAAAAAAACTTGCATTTATATAGCGCCTTTCACGATCTCAGGACGTCCCAAAGTGCTTTACAGCCAATGAAGTACTTTTGAAGTGTCGTCACTGTTGCAATGTAAGAACGTGGAGATTTCAAAAATATCACTATAGCAGTGACAGAGTGAATAGAGCAATGCTCATGTCATATGGTGATGATGGGTGGAGGGGGTTATTGTTTGAACAACATGCGGGTTACATGGGAACACTGAAGAAGAGAATGGCTGGCGAGCGGGAAGGAGCAAGGTTCTCAGGACTTTAATTTCTCTCTTGATCAGTGTCCATATTCAGTGTGGAGCAGTTCTCAAAGGCATGCTAGAAATGTTAGTTCTGCACATGTACGTGGGGTTCCGCCTGTGAAAAGTACACAGGCACAGGGAAGCAGTTTGCAAGGAAACACTCGGGCTCTTAGCCTGGATGATTATTTAGTGTAAACGTGGCATGGAAGGGAACAAGGTGAAACTGAGCATTTAATGGGAGGAACAAGGATATACTGGTTTCATTAAGAAATAACAACTGTGAAAACTGCAGATGATTCAGCACAGACATGTTATTATATATAGGTGCAACTGCCTAACGCTATATTTACTGGTGTCTTTGTGCATTTATTGGTGTTTACCAGATGTTTTCACACAAGCATTTTTATTTGGCAGCTTTTTTACGCTACAAAATTACCACACACCACTACCAATAGCCACTTTCATTTTCACATTCCACAGCAACCCTATCAACCCACCACAACTGTGGTAAGAGAATGGAGAAGAGGACTTAGATGACGGTGCGCTCATATGGCTGACTTGCAACTAAAATCTTACACCGAGCATTTGTCTAATGTTGACAGTCCTATCTTAGAAAGAACTTGCATTTATTATAGCACCTTTCATGACCTCAGAACATCCCAAAGCGCTTTACAGCCAATGAAGAACTTTTGAAGTGTAGTCACTGTTGTAATGTAGGAAACATGGCAGCCAATTTGTGCTCAGCAAGGTTCCTCAAACAGCAATGTGATAACGACCAGATAATCTGTTTTAGGTGTTGGTTGAGGGATAAATATTGACCAGGATTAACTGGAATTCCTTTATCACCTGCAAAGCTGGATAAGCAATTCCCACGCGAATAAACTTAAGGGTAAATTTTGCGAGGCCCTACACTCCTGGTAGGCCCTCACATAGTGCCAAATCAATGGACGGAAAATCACTGGCTAGAGACCTGGGACTTTCTGATGAGCACTGGCTGTGTGTAAGGCCCTGCTGGTGGCATGGAGCCTTTCAAAATTTACCCAGTGGTCTTTTGGAAAGGTATGTGCAGGTAAGTAAAAATGGGTATGGTGGCAGAGTGGTAATGCTACTGGGCTAGTAATCCAGAGGCCTGGACTAATGATCCGGAGATGTGAGTTCACAATCCCACCACGGCAGCTGGGGAATTTAAATTCAGTTAATTAAATAAATCTGGAATGAAAAGCTAGTATCAGTAATGCTGACCATGAAACTACCAGATTGTGGTAAAAACCTATCTGGTTCACTAATGTCCTTCAGGGAAGGAAATCTGCCATCCTTACCCGGTCTGGCCGGTATGTGACTCTAGACCCACAGCAACGTGGTTGACTCTTAACTCCCCTCTGAAATGGTCGCTCACCACCACCTTCTCAAGGGCAATTAGGGATGGGCAATAAATGCTGGCCTTGCCGGCGACACCCACATCCCATGAAGATAAAAAAAAGGTGTTGCATTTCTTGCTGTCCCTCAGGGCATCTGACGTACACTAACCAGCAATACTTAGAAAACTTTACTTCCATTGGATGTCAAGTGTCATGTGGCCCTCTTATAAAGGTCAGACATGACATTCTACATTTTGTGCAAAAACACAATTGAAACTGCTTTATGTATTGAGTGAGTTTGTGGGGCTGTGGGTGGGGCCATCAAATCGAGCTGTGAACTTCTGAATCTGACTCCTTTCACTGGTTTCAGTGCTTCTTCAGCAAATTGAGATTTTCTCCACCTTTGGTTATCCATTTGGCACAAAAACTGCACAATTCAATTAACTAAGTTTCCAACATTTACGCCATTTAAGTTTCTTGTTAGCCGTTTGAGAACTGTTAAAGGATTATTACCACAGGTGCATTATGATTGGCTATTGCTTTTCATTCCCTGCTAAAATGAATGGGCGACAAATTCTGCAGACCACTACATTTGGGAAACTTCAACCTGGCTGCTATTGTAAATTCACATTTATAAGGAAGGTATGAACGGTCTAATAAAGGCGGGTGACTAAGGAACTGGAGCGACAAGGGGTAATGTATCGGCAAGAAATATGTACATTAAGTGTCATTCATATCCTGTGTTTGAAACAATGTGAATGAATTGGTATAGCCTATGCAAGATTTGGCATCGCAGGCCATGAACCTTGTCTCAGTACTCAAAAGTGCTACCGCTAAGTAACAGCTAACAGATACAGCTGCATACTTTCCTTTATTAACACAGAAATATGATGCAGAATGTTATGCTTCTTCTAGGCCAAGTCAGGTGCCAACATCAGAACCAGAAGTAGCATTGCAGGGAAACAAGCTCTGGAACGTCCCTTGGAAACCCACTTATTCGAGTTTATACATAACAAGACCTTTATATGAGAAGACTCCCCCATCACCCCCCACCGCCCCCACCCCGCCCTACCCCAACTATGTTGGGGACCCTGCAATCCCATGAATCAGTTGCCGACATGCCTCCTATGTATATTCCCTGTGCTGAGCACAGTATTTCAGTGGCAAATTTGCAGGGCTATAGGGAAAGAGCGGGGGAGTGGGACTAATTGGATAGCTCTTTCAAAGAACTGGCACAGGCACGATGGGACAAATAGCCTCCGTCTGTGCTGTACGATTCTCTGATTCTATGAAATATCAGATGATCCAGGAAGTAAAGAAAGACATTCACTTTTTTATATTCATTCACGGGATGTGGGCATCGTTGTCAAGGCCAGCATTTATTGCCCATCCCTAATTGCCCTTGAGAAGGTGGTGGTGACCTGCTTTCTTGAACCATTGCAGTCCATGTGGCGAAGGTACTCCCACAGTGCTGTTAGGTAGGGAGTTCCAGGATTTTGATCCAGCGGCGATGAAGGATCGGCGATATATTTCCAAGTCAGGATGGTGTGTGACTTGGAGGGGAACTTGGAGGTGTGGTGTTCCCAAGCATCTGCTGTCCTTGTTCTTCTGGGTGGTAGAGGTCACAGGTTTGGGAGGTGCTGTCAAAGAAGCCTTGGCGAGTTGCTGCAGTGCATCTTGTAGATGGCACACTCTGCAGACACGGTGCACCTGTGGTGGAGGGAGTGAATGTTTAAGGTGGTGGATGGGGTGCCAATCAAGCGGGCTGCTTTGTCCTGGGTGGTGCCAGTGTTCTTGAGTGTTGTTGGAGCTACACTCATCCAGGCAAGTGGAGACTCATCTGGTTGCAGCCCCTCACCACAAGTGCTGTTACCATCATCGGGTGAATCCTGCTGTCCTGTAAATTTGATAATTCCATGGTACTAAAATGTATGGAGGGAGAATGCTTGTCCTGATACTCTTACTTTTAGAGATCCCAGAAACCAGTCTTGTTGAGTCCTCTCTTGCAAATAGAGAACAACAGAGAGAATACCCAGTCTCTGACCTGCTCTTGTAGCCACAGTAGTTATTTGACTGGTCCAGTTAAGTTTCTGGTCTAAGGTGACCCCCAGCATGTTGATGGTGGGAGATTCAACAATGGTAATGCCATTGAATGTCAAGGGGAGGTGGTTATACTTTCTCTTGTTGGAGATGGTCATTGCCTGACACATGTGTGGTGCGAATTTTTTTGTCACTTATCAGCCCAAGCCTGAATCTTGTCCAGGCCTTGTTGCATGCGAGCATGGACTGTTTCATTATCTGAGGGGTTGCGACTGGAACTGAACACTGTGCAATCATCAGCGAACATCCCTACTTCTGACCTTATGATGGAGGGAAGGTCATTGATGAAGTAGCTGAAGCTGGTTGGGCCTAGGACACTGCCCTGAGGAACTCCTGCAGCGATGTCCTGGGGCTGTGATGATTGAACTCCAACAACCACAACTTAACATAACTGCACAGTAATATTGATATTAATCTGTTGTTCTCTATTTGCAAGCGAGGACTCAACATGTCAGGTTTCTGAGACCTCTAAAAGTAAGAGCCTCAGAACAAGCTTTTTCCCTCCATACATTTTAGTACCATGGAATCATCTAATTTACAGGACAGCAGGATTCACTCGATGAAGGTAACAGCACTTGTGGTGAGGGGCTGCAACCAGATGAGTCTTCAGAGAGGCTCAAAAATTCTGAGTGAGTGAAGGCTCAGCCACTCCAAACCCTCTCTAGACATGTCTGAGGAAGTAGTGTGTACGGTGCATTCACTTCATTTAGCTTCACCCAGAGCTTTGTACAGTGAGGTCTGGATATTCCAATGAGCAAAATTGTGCACAGTACTCCAGGCGTGGGGTCACCAAGGCCCTGTACAATTGTAGCAAGACTTCCTTACTCTTGTACTCCAATCCTCTAGCAATAAAGGCCAACGTGCCATTTGCCTTCCCAATTGCTTGCTGCACCTGCATGCTAACTCTTTGTGTTTCTTCTACTAGTAATTGCTAATTGCTTTGCCACATGATTTAGCACCAACAACAACTTACATTTATATTTGTTTCATAGAATCATAGAAATTTACGGCACAGAAGGAGGCCATTCGGCCCATCGTGTCTGTGCTGGCCGAAAAAGAGCTATCCAGCCGAAAAAGAGCTATCCAGCCTAATCCCACTTTCCAGCTCTTGGTCCGTAGCCTTGTAGGTTACGGCACTTCAAGTGCATATCCAAGTAGTTTTAAAATACCTTTAAAAGCCTCTACCACTCTTTCAGGCTGTGAGTTCCAGACCGCGCCCCCCCCCCACCACCACCCTCTGGATGAAAGAAGTTCTCCTCAACTCCCCTCTAATCCTTCTACCAATTATTTTAAATCTATGCCCCTTGGTTATTGACCTCTCTGCTAAGGGAAATAGGTCCTTCCTATCCACTCTATCTTGGCCCCTCATAATTTTATACACCTCAATTAAGTCTCCTCTCAGCCTCCTCTGTTCCAAAGAAAACAACCCCAGCCTATCCAACATTTCCTCATAGCTAAAATTCTCCAGTCCTGGCAACATCCTCGTAAATCTCCTCTGTACCCTCTCTAGTGCAATCACATCTCTCCTGTAATGTGGTGACCAGAACTGCACGCAGTAGTCTAGCTGTGGACTAACTAATGTTTTATACAGTTCAAGCATAACCTCCCTGCTCTTATATTCTATGCCGCGGCTAATAAAGGAAAGTATCCCGTATGCCTTCTTTCTGTCCTCGTAAATGACCTTGGTCAGGCCTCAGTTGGAAAACTGTGGTCCGTTTTGGTTTCCTCACATGGTGGGTGATATTGAGGCTTTGGAAAGGGTGCAGAGGTGGGCCACTAGACTAATTCCCAGTTTAAAGCATCTTAGTTATCAAGGTAGGCTAAAAGAGTCCCAGCTGCAGATATCACCTCTTTCAAAAGATAGGCCCTGCATAGAATTATCAGGACCGGAGCAATCTCCTGGACAAGTTTTGATTGCCTAAGGGGGTCAGAGAGGAATTTCCCAGATTTTTTTGCCTCAAATTGGCCTAGATTTTTACCTTTTGTTTGCTTCTCCCAGGAGATCTCATGGTTTTGGGTGGGGTGGTGAAGAGTCTATGGGCTCGATTTTGCCAGCGCTCGGGGGGCGGGTTTGGAGGCGGGTCAGGCGGTAAATCTGTACAAAATGCCGGCGGGTTCCGATCCTGCCGTCAACCCGCCTCCGTGCAACTTTGCCAAAGGCGGGCTCACAGACTCCCGTTCGGTCCCGCCACCAAGCGGCGGGATAGGCCCTTAAGGCAGTTAAGTGGCTGGACAGCACCTTGCTGCACATCAGGGGGGCCATGAGGACCAGTATCTGCACTGGAAGTCCTACTCAAAAGGACTTCCATGAAGCTCTGGTTTCTCTGCTCAATAGCTGCCCATCGCTCCTCCAGAGATGTCAGTCTATTCTGAACATTCACCATGTTTTCCTGACTCTGGCGACTTATTTCCTCCATGGCCGTAGCCATCCTCTCCTCTACCGTAGCCAACCTTTCCAGAGAGGTAGCCATCCTTACCACGGAGGTTGCCATCATTTCCACGGAGGTTGCCATCCTTTCCATGGTGGTGCGTTCATGCGCCATTGCCTCCACAAAGGCACTGCTCATGTTAGAGTTGGACTCCTCCATCCACTCCACACTCGCAGTAACCCTGGAGACAAAACCTGCCAGAGACTCCTGTATTTGTTCCTGGAGTTCCAGCACCACTCTCTTTCTGGATGGACCTGGAGGCACAGGGTCCACATGCAGCTGAGCAGAGCTGGGAGCGCCCTGCGGCCTCTGATGAGGACTCTCCACTGCTGTCCCTGTCTCCACCATCTGCTGATGCTCACTTGTGAGCTGTGATACAGCAGGTGACAACACTACTCTATCTCCCGAAGGTCCCACCGGGGTGTGTGTTTCTGCGCTGGTGCTGGGTGCGCTTAATTCTGCTGATGCTGCGCCCTCAGAGGTTGCAGGTTCCTCTGAGGTGTCTTCTGGCTCTGCTTCTTCCTCCTAGACAATGGGGAGGGGAGCTGTCAATGGTCCTGTGAGGGAGTAAAGGCATGAGTTAGACATGTGATATTAACGTAGCATGCACATTGAATTGTGTAAATGATCATAAGTCAATCTGTATGTTGTTAGTTGTTGTCATTACATAACAGTGATAGGGAGTGTGAGGGCAGCATAGTCAAATAGTGAAGTGATTGTGTACATAGAGAGAGAGAGGGATGGTTAAGGGTGCAAGGGATGTAAGGATAAAGTGGGATGTGTAGGAGTAGGTTGACAATGCAGAGTGCTGGTGCTGAGAGGAGCTGGGGAGCAGAATGAGGGTAAAGGTGATGGTATACTCACTTTTCCTGTGCGGACAAGGTCATTGAACCTCTTTCGGCACTACAGCCAGGTTCTGCTGCACATTGATCTGGAGCTGACCTCCTGAGCCAGTTGCAGCCACACAGCTTTGGTTTGCTGGGGAGGTTTTTTCCTCCCAGAGGAAGGAAAGAGCAACTCCTTTTGAACTCTGGCTCCCTCCACCAGAGCATGGAGGGAGTCATCATCGAATCGTGGTGAGGCCTTGTCCTTGAGCTCGACATTTCAACAGTAGCACACACTTTGAACAGTAGTCACTCTGGAAGAACATAGGCACAAAATGAACCAAGGCTGCTTGGAGCCCTTAAATGCAGCTGGATAAATGACATCAGCAGAGGCGAGTTTCAGACCCAAAAGACTAATTGGGCCAGGGGAGCGCACACGCAGGGAATTAATTGCCCAATTAGGGCAAAATCGCAAATTTATCCCACCTGACAGCGGAGGCGGGAGCGGGACCCACCGACCACCTGACCCGCCCCCAACCCGCCACCAATGGCAAAATTGAGCTCTATGTATTACAATGCACAAGGTATCACCAATTGTGTGGGACAGGCTGGCTGTACCAGAGGGTCTTTTCCTGTACATCATTGTTCGTATATAGCGCCTTTAATGTAGTAAAATGTCCCAAGGCGCTTCATAGGCGTGTTCTCAAAAAAATTTCATGCCGAGCCACATAAGGAGATAGTAGGACATGTGACCACAAGCTTGGCCAAAGAGGTAGGTTTTAAGGAGCATGTTAAAGGAGGAGAGAGAGGTAGAGACGCAGAGAGGTTTAGGGAGGGAATTCCAGAGCTTAGGGCCTAGGCAGCTGAAGGCAGGGCCAGCAATGGTGGAGCGAAACAATTCAGGGAAGCACAAGAGGCCAGAATTGGAGGAGTGCAGAGATCTCGGAGGGTTGCAGGGCTGGAGGATATTACAGAGATTGCAGCCTCAGTAAATGGGACAATAAACACAGGGCGGGAGAGGCCATTAAAGCCCTTAACAAGCTCTAAATTGGCTCTGTAATGCGATTTTGAAACGCTGTAGCTAGTTTAACCCTCTTCTGACGTGAAGCACGCCTGGTGTGAAACACTCGAACACTCCAGTGAAACCTGGCGGGAGCACAAGTGGATAGCTGGCTTTCGGCTGCAAGTCCACTATTACAACGGAGATGTGGTTGTGGTAGTAGTGGTGGTAGTGGTGGTGGTAGTAGTAGCAGTATTAGGTCTGAACATTGTCTCTGATGCTGCTCAATTGAATGTCTTAAGAGACTGCCTGGGAGGACTTACTTGGCAAAAAATCAATCTCTCTCTCTCTCTCTCTCTCTCTCTCTCTCCTCCCCCCCCCCCCCCCCCCCATGTCTGCATCCAGGCCCACTCACATCATAAGCCAGGCAACCCCTCTCTCACCAACAGTCTCTCAGACTAGGCAGTCAGCAATGATGACATCATCAGAGGCGGGTTTCAGACTGAAAACATGTGCATCTCCTGTCAATGCTTACACTGCAGCTATGGAGTCTTGGCTGATAAAGTACAGGACGCAGTGAGGGCCAGCTTTGACTCATTAAAAACAAGACGACAGACCACTCTGAAGGAGAGATATACAGCAGCTCATACAGAGGAATCATTTTGTGCTCCAGCAGAACAGTGTCCCTTGTGAGAACATGCCCTCCTGCAGTGTCAGGCAACATTGATGTGCAGGGTTGGCTGGTGGCAGTCTGTGCAAACACCAAAACCAGCACAAGTGTCAGTGGAACATACTTCTGATCCCTTTCACATCAGGGAGTCAGTACATTAGGAAGCTGATTAAACTGATGCCCATGGCAGCAGGGTCAGTCATGGCTTGAGTCAGAAGTCCTTCTTCTTCTTCTCCAGAACTAGAGAGAGCCTCCAGCCTCCAGCCTCTGGTACACCCCAGGACCGTAGCACATAGAGGTAGATTAGGACCTATAGTTTTAAAAGGATGACTAGGGCAACAGAGCCCGTTGGGACCCCCGAAAGGAACAATGGCCTTAATGAGTGTAAGCACAGATCATGTGTGAAAAAATGGATTTATATGCAAAGATGTATGTACAACAACAACTTGCATTTAAGTAGCGCCTTTAAAGTAGTAAAGCATCCCAAGGTGCTTCACAGGAGTATAATCAGGCACAAACACAAACACACCCACACACACAAACAAACACAAACACACACAAGCAAATTCATTTCACCCATTCACTTAGTTGGATTAATCTCTGTCATGTTTTTAAATTCTCATCCTTATATTCAAATCCCTCCATGGTCTCGCCACCCCCCCCCCCCACCCCCCACCCACCCATATCTCAGTTAGCACCTCCAGTCCTACAACCCTCTAAGATGTCTGCATTCCTCCAATTCTGACCTCTTGTGTATCCCTGATTTCCTTCACCCATCCACTAGGCCCTAAAATCTGGTATTCCCTGCCTATACCTCACCGCCGCCTCTCTCTCCATCCTTTAACTCTTCTTAGGCAGTCCCTCGGAACCGAGGATGACTTCCTTCCACATTAAAAATGAGTTTGCAGGTGACTGATGAGTCCAATGCGGGACCTACAGTCTCTGTCACAGATGGGGCAGACAGTGGTTGAAGGGGCGGGTGGGTGGGGTGCTTGGGTTCACGTGCATGCCTTGCACTGCCTGCGCTTGGCTTCCACTTGCTCCTGGCGAAGAGACTCGAGGTGTTCGGCGCCTTCCCGGATGCTTCTCCTCCACTTTGTGCGGTCTTGGGCCAGGGATTCCCAGGTGTCGGTGGGGATGTTACACTTTTTCAAGGAGGCTTTGAGGGTGTCCTTGAAACGTTTCCTCTGCCCACCTGGGGCTCTCTTGCCGTGCTGGAGCTCCGAGTAGAGCGCTTGTTTTGGGAGTCTCGTATCGGGCATGTGGACAACGTGACCCGTCCATCGGAGCTGATCGAGCGTGGTCAAAGCTTCGATGCTGGGGATGTTGGCCTGAGCGAGAACACTGACATTGGTGCGCCTATCCTGCCAATGGATTTGCAGGATCTTGCGGAGGCAGCATTGGTGGTACCTCTCCAGTGCTTTGAGGTGCCTGCTGTACATGGTCCATGTCTCTGAGGCATACAGCAGGGCGGGTATCACTGCTGCTCTGTAGACCATGAGCTTAGTGCCGAGTTTGAGGTCCTGGTCTTCAAACACTCTCTTCCTCAGGCGACCGAAGGCTGCACTGGCACACTGAAGGCGGTGTTGGACTTCATCATCGACGTCTGCCCTTGTTGACAGTAGGCTCCTGAGGTATGGAAAGTAGCCCACGTTGTCCAAGGCCTCGTCATGGATTTTGATAATCAGGGAGCAGTACTGTGTGGTGGGGGCAGGTTGGTAGAGGATCTTTGTCTTACGGATGTTTAGTGTAAGGCCCATGCTCTCGTACGCTTCGGTGAAGGTGTAGACGATGGTTTGGAGTTCGACTTCCGAGTGTGCTCAGACACAAGTGTTGTCTGCATACTGTAATTCGACGACAGAGGATGGGATGACCTTGGATCTGGACTGGAGGTGACGGAGGTTGAACAGTTTCCCGTTTGTTCTGTAAATTAGCTCCACTCCAGTGGGGAGCCTCCTGAGGGTGAGATGGAGCATTGCAGCAAGGAAGATCGAGAAGAGCGTTGGTGCGATGACACAGCCTTGCTTGACCCCGGTTCGTGCGTGAATTGGGTCTGTGGTGGAACCGTTGGTCAGGATCACGGCTTGCATGTCGTCGTGAAGCAGGCGGATGGTGACAAACTTTTGAGCGCAGCCTCTCTCTCCTCCTTTAACACACTCCTTAAAGCCTACCTATTTGACAAAGCTTTTGTCCTAATGTCGTCTTTGGCTCGGTGTCAATCTTTTTTTGTCTGATTACACTCCTGTGAAGCACCTTGGGACGTTTTACTTCTTTAAAGGTGCTATATAAATGCAAATTGTTGTTAAACATACATCTTTGCTTATAGATACATTATTTCACACAAGATCTGTGCTTACACTCATTAAGGCCATTGTTCCTTGTGGGGTCCCTACGGGCACCTGATGGGTGCAGTGTGCTGGAGGTGGATAACGCCTGTGAGAGATGTGCTGCAATCTCCCTGTCCTAGGCTCAGGCCGACACAGGCCTGTCCTCTGGCAGGGCCTTGTTCTGGGTTCCAGGGGATGCAACCAGGAGCATAGCTGCAGGCGTGAGAAGCCTGAAGATCGCACTGGGGTTGCCGGGGGGGGGTGGGGGGGGGAGGGGATATTTAAAACTACTCACTGAACTGTTGGCCGGCTTTCTTTCTTTAGGCTGCCCCAGGATCCACGCATACTCTTCCGCATACAGAGATTCCCAGGCAAACACCCAACCTTTAGACACCACTCCATTTGGGTGCCAATAGGCAACGTCTGAGAGAAGTGAGGTGGGAGGCCTGGAAGGCCCAACACTCCCACCTTGTTGTAATGTGTACGCTGGGACTCGACTACTCCAGGTGCAGTTATGTTCGAATGAGGAAGCCTAAAAAAAATCTCTGGGCAATGATGCGGCAGTGGAATTTAGATCCAGCAAAGAGAAAAAGCTACCCTAATGACTCTAAGCTTGGTGAGGAGCAATGGACACTAATAGAGACTTAATTGCACTGAACTAAGAATGAAACCAATCGGCTTTAAGTACTATTAAGTGAGAGACTGGGAAATGTTTGCATTCAGAGGGACCTGGGGGGGAGAAATTCAGTATCGCCCCATTTGGGGCGCAATTATCAGCCGGGCGCAAATATTAGCGCCTGGCTCTAATTATCACCTCCGACGGCAAACTTGACTTTTATCGCCCCTGGAGGTGATTGGAGCGCTAAATCAGGTGCTACACATCTGTCTTAAGGCGCAAAGGCCGAGGAGCAAGGCGCTAACTCAGAGCGCTGGCGAAGCTCATGTGATGTCAGTCAGCAATGGAACACAGACACAATGGCGCCGGCCAGTTCTTAAAGGGGAGGGTTGATCTTGCTTTCCATCCACATCCTGCTCATTGCAGCCTTGAATCTCGGCCTGGAGAGACCTGTACATCAAATCTGCTGGAAAGAACAATGGAGAGACCAGGGAAAGAGCTCAGAGTGCAGCCCCCACAGTCTCTTCTAAATCGATATAAGGAAGGGCAAATCAAAATGAACCTGTAAAGTGCTGCTCACTACCCAAAACTCCTTCACACAGCGTTGAATCTCTCCAGAAGTCTGTCTCTCTCTCTCTCAGAATGCGTGGTTCAAAAATGTCACCAACAAAAAAAGGCAGGAAGCGGTCGCCTTTAAATAGCGCTCCCCCAGTCCTTTCCTGACTGCAAAACGCTCCGCTCAACCTGTCGTTGCTAGCGGCAGGCGGTAAGGCAGGGGGCGCCACTCAATATCCGCTCCGGGGCACTACCGGGGCGTTGCGCACTCGACTGACGTCACGATCTGCTGGCGCAGGAGATCGTGGCAGTAGTGTTTAGCGCCGCCGCAAAATGTCTAGTTAATTTCGCGAGCGGCGCAAACATCGCCGCGCCCGGGCGCTAGTTGCTTTGCGCCCCATTAGCGCCCTCTTAAGGCACCTCCCAAACCCACAACCTCTACCACCTAGAAGGACAAGGGCAGCAGGCGCATGGGAACAGCACCACCTCCAAGTTCCCCTCCAAGTCACACACCATCCTGACTTGGAAGTATATCGCCGATCCTTCATCGTCACTGGGTCAAAATCCTGGAACTCCCTCCCTAACAGCACTGTGGGAGTACCTTCACCCCACGGACTGCAGCGGTTCAAGAAGGTGGCTCACCACCACCTTCTCAAGGGCAATTAGGGATGGGCAATAAATGCTGGCCTTGCCAGTGACGCCCACATCCCAGGAACGAATAAAAATAAAAGTTAACATGCAGGTACAGCAAGCAATTAGGAAAACAAATGGTATGTTAGCTTTTGTTACAAAGGGATTAGAGTATAAGAGTAAAGAAGTCTTACTATAATTATACAGGGCATTGTTGAGGCCAGACTTGGAGTACTGTGTACAGTTCTGGTCTCCTTACCGAAGGAAAGACATACTTGCCTCAGAGGGAGTGCAACAAAGGTTCACTAGACTGGCTCCTGGGATGAGGGGATTGCCCTATGAGGAGAGATTGTATAGACTAGCCTTATATTCCCTAGAGTTTAGAAGAATGAGAGGTGATCTCATTGAAAAATATAACATTCTGAAGGGGCTCGACAGGGTTAATGCTGAGAAAATGTTTCCCCTGGCTGGGGAGCCTAGAACCAGGGGTCACAGTCTCAGAATAAGGGGTTGGCCATTTAGGACTGAGATGAGGAGAAATTTCTTCACTTAAAGGGTTGCAAATCTTTGGAATTCTCTACCCCAAAGAGCTGTGGATGCTCAGTTGTTGAGTATATTCAAGACAGAGGTCGATAAATTTTTGGGAATGAAGGGATATGGGGATCGGGCGGGAAGGTGGAGATGAGGTAGAAGATCAGCCATGATCTTATTGAATGGTGGAGCAGGCTCGAAGGGCCAAATGGCCTACTCCTGCTCCTATTTCTTATGTTCTTATATTCTATGTTCTTATTAACAAGCTCTGAATTGTCATTATTGGGCAGCGGGCATTAAAATAGCGCCAAAATGTTCATACTAATAAATTTTTCTTTCATGAGGCAGAAAACTTGGAACATGTTAAGACCAGCAGGTGTTGCTGCTGATGCTTTCTCTTGGTCTTCCACCCTCTTAACACCAGTCCCTATGAGCACAAACAGTGGAAAATATACACCCTGTGTAGATTGAAAAAGAGAGATATATTAAAAATGAACATTATTTATAAGAACAATGTTTGTGAACTTGCAAATAGTGGCAGATTTACTCTCACTACTAATAATCTATGACGTTCTGTGGTGATTGAGCACGTCCATTATATTAAGTAGATCTGAAAATTAAAAAAGTAATTATTAAAATAACTGATTATCACACAATAATCTGATTTCTTTCTTATGAATTTTTTCCTTTCCTAATCTCTAGCCATTGAGTCCTTGTTGGGGCACTGTTTCATGGGCACTAGTTTTCCTCTAGTACCTTTAAGTGGCCATCATTCATGTGTGAACCATGACAGTCAGTGTGGCAGGTTATTTGATCATGGGTGTCAAAGCCAAACCTGTCTTCACTCAATGTCCACTCAAGTATTTCCAGTAGGGGTCATTGGGAAGCGATCAGCAGCAGAGATTTTCCCCCCTCAGTATAACAGGGCAGCTGCAACAGCACTCACGAAGTTTGATACCATCCAGAACAGAGCCGTTCGCTTGATCTGTGCCCCTGCCAAGGGACTCAATATCCACCCCCTCCATCACTGATACACTGTGGCTGCAGTACGTACTATGTACAGAATGCATTGCAGCAAATCAACAAGCTTACTTTGACAACACGTCCTTCCCCTACGACCTCAACCACTAAGAAGGACAAGATCGGTAATATCTTAGGAACATCATCACCTCCACGTTCCTATTTGAGTTACACACCAACCTGCGTTGGACACGTACTGCCATTCCTTCTTGGTTGCTGGGTCAAAATCCTGGAATTGCCCACCTAACACCATCATGGGAGCACCATCTCGACAAGGACTGCTGCGGTTCAAGGGGAGGGCCCATCATGACACCTTCTCAGGGCAACAAGTGACGGGTAATAAGAGTGCAGCTTTGCTAACCTTTTCCCTCCCCAAACAAATGTTAAAAAGGCTACTGAGATAAATTTTAGCAAACCTTTAAAAAATTTATATTCATTCACAAGATGTGGGCATCACAGGCAAGGCCAGCATTTATTGCCTGTCCCTAATCGCCCATGAGAAGGTGGTGGTGAGCCGCCTTCTTGAATAAGTGGCTTGCTATGCTATTTCAGAGGGCAGTTAAGAGTCAATGTTTCTGTGGGTTTAGGAGTCACATATAGGCCAGACTGGATGAGGATGGCAGATTTCGTGACTGGAAGCCTGTGTCCAGTGGTGTACCGCAGGGATCGGTGCTGGGTCCTTTGCTGTTTGTAGTGTACATTAATGATTTAGAAATGAATGTAGGAGGTATGATCAGTAAGTTCGCAGATGACACGAAAATTGGTGGAGTGGTAAATAGCGAGGAGGGAAGCCTTAGGCTACAGGACGATATAGATGGGATGGTTAGATGGGCAGAACGGTGGCAAATGGAATTTAACCCTGAAAAGTGTGAGGTGATGCATTTTGGGAGGACTAACAAGGCAAGGGAATACACAATGAATGGTAGGACCCTAGGAAGGACAGAGGATCAGAGGGACCTTGGTGTGCATGTACATAGATCCCTGAAGGCAGCAGGACAGGTAGATAAGGTGGTTAAAAAGGCATATGGGATACTTGCCTTCATTAACCGAGGCATAGAATATAAGAGCAGGGAGGTTATGATGGAGCTGTACAAAATGCTAGTTAGGCCACAGCTGGAATACTGTGCGCAGTTCTGGTCGCCACACTATAGGAGGGATGTGATTGCATTGGAGAGGGTGCAGAGGAGATTCACCAGGATGTTACTTGGGCTGGAGTGCTTCAGCTATGAAGAGAGACTGGACAGGCTGGGGTTGTTTTCCTTAGAGCTGAAAAGGCTGAGGGGGGACCTGATTGAGGTGTACAAAATTCTGAGGGGCATAGATAGGGTAGATAGAAAGGCACTTTTCCCCTTAGTAGAGGGGTCAATAACCAGGGGGCATAGTTTCAAGGTAAGGGGCAGGAGGTTTAGAGGGGATTTGAGGAAAAACTTTTTCACCCAGAGGGTGGTTGGAATCTGGAACTCACTGCCTGAAAGGGTGGTAGAGGCAGGAACCCTCACAACATTCAAGAAGCATTTAGATGAGCACTTGAAACGCCATAGCATACAAGGCTACGGACCAAGTGCTGGAAAATGGGATTAGAATAGACAGGGATTGATGGCCAGCGTGGATACGATGGGCCGAAGGGCCTCTTTCTGTGCTGTATAACTCTATGACTCTATGACTCTATTCCTTCCCTAAAGGACATTAGTGAACCAGATGGGTTTTTACAACAATCCAGTAGTTTCATGGTCACCATTATTGATACTAGTTTTTTTATTCCAGATTTATTTAATTAATTGAATTAAATTCCCCAGCTGCTGTGGTGGTGGTGGGATTATGAATTCACGTCCCCCAGATCATTAGTCCAAGCCTCTGGATTACTAGTCCAGTAACATAACCACTATGCTACCGCACCCTCTATAAACCTACTGCTGCTCAGGTTGAAATCGACTAACTCCGCACAGACAGGGGAAAAAACCTGGGCGTTTCTTGGTCTGTATTGCTCAGACACTCAATTGATAAACTGAATGAGCCTCTGGTGGTGGGGTGGAGGAGGAGAGAGAGAGGGGGAAGAGCGACTAATAATTCTCTTAATAGGAACATGTATTTGAATGAACTCTACAAAAGAAACTATTTCATATATGTTAACAGTAATTTACTACTACCAATGCAATATGTTTGAATTATATGACTATACAACACTTCATATGTAGGATAATAGATAGTTGGAATTGAATTATAAGGCTGTAATTCAATTGAGGGTTATGGAGACATCATTACCTGCAAAGTAAGATTAATTTATAAACACCTGCAAAGCCCTTAGGTTGAATTACAGCTAGCTGTTATTGTAAGATAAACTAAGTAGCTTATGCCTTTTTTAAAACTTTTCTTACCAGTGGGTATGTTGAATGTGTTGGGCTGCAGGTGAACATTAATAATATTTATGTTGGCATTTAATCTGATGTTATATGACGTTATGTGACATGCACTGCAGTATTGTCTTTATTCAACTGCAAATTATGAGGAAACAAACTAGCGTATATCTACTGTATATAGTGTATATCGAGACTTGAGTGCAAAAATCTAGGCTGACACTGCAACGCAGCTGCACTGTCCGAGGTGCCGCCTTTCGGATGAGACGTTAAACCGAGGCACCGTCTGCTCTTTCAGGTGGACGTAAAAGATCCCATGGCACTATTTTGAAGAAGAGCAGGGGAGTTAACCCCGGTGTCCTGGCCAATATTTATCCCTCAATCAACATCACTAAAAAACAGATTATTTGGTCATTATCACATTGCTGTTTGTGGGAGCTTGCTGTGCGAAAATTGGCTGCCATGTATCCTACATTAGAACAGAGACTACACTTCAAAAGCACTTCATTGGCTGTAAAGCACTTTGGGGACGTCCGCTGGTCTTGAAAGGCGCTATATAAATGCTAGTTAGTTAGTTAGTTACTTTCTTCTTTCTTTCTATTCAACAATGTCTTTGGTCACCTCTCCTAACTCCCCTACTTACGCTTGGTGTCCATTCTGTGAAATGCCTTGGCATGTTTTTTATTATATTAAAGGGGCTGTATAAATGCACATTTATTGTTGTAAATGTCTCTATATTGTATTCAATGGTACAATAAGATCAATAGGTTTGTACAAATGAGTGTTAGGGCTGCATTAGCAAGAATTTGTAAGTGGTTGCTGTCAGGAATGCCTTGGAAAGCAAGGAGCTCTCATTCCAGAAGAAAAGAAAGACTTGCATTTCTGTAGCGCCTTTCACATCTTCAGGACGTCCCAAAACACTATAGAGCTAATGAAGTACTTTTACAGTGTAGTCACTGTTGTATTGTGGGAAACACAGCAGCCAACCTGTGCACAGCAAGGTCCCACAAACAGAAATGTAATAATGATCATATAATTTGTTTTTTTAGTGCAGTTGGTTGAGGGATAAGTATAGGCTAGGGCATTCGGGAGAACTCCCCTGCTCCGCTTCGAATAGTGCCGTGGGATTTTTTATGTTCACCTGAGAGGACAGGCAGGGCCTCGGTTTAACGTCTCATCCAAAAGACGGCACCTCCGACAGTGCAGCACTCCCTCAGCACTGCACTGGAGTGTCAGCCTAGATTTTTGTGCTCAAGTTTTTGGAGTGGGACTTGAACCCACAACCTTGGAAGTGAGAGTGCTACCCACTGAGCCATGGCTGACACTAACAGATTTTAATTGGAAAGAATAGTTCAGGAAACATATGACAGATCAAAAACTGTAAACAATTTTCATTTATGTTTTAACTTTCATTGAATAGCATACTCAATTTGTTGCATCGCTATTAAATGTATAGTCTGATTAAGTGTAGTTCCTTAATGGTCAGCCTTTTCCCCAACACATATCTGTGGAGTCCTGTTCTATTACTTAGATACTAAGGATATGCTTAGTGATTAGTGTTGTAATCTGTACCCACATTTTTCTCTGTGTAAATATTAAGGTGTTGACTGTTCATTTAATGTGGTCAGTTTAATACCTAACGTCTTCAGTATGCGCTCAAGCCTAGTTGATGTAAATCCCCAAACCTAAGCCAGGGAATATTCACTAACTATTTGCCAATGATCATACTGCCCTGTAGGGACAAATATCTAATTGGCTGCTCTCCCCATTCCACAGTTTAGTCTCTATTCCTCCTTAAAGTCTGTATTCAACCACTGTTTTCAGTAGAGAGAAAATTTGAATCAGAAGAAACTGGAAAAAAAAAGACTGCTGTTCATAACGGCATCTTATCTGTGCACATTTTTGTGGCCCTGAAGAGAAGAAAAACATTGCATGGCACGATATGCTAGGCTACTGGCTGCTCCCGTTCCATCGACTGGGTAGGTCTAGCTGTCCTGTTATTAAACTAGTGCAGTTGTATTTTGTTAGACAGAGTCTTTTGGTTTTACATCCCTTCTTTGTATGTAGTAGACCTGTTGAAATGCCTACCCTGATAAGTGTGGAAAAATTATGAAACATATATCTTTGTCTTAAGTCTCTTTACTGTGTAGGATGAAATTCCATTAGATTATGAACTTTATTGTTCTTTCTTAGTAAAGAAATGCTCCTCTTTTCTGAATTTATTCTTTTTCCAATTTTTTCCTGATTTTCTCCTTATCTCTCTTTTCCTGAAAGCTTATTTCACATCCAGTTCCACAACCAATAGCTGCCCTCTGGTATCTTGCTTAAGTGTCATTTCTTTATGTGTGAATCCTGACATCTTATTACTCATTGCACAACAATCATTATTGAGTTGTCTTTTTATAATATTAAATTATGATAATTTTTTTAACACGTTTAAAAGAAAATACATTGTTTACTGACTCCACGATAACCTATATCTCACTGAACACTAGATCCTCATGAGAAGCTCTTGACCAAAAAGCTATCGATGGTAATGGAATCTTTTTTTTCTGATCAGAGCGAATTTTCGTCCTGAGCCAACAACAATTGGTACAGACTGAGGATGTGTGAAGGATTAGGATACGCAGTGGCTTCTCTGGGTTTTCCGCTGTCCTGTCATTTAATTGCGCACTCCCAGCATGATTTGCGTCATGCCCTGGGAATGCAAAGGACAGGATTTCCTGGGCAGGACCAAAAGTATGTTGTTGCGGCTTCTCAAAGTGGCACCCGTGCTTTCTGCTGGTGGCAACGTTTTACAAATTGGACATATCGGCTGTGTTGTGCATTCAGATGTGGCAGAGATGACTAATGTCCAGGGGCAAACAAGGCAGCCTATGTCAGCCAAATGATTTGATTGGTAGAGTCCAATGGTAATGTTAAAGGGAATAAAGAAACATTCAATGCGAAGAAACAAGCAATGATGCAATGCCAAGAAACCAAAAACCGCAAAAAGAACAGAGGCCTAACCTTATCAAAAGGTCAGTTCGGGTCGATTTTAAGCTACTTCTGGTTGCTATGCATCTGCAGCAGTGTGCCTTGCTTCACCAAGGACATAACTCATCAGAATTCCTCGAGCGGAAAGAACCTGCCCCCAACACATCCCAAATCTATGCTATAATGAGCCTTGTGCCATGGAGCAGTGCAATCCTCCTGTGCCCCCAGTGACTGTCCTTTGGAAAACCTGGGGCAAGTGCAAATTGGATACACTGACTCAGATCCTGGTTTTCCATTTCCCCCTTCATCTGATGTGCACCTGGGCCACTTTGACTTGTAAAAATATAGGGGGAGAAGTTCGTTATCGCCCCGTTTGGGGCGCAATTATCGGCCGGGCGCAAAGTTTAGTGCCTGGCGCTAATTATCGCCTCCGACTACAAACTTGGCTTTTATCGCCCCTGGAGGTGATTGGAGCGCTAAATCAGGTGCTACACACCTGTCTTAAGGCGCAAAGGCCGAGGAGCGAGGCGCTAACTCAGAGCGCTGGCGAAGCTCATGTGATGTCAGTTAGCAATGGAACACAGACACACTGGCGCCAGCCAGTTCTTAAAGGGGAGGGTCGCTCTTGCTCTCCAGCCACACCCTGCTCATTGCAGGCTTGAATCTCATCGTGGACAGACCTGTGCCTAAATTTTCCAGCCAAGGACTATGGAGAGGGTGAGAGAACGAGCTCAGTGCTTCAGCGACCGGGCCTTGGATGCTCTGGTTGGCGCGGTGGAGCGCAGAAGAGCTATACTGTACCCTGAGCGTGGCAGGAGGCCATTGCCGCGCGACTACAGAAGAGTGTGGAGGGAGGTGGCTCAGCACGTCTCCTCCAGGAGCATGGTGACAAGGACCCATATCCAATGTCGCAAAAAGTTCAACAACCTCACTCGGGTCGTTAGGGTGAGTGGCTGTTTTTCAATACCTCTCCATCCCTCCATCTCAACCTCACTCTATGGCCAGAGAGTCTTAAAACCCCAATGCCCAACACTCATCCAAGACCTATGGCCATTTCATAAAACACACACGCACATTCCACACCTTGCATACATTGCGGGCTATTCAACTATGGGAGGCACATCAGGCAAGACCATGGCTGCATACAGTAAGGGCCATTCACCTATGGGAGGCACATCAGGCAAGACCATGGCTGCATACAGTAAGGGCCATTCACCTATGGGAGGAACATCAGGCAAGACCATGGCTGCATATTTACTCAGACGCCGTCCTTTTTCTTGCAGGCCAAGCTATCTCATAACAGGAGACAGCAGCAACGGACGGGTGGAGGGCAGCCTCAGCTGCAACCCCTCAGCGATCTTGAGGCGCGCGTCCACAGAACCCTGTTCGGGACAGCAATGGTAAGGTCATCAGCTTTCTCTCCTCTCTCATTCCACTTGTCCCTCACAACACCAGCCTTTTACACTTTCAATCCAACTTATTAAATCGCTGCACTCCTTCCTCCCTTACTGCCCCCCTGTCCTCACGCTAAAGCCACTCTTGTACCTCCCTGCTTTCAGATGGTGATTCACCAGCTGAGGAGACGGGCCCTCAAGCTGCCAGTGGGAGTGAGGCTGCAGGTGAGGAGGAAGAGGAAGCCGGAGCCTCAGTGCCACCCTCTCCCGAGGAAGCCCATGCCCACACTGGGATCACGTCTTCCCTGGAGGGGAGCAGGGGGGAAGGGTCTGATGAGGGTGAAGCTCCGGGACCCAGCGGGCTGCAGCATTGCGATGGGGGTAGGAAGCTCGGAGGCCTTCTCCCCGGAGGGAGAGTAGGTCAGCGAGTCCTGCTGCACTGGACGCAGAGGAGGAGCGGCTCATCGCTGAAATGAACACCCAGGCGGTGGACATGCACACTCAGCTCATGGGTGCAGTGGGAAGGGTGCCCGAAAGCATTGATGCACTGGCAAGGAGTGTGGAGCACTTCGCTGCAGCACAGGCGGACGCCACGCAAATGCTTAGTGCTGCAATTCAGTCACTGGCTGCCGTGATCCCATCTCAGACTGCTCTCATGCAGTCTCAGATTGAGGTAACACAAGCACTCACTGCTGCCATCGTCGCTGGTTCGGACACATTGCCCCGGGGCTCTCACGGCGCCGCAGCAGGCCAGCAGTCTGTGCTCCAGCAGATTGCTCCGGATGCTGAGGTGCTGCCCCTGTGGGAGTGCCAGTGTGTCGGTCGACGCAGGGAGGTGCTGTCCTCTCTCAAGATGACAGCATTCCTGCTGCCACCACTATCACTTCCCCATTGCACTTGCCACTGCCTGTAGCCCAGACTGCTGCCACCCATGGTTGGTGCAGTCTGCAGCCAGGGCCCTCCAGGCCCAGAGCTGGTCGAGGACGTCCTTCAAGGGCATCTGTAGTCTCAGGATCTGACATTCAGCAGCCTTCCACCAGCCTTGCTGCAGCCACTGGGGCCCCATTACAGAGGAGCAGTAGGGTGGGAAGGGGGCAAGTGGGCAAGGGAAGGAGATCACCCTCGAAGGGCAAAAAGTAGGAGGTCTGACGAAATGTTGGGAATGTTTTTATTAAAGGCCGAAGTTCGTGTAATTACTTTTGTTTAGTGTTTTGGCCATTATCTCAAGCTTGTGAGAACCAGTTATGTTAATTAATGATTTGTTGTGTTTGTTTCTATTAGTTTGTCATGAATAAATGACACACACAGAGTTTGTAAAATAAAAAAGTTGTTGTATTCAAAATGTACATGTTTGGCCTTTGGAATCATTGCTGCCTTGGCCAGCTTTGGGGTTGCGGGTTGCTTTTTATCATGTTGTTCTCCAAGCCAGAAGCCATTTCCTGAGTAGGGGCCTAGAAGCGGCTTGTTATCAGTCGTTGACGGATAGCCCTTGCAGTTTCAACATTGTGGGCCTCCCTCCCACCTTGGTGCTGCTGCTGATGATCCTCCTCCTCTTACTCCTACTCTTCCTCCTCCTCCTCCTCCGGTGGTGCACCAAGGCCTGGTGGCATTGGCTGGGTCCTGAGGATTGCCAGGTTATGCAGCATGCAGCAAACAACTATGAAGAGGGAGACTCGCTCAGGCGAGTACTGCAGGGCTCCTCCTGAGTGGTTCAGACAGCGGAACCGTTGCTTGAGCATGCCGATCGTCTGCTCAATGATGTTCCTGGTGGCGAGATGGCTCTCATTGTACCGCAGCTCAGCAGGGGAGTTGGGGTTACGGAGCGGTGTCATCAGCCAGGCGCAGAATGGATAACCCTTGTCCCTGAGGAGCCAACCACTTGGCTGATGCGCTGCCAGGAAAAGCTCTGGCACAGCAGTCTGGCGCAGGATGAAAGCATCGTGGCTGCTGCCAGGTTAGCGGGCAGTGACAGCGAGTATCAGCTGTCTGTGGTCACACACCAATTGGACATTTAAGGAGTGGAACCCCTTGCGGTTTCGGAAAACCTCTGCATTCTCCTGCGGTGCCCGCAATGCCACATGCGTGCAGTCAATGGCGCCCTGCACCATGGGGAAGCACGCTATCCTCACAAAGCATAATGCTCATTCATGCTTTTTGGCCCGGGTCATCGGGGAAGAGATGTACTGGTGTCTTCTTTTATAGAGGGCATTTGTGACCTGCCGGATACAGCAATGGACCGCGAACTGGGAGATATTGGCGATGTCCCCAGTAGCTGCTTGAAAGGAGCCGGTGGCCTAAAAATTCAGAGCCACTGTGACCTTCACTGCCACTGACAGAGACGTCCTGGTCCTCAGTTGAGGCTGCAGATCTGGCTGCAGCAGGTGGCAGAGCTCAGTGACCACCTCCTTGCTGATGCGCAGCCTGCGCAAACACTGCTCCTCAGACAAATTAATGTAGGAGAATTGTTCCCGGAATACCCTGGGAGGGTAAGGTCTCCTGTGCACAGGCCTGTTGGCCCTCCTCCCTCTGGCCATGTTTGCCACTCTCTCTCTGCTCAGTAGCCAGAACTACTTCACACAGCGTTGACTCTCTGCAGAAGTCTCTCTCTCTCTCTCTCTCAGAATCTCTCTCTCTCTGTCAGAATGAGTGGTGCAAAAGTGTCTCCCACTTTACCGGGGCGGTAGAGTTTAGTGCTGCTGCAAAAACTCTGGTCAATTTCGCGAGCGGCACAAACATCGCCGCGCCCGGGTGCTAGTTGCGTTGTGCCCCATTAGCGCCCTCTTAGAGCGCTAACGAGAGGAGCTAAGCAACCAAATTTTTCCCCCATCGTAGTTTTTCAGTTATCCATGCCCTTGTTACCTTTGGACTTGACTATTCCAACAGACTCCTGGCCAGCCTCCCACGTTCTACCCTCCGTAAACTTGAGGCCATCCAAAACTCTGCTGCCTGTGTCCTAACTCACACCAAGTCCCATTCACCCATCACCCCTGTGCTCACTGACCTACATTTTCTTCCGGTTAAGCAACGCCTCGATTATAAAACTCTCTTCCTTGTTTTTAAATCCCTGGATGGCCTCGCCCCTCTCCATCTCTGTAATCACCTCCAGCCCCACAACCCTCCAAGATATCTGCGGTCTTCCAATTCTGGCCTCTTGAGAATCCCTGATTTTAATCGCTCAACCATTGGTGGCCGTGCCTTCAGCTGCCTGGGCCCTAAGCTCTGGAATTCCCTTCCTAAACCTCTCCGCATCTCTTCCTCTCTTTCCTCCTTTAAGATGCTCCTTAAAGCCTATCTCTTTGAACAAGCTTTTGGTCATCTTTCATAATAGCTCCTTATGTGGCTCGGTGTCAAATTTTGTTTTATACCGCTCCTGTGAGATGCCTTGGGATGTTTTACTACGTTAAAAGCGCTATATAAATACAACTTGTTGTTGTCAAATAGACTAACAAGTGGCTACAGGCAAATTCCAGCAAAATGGTCACATAGCTATAAGATATCAATCAGTGTAGGGGATAATTTTTCCCAAAGTAACTCATTGAGAAACTTAGTAGGTGACAACTGAGCAGATACGAGTCCCTACAAGTGTCCAGCGTGGCAACAGTAAATTGTTCTGTAGCTGATTGAAGAATTTTCTGATCGTTAATGTTTAGTTTTTTTAATTAAAATATTGCAGTACAGAAACGGTTGTACCACAATGATAAACTTAAAAAAATATATAAATCCAGAGATACAATAGTCAAATCCTGTTCCAAATTTATTTTCAGTGTTACATTTAAAAAAAAATTGAATTAATGTGTAAATGAAATGATTTATTTCCAAACATAATGAAGTCTGTTTTAGCCTCAGAGGAAATAGTCACAAACTTCCATTAATTCTCAATACTGAAGTGTTTCATCTTGAGGAAAATAGGTGTGGGGGGGAGCGGGGGTTGGGGGGGAGAATTGGGGGTAACCTGCAAGTTGTGCTTCAACATGGTGACTTTGGATGTCAGCTGCGAAGATGTTCCAGGCCGAGGGGACTCCTGCCCTGCGCTCATGTGCATTGCTTAAGTATTGAAGATAAAAATGAGAAGTCGCACAACACCAGGTTATAGTCCAACAGATTTATTTAATTTTACAAGCTTTCGGAGCTGTATTGAAGATATTCATAGAAGGAATTGCATGGTGCAAGTGCTGGAGTTGGCTGGACATGTTTCCCAGTCAAGCCCAGCTCCAGCTATTCCGAGATACAATCTCTTATGTTATGGATACTCATTAGATATGGAGAGCAATATACTTTCAAAATGAGGTTAGATGTTTCTCTAATGGCAGTTGGTGTACAGAATGTATCTTTAAAAGTTTTATAACAAATTCCCTGAGGCCAACTATTGAAGGGCTCTTTAATTTAACGGACTCATAATATATGTAATTTTCTCTCTCAGAGGACTTTGACAAACCATTTATTGACTGGAACTTACATTCATAACACAAGAATTACTGCAATGCATTGTTGTATGTTATCCACATTTGGTTAAAATATATCCAGCTAATTTAAAATGTTCTATATCTAGAAGGACTTTGGTCTTTAGCAAGCTAAATTTTACAGTCATTTAAAGCTTGTATTTTAAGAGAACTCATGCAATGAAGCCCTCACATCCCATTTAGTGTTATTTAGATGCTAGTCATCAGATGAATCCGACACCAATATTCCTGCTGCCTACGGAATGGCACTATTTATCTGAGGGTCTGTTTCAAAAGCCAGCAAGTGTAGAAAACAATGGTCTCCTCCACCTGGCCCCTTTCTCCCACAGCAATAAATACATTTGTGCTTGTCAACAGGAATGAGATGCATATAAATCAAACATTTACCATCCATAAAAGGGAATAAAATGATTACCATTTTATATTTCCGAGGATGGGAGTGATCATAAAAATATATGTATGATATGATGATGCCGTGGAACCCTTAACCTCTTGAATGCTGGTTTGTTTATAATACACTAGTGGATCGCCCATGGCATTGTTCAAACTGGAGGATACACTGCTTTAGAAGGAAAGTAATGCACAATATATTATGCTGCTGTTAACAACAACAACAACAACTTGTATTTATATAGCGCCTTTAACGTAGTAAAACATCCCAAGGCGCTGCACAGGAGTATTTTAAGACAAAAAATTTGACACCGATCCACATAAGGATAAATTAGGGCAGGCAACCAAAAGCTTGGTCAAAGAGGTAGGTTTTAAGGAGCGTCTTAAAGGAGGAAAGAGAGGTAGCGAGGCGGACAGGTTTAGGCAGGGAATTCCAGAGCTTAGGGCCTAGGCAACAGAAGGCACAGCCACCAAAGGTTGAGCGATTATAATCAGGGATGCTCAAGAGGGCAGAATTAGAGGAGCGCAGATATCTCGGGGGCGGGTGGGGGGAGGGGGGGCGGTGTTGTGGGGCTGAAGGAGATTACACAGATAGGAAGGGGCGAGGCCATGGAGGGATTTGAAAACAAGGATGAGAATGTGAAGATGTGTGCAACCTGGACCATCCCTTCAAGGCTACAAAGTCTAATGGTTGTCAATCGGCACCTCCTGAGGCTCTAAGCATATTCCGGCCTCCCAATGCTATATGGTCAATTAGGAAGGAGAGCAGGTTGGACCAGGGGCTTCTGTACGGGTGGCATCAATAGTACATATCAGCCAGAAGCAAGAACTACATTTTATCTGTCCTAACTAAGTGCCTTCCTCTCCCCTTCAGTGCGAGAGTGCTTCAATGCTGAAGAGCACGGAAACAGGCCATTCAGCCCAACTGGTCCATGCTGGTGTTTCTGCTCCACACGAGCCTCCTCCCACCCTACTTCATCTAACCCTATCAGCATATCCTTCTATTCCTTTCTCCCTCACATATTATCTAGCTTCCTCTTAAATGTATCTAAGCTATTGGCCTCAACTACTCCACGTGGTAACACATTCTATATTCTCACCACTCTCTGGGTAAAGAAGTTTCTCCTGAATTCCCTATTGGATTTATTACTGACTAGCTTATATTTAAGACCCCAAGTTTTGGATTCCCTCACAAGCAAAAACATTTTCTCTACTTCTACCCGAGCAAACCCATTATAATTTTAAAGATTTCTATTAGGTCACCCCTTAGCCTTTTCTTTTTGAAATAAAAGAACCCCAGCCTGTGAAACTGTCCCATAAAAGGCAGGCAACTTAAATGCTATCAAAAAGTTGGGCGCTCGAGCCTGGCCCGCTGAATTAGAATCCAATGCTGTACCACGAGTGCTATCAGTCCAAAGAGCAGTATTTTAAAATTGTATGTTTATTCCCTATTTTCCCCTCTATTTTTAGGTTGTGATTATATTGTGAACTATGAGACTGAAATTCTAGAGCCGTTTATCAGAACCCTATCATTGTGCAGTAATACTACATAATATCTAAAGCTTGTGTGATTTTCTTACTTAGAAGCATTTAACATTCTGTATCATCGTCTCACTGAAAGTTGAATGAATAGGTTCCAGGAGAGGAATCCAAGATACTTCCAGGTGCTTTAATTACCAGAATAAATCCCACTCCTTTTATAGGGCATGGACCCTGACCACCATCTGGAAGGGCATGTTTGTTCCAGAGCCAGGAGAGCTAACTCCAAATCAACTGTAACAAACTGAAAGATTAATTATTTGTGATCTAATCTATCATAAGAATAACTTTATCACAACATTCTTGTTCAACATGTTCAAGCACAATTTTTCCTGTAGCTATCAATGGTTTAACTTTCATCACAAACTTTTTTGGTGTCTGTAACAGCTAATCTGTACTGGGGTGCACCCTTCAAGTTAACAAATATATAAAGTACAATGCATGTTCCTACAAAATTTACACTGTTGCTGTACAGAATTAAGTTGCAAATGCAGTTAATACCTTTTTGGTAACGTTTTTAATTAGTACTATATTAGTGATCAGCTTATATAAATAAAGTTGAACTGAAACTAAACATCAAATATCTTTTTTTTAAATCTGTTCTCATAGCAAAGGTGTATTAACATTTTAATATCGAAAGTTCTCAAAGCACTGCTTACTTTCTGTTATCTCAGTATGTTGGAAGATACTCCTGACCAGTGAAATTCCATCTATATCTTTTCAGGTCCAGGTGGATCCAACGCGGACTTCTTCCATTTCCTTCTTGGCCGTATGGAGGTTCCTTGAAGTGAGGTGGTGTCCTTTCTTTGTCCCCCTTCTTTTGTGTCAAGCAACGCGCCTGGCAAATGAGTTAGTAAAGTGTCATCAAACATATCATCCCCCTCTTCTGACACCATAATGGTGCCTTTGAGGGTGTCTTCCAAAGTTGTCACTGATGTGGAAGGTATACCTGTGAAGGAAACATAAGCATATGCCTGTGAACTCTTTGTATGAGGTGTAGAGACTGCTGCAGATACCCTTCAGCATAAGACTATGAGCTGCATGACAGCTTGATCAACTGGAATATGAAAGACCACAGGGCAATGACTTATTCAGTGCCCATTTTATAAGGAACACTAAACAGTGTGTGTGTTGTATTACAATCTCTAATTATGTGATTCACCCCATAGCTTAGTGTCACAAATCATATATTTATGTCAGGATTACATAATGGGCAGCCACAATTCATGTCCATTCAAAGAATATATGAATACCAGAAACTATGACGTACTGGAGCTGCAATTCCACCCACAGCATTTTGCACCATTTGAGGCATCTTTCTTTTTGCAGGCAATAGATCTTCCTTGAAACATTCCAAGTACTGGACACCATCCCTCCACCCTGCTCATTTTAACATATTCATCTGCTTCGTGCACAATGCTTCATAGATAGAGACAAGGTACTAATCAAATAGGCACATTTACTAAGCTTAGGCCAAAATGATCTTGTACATCATGTACCATTTGCAAGTTCCAATATTCACAGCTAATGAGAAGAGAATAATTAATTTAAGATAATGGAAGATTTTATAAGGGATAAGAAATAACGCTGCAACAAAAATCGAAATGCACCCCAAGTAATATGAACAGATAATGAAGGCTCATATTTTAATACAATAGCAAAATACTGCGGATGCTGGAAACCTGAAATAACAACAGAAAATGCTGGAAACACTCAGCAGGCCAGGCAGCGTCCGTGGAGAGAGAAAACAGAGTTAACGTTTCAGGTCTGTGACCCATCATATTTTAATATTTACTCAGGTTAAGGAGATGGATGACCAGTTACGATGCTGTATTCACTCTATTAAAACAAAGTTGCAACACAAAGAAAAGATATACTTTAAAAAATGAAATGAGAAATGGGTTCACGTCTAACTTAGACAAAGAGAATATTCTTCTCTTGCTAATGGTTATTAGCGTGTCTTCATTTACATTATTAGACCAAGTGCTTGGTTACCAAGCCCAGTAAACTAACATAATTTTGGAAAAATTAACAAAAGTAGCAAGAAGATGTTTAAAAAGTTGAAGAAAAATATAAGGCCCTCAGAATTTGATAAATCCCCAATTTCATGTCTAAAAGTCTTGATGAGTTTGGCATGTTGTTTACGTGTGACATACAATTTCATTTCTGCCTCTTCTTTAATATAGTCATGATGAAAAGAAAGAAAGAGCTTGCATTTATATAGCACATTTCATGTGCAGAGCATGTCCCAAAGTGCTTCACAGTCACTGAAGTACTTTTGAAGAGTAGTCACTGTTGCAACACAGGGAAACACAACAGCCAATTTGTGCACAGCAAGGCCCCATAAACAGCAAGGAGATAAATGATCAGTTAATCTGGTTTAGTGATGTTGGTTGAAGGATAAATGATGGCCAGAATATTATTTGAACTCCTTGGCTCTTCTTCAAAAGGTGTCATGGGATCTTTTACTTCCACCTTAGAGGGCATATGGGGCCTCTGCTTAATGTCCCATCTGAATGACAGCATCTCAGACAGTCTAGCATTTGCTCAGTACTCTATTGGAGTGTGAACCTAGATTATGTGCTCATGTCTTCTGGACAGATACAGAATATTTATTGGCAGCTGCAGGAGTCCTTGGTGTTGATTTTCCACTCCATAATGCCCCATAAATGCCGACAATCATGGTATTATGGATCATAGGAACATAGGAATTGCTAGATGAAACAAAACCAAGGACCATCTAGTTTGTCTTCTATCATCCTGGTAGTCACAGGATACAACAATAATGGAGTTGTTGACTAATCATAGCAATCAATCTCTAGCAATTAGTCTAGTCATGAGGTGAGGAAAACCCCCTGAGGTGGAGAGCTTTGGGAACTATAGGTCCAAAGTCACCTGTTCCTCCCAAGCACGCTACACTTACCATATGTCATGTCTCAAATTGCTCATACAATATATCTCAAAATATTATTTTCTGAACGAAATGTATCTAATTTTTATTTGAATTAATCAACACTACCTGCCTCCACTGTCTTCTTCGGGAGCTTGTTCCATAGATTTATCACTCTCTCACTGAAAAGATGTTTCCGCAGATTTAGTTTAGTGCCCCTTCAAGCACAGGCTGTGTCCTCTGGTTCTACTGTTCTGGACATCAGAAATGTGGGCAGAGAACAATTATGTTGGATCTTCAAGCACAATGCAAACCACATGAATTTCTAGCAAGAACTTCATTTTATTATGGCAATGCTGAGGCCATTTAGACATTGATTCCATTTCTTGGCTCGACACTGGAAGTATTCTGTTTCTTAACTTTGCAAATAGAAGCTAGGCATCCAGGGCTGATAGGCTGTGCTTTTCAATACAAAGTTATATAAAGGTACAGCCTGCAACTTATACTTGTATGTTCAAAATGACTTTTGAAAATACAACTGTAAGTTGCAGGATGTCCCTTTAAATAACTTAACTTTTAGTGACTTTTGGTACTTTTCTGACCATATTTTGAGGCCAACTTTGTGTCTGAAGGAAGAACGTAGAACAACTGAAGTGCTATCAAATTTCCTTAAATGTATATTGCTACTATTAACCGCTGTGATGCTTCCCCTAGGTGACAGTGTGTGACTGATGCTCTCTACAACCTAATCTCTTTGCTACTTCTACATGCTACCTTAGTAGATCAAGTGTGTGAGATGGCTAGCTGTTGTGCATCAGTTACAGGCTCTTGGGATTCAGGTGGCCCTTGACCTCTGTGAGCAGGGGCATGAGATGTACAGGTTGTCCCACATCAGCAGCTGTGAGGGACAGCAAAGCCCTGTCCATTTTCTCACAGAGGTACAGTTGTTGGGAGGTGGTGGTGGGAGGGTGCAGATGTGACATCATTCTGAGACAAGATCATCCATGCCCATTTCACGCCTCCTTGCTACTAGGAACTATCTCACCTTACTCATTGATATGTGCGACAACAGATCTAATGGCAGCAATTGAGACGATTGCAGCCTCTATCCACAGCTCTCTCTGTGCCATCACCATGCCTATCCAAAGTGAAGGAGGTAGCTGGCTGCATATGAAGTCCAAGGGCTCTTTGGCCACAGTCTGAGTATTCACAAGAGACGCTACAATTGGCTTTAGAGACTCAGTCACAGTAAGCTCTATTGTACAAAAGCAAAATACTGCAGATGCTGGAAATCTGAAATAAAAACAGAAAATGCTGGAAATACTCAGCAGGTCAGGCAGCATCTGTGGAGAGAGAGCAACAGAGTTAAAGTTTCAGGTCGATGACCCTTCATCAGAACTGGAAAAAGCTGGAGATGGAACAGGTTTTTAAGCAAGTGTAGGAGCAGGGAAAGGGGGGGAGGGGAGGAAAGAACAAAAGGGAAGGTCTGTGATAGGATGGAAGGCAGGAGAGATTAAGAGACATTAAGAGAGATTAAGAGATGGTGCAAGGCAAAAGGAGATGGTAATGGGACAAGTTAGGAAACAAAAGATGGCTCTAGATGAAGTGTAAATGGCACTGGCACTGGCAGAATGAAGACAGCTGCCATGTGGGAGAGAGATAAGAAAAAATAAAATAAATGAAGCTCTATTGTAGATGTTTCTGGAGTTGTCTTACACGCCATGATAGATTGCAGTGTTTTGATTCTATTCACAAATACCGCACAAGTGGATTGTGGACTCCTCCATCATTTATTAAAAAGTTGTTAATAAATGCATCATTCTTTGATGCTCAGAGAGCACCATTCTTTTAAAAGCAGGTCCCCGGAGCTCTGAATCTCTGTCCTCAAGGAAGAGGAGGAAAAGTGCGAGACCGCCCTCCCGATAGCAGTATTATTTGTTCTTCCACTGCCACCACTTTCTGCTCCTGTCCTGT
Source organism: Squalus acanthias (assembly GCA_030390025.1). Classification (NCBI taxonomy): domain Eukaryota; kingdom Metazoa; phylum Chordata; class Chondrichthyes; order Squaliformes; family Squalidae; genus Squalus; species Squalus acanthias. Next base: position 15,704,464 of record CM059434.1, on the reverse strand, counting down.
ACCCTGGTGAGGTCATTAAACCTTCGCTACCTCATGCAGACATCCTCAGCTACTCATCACGGCTCCTGTCAACCATCTGCTAGAAAGAGCGCCTCCTCCTCCTGTGCACTTGCTGCAACAAGGTTTCTAGTGCCTATCAGTAAATGTGGGTGCCCTGCTACTGTAAAGAGTATTAATTGTACATATGGCTGTCCCTGCAATTAAGTTATTATCATTGCCCTGTGCCTATATAAGCCTTTTACATGCTTTGCCACCCACTAATTGGTGAGCTCCCAATGAAAGGTCTTTTTCATGTATGGAGCTTTGCCACAACATGTTAATTTGGTCAACCGTGGAAATATATGTGGGTTCAGCACCAAAATAGTCAGGCGTATACCCTTACAGTACTGGCTGGCTCATGTTAATACAGAGCACGACAAAAAGAAATTGTCCACCTTATATGTCTAGCACAGACATAGAGATTTGGCTTAAGTATGAACAATCCTGGTAATGCTGCTCCAGGTATGGTTCTGTGGAGCACTGACAGGCTGGCTACATGTTTCAAATGTTACAGATGACGGACTCTGGCATGGATTTAGACCTTCTTTCATTCAGCGCATTTGCTTGTCATCACATAATGAACAAGAGATGTTTTCTTTTCTGCACACTTTCAAGCAGGGCTACAATATTGCCACTGGGTGAATCTGGACTTTGTAGAACACAGGAGTTGCTGAGAATAACAAGTCGGGCAAAACTTTCCTGTGGATTCTTACTCTTCTATCAGCTGTTACAACCATCTTTGTCACTTAGGAACATAGCAATGGAAGTAGGCCATTCAATCCCTCGAGCCTGTTCTGTCATTCAATTAGATCATGGCTGATCTGTATCTCAACTCCATTTGCTCGCCTTGGTTCCATATCCTTAATACTCTTACCTAACAAAAATCTATCCATTTCAGTTTTCAAATTTTCAATTGACCCCCAGCCTCAACAGCTTTTTGGGGGAGAGCGTTACAGATTTCCACTACCCTTAGTGTGAGAAAATGCTTCCTGATATGATCCCTGAATGACCTAGCTCTAATTTTAAGGCTATGCGCCCTTGTTTCCCCTGTCGCATATGATTAGAAAAGAAAGAAGAAAGAAAGACTTGTATAGCGCCTTCCACGACTTCAGGACGTCCCAAAGCGCTTTACAGCCAATTAAGTACTTTTTGAAGTGCAGTCACTGTTGTAATGTAGGATTACCATGCCGCAGATTTGAATGTATGAAAGTAATGGGAGTTTGGTACCCTTAGAGAGTACAGGTGGTTAGGTAACATCATGTCCAATCTTCTTCAATAGGGTTAGTCATTTGATTTTCTCAGTTACAGAGATTAACCGATTACTTGTATGCTCCTTATCCAGTTCTGTCTATATCTGCCTGCAGGAATTCATTCTCTACTTGTCTTTCCATTGAGCAGTTATTCACTCTAATGGGTGCTGTCAGTAGCAAAGAGAAGTACACCACTTTTTGTTGCAGCGACACTTGACCATTGCTATCAAGGAGGAAAATAGTAGTGCCAGGAAGGAACCCAGAGTTACTGTGATAAGGAGGTCCACAAGAACATAAGAACATAAGAAATAAGAGCAGGAGTGGGCCATACGGCCCCTCGAGCCTGCTCCCCCATTCAATAAGATCACGGTTGATCTTCTACCTCAACTCCACTTTCCCGCCCTATCTCCATATCCCTTGATTCCCTTAGTGTCCAGAAATCTATCGATCTCATTCTTGAATAGACTCAATGACTGAGCATCCACAGCTTTCTGGGGTGGAGAGTTCCAATGATTCACAATCAGTCAATTAGATGTTTGGGTCTGCTCAGGAAATTGCAAGTACTCATCAGATAATCCAGGTTCTTAATGGGGCTGGGATGCCATACCTTATTGAAGGTTCTTGAAGCGTCATTTTTTAATTCACCTTTGTGCTTAACATAGAGATAATCACTCCTTGTGTAGCTCATGTAATTGAGACATCACAAATAGGCCAGTTTATTTTTTTCTGATGTCAAATTGGCAGCCAGGCAGCAGGTTTTCTTTTTTTAATTCATTCTTGGTGTGTGGGCATCACTGGCAAGGCTGGCATTTATTGCCCATCCCTCGTTGCCATGAGAAGGTGGTGGTGGACCACCTCGAACTGCTTCAGGCTTGGTAGCAGTTTGATATAACTAAGTGGTTTGCTAGGCCACTTTGGAAGGCAGATAAGAGTCAACTGGAGTCATATATAGGACGGCAGGTTTCCCTCCCAAAAAGACATTAGTGAACTAGTTAGGTTTTTACGACAATCTGATAGCTTCATGGCCGCTTTTCTACTGATACGAGCATTATAAAAAATTCTCAAACTGGTATGGTTGGATGTGAACTCGTGTGCTCTGGATTATAGAATCATAGAATCATAGAAAGTTACAGCACAGAAGGAGGCCATTTCCGTCCATCGTGTCCGCGCCGGCCAACAAAGAGCTATCCAGCTGAATCCCACTTCCCAGCTCTTGGTCCGTAGCCCTGCAAGTTAAAGCATCCCAAGTGCACATCCAAGTACTTTTTAAATGTGGTTAGGGTTCCTGCCTCTACCACCCTTTCAGGCAGTGAGTTCCAGACCCCCACAACCCTCTGGGTGAAGAAATTTCCCCTCAAATCCCCTCTAAACCTTCCACCAGTTACTTTAAATCTGTGCCCCCTGGTTTTTGACCCCGCTGCTAAGGGAAATAGGTCCTTTCTATCCACTTTATCTATGCCCCTCATAATTTTATACACCTCAATAAGGTCTCCCCTCAGCCTCCTCTGCTCCAAGGAAAACAGACCCAGCCTATCCAGTCTTTCCTCATAGCTAAGATTCTCTACTCCCGGCAACATCCTTGTAAATATCCTCTGTACCCTCTCTAGTGCAATCACATCTTTCCTGTAATGTGGTGACCAGAACTGCACGCAGTACTCTAGCTGAGGCCTAACTAGTGTTTTATACAGTTGAAGCATAACCCTCCTGCTCTTGTATTCTGTGCTACGGCTAATAAAGGCAAGCATTCGTATGCCTTCTTAACCACCTTATCTACTTGGCCTGCTACCTTCAGGGATCTATGGACATGCACTCCAAGGTCTCTTTGTTCCTCTGCACTACTCAGTGTCCTACCATTTAATGTGTATTCCCTTTCCTTGTTAGCCCTCCCCAAATGCATTACCTCACACTTCTCCGGATTGAATTCCATTTGCCACTGTTCTGCCCACCTGACCAATTTATTGATATCTTCCTGCAGTCTACAGCTTCCTTCTTCAGTATCAACCACACAGCCGATTTTAGTATCATCTGCAAACTTCTTAATTATACCCCCTATATTCAAGTCAAGATCATTGATATATACCACAAAAAGCAAGGGACCTAGTACTGAGCCCTGCGGAACCCCACTGGAAACAGCCTTCCAGTCACAAGAACGCCCATCAACCATTACCCTCTGCTTCCTGTTTCCAAGCCAGTTTTGAATCCAACTTGACACTTTGCCCTGGATCCCATGGGCTTTTAACTTCGTGACCAGTCTGCCATGTGGAACCTTATCAAAAGCCTTGCTAAAGTCCATATACACTACATCAAATGCACTACCCTCATCTACCCTCCTTGTTAACTTATTAGTTCAGGCCTCTGGATTACTAGTCCAGTGGGATAGATTAAGAACAGATCTAGCATCTGAAAACTGGACATCCATAAGGTGTTGTGGGCCATCAGCAGCAGCATAATTGTATACCACTGCAATCTGTAACCTCATGGCCCATAAAGCTAGATGACCATCAATGAGAAGTGTTGAAGAGCCTGCCGGGAGCAGCAGCAAGCATACCTGAAAATTATATGACAACCTGATGAAGCTACAACACAGGACTATCTGCATGCTAAACAGCAAAAGCAGCATGCTATAGACAGAACTAAGCGATCTCACAACCAATAGATCAGGTCAAAGCTTTGCAGTCTTGCCACATCCAGTCCTGAAGTGGGGTGGACAATTAAGCAACTAACGGAAGGAGGAGGCTCTGTGAACATCCCCATCCTTGATGATGCTGGAGCCCAGGATGAAGTCTTTGGAACCATCTTCATCCGGAAGTGCCGAGTGGATGATTCTTCTTTGCCTCCACCTGAGGTCCCCACCATCACAGATGCCAGTCTTCAACCAATTTGATTCACTCCACGTGACATCAAGAAATGGCTGAATGCACTGAACACAGCAAAGGCTACAGACTCCGACAACATTGCAGCTGTAATGCTGAAGATTTGTGCTTCACAACTAGCCGTGCCACTAGCTCACCGTCAACATCCTGAGGGTCACCATTGACCAGATACTCAACTAGACCAGAAGCATAATTGCCATGGAGCACATCAGAGACTGGGCATTCTACGGCAAGTGGCTCACCTCCTGACTCTCCAAAGTCTCTCCAGCACCTACAAGGCATGTCAGGAGTGTGATGGAATACTCTCCACTTGCCTGGATGGCAACAACACTCAAGAAACTCAACAGCATCCAGGACAAAGCGGTCCACTTGCTTGACACTTCCTCCACCCCTACATCACCGGCGTACCATGACTGCAGTGCGTGCTATCTAAAACATACATTTTCCAACATGCCAAGTCTTCTTCGGCAGCACCTCCCAAACCTGTGACCTCCAAAAAGACAAGGGCAGCAGGTGCATGGGAACGCCATCCCCTCCAAGTTCCCCTCCAAGTCACACACCATCCTGACTTGGACATATATCGCCATTCCTTCATTGTCGCTGGGTCAAAATTCTGAAACTCCCTACCTAACAGCATTGAGGGAGTACCATCACCACATGGGTAATGTTACAGAATGTATAGGCTCAATAATTATGCGATTTATCAACTAAGAAATCAACCTTCATATATTTAACAAGTCAACACCTATTTATAGACAGCCATGCATAGAGGCAAATGCATAAATAGGCATTTCATTTTCTATATTTAGAAGGAAATCTACTGTTAACATGTAAATGTAGCAGTAACAATCAGTGCTGGTTTTGTGCAAACTCTTACTATACATTGTACCAAACTCCTTTCTGTGCTGAGGGCTGCCACCTGTATTAAATAGCAGAGAGGGGAATCTGGTACGCTTGTATGATGAGAACACTGCGGATCATAATTTCTACTTTACAGTTATATATCATTTAAAAATCACCAGCTACATTCAGCATTAATATATCAAAGCAAATGCATCCTTATTCCAGAGCTGCAGGTTCGACTGAAGATCATGAGAAACCAATAAATGTTGTGCTATCCTTTCCCAGAAAATCAAAGAATTGGAGTTGCCATTAACCCAGTGTTTCTTGGGAATTAACCTGACACATGGAACTTGCTGAGCAGCTCAGGGCAAGGATCAAGGTCGCAAGCATCTGTTTCAATGAATTCTTGTCCCCGATTTTTTTATTTAATCTGTAAAGTAATGAATCATTTTTAATTTCAGACACAGGTTCAACATTGATAGACAAACTGCACATACGTTTCGAGACTGTTCAGTATTTCTAGCAACTACAGATGATTGAAGATAAATGCTTCCCTGCTCCAAGCATAGACTGTCAGTGGTCCAAATCACTTCCTATTCACTCCACTTGTACACAGTTCCTGATAAGGGTACATCACTTAAGCACAATCTTGATCCCAGTGCAAAAAATATTTCCAGCTTATTTTGTTTTTCTTCAAATTTACATTTCGGTAACACAAGCTACAATTGCAAAATTTCTGAAACTGCTAAATTTTAGTGGACGGACCTCGTCGCATCTTAAATGGCATTAATGACTTGAAGCATGCCGTCGCATTCAAGGACCAACAAAACAAGTTCCAGCAGAGGAATTATTCAAAGGATGTTGTGGAATGAGACTTCTTCTCTGCTTTAATACATTTCTTTGAATACTTAATAAAACAGAAGTTCCCAAAATCTTAAAGGAGTTAAAAGGGTTAAATTATGAGGACAGGTTGCAAAGATTAGGCTTGTATTCCCACGGTTATAGAAGATTAAGGGGTGATCTAATTGAGGTGTTTAAGATGATTAAAGGATCGAATAGGGCAGATATAGAAACTATTTCCTCTGGCGGTGGGAGTCCACAACAAGGGGGCATATCCTTAAAATTAGAGCGAGACCGTTCGGGGGTGATGTCAGGAAGCACTTCTTCACACAAACAATTGTGGAAATCTGGAACTCTCTCCACCAAAAAGCTGCTAAGGCTAGGTAAATTGAGAATTTCAAAACTGAGATTGATATATTTTTGTTAGGCAAAGGTATTAAGGAATATGGAACCAAGGCAGGTAGATGGGGTTAAGGCACATATTGGCCATGATCAAATCGAATGGTGGAATAGGCTTGAGGGGCTGAATGGCCTACTTCAGTTCCTATAGTCCTAAAATGGGGACGGGGGCAGGTGCCCCTGGAGGGAGAGCGTGATGAGGCCATGAGGGGTACATGAAGAGGGTGGCAGGTCTGAACAAACGTATGTTAGGTGCATTTAATAAACAGCAGCATCCACACCCAAGAATGATCACGATCCAGTGAAGGGTGAGTCTGGTTGCTGTTTCCCTGCAGCTGTGGGTGCACTGTCAGTGGGGACCATGTCCATTCATTGGGGCTCGTGTTCCAATGGCAGCGGTCGCCAGGGACAACCTGGTGCTCGAGCTGGGGAATCAAACGGATTTTGCGGATCCACGCTGTCAGGACCTGAGCGGCCAATCCTCCTCCTCCACCTGGAGGGGACGACAGCAGCAACACCTGAGACAGCAGTCACAAACTGTGGCACCCGTAAAGGAAAGTCCGGGATTGTGGGAAGGCTGCCGGAGAGGTACTGTAAGAGACAGCGTTCCTGCTGGCGTGCGTCTTCTTGCTGCCTGCTCCAAAGCCTCATCCACAGCTCTCATCGCAAGCAGCTGGTAGTGGGGCCCACTCGCCACTGGAACGGTTTCAATCCGCACAGAGCAAGGCAATAATGAACATCAGCAAATGTCCCAGGCCTAGTTAGATATCGAGCCTAAATTCTAGGCCAAGCTTTGGAAATTATTATTGCAGGAGGGGGTTATTTTTACGAATAATGCCCATTTTATTGTGCCATAAATATATTCCTACAGATCGGGGTGAATTTTCACCGCCGGGCAGTAGCGGATCAGTCGCTCATTTTAAACACTGCCAAATTTTCGTTTCAGTAGTCTTCAATGGACACGAAAATCAAACGGTGTGTCACGCGGGCGGCCAATCTGCTAATGCCTAGCGTTGAAAGTGAAAATCCACATTACTGTGCCTCATCCAGCCCAATGGTTATAGCACGAGTACCAGTTTGTCACTGGTACCATTATTACTGTATATGTTATGTTCGCTGAGGAAATAAATTCATCTTGTCCGATGCAAAAATACTGGGCGGAACTTTCCACTTCGGTGTGTGGTGGGGGCACCATAAGGTGAGCGGAGGGCAAAATCCGGCTGGGTGTATAACGGGCGGTCGATCCGCTATTGCCTGTTTTACACCCCCCCTGTCAAAGTTGAAAGTTCCGCCTGCTGTTCCTTAGAAAGAGGGGGGACCAGGATGGGGGCATGGATCTGACAAAGGGAGAGGGTTGGAGGAGGGCCAGCAAAAACAAGTTTGAGAGCGTCTGCTTTATAATATCCAGCTTTTTTGAAGATTGATTTTTGCATACGCTATGCGAAAGAAAGCTCCATTTTAAAAACGGCAAAAATAAAGAGCAGAGGATTGTCTGAAGTTCAAAGTCAGCAATGTTGAAATCCCATCTTGAGAGGCTCCACCTTGTTCTTTGCAGTCCGCATACGCGCTGGACCACAACGCTCTCTCAGCAGGTTAAGTAAAGGTGATTTCCTTTGTGCGTCTTTTTTAAAGGAATAAAATTACAATTCCTCAGTGTCAAGCTTCAATCAGTGCACCGCAGATAAGAACAGCGTCAAGTAATAACCAATAATATTAGATAATCGAAGAAGTCAGACGTACGGCTTTCCAGATATTTAACACGTGAGTATTGCCCGCAGAATAAACTGCTTCGCTGAGCACCTATGGTGAATTCTGTTGGGGAAAAAAAATTAGTGAACTTTGGGAATACTAGACACAAACCTCCCTGTGTTAAATGTTCCCAGATGGGCAACCAGACACTGGTTCCAGGATATCATTGTGACCATCTACTGGACTTCCTTAGCCTATTAGGTCACATGGCCCACGTGACTTTCAATCCTACTAAACAGCTTTACGTGTGAGTGAAATCCAGACTGTGCATGCACCTCACTCCGACATTTTATCCCACTGGCTCTTCACAATTTAGTATCAAGCAATTCAATCCAACTACCATCTGCAGCTTCAAAGAAGACCACAAAGTATATATATATTTTGGATGGATACTACTTACAGAATATCTTTTATTTTGCTTGTTCAGCCTGTAAAGAGCTGGTTCAAGAGACTGGAGGGGAGACACACACAAAAGCTTCTCTGTGCTTCGCCCATTGCTGCATTGACTGCAGTCGTCAAGGCCTGAAGGGGTGGGCTGTTACCCATGAGGTCAAGGGCATGCCCTCCCCATCCCCCCACCCCCCTGAAAATTCAGAAACATACACGTAAATTGGTGCAATCTGGTGCATTTCCCTATTATTTTATTCATTTATTTTTCTTCCAGGGCACTATAAGCAAGCACTGGCAAGACAAGATCCACTTTCCTCGTTCATCAATCTTACTGAGGTCAGGATGGATTATCTCTCTCGCTTACTCTCTTCCTGTGTCACTGTAACTCTCTCCCTTTCTCTGGGGGGGAATTTTTCGGGCGGGGCGGGGCGGTCAGTGGGCACATTCGGTGGCGCATCAGAGCGGGGGGGCAAAAACATTTTTTTGACAGCGGGTCTGGACCATGCTGTCAACCCGCCGCCGTGCGACTTTCCCAGATGTTGGGCCTGTCAGGGCTGAACAGACCTGATACGCAGCGACGGGGGAGGCAATTCAGGTCATTATGACCTTGTTAACAGCCCATTAAAAAGTATTTTGAGCTCACCTTTACATTTTACGAGGTCGCCCACAGGGTCCACGCTGCTCGGGGATCACGTCAGGTAAGGAGGCTGGGAGTTGTATGACCATGGAATCATCTCATTACTTGACTGCTGCAAATGTGCTATAAAGGCTCCCATCTCACAGCTGTTCACTTTCCAAGCTCAGAAGCTGTTGCTTACTGCATTTTTGCAGTAAGCAACCTTTTGCAGATTGAGCTTTATGCAGGTTGCAAGTGTTTGGAGCAAACTCTCTATCCAGTGTCACCTCATTGGAACAACCTCGCTCACCATTGACAGATCGCTTCTGTCATCTCAAGTTCACCTGCCATCTATTACATCAGCATCGGTGCCCTTGAAACTATCTCACCTTGGTCCTCAGAATCCCACCATGATCAGCCCCAACACCAACAGCACCAGGCACACCAGCAGCACCAACAACAAAACCAACCTTCTCCGCAATCAACTAATGCTGCACAGGACACAAGGCATCAGCACCGAACCACATTGGACTAGATGAGGGTGAGTGTGAGGGGTGGTTAGTGAGATGGGGAAGTGATAATGTAGATAGAGAGGGATGGGTGGATGTCCAAGGTAAGTTGTTGTGAGTAAGGATGTGCAGGAGTAGGGTAGTGAAGGCAGAGCGATGGGGATGTGATGAGAGGCACAGCAGGATGAGGTTGAGTGTGGCTTTGCAGTAATATTTTGTGATCTACTGAGATCATTGAAAGGTTTGCGCCACTGCAGCCAGGTCCTCCTGACGACATCCCTGCTTGTGTCCTCCTGTGCAATGTGCAACCAGGCTGTATTGGTCTCCTGGGGTGGTCTCTTCCGCCCACTGGAAGGGAAGAGAACCTCCCTGCATGCATATGGAGGGAGTCATGGGAGAGCCTGGGTGCAGGCATGGACCTTTGTGCAGTGCTTGTAAGAGTGTGCAGCACCTCAATGATGCAGAACACTGACAGCACAACTGTCAAACTAAATTTGCGCATGGTCCCTTTAAGAAAACCGGCTGATGACGCATCATCAAATTACGTCATCAGACCCGCTTCCTTCAATTGGCCGGCAAGCACGCTGGGTGGGCTTAACAAGCCCAATCAGCGTAAAATCATTCTACACAGCGGGCTGGAGCCAGCAGTGGGGTCGGGACCCGCCACCAACGTCGCCCACTCCGGACCTGCCGAGGTAGGGAAAATCTCGACCTCTGAAACTCCCTCCCACAGCTGAAATTTCTGTTTTGCTGCTTCTATCAAAAAATTAGATGTAAATATAGAGCAACATTTCCCCACAGAAATTTGAGCCAGTCTACCCACCCCCCACCCCCTCTTCTCTGTTACTCTCCCTCTTTCCATATTCTGTCTCTGATTCATGAGATGCAGCCTTTCCAGGGCGGGGCTCTGCAAAACCGAGGACCATGCACTAGCGATTTTCCAATCAGCCTCCGGCTGTCTTTAAGGCGCCACCAAAATCACGGGGCCTTAAAGTTTTGCCCAAGGTGCCTAAATTGGACAACTATCAATATCTATAATAACAATAAATGTTACTGCAGTATTAATGTTGTGGCACTAGATGTCGCTGGTACACATAGTAAATACCATAAGGTAAATTTTGCACTGCTCCATCAGTGGCCTGACATCTCCTTCAATTCAGGAAAACTAGAAGTGTGGTCAAATCAGGCAGGCTGACATCTGCGAAAGATTCTCTGACCCATACTTCCATTATGCCTTGCAAAATTTACCCTAGTATACATATAATACTTTAAAAAGTGTGCCAAAGCCATACAAGTCCTGTACGTCATCAGTATATCAAATCTTTCTCCACACTAACTCTAGTATTGGAGTTGTAAAAATTGATGTGACATTTTGAAGGGTCTCCAGTTTGAGAATCCTAGATGTAAGAGTTACTAAAACGTAACTCCTGCTTGCCAAAATAGAAGTGTTTATTAGCAGCTGTGAAGCAATCCACGGGCCAGCTGAAAGAGGGCAACTTAAGACAGGAAAAGTAGAAAAAACATCACTTGAGTAGTGTCTCTCTCTCTCTCTCTTTCCTGTGCTCAAATTGGAATGGCTGAAAAATAGTAAGTTCTTTAATGACCGGCTTTATTTTTACCCTTCAGAGGAGAAGTTCATTAGATATTTTTTAAGGTTTTGATTTGCTGGAGTCCAGTCTAGCTGTACAACGTCCAGTATATCCAAATATGGCATACATTCTTTACAAAAAAAATCCCAAAATGTTGTAATAATTATAAATTCCTTCCTAGTGAAAGATCCCATGGCACTATTTCGAAGAAGAGCAGGGGAGTTCTCCCTGGTGTCCTGGTCAATATTTATCCCTCAATCAACATCACTAAAAACAGATTATCTGGTCATTATCAGATGGCTGTTTGTGGAACCTTCCTTACACTACAACAATGACTACACTTCAAAAAGTAACAACAGAAAATGCTGGAAACACTCAGCAGGTCAGGCAGCATCGAGGAGTGAGAAACAGAGTCAACGTTTCGAGTCGGGGACACTTCGTCCGAACACTTCAAAAAATACTTCTTTGGCTGTGAGGCACTTTGGGACATCTTGGGGTTGCTATATAAATGCAAATTGGTTCTTTAGTGGTGATTCGAACAGACTTTCACGTCTTTCACTACTACATACTAAAAGCCAAAGTACAAAATTATTAACTTGGGAAGAATAACCAAATTGGATTATATTCACCATATACAGGGTCCGTGAAGCCTCCTAAATGGACATTTCATATATTCCATGTAAAAGTTAAGTTTTAAATAATACAATTGTCGCAGTGTATCTTTGTTTCATGAATAATTCATTAATTTACTAGCATTTTCCTGCCCTTGACTCAAACTGGGAGTCATGTAGTTGGTGAAGGACGCTTTAGTGAAAGACTCCTCAGTAAGTAGCTGTGCCTGAAGCATGTGAGCCATTATGATATTTTATTATGTTAAATAAGCTGCAACCCCTCCCCCCTCAGGCTGGTGTAATCGGGCTTGTCATCATGGATTTAGGCAAACTGTGACTTCTGTTGCAGATCTGGCCATCTCTCGATAACAATGACACCGTTGAGATTTGCTTCAAAATCTCTGTAATATCAGTGTCCAGAGCCCATCCAAGAAGTACACTCCTCGAATCATTTATTGCCAGTCCTCTTCTCACTAACTTGTGAAGGGTGGTCGCTCCTTCCTCAAGTTCTCCCATGCCATAAAAATACACCCCTTAGCTGACAGGGTGGGTGGGCAGCAACTTCCTGAACCTCTACTAGTTTAAAGCAAGAAGGTGACTTCCAATTTTTCCTCCCTGCAGAAAGATGTCTCATCGCTGCTTACTGCCTCCCCAGATGTCAGAGCCGAGACCCATACTGCAAGGAATTTGAGGGCTGTTTCCATGTCCCGTTACACCACGGTCCAGTACACAAGTACGCCAGTGCACCTTGTCAATGTATTCAATCTGTATGAATAACCATAGATTTGTTTGCCTCTGTGAAGCACCATGGGGGTGTTTGCCTCGATAAAAATGCGTTTAAATAAATGCAAATTGTAGTTTTAAAGCAATGTATTTTTCTGCCCCCAACTTTAGTCTAAAGTTTTCAGTCTCTTTAATTTAATAACAAGCGATTTCTCTCTAGAATCATGCCTGACTCAAATGCCTGCTAATGTGCTTGACAGTAGAACCTTGCTGATGTTGTGATAAGTGGTTGTAGCCCAAGGGTAGCATGAAACATAAGTGACTACACGCTTCATCAGTAGCGCCAAAATATTTGGCTTTCACTACAAAGTGTATGTCTCCAACAGCAACAATACTCTCAGATCTTGGTTTTAGATATACGAATACAATGTTGTTTATTACAGCGCTCCTTGGCCAATATCTCAGCAATTCTACCATGAACAGTCAAGTTAATTGTTATTCCATAATCACGTAACCAGTCTAATGTGATGATGCTACAGATATGGCCACTTTCAGATAAAATAAAGGTGGTGGAGGTCACAATGCGTGTGTTGATAATATTTTTTCATTACAAAGGAAAAGTGAGAATGCTGCACCTATCTTCCACATGCCATCCAGGAATGTTATCATTCCAATGGTCTGAAAGCAAAAGTAACTCTGCAAGAGTTCCTTCTGCTGCTGGAGAATACATTGCTGTGACCATATTATTCAAAAAAAGAATGGCATTGCTGATAAGAGTGATGATGGTGGTTTGTCCATCATTGTCGATGACAACAGCCTATCATTCATCTCCAATTTAATACAGGTTATGGGTTCTCATATGACTAAAGTCCGATTTTCCAGAGGAATGTTTTCTCGCACACTGGACGTCAGATTGGCCTACGGGCTGATCGTTCCTTGATTTCCTTGGGGCTCCCTTTTCTTCAGCTAGCTGGTTACGACTTGCTTCAGTCTTTGTCATGCCATCGAGAATCATTTTTTGCCACTTTTTCCTGTCACAAGCATCATGCTCCCATGTGTCAGTTGAGATGCCACATTTTATTTACATTGGTCTTTAGGCAATCCTTATATCTTTTGAACTGACCACCACAAGAGCTTTCACCAAGCTTCAGCTCACCGAAGAATACCTCCTTGGGTAGTCTAGTATCAGACATTCGGTGACATAGAAATATAGAAACATAGAAGATAGGAGCAGGAGTAGGCCATTCGGCCCCTCGAGCCTGCTCCGCCATTTAATGAGATCATGGGCTGATCATCCAAATTCAGTACCCTGTCCCTGCTTTCTCCCCATATCCCTTGATCCCTTTAGCCTTAAGAAATATATCAAACTCCTTCTTGAATATATTTAATGATTTGGCCTCAACTGCCTTCTGTGGCAGAGAATTCCACAGGTTCACCACTCTCTGGGTGAAGAAATTCCTCCTCATCTCAGTCCTAAATGGCTTACCCCTTATCCTTAGTCAGTGACCCCTGGTTCTGGACTCCCCTGCCATCGGGAACATCCTTCCTGCATCTAGTCTGTCTAGTCCTCCTGTTAGAATTTTATAAGTTTCAATGAGATCCCCTCTCATTCTTCTAAACTCTAGCGAATATAAGCTTAATCGACCCAATCTCTCTTCATACGTCATTCCTACCATCCCAGGTATCAGTCTGGTGAATCTTCGCTGCACTCCCTCCATGGCAAGAACATCCTTCCTCAGATAAGGTGACCAAAACTGCACACAGTACTCAAGGTGTGGTCTCACCAAGGCCCTGTACAACTGCAGCAAGACATCCTTGCTCCTGTACTCGAATCCTCTCGCTATGAAGGCCAACATACCATTTGCCTTCTTAACCGCCTGCTGCACCTGCATGCTTACCTTCAGCGACTGGTGCACAAGGACACCTAGGTCTCATTGCACTTCCCCTTTTCCCAATCTATTGCTGTTCAGATAATAATCTGTCTTCCTGTTTTTGCCACCAAAGAGGATAACCTCGCATTTATCCACATTATACTGCATCTGCCATGCATCTGCCCAATCACCCAACCTGTCCAAATCATACTGGAGTTTCTCGGCATCCTCCTCACAGCACACACGCCCACCCAGCTTTGTGTCGTCTGCAAACTTGGAGATATTACATCTAGTCCCCTCGTCTAGATCATTAATATATATTGTGAATAGCTGGGATCCTAGCACCGATCCCTGCGGTACCCCACTAGTCACTGCCTGCCACTCAGAAAAAGACCCGTTTACTCCAACTCTTTGCTTCCTGTCTGCCAACCAGTTCTCTATCCAAGTCAGTACCTTGCCCCCAATCCCATGTGCTTTAACTTTGCACGCTAATCTCTTATGTGGGACCTTATCGAAAGCCTTCTGAAAGTCCAAATACACCACATCCACTGGTTCTCCCTTATCTATTCTACCAGTTACATCCTCAAAAAATTCCAGTAGATTAGTCAAGCATGATTTACCTTTTGTAAATCCATGTTGACTTTGTCCAATCCTGTCACTGTTTTCCAAGTGCTCTGCTTTACATCTTTTATAATGGACTTTAGCATTTTCCCCACTACCGATGTCAGGCTTACCGGTCTATAATTCCCCGTTTTCTCTCTAGCCCCTTAGCTGCGCCTTCACCATCACTGACTCTATGCCTGACATTTTTCTGTTCTGAGGACTGCAGTGTCCAGAATCTTGTGCCAGAATCGGATTTTCATAATCTTTCTGAGGCAATCCAAGTGGAAATGATTGAATTTTCTGATGTGGCTGTGAAGGAATAAGCCATATAACCTATTTAGAAAAATACACTATCTTATGAAAGAATTCTGGCCTTATTAAAACATGACAAACTGGGTTTGGAAATTTAGAAACCTAACTATGAAATAGCAATGAAAGAATTCTGGCTATTGAGATAAGACAGTTGTTGACCCTGAATAAATAACCTTATTGAAACAGAAGGTGCATGGCTCTGACAAGCTGACCTTTTGGGAACAAAACAATGGTCCATACTGGATTAAGGTGTTTTAATTTAAACTTCGTAAAAATGGCACATAAGATAAGGAGCACCTGCCCTTCACACCATTTTATATGGTCAACCCAGAACACCTGGAGATGAGACAAGATTCTGGAATATTACAAGCTGATGTGGCAGTAAGAATTGTAGAGGTCAGCAGAAAGATGAATAGGGATAATTAACTTGCATCAGCAGAAAACCTTAAAGGAAATACAACTGAAAAGGGTATAAATATTGAAGCCTCAAATGGGACTCGCTTTAATCGGGCAAAGCGATTCTCGACCACAGAGGCAGCTCTGTGGTCTCCAACTCTTTGTACCTCGGGGATCAAAGGTATTTGATATTGATGGATATCCTGTATAGAAAACTTTAAGAACTGTAATACTGCAGCGAAGTTAAAATTTAAAAGTAAGATTCTCTGTTAATAATAAGATAGTATTTTTTCTCTTTTTAGAACTGTTAATGTTGCAATTGACTGATTCACCAACTGTAAATTGCATGTTGGTACTTTTAATAAATCTCTATATATTTTTAGAATTGTCTCACATAAGTCTTCTGTATCAATAACTCTCAAACTCAATCTCTGTACACTCTTTGGTGAAGAGTTACAGAATTCTGAAGGAGTTCTCCGGACCCTCATAATATCCGGGACGTTACAGTCCAGCTAAACTTATTAAAATCACTATCTGGGGGACGGTAACATTCTCGGGTTGTTCCTTTCCTTTAGGGAGAGATAGCCCGGACCTTTAGACCCAATAAAGCATCTTTAGGATTTGGCTACCTCAAACTTTAGTTGAAAGTGAACATCTGAGAACAAGGTATTGGTGAGACCGCACCTGGAATACTGCATACAGTTTTGGTGTCCTTACTTAAGGAAAGACATCCTTGCTCTCGAGGCAGTGCAAAAAAGGTTCACTCGGTTAATCCCGGGGATGAGGGGGTGGTCATATGAGGAGAGGTTGGGTAGATTGGGACTCTACTCATTGGAGTTCAGAAGAATGAGAGGCGATCTTATTGAAACATATAAGATTGTGAAGGGGTTGGATCGGGTGGATGCGGGGAGGATGTTCACGATGACGGGTGAGACTAGAACTAGGGGACATAGTCTTAGAATAAGGGGCTGCTCTTTCAAAACTGAGATGAGGAGGAACTACTTCACTCAGAGGGTGGTAGGTCCATGGAATATGCTGCCACAAAAAGCTGTAGAAGCTACATCATTAAATAAATTTAAAACAGAAATAGACAGTTTCCTAGAAGTAAAGGGCATTAAGGGTTACGGGGAGCGGGCAGGAATTTGGACATGAGTCTAGGTTCGGATCGGTCATGGCTCTGTGGGTAGTGGAGCGGGCCCAGGGACCGTGTAGCCTGATTCTGCTCCTATTTCGTGTGTGCAATTCTGTTAGATGCAGGAGATGGTTCTGTGATAGATAGTAGATTGGCGATTAGGATCAGATCAGCCATGATCTTATTGAATGGCGGAGCAGGCTCGAGGGGCCGATTGGCCTACTCCTGCTCCTATTTCTTATGTTCTTATGTTCTTAAATACGCCTGATCCGAGATAGCCCCAAAGGAGCTAGGACTAGTAATTATCCCTTCATGGCAACAATAAGGGTTTAGCGATTGCACACATACAACTAAGGGTGTTATAACCATTGCCTTGTAGAACTCAAGTTTTGTTGCCAGTTTAATGTCCTTTTATCACATAACCTCACATAAAGCCTTCCAAAAGTCTTCTAGCTTTAAACAGTCTGTGGTTCACCTCATCATCTAGGAGCGCATCACATGCTATGATGCTTCCTAGGTAGGTGAACGTATCGACTGCAGACAGCGGGTGCCCGTCAATGGTAATAGTGGGTGGCACACAACATTTTCTAGGGGCAGGCCGGTAAATAACTTTCATCTTTTTCAGACTGATGGTCAGGCCAAATTTCTTACAAGCATCTGAGAATTGGTCCACGATAACTTGGAGGTCATCAGCATGTAGATTGCCCAGTATGTAGTCAATCAGGTGCCAGTGTTTGGAACGAAGGTACATCCATGTAGTGTTGTATTTGCTTGGAAGCCTAAAGAATGTGTTGGTAATTGTCAGATGATGTTCTGTACACATCCTAAGGAGCAGTGTTCCATTACTGTTGCACTTCCTTATGCCAGGTCTACCAATGACTCCCTTCCAGAACTGGTGGTCCGCTCCTACATGAGCATTGAAGTCTCCCATGATAATGAGCTTCTCCTTTCTAGGAACCTGTGAGATGGCATTTTTTTAAAAATTGTTTTTATGGGATGTGGGCGTCGCTGGCAAGCATTTATTGCCCATCCCTAATTGCCCTTGAGAAGGTGGTGGTGAGCCGCCTTCTTGAACCGCTGCAGTCCGTGTGGTGAAGGTACTCCCACAGTGCTGTTAGGAAGGGAGTTCCAGGATTTTGATCCAGCAACGATGAAGGATCGGCAATATACTTCTAAGTCAGGATGGTGTGTGACTTGGAGGGGAACTTGGAGGTGGTGGTGTCCCATGTGCCTGCTGCCCTTGTCCTTCTAGGTGGAAGAGGTCGCGGGTTTGGGAGGTGCTGCCGAAGAAGCCTTGGTGAGTTGCTGCAGTGCATCTTGTAGATGGTACACACTGCAGCCACAGTACGCCGGTGGTGGAGGGAGTGAATGTTTAAGGTTGTAGATGGGGTGCCAATCAAGCGGGCTGCTTTGTCCTGTATGGTGTCGATCTTTTTGAGTGTTGTTGGAGCTGCACTCATCCAGGCAAGTGGAGAGTATTCCATCACACTCCTTACTTGTGCCTTGTAGATGGTGGAAAGGCTTTGGGGAGTCAGGAGGTGAGACACTCGCCACAGAATACCTAGCCTCTGACCTGCTCTTGTTGCCACAGTATTTATGTGGCTGGTCCAGTTAAGTTTCTGGTCAATGATGACCCCCAGGATGTTGATGGTGGGGGATTTGGCGATGGTAATACCATTGAATGGTTAGACTCTCACTTGTTGGAGATAGTCATTGCCTGGCACCTCTGTGGCGCAAGTGTTACCTGCCACTTATCAGCCCAAGCCTGAATGTCGTCCAGGTCTTGTTGCATGCGGGCATGGACTGCTTCATTATCTGAGGAGTTGTAAATGGCACTAAACACTGTGCAGTCATCAGCGAACATCCCCATTTCTGACCTTATGTTGGAGGGAAGGTCAATGATGAAGCAGCTGAAGATGGTTGGGTCCAGGACACTGCCCTGAGGAACTCCTGCAGTGATGTCCTGGGGCTGTGATGATTGACCTTCAATCACCACAACCATCTTCCTTTGTGCTAGGTATGACTCCAGCCAGTGGAGAGTTTTCCCCCGATTCCCATTGACTTCAATTTTACTAGGGCTTCTTCATGCCACACTCGGTCAAATGCTGCCTTGATGTCAAGGGCAGTCACTCTCACCTCACCTCTGGAATTCAGCTCCTTTATCCATGTTTGGACCAAGGCTGTAATGAGGTCGGGAACAGAGTGGTCTTAGCGGAACCCAAACTGGGCATCAGTGAGCAGGTTATTGGTGAGTAAGTGCCGCTTGATAGCACTGTCGATGACAACTTCCATCACTTTGCTGATGATTGAGAGTAGACTGATGGGGCGGTAATTGGCCGGATTGAATTTGTCCTGCTTTTTGTGGACAGGACATACCTGGGCAGTTTTCCACATTGTCGGATAGATGCCAGTGTTGTAGCTGTACTGGAATAGCTTGGCTAGAGGCGCAGGCTAGTTCTGGAGCACAAGTCTTCAGCACGATAGCCGAGATGTTGTCGGGGCCCATAGCCTTTGCTGTCTCCAGTGCGCTGAGCCATTTCTTGATATCACGTGGAGTGAATCGAATTGGCTGAAGACTGGCTTCTGTGATGGTGGGGACCTCAGGAGGAGGCCGAGATGTATCATCCACTCGGCACTTCTGGCTGAAGATGGTTGCAAACGCTTCAGCCTTGTCTTTTGCACTCACGTGCTGGGCTCCACCATCATTGAGGATGGGGATATTCATGGAGCCTCCTCCTCCCGTTAGTTGTTTAATTGTCCAGCATCATTCATGACTGGATGTGGCAGGACTGCAGAGCTTTGATTTGATCTGTTGATTGAGGGATCGCTTAGCTCTGTCTATAGCATGCTACTTCCGCTTTTTAGCATGCATGTAGTCCTGTGTTGCAGCTTCCCCAGGTTGTCACCTCATTTTTAGGTACGCCTGGTGCTGCTCCTGGCATGCTCTTCTACACTCCTTATTGAACCAGGGTGGGTCCCCTGGCTTGATGGTAATGGTAGAGTGATGGATATGCTGGGCCATGAGGTTACAGATTGTGGTGGAATACAATTCTGCTGCTGCTGATGGCCCACAGCGCCTCATGGATGCCCAGTTTTGAGCTGCGAGATCTGTTCTGAATCTATCCCATTAGTACGGTGGTAGTGCCACACAACACGATGGAGGGTGTCCTCAGTGTGAAGACGGGACTTCGTCTCCACAATGACTGTGCGGTGGTCACTGCTACCAATACTGTCATGGAGAGATGCATCTGCGACAGGTAGATTGGTGATGATGAGGTCAAGTAGGTTTTTCCCTCGTGTTGGTTCTCTCACCACCTGCCGCAGGCCCAGACTGGCAGTTATGTCCTTCAGGACTCGGCCAGCTCGGTCAGTAGTGGTGCTACCAATTCACTCTTGGTGATGGACATTGAAGTCCCCCACCCAGAGTACATTCTGTGCCCTTGCTACTCTCAGTGCTTCTTCCAAGTGGTGTTCAACATGGCGGAATACTGATTCATCAGCTGAGGGAGGGCGGTAGGTGGTAATCAGCAGGAGGTTTCCTTGCCCATGCTTGACCTGAAGCCATGAGATTTCATGGGGTCCAGAGTCAATGTTGAGGACTCCCAGGGCCACTCCTTCCTGACTGTATACCACTGTGCTGCCACCCCTGGTGGGTCTGTCCTGCCGGTGGGACAGGGCATACCCAGGATGGTGATGGAGGAATGATCCAGATCTTCATAGATTTTCATTTTTGTTTTCATCGGAGTTTGTCATGGTTGTTGCATAGGTTCTAGTAATGGTGGCATATCTCTTACAAGATGACAAAAGTCTCATAGTCATCAGGTGGCTACTGACTCCTTTCGGAAAACTTTCAAGCTTAAATATCACGTTGCATTTCACAGCAAAGCAAATCCCTGCTTCTCTACGTTCCTCTTTGGAGTGCACTATTCAGAAGAAGGTGTATTATGCAACAACCTCTTTCAGCTGACCTTCTTCAGTGGCGGCCTCCAGCGATCCCTTTCAGGATTGCTCGTTAGGCCGCTTGTAGAGCAGGTAATGCTGAGCAGAGCCAGCCCGGCACCTGCTCTGCTCCGGGCAGACAGCTTTCCTGGTTGGATCCTGAAACAGGTGCAGGACCTTTACTATTATATTGAAACGAGGCCTGCACTCATTTCAAGTGGCCGCCTAACAAAAAAATGGCCCTGATATATTTAGCATTGGCTTGGGAACACACGCAAATCAGGGGCTTAATTTCCCATTTTACGCCCATAAAACGGGCGCAACGATGTTGAATTTCGGCCCCATTATTTGGCACTTCCAACATTGGATGCACATGAGCTAGAGAATAATAACTTCATGTCAACTGCATTCTGTAAGTATACAATATTGTAGCCTAGTTCATCAAACTTCAGTAGCCTGTTTAGCATGATGTGCTTAAATATAATTTTCTATCCAGATTAAAGCCGAACTGACTGGGGATGTCCTGTACTGTTCTGTAATATTGCTTCTGGGGATGGATAAGCCATGGGATTGCAACTTGGGGTGAGACCAAAAGACCTGTGGTAAAATTGGTCAGCATTCTGGTGGCAGGTTAAGAGATTAAAACTGCCACAGAACAAATGTTAGCGCAAAGAGAACATCGTAAATAGAATGGCTCAATGAACATTGACTGACAGCTTTATTGGTATTTTGGCAGCTTTTACTATTTGGAGATTAGTAATAATAAATTATAGCATAGATTGTAAATCCTTGTGCTGGTCTTGGAGATAAATCAATTTGTTTTGTGAAGCCAGGAGGGCAAGGATAAGAACCCAAAGTACCATGAACTAAAGATTACTAAAATGGAAAGCAGTAAGATTATTCACTGACATATGGATTTAATATACGGAACAAGATATTTTGGGGGGCTAAATTCGTTGTGGCCTGGCTTCCAGCGCACGCTGAAATCAGGAGGCCAGAAGACCATCCTAAGTTGGTCTCAGGCCTCATTGTAGTAGTTGGGGTGAGTTGCACCAGCAGAGGCAGCTCACCCATGTGGCCAGATGGAATTTGGGTTGCTTGCCTCATTGGCAATTTTATACATAAGAACATAAGAAATAGGAGCAGGAGCAGGCCATTCGGCCCCTCGAGCCTACTTCGCCATTTAATGAGATCATGGCTGATCCGATTTTGGCCTCAACTCCACTTTCCTGCCTGCTCCCCATAACCCTTGACTCCGCTGTTGCTCAAAAATCTGTCTATCTCAGCCTTGAATATATTCAATGACTCAGCTTCCATAGCTCTCTGGGGTAAAGAATGCCAAAGATTCACGACCTTCTGAGAGAAGAAATTCCTCCTCAACCTTGTAGACAAATGATCTGCTCCCAGGTGCCTGCCTACCAATAGGCACACATGGGCAGTGGGCAGTGACACATTGCTTCCTGTATCAGTAGCCTTTGCTCTCTGTGAGGAGAAAGAAAGAGAGAAAGTAAGAACAAACTTGCATTTATATAGTGCCTTTCACAACCTTAGGACGTCCCAAAGCACTTCACCATCAAATGAAGAATGGTAGATGCAAGCTGATAGAAGGAAGAGCCCATAGGGATGACCATATCCATTTGTATAGGCCAATGATGAGTTAGTTGGCCCTGTCAAGAAATACCCTGTAGCCTAGCATTCTATGAATTTCAGAGACAGCCCCTTCGATATTGTCCAACCTCCGATCCACAGAAATGTAAAACTGACCGAGAAGATTGCGCAAACAAATCCTGTTCCTACTCCAGTACTATTACTTTCAAAATGTGCTCATTCTTTTCTACACTTACCTAATCCCCCACATCCACCTGCAACATCTGCAGCCTAAAATATCTCTACCTTCCTCAGCTATTAGCCCTTGCTCTCTGTGAGGAGAAACATGAAGAATGTAGATGCAAGCTCATAGAAGGAAGTCAGCAAGGTTGAAATCTGTGCCAAGTAAACTGCTTGTTATATAATAATTCAGTGGAACGTGTTGGTGGCAGCAATAACACTGGTTGTGGTTTGTGGTTCTGTTTGTGGTGCACTAGTTTGTGTTTAACAATAACCTAGTTAACAGCAGTCAGCATGGATTCAGAAGGGAAAGGTCCTGCCTGACCAACATCTATGACTTTTTTTTGATATATGTAAATGACCTGGATATTGGAATACAGAGTAGAATTTCTAAATTTGCAAATGACACAAAACTTGGGGGTGTGGCAAACAATGAGAATGATACCAATCGACTGCAACAGGACATAGAAAGGCTAGCAGAATGGGCAGACAAGTGGCAGATGGAATTTAATACAGCGAAGTGTGAGGTGATGCATTTTGGCAGAAGGAACAGGGAGAGGCAATATACACTTAATAGCACAGTTTTAAAGAGTGTGCAGGGACAGAGGGACCTGGGAGTTAATGTGCATAGGTCCCTGAAGGTGGCGGGACATATGGTTAGCAAGGCATATGGGATCTTGGGCTTCATAAATAGACTTCACCTGACGAAGGAGCAGCGCTCCGAAAGCTTGTGATTTCAAATAAAGCTGTTGGACTATAACCTGGTGTTGTGCGACTTCTCACATTCATAAATAGAGGTATTCAGTACAAAAGTAGAGAAGTTATGCTGAACCAGTTCTGGTCACCACACTTTAGGAAGGATATGAAGGCCCTTGAGAGGGTGCAGAGGAGATTTACCAGAATGGTTCCGGGAATGGGGTATCTTAGCTACAAGGACAGGTTGGAGAAGCTGGATTAGTTTTCATTAGAGCAAAGGAGGTTGAGGGGTGATTTGATAGAGGTGACTATGATGGGTTTGGACAAGACAAGATTATGATGGGTTTGGATAGGCTAGACGGGGAAAGACTGTTCCCACTAGTTGATGGTACAAGGACCAGGGGACACAGATTTAAGGTTTTGGGCAAGAGATACAGGGGGGTCGTGAGGAAAAACTTTTTTACTCAGCGAGTGGTGATGACCTGGAATTCGCTGCTGACGGAAGTGGTGGAAGCGGAGACACTCAATGTTTTCAAGGGGAGACTGATAGGCACTTGAGGGAAATAAACTTGCAGGGCTACGGGGATAGAGCAGGGGAATGGGACTGACTGGATTGCTCTACAGAGAGCCGGCACAGACTCGATGGGCCGAATGGCCTCCTTCTGTGCCGTTATGACTCTATGAATATGACTTCTTCGAGGAAATAGCAACCCAAGTGAACTGTGGTAAACCCTATGATGTGGCTTATTGTGACTTCCAAAGGACTTTCGATAAAGTTCTACATGGAAGGCTATTTATTTAATTCAAAGCTGTGGGGATTCAGGATAAATCTGGGGATGTATAAAAAAAACTGGTTGAAGGATAGAAACAGAGTTGTGAGAGGAGTTATGTCGATTGGGCGGAAGTACTGAGTGGGTTGCCTCAGAGCTTGGTGCTGGGGCAATGACTGTTTCTAAATTACATAAATGATCTAGATTCAGAAACTCAATGCAGTGACCACATTTGCAGATGATACTAATATAGGACGGACAGTGGAATCAGAGGAGGCAGCTTTGAAAAATATAAGATACTGAGGGGGATTGGCAGGACAGATGCTGAGAGGTTGTTTCCCCTGGCTGGAGAGTCTGGAACTCGGGGGCATAGACTCAGGATAAGGGGTTGGCCATTTAAGACCGAGATGAGGAGGACTTTCTCAGAGGGTTGTGATTCTTTGGAATTCTCTACCCTAAAGGGCTGTGGATGCTGAATTGTTGAGTATATTCAAGGCTGAGATAGATAGATTTTTGGACTTTCGGGGAATCAAGGGATATAGGGATCGGGCGGGAAAGTGGATTTGAAGTTGAAGATCAGCCATGATCTTATTGAATGGCGGAGCAGGTTCGAGGGATCGTCTGGCCTACTCCTGCCCCTAATTCTTATGTTCTTATGTTCTTAGGTCAGAAATGACAGGATGAGCTGTACAAGATATGTCAGTAGGCAGAACAATGGCGGATGAAATTAATGCAGAAAAGTGTAAAAAAAAAAGCTACAATAAGGAAGGAAGATTAGAAAATATACGTATTTTGAAGCTGAAGGAGACCTAGGACTCTTAGAAGACTTGATGCTAAACATGTCCAAACAATGCAGAGCAATAATCAACAAAGCCAATAGGATGTTGAACTACAATAGCCAATACAGTAGAATACAAGTCAGAGGACGTAATGATCAAATTTTACTGTGCTTAGGTTGCACCTGGAATATTGCATCCTGTTCTGGCCACCAGGAAATACGAGAGACATTCAAGCACTGGAGGCAGTGAGATAGAGCTACTGAGCTGATCCTCAGAGTCAAAGGGGGGAATTTTCCCAGACCTGAGGAGGCGGGTTTGGAGGCGGGACTGCCGGGTAAATGGCAGAAACTGGGAGCGGGTACCAACCCCGCTCCCAACCCGCCTCCGTGCCATCTTCCCAGGAGGCGGGTCCCCGACTCGCGCAGGGACCCGTCTCCTCAAGGCGGGAAGACGATTAGAGCCAATTAACTGCCTGTTATCAGGTAGTTCACAGGCAGTTTTGAGGCTTCTCCCCATTTTACACCTGCAAGTGCAGGCTTCCCGACGGCTGCGAATCTCGCCAGGGTCAGCGAGGCGAGCAGTGGGTCTGCGGGGGTGAGAGGGGTCGAAATGTCAGCTGTAGAGGTGAGTGATGGGTGCAAGTGTGGACAGGTAAGTATGAGAGGTGAGTGTAAAGTTTTGGAAAAAGTTTCCTTACCTTTGCTTCTTTCTGCAGGCTTCAACCATTGAGGATCCGGAGGTTCCTCATCTCAACGGCAGAGATGACAGAATGGCTGCTACAGTCTCAGATTCAGCAGCCATCTGCTTTCTGCTGAGGAGAGAGGTTTTGGTGAGCCTTTGTGCAAGGGCTCACCTTAGAACAGAGATTGTCAGTGTTTGACAGCTTCTCAAAGCTGTCAAACGCTGACAATTCATCTGTCAAAATATTTTCGACAGATAAAGGGGTAAAAATTAGGTCGCGCCCCATTTGGGGCGCAAATATCGTCTGGACGCAAATATTAGCGCCTGGCGCTAATTATCGGCACTGACTGGAAACTTCACTTTTACCGCCCCGGGAGGTGAGTGGAGCGCTAAATCAGGCGCTGCACACCTGTCTTAAGGCGCAAAGGCCAAGGAGTGAGGCGCTAACTCAGAGCGCTGGCGAAGCTCATGTAATGTCAGTCAGCAATGGAACACACACAATGGCACGGGCCAGTTCTTAAAGGGGATGGTTAATCTTGCTTTCCATCCACATCCTGTTCATTGCAGCCTTGAATCTCGGCCTGGAGAGACTTGCACATCAAATGTGCTGGAAAGAACAATGGAGAGTACCAGGCAAAGAGCTCAGAGTGCAGCTCCCACAGTCTCTGCTAAATCGATACAAGGAATGGCAAATCAAAATGAACCTGCAAAGTGCTGCTCAGTACCCAAAACTCCTTCACACAACGTTGAATCTCTCCAGAAGTCTCTCCCTCTCTCTCTCAGAATGCGTAGTTCAAAAATGCCACCAACAATAAAAGACAGGAAGAGGCCCCCTTTAAATAGCGCCCCCCCCAGCCCCACAGCGATTGATAGCGTTCCAGTCTTCTGGTCGTTGGATGCGCCAGGCGGTAAGGCAGGGGGCGCCACTCAATTTCCGCTCCGGGGCGCCACAAGGGCGTTGCACCATGGAATGACATCACAATCTGCGCGCGCAGGTGGTCGCAGCGGTAAAGTTTAGCGCCGCCGCACAATCTCTAGTTAAGTTCCCGAGCGGCGCAAACATCGCTGCGCCCGGGCGTTAGCGGCTTTGCGCCCCATTAGCGCCCTCTTAAGGCGCTAACGGGAGGCGCAACCAACTGAATTTTTACCCCAAAGTGTCATACGCTGACATCATCTGTCACCGGCTTTCCCTTAATTGGCCGGTAAAGCCACAGGGCGGGCTTAACAAGGCCAATCAAGGGAAAATAGCGTGGGTTCGTCATACGTCGCTGGGGGCGGGACTAGAACCCGGAAGGCAGCACTCCCGCCCCCAACTTGTCTCGGCTGGCAAAATCCAGCGCAAAGGTCTGAATTATGAGGAAATGCTGAAGAAAACTTGGACTTTTCAGCTTAGAAAGTAAGGTGTTTGAGACCTGATCTTATTGAGGTATATATGATTGTTATAGATATAGAAAAAGTTAACTCAGAATATTACTTTGAATTAAACCGCAGGAAAAAAACGTAGGGGACACATTTTCAAACTAGTAAAAGGTAACTTTAGGAGTGATATCAGGATTTATTTCTTCACACAAAGAGTGATCAATATGTGGAATAAACTTCCCGATAGACTAGTGGAGGGACAAACCTACTATTCCTTTAAGAAGCAATTGGATGCTACAGTGTTTGTGTTTGTGTGTGTGTGTGTGTGTGTGTGTTGGGGGGGTGAGGGGGAGTGCGGGGGGCGGCTGTTGGGATGAGGCTGGAGGGACATCAGCATATATCTCTGGATGGATGAATTAAGATGAACCAAATGGGCTTCCTCATCTGCAATTATCTTGTGTGGTTTGTGTTTAGCTTCCAAATAGTCAGCTTCATCTTTTCTATCGATGTTTGTAGGTTTAATACAGAAAATTGTTTTAGAGAAATATCTACATTGCAGAAATGTATTGCTTCCCTCAACTGATGATGTTCTTGACAGTCTTGACAACAACTTGCACTTATATAGCGCCTTTAACGAAGTAAAACGTCCCAAGGCGCTTCACAGGAGCGTTATCAAACAAAATTTGACACCGAGCCATATAAAGAGATATTAGGACAGGTGACCAAAAGCTTGGTCAAAGAGGAAGGGTTTAAGGATCGTCTTAAAGGAGGAGAGAGAGGTCGAGAGGCGGAGAGGTTTAGGGCAGGAATTCTAGAGTTTAGCGTCTAGGCAGCTGAAGGCACGGCCGTCAAAGGTGGAGCGATTAAAATAGGGGATGCACAAGAGGCCAGAATTGGAGGAGTGCTGAGATCGCGGAGGCTTGTAGGGCAGAGGAGTTACAGAGATAGGGAGAGGTGAGGCCATGGAGGTATGAGAATCTTAAAATCGAGGCGTTTCCAGACCGGGAACCAAAGTAGGTCAGCGAGCACAGGGGTGATGGATGAACGGGACTTGGGGAGAATTAGGATACGGGCAGCAGAGTTTTGGATGAGCTCAAGTTTATGGAGGGTGGAAGATGGAAGGCCGGCCAGGAGTGCGTTGGAATAGTCAAGTCATGGATGAGGGACTCCGCAGCGGATGAGCAGAGGCGGGCGGAGTCGGGCGATGTTACAGAGGTGGAAGTAGGCGGTCTTGGTGATGGCGCGGATATGTGTTCGGAAGCTCATCTCGGGATCAAATACAACGTCAAGGCCTCAACAACCTGTTTAGTTGATGTTTAGCCTAAGTGTTGTTCATCAATTGTCATCCCATAAAGGAAGGTGGGGAGGCAATATCACTACAGGTTATAATAACCTAAGTTGTTACTATAGCAACAGCCTCAAATATAATCAACCTACGTATTAATGACAGTCACCGGTTCAAGTAAGAATCATATTGCTTAAGCTCCTTACAAATAATGTTATTGAAAAGATTGTGGGTGTTGCTCATTCCACTGTTTTCCCGCTAGACACACAAGAGGGAAGTTAAATAATATTTGGATTGAGAATTTGTATTCAGCAAGTAAGAATTACTTATGCCTCGACAAACTTCACTTGTTGAAACAATGTTTATGAAAATTGTGACAATAGTTTCTCCTATTATAAGGTACATAAAAGAAGATGTTGCAACAATTTCACTTTGAAATATGAGCTCTCGTTCAAATGGTTCATCACCCAAGTACCCTTAAAGTTGTTTAAGGGGCTGATCACGCAAGTAGCCTTGAAGTTGCCAGGACAAGAGACACGACAAGTAACTCGGATAGGCTTGTTGCAAACAGAATGTGCACAGCTAACTTAACAGAATAGCGAGTGGATGTTCACCTCACAACATTCTGTTCAACCAAATCATCAAACCTGCTGGATACTTAACTAATGAGACCAGTCATACATGTGATTTATTAGCCTGCTTTTAGAATCTTTTGAGTCACTGTGCTCATGGCTCACAGTATGCTTGGCATCTGACAGGCAGAAATCCGATGATATTGCAGACCGCCTGGGATCCCTTTGAAGAGCGCCGTTTGAAAAACTATATTCTCAACAGTTGCTTGCGCGTTGGTGGGGTGTTAGCACTGGAGTCACAGAGACACTTGCATGTACGTCATCTGTCTGAAGAGGTGGAGATCTTGTGGTGGTGAGAGCCCCTCGGTGTGGAGATGAAGAGCTCTGGAAGCTGCGCTTTGGAAGAATGCTAAAGGATCTTCGCAGTAAGTTTATCACCATTAACACCATTGAAGAAAGCTCTTAGCCAGAAGCAAAGCTTAACAATTAAAAAAAAAGTTAGATCCATTGGTATAAATGTATTTAGTTGAAGAATGCATTAAGGGTGTGGAGCTGTAATATTGTAAATGCACATTCAAAAGAAGCCGGAAACCCTAATGACAGTGAATAGGAGCACCACTTGAAGCCCAAAAAAGCAACACAGAGGGGTACAGAGTTGTCAGGTTGTACATGCATGGAAGTACAAAATTGTGACCCAAGGCCCAGCTCAAGGATCCAAGCTCTAGGATTGGAGCAGAAACCAAGTCCTAGATCCCTGAGGGGGGCAAATTTATGTGAGAGGAAACTAACAGGAGATATTGTAAAATAGGATGGCTACATTTATGCATATGTTTTGTGATTTTGTTTTCAAAATTGTTAAAATATTTTTATGTATTTTATAAACATTATTTTTAGAATTATGTGGTGGGTGGGTGAGGAACCAACATGGCTGCTGAAAACGCTTTGGACATTTTTCTTTTCAGGGATTTGCTTGGTTTCTTTACTGAAAATATTTATTTTTGGGGAGCCAGTAAAGTGCACTGTGTCTGTTTCTGAGGGCTGCCTAAATGTTTTTTGACTGGCATTTAACATCTACGGAAGAACAACCAATCAAGCATGCTTTGTGCCCTATGGATACATTGAGCACCTTGACCAGACGTACTCTTTCCTTCACCCTATGAACATGTCAGTCGTGTATTTGTACTTTTCATTGTATAGATAATTGAGAAACCTGAATGAGGATAGCACTGAAGTTGAAGCGAGTAGGAGAGAAGAAAGGAGGCGTCACAACTTGGGCTTGAAAAGCCTGTCGATTTTAAAAGGCAGGAAAGGAGTTTCATAGTTTTGACGTCCTGGGAAAAATAAGTTGTGGTTGGAGTAGGAGACTATGTGCGATGAATTTTGATTTTAACACTAACAACAACTACTTGCATTTATATAGCACCTTTAACGTAGTAAAACATCCCAAGGCACTTCACAGGACCGTTATCAAACAAAATTTGACACCGAGCCACATGAGATGTTAGGACAGGTGACCAGAAGCTTCGTCAAAGAGCATTAAGGGGCATGTTAAAGGAGGAGAGAGAAGTAGAAAAGTTTAGGGAGGGAATTCCAGAGCTTAGGGGCTAGGCAGCTGAAGGCACATGGAGAATTGGAGGAACGCAGAGATCTCGAGAGTTGTAGGGCTGGAAGATATAAGAATGCAGAGAAGAGGAACAGTATACAGGACAGCACGATCAGAAATTAGGAGCAATAAGGGAGGAAAGTTATGAGGAGCAATAACTGTAGTAATACAAGGGTATGGTGGTGTCATGGTTCTGTTACTGGACGAGTAATCCAGAGGCCTGGACTAATAAATCCAGCGTATGTGAGTTCAAATTCCACCATGGCAGTTTGAGAATTTTAATTCAGTTTCACAAGTTTGGAAATAAAAAGCTGGTATCAGTGACCTTAAAGATGTCGGATTGTCATAAAAACCTTGCTGGTTCATTCATGCCCTTTAGGGAAGGAAACCTGCCGTCCTTACCCACTCTGGCCTATATGTGACTCCAGTCTCACACTAATGTGGTTGGCTATTTAACTGCATTCTGAAGCAATGTAGCAAGCCACTCAGTTGTCCCAGGGCATCTAGTGATATTGCCGGCTTTGCCAACGCTGCCCTCGTCTCGAGAATGAATTTTTAAAAAGTTGTTTCAGAAAATGGCTTATGATGGAAAGAGAGAAGTTAAAGATTATAGTCGAGAGATGGTACCAGTGCCTTATTTAAAAAAACAAAGTAAGATAGACAGCACCTCCCAAACCTGCAACCTCTACCACTTAGAAGGACAAGGGCAGCAGGCGCCTGGGAACACCACCACCTCCAAGTTCCCCTCCAAGTCACACACCATCCTGACTTGGAAATATATCGCCGTTCCTTCGTCGTCGCTGGGTCAAAATCCTGGAACTCCCTCCCTAACAGCACTGTGGGAGTACCTTCAGCGCACGGACTGCAGCGGTTCAAAAAGGCGGCTCACCACCAGGGCAATTAGGGATGGGCAATAAATGCTGGCCTTGCCAGCGACGCCCACATCCCATGAATGAATAAAAAAAAAGTTTTTAAAAAATCTGTATCTTGCTATTGTACCTAAACAACTATTCAGCATCTGAATTTTTAAATTACTGTGTTGAGAGCCAAGTGTTTTTCACTACTATGCTCCATAGCGTTCACCTTCCCAAGGTGGTCCAACGCCCTGCAGGAATGGTATCCGTGGTTTTTTATTGGACTTCATCAGCTCAGGGCATTAGCTGCCAAATAAATTAATCTCCAGAATGGCATTTTCTGATGTTCATCTATGACACTGGTGAAAAATGGAATAAATTGACCTGTTTGGCACATAAGGGCAAAATAAAGGATACCAGACAGAAGCAATAACTTGTACATATCGCAAAGGCTAACTTAAAGTAACGGAGTATTTCTGCAATACAGTGAATCGTATTGTCTTTTTGCTGTTGTTCTTATGTGGCCTGAGCCTCCTTAACTGTGGGATGTGCATTCTGGCACAACAGTGAGACGAATACGACTTAATTCAGGAGCAGCAAATAAAAGATTTCCAATCAAAAATAACAATCTTGGCCCCATCATCAAGACCTGCATGCATTCAAAAGTCAGCCATGCATGTCCTAATGAAATAAGGAAATATGTTCCTGATGGACTTAATTTCAAAGAGCATCTCTTTCTAAGGGAGGGTAGGCCTCGAACTTTTAACATCTGGCAACAAAAAAAACGCGGCTTTGAAAAGAAGAGGTTTTTTGAAAATAGCTAATAATAAGCATTTTATCAGTGGAAAAAAGCAGATGTGATTTTCTGCTGTGGGCAAGCTCTCTGTTTCAGGTTACTGAGTAACAGAGCAACATTTGTTTGTGAGCTATCGTCATTGTTCCAGCAAATTCTATCAAAAGATTTTTAGCATTAAATGGAGTTTAACCACATTTTAAAATTGAAAATGCTGCAAATCATATTCTTTGATTAATTATGTAATTGCTAGATAATGTAGGTTGTGCCTTATTTTACCTCAATTATGTGGCTCACTTCCCCCCCATCTTACTATTTTGCTGTGTCTTTTAGGTGAAATTTAAACAACATTCTGCAGATGCCCTCAAAACAAACCATTCCTCTCATTTAAGAGGTTGGCAGCTCTTGCAAAGCTTTACGATTTGTACTGGCCAATTAGAAAAAAAATATTAAAAAATTCATTTGGAGACACTGTATTCAGCTGACGTGAAAATAGATAAATTTTATTTAAAAAGCACATGTACAATTGTGTGCGCTAGAAAAGGAATAACTGCTAGGATTTATTTTTTGCTCCGGTTTCTAATGAGACCTCATCACCAGCGAAACTTTTCAAGCTGAAGGTTAATGTTGAGTGATTAGGACGTTATTTATGAGTTGGGTTTTCTGCAGAAGCCAAGGTATCCATTATTGTGGCGTGTTTATGTACCAGTCACTTTATATTTGTGCAATTAATTAGATTGGTCAATGAATATAAACTATGAAATTAGTACTAATTGACTGTCAGATAAAAGTGAAATGTGCCTCATTTTTCAGCCCTTTTGTCGCAGTTTGATGTTGAAAACCAAGGGATTGGGACAGCTAATTCAATGATGAATAATGACATGATTGTTTGTCAGTCAGACACTGAACAGGTGTTTTGGTGATGGAGTCTGTAAAGCAATAGGCCAGAACCACAGAACTTCACAGCAATGAGCTCTCCGGTTACAGCTGTAAAATTCCTATTATGCCGTTGCTGAAGAGCAGCCACAAAGATAGAGTATCTGACAGATTGAGCTGCTCTGACCTGAAAGGAAAGCCTTCCCTACTTTAGTAAACCAGGTGGTAATTTTAGATTGCATTAGCAGTGGACTTTCACAAAGAAGACTGCCTGCCTGATAGAAGATCTGAGACTACCGTCATTAGAATCGAGAACAAATTTCTTGTCTAAAATATTGAGACCATATGATGGCAATGACAAAAGGAAGGAAGCATATGGTTTAATGAGGAAGGGAAAATTAATCGACTAACATCAGTTAGATGAAAGGGGTTTCATATCGATTGCTGTATACATCAACAATTTTATAATTGGGAACAAGGATGGCTATGGGCCACTGTACCTAATAACGTTATTTAGATTCATTTGAAAAATTGATATTAATCCCAAGAACATGTATCAAACCTACTGTATTTCTGCAGAGTGAATGCATCACTGTCAGGAGGCATATTTAATAAGCAACGATTCAGTGAACACACCGAATAATCAGGTCTGCATCTTAAATGTAGTTAATTGTCAATTAAGATTTTGGAAAAGTTCCGAAAACAGCATCACAAAAAGTCATTCCCCAAAAGTGCTCAAAGGGTTTTGAAATTCTACTGTAATGTCCTGCTCAAGAAGAGATGAGATGAAAAGTAGCAGACAGCAGAACAAATTGGGCCGGAATTTGCGGCCGGGATGAGGGCGAACTGGCAGCGACTGCCGTCATTCCGCCTTTGAAACTGACCGCAACTTTGGGATTTGGCGCATGTGGAATACCCGAAGATCTGTCAATGACCGCTCCGAAACTGGCTGCGCTGTGCACACCCACCAGCCCACCCGCCACCCCCCATCCCCACAGAACCGGCAAGCAGTGAAATCTCGTAAATCATTGAAACTGACGAAAACTTTGGCTCTTCCGCAGTAATTACGCTGTTAACTTACCCACTAAAAGTTAGACCCAAAGGGATTCGGTGTAACTGGGGTTTTAACAGCGTATTGACTGCTAAACAAATGTTAAGGGCCTGGAAAACTAATTTTAATTTTGTGCAGTGTGAAATTTGTGCATTTTAATAAAATAAAATTTTTAAAGAAAATTAAAAAAATTTTTTTTTAAAGTTTGACCATCTTTATTTCAGGTTTGCCTTCTCCCCATGTGAGAGCCCCAATCTTTCTTTTGCTCTCTCTAACTATTTTTAAAAGTTAGAATTTTAAGCGCTTACTCACTTCCTTGTTCGCTGTCGGTGAGAATTCTGCCTTTTGATTAGCTGCTCAGACAGCCTGTTGACGTCACTGCAGTTCGCACAAGGGAATCCCCACTAACCTCCGTTGAATTGAATTGTCGGTCCAAAAACCCGAAGTTCTCGACACAGGGATTGCGAGATTCTTGTGCGGAGCGTACTTCGGGGTCAGCAGCAAACACCTTTGCTTCGCTGCTGACCGCAAATTTCGGGCCATTATCTTATATTGGAGCTGTTAACTTGTCAAAAAGTGATAGCAAATTTTGCTTTGTTATTTAATATTTAGCATTAGAACTTGATATGTCATTTTTAGCAGTTATATAATAATTATATATGGTATGAAACCTGCGAAGAGCAGTCTATATACTATGTGGGCTCCATTCCCATTATATTGATTTTTATAATAATCTTTCCAATTTTTTGTTCCTCTAACATTGTAAGAAATTAATGGACCTATATAAATACAACTAATGAATTGACACATGATAGCACTTTGGATGCAATTTATATTTTTATATTTGACCATTATTGCATCAAAATCTCAATAGGTTGACTGTCATTTTCATAGGAATATAGAAACCGGAGTGGGCCATTCAGCCCCTCCAGCTTGTTCCGCCATTAAATGAGATCATGGCTGAACTGCGACCCAACTCAGGTTGGCAAACTGTAACTAGTGGGGTGCCACAGGGATCAGTGCTGGGGCCTCAACTATTTACAATCTATATTAATGACTTGGATGAAGGGTTGAGTGTACTGTAGCCAAATTTGCTGATGATACAAAGATAGGTGGGAAAGCAAGTTGTGAGGTGGACACAAGGGGCTGGATTTTACCAGCCCTGAGGAGGCGGGTTTGGAGGCAGGACTGCTGGGAAAATCAAAAAGAATGGGAGCGGGTCCCGAACCCGCTCCCAACACGCCTCCAAATAATCTTCCCAGGAGTCGGGTCCCCGATTTGTGCAGGGACCCAACTCCTAGCGGCGGGAAGAGGATTATAACCACTTAACTACCTGTTAACAGGTAGTTAACAGGCAGTTAAGAGGTTTTTTCCCATTTTGAGACTTCTGCTGCAGGCTTCCTGACGTCGGGGAACCCCTCCAGAGTAAGTGAGGGTCTGGTGTAATGTTTGTGTATAGATGACAGCTGCAGGAGTGGTGTGAAGGATCCAGTGGGACACTGGTGAGTATCAGAGGTAAGGAAATGTTGGGAAAGTCATTTTTTAGGTGTTTAGATTTTTCTGTAGGTGACAAGCTTTGAAGTGTTTGTGTGGCCTCACCTCATTGGGAGAAGTGACAGATCGCTTCTGTACCCTCACCTGCAGCTGCCATCTGTTTTATCCTAAGTAGAGAGTCATTGGAGAGCCTAGGTGAAAGGGCTAATCCTTTGTAAAGTGATTGTCAGTGTTTGACAGCACCTCAATGCTGTCAAACACTGTCAAATCATCTGTCAAAAATAGATGGTTCATGTGCCTTTAAGAAAACTGGCAGATGAAGCGTCATCAACTAACGTCATCTGACCGGCTTTCCCTTAATTGGCCAGCAAGCCCGCAGGGCGGGCTTAACAAGTCCAATCAGGGGAAAATAGCGTCTGTGTGCCGGACGTCGCTGGGGCCGAGACTAGAACCCGGAAGGCAGAAGTCCCACCCCCAACTCGTCTTGGTAAGTAAAATCCAGCCCAAAGGGTCTGCAAAGGGATACAGAGAGGTTAAGTGAGTGGGCAAAAATTTGGCAGATGGAGTATAATGTGGGAAAATGTGAGGTTATCCACTTTGGTAGGAAGAATAAAAAAGCAAATTATTATTTAAATGGAGAGAGACTACAAAATGCTGCATTACAGAGGGATCTGCATGTCCTCGTACATGAAACACAAAAAGTTAGCATGCAGGTACAGCAAGTAATTAGGAAGGCAAATGGAATGTTGGCCCTTATTGCAAGGGGGATGGAGTATAAAAGGAGGGAAGTCTTGCTACAACTGTACAGGGCTCTGGTGAGACCACACCTGGAGTACTGCACACAGTTTTGGTCTCCTTATTTAAGGAGGGATATACTTGCATTGGAGGCAGTTCAAAGAAGGTTCACTAGGTTGATACCTGAGATGAAGAGGTTGTTTTATGAAGAAAGGTTGAGAAGGTTGGGTCTATACTCATTGGAGTTTAGAAGAATGAGAGGTGATTTTATTGAAACATATAAGATTCTGATGGGGCTTGACAGGGTAGATGCAGGGAGGATGTTTCCCCTCATGGGGGAATCTAGAACTAGGGGGCATAGTTTCAGAATAAGGGGTCGCCCATTTAAAACGGAGATGAGGAGGAATTTCTTCTCTCAGAGGGTCGCGAATCTTTGGAATTCTCTACCCCAGAGCGCTGTGGAGGCGGAGTCATTGAATATATTCAAGGCGGCAATAGACAGATATTTGAGCTACAGGGGAGTCAAGGGTTATGGGAAGTGGGCGGGAAAGTGGAGTTGAGGCCAAGATCAGATCAGCCATGATCTTACTGAATGGTGGAGCAGGCTCAAGGGGGCAAATGGCCTACTCCTGCTCCTATTTCTTATGTTCTTATATACCCGCCTTTGCCACATATCCCTTAATACTTTTGGTTAACAAAAATCTATCAACCTCAGGCTTAAAATTAACAATTGATCTAGCATCAATTGCCGTTTGTGGAAGAGAGTTCCGAACTTTTACCACCCTTTGTGAGTAGAAGTGTTTCCTAACTTCATTCCTGAAAGGTCTGGCTCTAATTTCTAGACTATGCCCGCTAGTCCTAGGCTCACCAACCAGTGGAAATAGTTTCTCTCTATCTTCCCGATCTGTTCCCCATAATATCTTGAAAACTTTAATCAAATCACCCCTTAACCTTCTAAATTCCAGGGAATACAACCCTAGTTTGTGTAAGCTCTCCTCGTAATTTAACCCTTGGTGTCCGGGTATCATTCTAGGATGCTGAGGGAAGTAAAGGTGGAAATTGCAGCAGTACTGGCCATAATCTTCCAATCCTCCTTAGATACGGGGGTGGTGCCAGAGGACTGGAGAATTGCAAATGTTGCTTTTAGAAACGATAATCCGGGACAAAATGAACAGTCACTTCGACAAGTGTGGATTAATTAAGGAAAATCAGCACGGATTTGTTAAAGGAAAATCATATTTAACTAACTTGATTGAGTTTTTTGATGAGGTAACAGAGAGGGTTGATAAGGGCAATGCGGTTGATGTGGTGCACATGGACTTCCAAAAGGCGTTTGATAAAGTGTTTCATAATAGGCTTGCCAGCAAAGTTGAAGCCCATGGAATAAAAGGGACAGTGGCAGCATGGATACAAAATTGGCTAAGTGACAGGAAACAGAGAGTAGTGGTGAACGGTTGTTTTTCGGACTGGAGGAAGGTATACAGTGGTGTTCCCCAGGGGTCGGTATTAGGACCACTGCTTTTCTTGATATATATTAATGACTGGGACTTGGGTGTACAGGGCACAATTTCAAAATTTGCAGATGACACAAAACTTGGAAGTATAGTGAACAATGAGGAGCATAGTGATAGACTTCAAGACGACATAGACAGGCTGGTGGAATTGGCGGACACGTGGCAATGAAATTTAACGCAGAAAAGTGCAAAGTGATACATTTTGGTAGGAAGAACGAGGAGAGGCAATATAAACTAAAGGGTACAAATCTAAAGGGGGTGCATGAACAGAGAGACCTGGGGGTATATGTGCACAAATCGTTGAAGGTGGCAGGGCAGGTTGAGAAAACGGTTAATAAACCATACGGGATCCTGGGCTTCACTTCACCCGACGAAGGAGTTGTAACTCCGAAAGCTTGTGATTTAAAATAAAACTGTTGGACTATAACCTGGTGTTGTGCGACCTCTCAATTTCATAAATAGTGGCAGAGAGTACAAAAACAAGGAACTTATGATGAACTTTTATAAAACAGTGGTTCGGCCTCAACTGGAGTATTGTGTCCAATTCTGGGCACCGCACTTTAGGAAGGATGTGAAGGCCTTAGAGAGGGTGCAGAAAAAATTTACAAGAATGGTTCCAGGGATGAGGGACTTCAGTTACACGGATAGACTGGAGAAGCTGGGGTTGTTCTCCTTAGAGCAGGGAAGTTTGAGAGGATATTTGATAGAGGTGTTCAAAATCATGATGGGTCTAGACAGAGTAGATAGAGAGAAACTGTTCCCATTGGTGGAAGGGTCGAGAACCAGAGGACACAGATTTAAGGTGATTGGCAAAAGAACCAAAGGCGACATGAGGAAAAAAAATGTACGCAGCGAGTAGTTCGGATCTGGAATGCACTGCCTGAGAGGGTGGTGGAGGCAGACTCAATCACGGCTTTCAAAAGGGAATTGGATAAATACCTGAAGGAAAAACATTTGCAGGGCTACGGGGAAATGGCGGGAGAGTGGGACTAGCTGAAGTGCTCTTGCAGACAGTCGGCACGGGCTCGACGGGCCGAATGGCCTCCTTCTGTGCTGTAACCATTCCATGATTCTATGAAAAGAGAATGCTGAGGTTGAGTCCAGGACTTAAACTCAAAGCGATACAAAGCTAAACATTTTATTTTTCATTAGCGAAAAGAAGGTTGAGAGAGGGCTATGACTTAATAAAATGTTTAAAGGTATGGAGAGTGTGTATGTAAGTAGGTTATTTAATTTAAAATATGATCACAGAACCAAAGGATACGAGTATAAAATGAATGAACAAGGTTATGGCAAAGCTAGTATAGTGGAATTATAGAATAAACTTGCAGAATAGGCCATTAATTGTCAATTAAAATGAACTGGTTAAATATCTGGTTTAGAATTGGATTGAAGGTTTTAAGGGTCAGCCAGTACCTGGATGGATCAATACTCTATTGAACATGATGGTCCCTGAATCTGGAGCCAAGGAGATACCATCTGTGGAATGTAACTGGTCAGAGTTGACCAGAGTTGAGGAAAGGTTGACATGATGGAGTTTTGTTAGATTGTCTTTGGGGTCAGGAAGAAATTTCACTGAAATTTCACAGTTTTAACTTTGAAATGTTTGGGGGAGAAATTCCCCAAGAGGGTCATTTGGGGCGCTAAGTCAAAAATGTTTGAAAAGTTAACGCCAGGCACTAACCTTTTCAAACATTTGAGAAATTCCCATTTTTCGCTCCAAGAGGGAAGTGGAGCGCTAAATCAAGCTCACCACTTGCCTCTTGGAGCGCAAGAGGCGGGGAATGTCCCGATCCGGGGCGATGTGCTCAGCGTGGCCACACGCATTGCAGGGGCTCTTCCCCCAATTAAAGGGAAAGGCTCCCCGCTGCGAGCTCTGCATTTTTTTTGGCATCTGCTGGAGCACCAGGTGCGGTTGTGCCGCGCAATCAGCCCACGTCATGATCTCCGGGCGCGGAAGATCGGGGCGATACCCGGTAGTGCCGCCGCTAACCTCCCGTGGAATTTCGCGGGAGGCGTGGTTAGCGCCTCGGGGGGGGGGGCAAAATGCCATTTGCGCCCCATTAGCGCCTCCCACCGGAGGCGCTAACGATGGGAATGTCGCCCCCTTTATCTCTAGTCTGTCACCTCCTTCAGGATTAACTAAATTGGATGGAATCTATGATCGGACAAAGTCGATTGGGTGTGCGGGAGATTTGGGCTCTTGTTACTCCATTTTCTCTTACGTTCTTTTGTGTTAGTGCACATAGCGTTGGACATTCTTGATCAATTTGATGTACAATCATACCTTATACTACCAAGATTTTTGATTATGTCGCCATGGTGTGAGATATGTTAAAAGTGCTATTATTGAATTAAAATCAGCTCTCAAGGGGGTACACTCACCTGACAGCAAGACTGGGAGATGAAGAGTAAGATTCAGACGGGTTGTCTGAACCAGCATGCTTCAGGCAATGGGAGTTAATTTTCACATTCTAGTGATCGTGCGTACCTTTTCTGGCTGAGATAACTCTATTGAGCTGAGGCCGTTGCCAGGATAGCCTGTTGAGACTCAGCTTCCTGGGATCAGAATGAACAAAAAAGAAGAGTAAGAAAATCATGCTCAGATTCAGCGTGGTTCCACAAAGGTTGTGAGTAGCTCGGTCCTGGTCTTGGCCTAGGCTGGGAATGAAGATATAGCTGGTCAGTTTTCCAGGCTAATATCTGACCCGAAAAGGAATAAAACAATAAATGAATATTCCTTCTGCTATTTGCGATAGTACAAGATGCTTTCATTGTTATGTTTTGCTAGGGAAAGCATTATAGAAGTTTAAAAAAAAAGATTGGATCTGCTACTATTGTTCAGTCACCTGTATTCTGCAAAGGAAGGCACCGTTTAGATCTGCCATCAATCTCATCTTACCAATGTGTTCATCAGTTCTACCTATTGAAAGGTTGGGATTACGTGTGACCTTACGATATACTGGTTGAATGACCAAGGGAGGCGCACTGTTACGCTAGTGCATAGGGCAGTGTCAGTCAACTCCGGAATGTAAGAAGCACAAGATCTGCTTACAGGAGCAATCTGTGCCACTAAATGTGTGAGAAGATCTGCATCAAGAGACAAAATCTATAACAATTGACGGCAGCAGTGGGATACTGATTTACACCGGTTGGTGAAGCCAATTCAAAACAGTAAAAATTGAAAAGTGAACCAAAAATAAATAGCTAATATTGAAAAATGTTGAGTAGGTCAAAAGAGGCAGAAATTGAGTCAGCACGATTGGTGGCCGAGGAGAAAAAGAAGAGAAAAACCCTCTCTCCGCGACACCCGGGTCCACTCCTCAATCACCCCCTCCCCTCCCCACGCCGCCTTCCCGTGCAAGTGCAGGAGATGCAACACCTGCCCTTTTACCTCCTCTCTTCTCACCGTCTAGGGCCCCAAGCACTCCTTCCAGGTAAAACAGCAATTTACTTGTACTTCTTGCAATTTAGTATACCGTATTCGCTGTTCACGATGCGGTCTCCCCTACATTGGGGAGATCAAACGCAGATTGGGTGACCGCTTTGCGGAACACCTCCATTCAGTCCGCAAGTGTGACCCCGAGCTTCCAGTCACCTGTCACTTTAATTCTCCGCTCCACTCCCACTCTGACCTCTCTGTCCTCGTCCTCCTACTCTGTTCCAACGAAGCTCAATGTAAGCTCAAGGAACAGCACCTCATCTTTCTATTAGGCACTTTACAGCCTTCTGGACTCAACATTGAGTTCAACAATTTCAGACCATAACCTCTGCCCCTATTTTTTCAGATGGCAACTGTTGATGATTCTGCTATACCTATTTACACCTCTTGTCGACCCATCTTTTGTTTCTTTACTTGTCCCATTACCATCTCCTTTAGCTCTGTACAATCATACCTTTAGTCATTTAATCGCGTCTGCCTTCCACCCTATCACAGACCTTCCCTTTTGTTCTTCCTCCCCTCCCCCCATTCCCTGCCCCTGCACTTGCTTAAAATCTGTTACATCTCTAACTTTTTTCCGGTTCTGACGAAAGGTCATCGACTTGAAACGTTAACTCTGCTTCTCTCTCCACAGATGCTGCCTGACCTGCCGAGTGTTTCCAGCATTTTCTGTTCTTATTTCAGATTTCCAGCAACCGCAGTCTTTTGCTTTTGTAAGAGAAAAACCCTTGTTCAGAGTCGGTCAGCTCCAAACAAAGGTTGTGAGATGGCAAGTTGTGGCCTGGGCTGGAATTAAGATATAGCTGGTCAGCTTTCCTGGCTAATATCTGTGAGCCGATACAGCTGGAAATAAAACAATCGGTGAATATTCCATTCGTTACTCGGGAGAGTCCAGTATGTTTTTGTTTTATGTTATTATGGGAAGCGTTGTAGGAGGAATTTATTTTTAAACAAGTCTAGAATTGCTACTTTGGTGCAGTCTGGCCTATATGTGACTGCAGTCACACACCAATGTGCTTGACTCTTAACTGCCCTCTGAAGTCGCCTAGCAAGCCACTCAGTTCAGGATAAGTAGGGATGGAGAACAAATGCCAGCCTTGCCAACAATGTCCACATCCATGAGAATGAATTAAAAAGGAACACTGGCCCACCCTTCCCTAAGCAACGCCAGCAAATTCCTAAAGGCAATACTAGCAGGAGGTTGATTAATAATGGGGATTGGCATTAGTACACTTTTCTGCACTATTACTAGGTATAAATACTATTGGCATCATACCAATCCATTTAAAGTCCCTGTGCACCAAAAATGGGGGTGGGGCTGCGGGGGGGGAGGGGGGGGGGGAGATCATCCGAATCCCATTATGTTATGAGTCTAGCTCACTCTTTTTTTTGACTTTTTTTCCCCCTACATTAAAGCGTCTCAATAAACATGAAATTTAACCAGCCGTCTTCTGAAGAAAAGCTTCCTTTGACCTGAATGAATTCTGGATGTAAAAGTCTCCCTTGGAGAGCAGAGTGAAAATAAATGGAGTCTTCACATAATCTTCATATGAAAAGCAAACATCCTGGCACTGCTACCTGTTAAAAGCTTTCTGGGTGACGGAAGTCGCTTGCTCCTTGTTATTGCTCAGTATATATTTTAAAAACTGGTAGAGAAGGTATTGGGGAGGAATGGCGGGTGGTGGGGTTGGTGAGGTGGGGCGGGGGGGAGGTGTGCAGGCATTATGGCGGAAATCAGTCAGGTCTCACAGTGGATAGTGGCAGCACTGAGGTAACAACGATAATCTTTGAAAAGATAGTGCTGAGATGTGGGAAAGCAATTGTGGCCTCAAGACTGAGGGGAGGAAATGGATCTGAAGAGAGAACATTCATTTTTAGACCAGATCAGCTGTTTTCTGGTTCTGTAGGGAGTTCATCTCTTATTGATATTTCTCTACTACCCGATTGTCTACTTTTGTTAACTGATAAGAAAATTAACTATTTCTATTTTCGTTCCTCCCTTGCAACCATTAATTTCCACTTTCCCTATCACTGTTCGGTTTCTTTTCTATTCCAATTTAATTTTGATTTTCCATCTTTTTTAACTCTTGCCTCAGTCCATGGTTTCTCAAACATCAAATAATAAAAAATTGTACAAATATTTTTGAGGATTTTGTATTCTTTCAACAAATGACCCTCTCCTACCCCACCCCTCCCCCACCCCCCGGAAAATTCCATAAGAATGAGTTTTGCGCTCATGAAGGTGAGGTACATTAGTCCTGGAGCGCACAGAGCTCACCCAGGTCTGGTATAGACAGAGGGGTACAGTTTTACTGGGGGGAATTTTAACCTAAAAAAATGGGTGGGTTGGGGTCAGGTGGGAAGTTAAAAGTGTTAAAAATCTGAATCCCGACCAGAATCCGCCTCCAACCTGCCCACTTTCGGTTTTAACGGTGGCAGGGGGGGTCGTCTATTTTAATTGTATAATGAGGCTGGAAGCCTTTGCTTTAACCTCCATTTTCAATTTAACTTTAGCTGGTCAGGTTTTGCACAACTCGTGAAACCCGGCAGCTACTGCAAGGCAAGGACTGCTTGATTGTTCTCCTGGGTTTCCCGACCACTTTGGAGCGCCCCCCCACCCCACTCCCAACCCGCCTTCCCCATTAAAATTCAGCCCACTGTGACTAAATGGGGTGAGATTTGTCTTGGTCAGTTGTACAAAGGGGGCGATAGCGAATCGGCTGTCTGTTCAGCACCCAACTGTTGGGAGAATGACAGGATAATGACCTCCGTCTGAAATCCCATCATTGCCATCTCCTCGCCTCATTGCAGGCATGCTTACCAGGAGCAGCTGATCAAAGCGGCAATGCTTGCTTGAAAGGATAAATAGTGCTCCAAGTTACTTTGATTCATATCGCCATTATTTCAGCACCTTCCTGCGATTTGTTTTTCGTGTTTGGCAGCTAATGATCACCCCGCCTGCACCCTCCTGCCTTCCTATATATGCCCCAACTCCACACTGTCTTCTGCAGTCTGCCAAATGCCACCGATTCCATCAAATCTCAAATTTCTCAATGAGCAAGCAAGGGACATTGTATATAAGCAGCGCACCTTCACTGTCAGAAAAGGGTTCATTTTCAGCATTTCCTGAATACAGTGGCTACTCTTCATGAGCACCGTTTCTCCTTAGTGCCCCTGCGTGAGGTGCTCAGGCTTTAATCTATCAGTCATGGCTCAGTGGTAGCACTCTCACCTCTGACACAGAAGCGCCAGGGGTTGAAGCCTCACTTCAGCGACTTGAGCATCTAGACTAATACTTCAGGGCATTGGTGAGGGAGCACGGCACTGTCGAATGAGATATTAAACCGATTCCCCAACTGCCATCTCGGGAGCATGTTAAAGATCCCATGGACTATTTGAAGAAGAGCAGAGGAGTTCTGCCAGTGACCTGGCCAACATTTGCCACTCAACCAACACTATCAAAATAAATGAACTGGTTATTTATCTCATTGCTGTTTGTGGGACCTTGCTGTGCACAAATTGGCTGCCATGTTTGCCTACATTACAACAGTGACTACACTTCAAAAGTACTTCATTTGTTGTGAAGTGTTTTGGGACGTCCTGAGGATGTGAATGACACTACATAAATGCAGCTTCTTCCTTTATTTCTCTTCTTTCTTTCTTTATTCACCTGGTGCCTCGTCTAAGTGATACCTGAAGGCCAAAGGTGCAAGAGTTTGCAAAATCTGGCTATCAGGCTCTTGGGACGGAGGTGGACCTTCTCCCAGGGTCATTCATTCTGTGGATGAACCCGCCGCAAGCTTTGTATCTGTTGATGCTGCCTGAACAGCCTGGCCCTGTCTCCTTCATGCTGCGCAAGTAGGCATCTGAGGGGGCTGGCCGGTGGCAGCGCATGCCACTGGTAATGGGTCCTGGTTCTATCTGCCCACCAATCAGGAAGAGGTCTATTCCA
Source organism: Squalus acanthias (assembly GCA_030390025.1). Taxonomy (NCBI): domain Eukaryota; kingdom Metazoa; phylum Chordata; class Chondrichthyes; order Squaliformes; family Squalidae; genus Squalus; species Squalus acanthias. Next base: position 15,659,497 of record CM059434.1, on the reverse strand, counting down.
ATGGTTGCTGCCAGATCCTGGTAGCCCTGAGAGATGCTTGTCTCGATCCCAGTCAAAAGTACCTTGGAAACCAGAAGACATCACTTTCTTTTGATTTGTCTCCCAACACCTCAAGGCTGGAAATATGTGCACCCAGTGAGGAGGCAACGGCTATAGGGCCTCCAAATTGCAGAGGATGGCTGCAAATCTGACAGGAGCTCCAACATGCTCCAGTGTGCACTGCAGTGATGATATTGGGCCGGAATTTCCTGTGAATTTGCGCCCAAAGACTCTCACAGTCGGTGTGTAAAACCAATATTTGACGTAAAAGAGTGAGTTAATTTGGGTGCAAGTGTGCTACGCACGTACTTACGCAACGCCCGAATTTGCTCGATCTTTTACACCCATGTATTGTGGTTCATTATCGTGGCTCCGCCCCACATGGTAGAGAGCGGTACATGTGAATTTCTTGCTGGTTCAAAACGGGTGTAAAATGACTCCTAGCTTTATGGGCACAGCAGGAAACAAAGTCATATATATCTGGTGTTTCGTGGCCATTTTTTAAGCCGTTTTCTTGTTTTTCAAAATTTCTCTTGCACTGTATCTTCTGTTTTCTGAATGTTATTTTATGGCCTTCATGTGAATTGCCTTAAAAATTGGAAAGCTTCCACGGTTTGCATTTTCTTAAAAATGCTGTGCTGGGTATGCATGGATGATGATAAGATAACTTCTAAGTTTAATCTTCATACTTAAAGCTGGAATATCTGGTGCGAGCCCCGCGCTTTCCTCAGGCCTCATTTGATTATGCTGATTTCCGCTTGTTTACGCTGACTTTTACATTCTGCCGTATGCTCAAGAGATTGGCAGGAAATTCTGGCATAAATTGCCATTGGCAAAATGGGCGTAACAACAGGCAAACGTTTCAGCATAACTTGCCGATCACGCCCCCGCTGGAAATTCCAGGCCAATATGCTTTCTCTCAGTGTCAGCTTTGGCTCAATGGGTAGCACACTCGCCTCTGAGTCAGAATGGTTGTGGGTTCAGAGTCCCACTCCAGGGACTTGAGCACATAAAGCTAGGCTGACACTCCAGTGCAGTACTGAGGGAATGCTGCATTGTCGGAGGTGCCGTCTTTCGGATGAGATGTTAAACCGAGGCCCCGTCTGCTCTCTCAGGTGGACGTAAAAGATCCCATGGCACTATTTTGAAGAAGAGCAGGGGAGTTATCCCTGGTGTCCTGGCCAATATTTATCTCTCAATCAACATAACAAAAACAGATTATCTGGTCATTATCACATTGCTGTTTGTGGGAGCTTGCTGTGTGCAAATTGGCTGCTGCGTTTCCCACATTACAACAGTGACTCCACTTCAAATAGTACTTCATTGGCTGTAAAGCACTTTGAGACGTCCAGTGGTCGTGAAAGGCGCTATATAAATGTAAGTCTTTCTTTCTTTCTCTTGCACATTCTTCGAGTTGTCCTGTCCCTCTATATTTGTATGATGCTTGGGTAAGCATCCTTTTTCTTTTCATAGCATGACCCCTGGGATTGGAGTCTGCAGGACCTTCAGCCAAAGGTTGACATCTCCTGAGCCTCGGCTCAGCACTGTCGTGCTCCACTTTCACTTCCGGCTCTTCCGGCGCTCTCACGCTCTGTGCTTCACCCAGTGCAAAATCCTCAGCTAGACTATCTATTCCTCCCCAAGTGGATCTGTCTGAGCTGGTGAGTGGGAGCGAGAGGGTGAATGACGACACAGGTGCGGATGTGGTGGCATGGCCTGTGGCAAAGGGACCTGGCAGATTTTCCTCCTCCTCCTCTGTTGCTTTTTGCTGTGTTTCATCTCGAAGAAAAGAAAAGGGAGGAGAGGATAGAAAGGATGGTGGACATCCTCAAATGTTATGAGTTGCAGTAGCAGGCAAATTCCTTCCTTCCTTTCATTTCCTTTCCTTTCCTTTCCTATCTTTTCTTTCCTTCCTTCCTTCCTTCCCATGTGGAAGGTGGTGACAGTTGACTGTCAGTGCCACTTCGTTGACTCCTGGGGCAGAATTGTAGTGCAGGAAGAAGTTCAGCAATCTAACTAGGACAGCCAAGGTAAGCTAAACGCTGCCCGTTTACCCTTAATGCACTGAACTGGCATGCGTGACAGTCCCTCAGTCCTTGGCCTCTGTTACAGAAGCAGTCATACTGGTAGAAAGGATGTTTGAAGTTTGAAGCTTGAACTCACAACCTTCTGACTCAGAGGCGACCGTGCTACCACTGCTCCAGTGCACTAGGTGTATAACAAAAAGTATTTGCTGTTAATGTAATTAAAGACCAACCATCCCTTAAGAAGTGTATTATATTTATCATCTATAATGTGATGCACTACAATAGTTAACCGCATCTTTAAACTGTACTGCAATAGCGTTGGTGTTTTCAAAAAATATAGTTACCATTTAGATAATGGGACATTCTCGAAAATATTCATACCTTATCTGAACTTGTTTTGTGGAAGCAAGCCAAACCAATTCAGTGCTCCAGTGACAGCCTTGGGCCTACATTCGCTGTCAGCTTTTCCGATAGAGAATCAGCAAGTCGGCAGCTTTCTGATCCTGCTGCAGCAGAATGCATGACTTTCCTCAGGAAATAAATCATCGCTCTTATATCGACATAGAAACATAAGGCTGTTTAGAAGCAAACAGATGTGGACTGAAACATCCAGGAATGGGAAAACCAAGCCCCAGAGACAGAAAGTAAACAGTGCTAAAAATATCTTGATCTAAACTTGGGAGAATTCAGCCCTTTGGTATCATCAACAGGAGAAGAGCTCTTTCCCCTACATCATAACTAAATATTTTCAACAGCTGGGGGGGGGGGGGCGGTGGGGGGAGGAAGGCCAGACCAGAAAGCTATCATCATGTAACCTAGAGCAACAGTGTCAAACCAAGACTGAAATATCCTCAACTGCAATGATAGGTGGCATGTCTTCCTCCAGCCTTTCAAACACTAAGAAAAAATTCATGTGGTTTCATACTACTATTTACAAGAAGCAGAGGTATATTTGGCTAATGTTCAACTTCCTGTTTACTGGAAGTGGGTTAACAAACATTACACGTCATTGACCTTCATGAACTCAGTAGGCAGGTTTTACCAGTTACAGTGACGAAGAGCATTTAATCAGGAATGACCCCCAAAATTGACAAGTTAGTCTCGGATATTCTTTCCTGAGCTAAGACCAGTATAGGAGAGACTCTTCCACATGCTGCTGGAACCAACTTCCCGTATTCCTGCCAGAATAATGCTCATGCTGAGGGAGCGCTGCACTGTCGGAGGTGCCGTCTTTCGGATAGAAACATAGAAACATAGAAGATAGGAGCAGGAGTAGGCCATTCGGCCCCTCAAGCCTGCTCCGCCATTCAATGCGATCATGGCTGATCATCCAAATTCAGTACCCTGTCCCTGCTTTCTCCCCATATCCCTTGATCCCCTTAGCCTTAAGAAATATAGGATGAGGCGTTAAACCGAGGCCCCATCTGCTCTCTCATGTGGACGTAAAAGATCCCACGGCACTATTTCGAAGAAGAGCAGGGACATTCTCCTCGGTGTCCTGGCCAATATTTATCCCTCAATCAGTAAAAAAAAACAAATGATCTGGTCATTATCACATTGCTGTGTTGTGGGAGCTTGCTGTGCAGAAATTGGCTGCTGCGTTTCCCACATTACAACAGTGGCTACACTTCAAAGTACTTGATTGGCTGTAAAGCGCTTTGGGACGTCCTGAGATCGTGAAAGGTGCTATAGAAATGCAAGTTCTTTCTTCTTTAGAGGGTAGATCTTTAGCTGTCCACAACCTGTAGACTGTAAATCTCTCATTGTAACTTCACAATATTCAGTAAAGTATTGGCTCTGAGACAAAGCCTGGTGTTTTCGAGACATATAATTGGGCAAATGGCCCAATCAGGTTTAAATCTGTCTACATGAATATGGAGAGATGGAGAAGCCTAATCTATTGTTAGTAGATTTAGTTCTGTGCAAATTAAAATCTTTCTTTAGCTCTATCTCTTTCTGATGCTACCTGTCTATATCCCAAAACAACAGATCTGGAACCTCAAGAAGCATATTCCTATAGGGGCTGGCAAATGGTCTTGGGTTCAATGAAAAGACTACAACCCCCCAAACGGTTAGGGAAAGGAGGGAATTAACTTAGTTTTCCTTTGAGCCTGCACAGCTTTCTATCTGATTAGACCTCATGATTTACTTACATCTGAGCCTGTACCCGATCTGGCTAGGTACAAGGCATTTTGGTGCCCACTTCATGACAAAATATGCATTCTAACAATTGCAAGATCATTATTTTTTTCTCTGAGTTTCCACCTTCCCGTTCCCTCTCTGGAGAGACAGAGTTAGTTGAGTCCATTGATTATATCCTGCAACACCTCCTGCCCACCAGTATAATGAGAGGACAACAGAGAATGGAGCACTCCAAACTCAAGTATAGGACACAGACTTGGAAGGGTAATAAATACAGAACACTTTCGCTATAACAGATTTACCTTTATAACCTTCCATAAACAACTGCAGATGTGGCTCTGGGCTTTCTTGGGCGGCTCAGTGCAGTTTGTCGTTCTGTTCTGCCATCCCTTTAACCTTGTCAATGTACAAAAGAACATGTCACGGGTCTTGATTTTCATTCCAAATTTAAAACCGTCTTTGTTGTAAATGATGCAACAGAACTCGCATTATTCAAAAATTTAATGGATCAAAAATGTTCATTTTCAGCAACACAAGAAGCACAAAGCTGCTCTTTGCCAGGAATGAGAGTTCAGACGCATTTGAATTTGGAGGAGCTGAAAATGTAGACCTTTCGAAATTCAAATCTAAAATTCAAATAATATAAATCCTAATACAAGTCTTTACAGGAAGGACCTGGACGCACAACATACACCAGAGATCGTGAAAGGCACCAGAGAGTGAGTGCATACTTTCCCCTGCCCCACACACCCCTCCAATGCCCCCCCATTCCCCACCACACCCCTTAACCCCCACCCCCCCCCCATCACCTCGTGGACTGCCAAAGATCACATGCATATGCATTATTAGTCAGTCAATGATCAAGCGCGGAGACCCCAGCCCTGAAAAAAAACACATACACAAAATCAATACTTAAAATAACGAAGACTTAATAGTTTTAATTTTTAATGAACCTAGGTTTGTTGAAGTGGCTCCCCCAGGCAGAGGCAAAGTTTTAGTGGGACACAGAAACTTAACATTGAGTATGTATGAATTAATATTTTGTCATTCTGTTCACCTGTGCCACTTTAAAAAAAAAAGAGACAGGTGAATTTGAATTGGGTTGAATTTGGATTATTTTTTTTAAAAATCTGATTTTTAATTTTACCCAATCCAGATTCGGTCTCTATGTTTGCTTCTAATCTCTAAAAATGATCTTTACTACATTGTTGTGTTGTCGTCCATAAAGCGAAACTGTCCAAGAGCAGACTAACAGAACGGCTCTGCCAAAACACTTGAGGGCTTTAAAATTGAAATCATTCATCCCTGTAACATTTATATTGTACATCATTAAATGCTTGTATGATTATCCAGCGATGCTGGTTTAATTATACAATTCACATCAGTAACAAAGAGCCCACTGTTTTGTAAACACCTGAATGAGGCAACCAATCATAAATTCACAAAAGATAATGTGGAACAAGACAAGAGACAGAGAGAGAGATTATTTACATCACAGGTCCAAGCACCAAATACATTGTTACAACAAGTCAACACCGTTTCAATTCAATAGTTGATGCCCTCCCCCAGAAACTGAATAGGACTCGAGGGAAAAAAGCATTCCTATCAGCTGATTTACTATAAGAGGTTTGGAGCCATTAACAGTCTTAATATACTGCATTACCTTTCCAGCCATTTGCTGGGCCTTTGTTATGATACCTACTTAAAATATCAAAGCTGCGAGAGACTCAATAAGATATTGTAAACTGAGTAATGCAGGGGTTCTGAGAAAGCACCAGTCCTCCCTCCCTCCTTCTCTCTTTATTTCCCAACAGTTGTGTGGCAAGATGAAAAAAAAAATCAAAAGTCAATGGGTGGGACATCAAGGTCTGACAGGCTGGTGTCAGAACAAAAAAAAAAGTCTATGTTATAAAATCAAAGCGTTTGAACAAAAGGGGAGAACACAAAGTATTTTGACTTGCACCGCATTACCGAGATGTAACCTGTTTGATAACACAAAACTGAACATTATCACAGTCAATATTTGAGCTCTGAACCTTGTGTGTTATGGAAGGTATTGAACACGACAAGGGAGAGACTGCAGTGTGTAATGGTTTATTGTAACTCTCGAGATGGCTGCTGTCTAAAACCTTTGCATTTGGAGCCTAGCTGGTAACAATGCTTAATATCGAAACGCTTTTGTAAACCAGGTGGCTGTATGCGCACAAACACCTGGGATAAATCCTTCCTAACACTTCCAATTATTTTTTGTTCATGCTTATGAATGGAGAACCAGATACAAAGTAGCTTCCCTTTAATCTTCAAGCAAATATTTCAAGTATTGTCACTCATCTAAACCCTTTTTCTTTCACATGGTCATAAAATGAAACAGCTATACTGGCCTTTAGAACTCAACAATAAAATTAAAATTATTCAAAGGTGACCCTGATGGATTGCATTCTTCTACTGTTTAGCGATCTGTCTCTTTCTGATAATCCACCTATTTTTTTTACACAGAAACTTTACAAAGCCTTTGATGTAGTCTTGTACCATTGCCATGTTTGAACTATTGCATGTGTTGACACAATTACTTACAAGAATGTCAAATCTTATTACAAAGTAATTTACGTTTTGGTTTGTCTGTTCTTATTAGTACCGTTCCCACCCAAAACAGTGCAAAATGGCTGAGGCTTCTTTCATTTCCACCCCCCACCAGCCCTCAATCTTTATCACTCCCAACTTAACAGCCTCCATGTTTCCTTCTACAGTGCTCTGAGATGTTCCTCTACACAAGGGACAGTATTAGAGTGATTATTGTTGTTTTATTGAAGTTATGCTAAACCTTTATAAAACACTAGTTCAGCCCCAACTGGAGTATTGTGTCCAATTCTGGGCACCACACTTTAAGAAGGACGTGAAGGCTTTGGAGAGGGTACAGAAGAGATTTACTAGAATGGTTCCAGGGATGAGGGATTACAGTTACGTGGATAGACTGGAGAAGCTGGGGTTGTTCTCTTTGGAGCAGAGAAGGCTAAGAGTAGAATTGATAGAGGTGTTTAAAATTATGAAGAGTTTACATAGAGTAAATAAAGAGAAACTGCACCTAGACATGTCAGTAAAGTCCCATCTTTGCTGCATTCACAAGACCGCTGTCATGGAGTTGTACCACCTACTGCCTAATATTCACACATAACATCTGGATCAGGAATGACTCTCTCCGTACTAGTGACGGTTACCAAGCTTCCATGAAAGAAAGACATGCATTTCTATAGCGACTTACACAACCACAGGATGTCCCAAACCACTTTACAGCCAATGAAGTACTTTTTTACATGTAGTCACTGTTGTAATGTAGGAAACGCAGTTGTCAATTTGCACACAGCAAAGTCCCTCAAACAGAAATTGATAATGACCAGATAATCTGTTTTAGGTGTTGGATGAGGGATAAATATTGGCCAGGAGACCATACCTGCTCTTCTTCGAATGGTGCCATAAGATCTTTTGCATCCACCTGAGACAGCATCTGAAAGATGGCACCTCTGGCAGTGCAACACTCCCTTGGTACTGCACTGGGAGTGTCAGCCTAGATTATGTGCTCAAGTCTCTGGAGTGGGATTTGAACCCACAACCTTCTGACTCAGAGGTGAGAGTTCTACAACTGAGCCACAGCTGAAAGACATCTGCTGCATCAGGCAGTCTGCAGTGCAGACACACACCAGGGAAATAGCGACCACTGAGTTGGCAAGGGACAACATCTTCATCATTTTTCCTGTGGAAAGGAGACATCAACTGGACAAGACGACCATCTTTCACAGTACGGCAGGGTTTCCTCGAGGGTGAAGAGTCACAGCTGAGACCCACATAGGCATCGGGGGCTCTTCGTATCAACTCCATGGCTCTCATGAAGAGATAGCGCTTGCATTCAGTTACAGTTCCAATGGTATCGCCACGGAAACCAGCGGCAGTTACCCAGGAAGCGGCATCCATGGTGCCCACACTGTGTACAGAAAGAGAAACGCTGGGTGGATGGCTTTGGGAACCAGGCCCTCATCTGCATCCGTGGCTGCTGGCCCCACTGAGAGGTCCTCTAAGTGCAAAGCAGGGCCCTCTGGCTGGAAGCCTGAGCATCTGTTTCCAGTTCCACATCTGCCACTTGCAAGAAAAATGTGCCATGCAGCTTGGGCACAATAAAAGATTGTGTGCAAAAGGGACGTGGTTGTGCACAATGCTTGAAATGGTACCTCCCAGAGGGTTGGTTATTTCCTAATTTGGGTTTGCGCCATGACTGATGGTCCTTCCAACACAGGTGTGCTAAACCGAGGAGCACACCCACCTGTGCCTTGCTCCTGAGAAGGCCAGAATTTACTGTAAAAACAACAGCGAGGCGAACGGTGCTCGCCGTTATTTATGCGCAGCTGCGCAGTTAAGCGCAAAAAATCCAAAAGTTGCTGTCCGAGTTACGCCGCTCCTCCGTAAGCTGCGCGAAAACAGCATCACACCGTCTGGCTCCCCATTCAAATGTATTGAATGGTGTGAAGTTCCTGTACTGATGTCGTAGATGCAGACTAAACTCACCACAGAAAGCTAGGGCTTGTCCAGTTCAGCCTAAGTACCCTTTTAACGATGTGGTAAGTCTTAATAACTGCCAAACAACCTCTCTGGCATTACAAATTAACTTTTACATGTGTGGCGTCTCATTCCTTCAGCTCTCAATTATAGTTGGAGATTTTTTTTTAATGAATATTTTTAAAACTTTTTTTTCTGTCTCTCTTTCTCTTCCTATCACAATCCAATCTTTCTTTCCCTCTCTTTATTTTTCTTTCTGTACCTGATTTGACATTGAATTCACTATTTTAACTTATATTTCCTAGTTTAGACTTTGCGCTGTTCATTAACAATTCTTCAATCTGATTGGTTAAGGAGATACACAGTTGCTTGCCCTGTTCACACAGGTCCCAGATCCCTTGCAGAGGGCACCGCGCCTTTTAGATCTCCCAAATGCAGCAACTTGCCATACAAAGGCTCCTGGAAATTAAATGGGCATGGGCAAGGCTAACAAATGGCGGGTGCCGTTCGTTCACCAGTTATAGTAAGTTCTGGCCCATTATAAGAACATAAGAACATAAGAAATAGGAGCAGGAGTAGGCCAATCGGCCCCTCGAGCCTGCTCCGCCATTCAATAAGATCATGGCTGATCTGATCCTAACCTCAAATCTAAAGAACACAAGAAGTAGGAGCAGGACCTGGCCACTCAGCCCCTGGGCCCGCTCCGCCACCCACAGGGCCCTGACCGATCCGAACTCAGCCTCATGTCCAATTTCCTGCCCGCTCACCGTAACCCCTAATTCCCTTTACCTCTAGGAAACTATCTATTTCTGTTTTAAATTTATTTAATGATGTAGCTTCCACAGCTTCCTGGGGCAGCAAATTCCACAGACCTACTACCCTCTGGGTGAAGAAGTTTCTCCTCATCTCAGTTTTGAAAGAGCAGCCCCTTATTCTAAGATTATGCCCCCTAGTTCTAGTTTCACCCATCCTTGGGAACATCCTTACCGCATCCACCCGATCAAGCCCCTTCACAATCTTATATGTTTCAATAAGATCGCCTCTCATTCTTCTGAACTTCAATGAGTAGAGTCCCAATCTACTCAACCTCTCCTCATATGTCCACCCCTCATCCCCGGGATTAACCGAGTGAACCTTCTTTGTACTGCCTCGAGAGCAAGTATGTCTTTTCTTAAGTATGGACACCAAAACTGTATGCAGTATTCCAGGTGCGGTCTCACCAATACCTTATATAACTGCAGCAATACCTCCCTGTTTTTATAATCTATCCCCCTAGCAATAAAAGCCAACATTCCGTTGGCCTTCTTGATCACCTGCTGCACCTGCATACTAACTTTTTGATTTTCTTGCACTAGGACCCCCAGATCCCTTTGTACTGCAGTACTTTCCAGTTTCTCGCCATTAAGATAATAACTTGCTCTCTGATTTTTCCTGCCAAAGTGCATAACCTCACATTTTCCAATATTGTATTGCATCTGCCAAATCTCCACCCACTCACCCAGCCTGTCTATATCCCCTTGTAGGTTTTTTATGTCCTCCTCACTTTCTACTTTCTACTTTCCCTCCCATCTTTGTATCATCTGCAAACTTTGATATGTTACACTCGGTCCCCTCCTCCCCCTTATGTCTTCCTTATGGTGTCAGCCATGGCTCAGTGGTAGCACAGTCACCTCTGAGTCAGAAGGTTGTGGGTTCAAGCTTCAAACTGTACATCCTTTCAATGACTGCTTGCTCCCACTTCTGTAACATCACCCACCTCTGCAATTAACTCAGCCCTACCGTGACTGAAAAACTCGTCCACTCGTTTGTCACCTCTAACACAATTTCAACAGTGTTCTATTTGCTCACCTCCCATATTCTACCCTTCATCAAATCCAACTTCTCAAAAACTCAGCTGTCCATATCCTGTCCAACAACAACTCGCCCATCAACCCAATTCTTGTTGACCTATGTTGGTTCCCTGATCCCCAATGCATTGAACTTAAAATCCTTTTTGCTTCATATTGAAATCCATTCATAGAATAATGCCATCCTATTTCTCCAACTTCCTCCCACCTTATATTTCCTCCCGTACCCTCTGGTCCTCCAACTCTTCTTTGGCACGTCCCACTTTCCTTTTGCTTTGCCATTGTTGATAGGGCCTTCAGCTACCTTACACCCACTCTCTGGAAATCACTTCCGAAATCCCTCCACTTCTCCATTTGGAATCTTACAGCACAGAAGGAGGACATTCGGCCCGTCATGGATGTGCAATTTAGTCCCACACCCCAGCTTTTTCCCCATAACCCTGCAAATCAGTTCTTTTCAAATACATATCCGATTGCCTTTTGAAAGTTCCTATGAAATGTGATTCCACCACCCATTCAGGTAATGCTTCCAGATCATAACAGCCCTCTATGTGAAATAATTTCTCCTCCTTTCCCCCTAGCTTTTCTCTCGAAACTAATTTTTCCCACCAAACTTTTGGTCAGACATTAACCGAGGCTTTGGTCACTTCTCCTAACTCTCCCACCATGGTTTGGCGTCCAGTCCTTTACCTCTTTTAATTATTTTCTCTCCCCCTCTGTAAAGCGCCTTCGGACAGTTTCTATGTTGGAGGTGCTACATAAATGCAAGTTTTCGTTGTTGAATGGATTTCGGAGTTGCTGCATCTGCCACACAGAACAAGGGCTGGCTTTTCCTCAGAGGTGCATTCACCACCTGAGGAGGGTGGGGGCAGGAGTGACGCTCATCAGGGCGTAATGTAAGAAACGCGGCAATTTGCGCACAGCAAGGTCCCACAAACAGCAATGTGATAATGACCAGATAATCTGTTTTATTGATGCTATTTGGCTGGGACACTGGGAAAAACACCCCTGATCTACTTCGAAATTGTGGCATGGGATCTTTTTCGTCTACCTTAGATGGCGGATGGGGCCTCGGTTTAACGTCTTAGCGGAAAGAGGGCACCTCCGACAGCGCAGCACTCACTCAGCACTGAGGTGTCAGCGTGGATTATGTGCTCAAGTCTCTGGAGTGGGACCCCACAACCTTCTGACTCTGAGGCGAGAATGCTACTCATGGCTGAGTCACCTCTAAAAATAGGTAAGAGGGCCTTAAGAGAGGAATTTTCTATTAGGCCTTCTCCCGACAACATTCTCCTGTGCTGGGCCGACCTCTACAGCAGTAGGTTTTCCTGCCCGGGTTCCCTTCATTTTCCACAGCTGTGCCATCCAATTTTGGGTGGTATAGTGGAGGAAAATCCAGCCTCAAATCGCCACCCAAAGGCCTTTGCAATTGAGTATTGCTTTTGTGGCTCCTTTTATCAACAACGCCAAAGAAAAGTCATTCATTAAAAGAAAAATACTGTAAGATCCTGACTGCAACACTTCTCCGTATAATTAATCAACGTAGCAATTCCAGTCAATCGGATTTTTACAGTATTAGATTTCCATTTCATATCTGCTTTCTATATCTTTGCATTAATTTTGGCAAAATAATGCTGACAATAAATGACATAGCTAAAGGACATTACTTCACAAACAGCAACGCCAGAACATTATCATGTCATTTGAAACACAGCATAAGAAGTAATATATAAAGAGTAATAAATTATTTTATTCTATTTGTAAACCTTCCCCTTACTGGCTTCGTGCTGTCCTCTTTCAGCTATTAGGGTAGGATAGTCTTGGACATAGAGTTCTCTTATCTGTTGCTTCAAATTGACTGTCACAAGGTGTGCTTTACTGACTGAGATAAGTCCTCCTGTTGATTTTGCTACAAGACACTCCATCTAGTGTCTTGGCTGCAAAACAGCTAAACTCGCCCTTGCATGCTTCAGATATTAATCAGGACTAAGATACAAACTTGGACTCTGAATGAGTTTGAAAGCACTACTATTACAACTCCGAGACAGTCCTAAAATGTTGTCAATTGTAAATAATTATAAAGAACTGATTCACAGTGATTCCTTTTCTCAGCTAGTTTGAAAAATAGCACAGTATCGTGTGGTACAACACTCGACATTAAGTTTATTCAAGTGCAGCTTGTGTTAATTATAGAACATTGGTACTACAAAAGAACATTCAATTAGTACAGCAACAGGAATGAACTTGTTTGCAGTAAACAAGCAGGAAAGTCTAGTAAAGGTACTCATCATCAAATTCACTGACAATCAAAAAGGAGATTCATTTAGAACAGTTGGAAGATTGTTTGCAACCATCGTCAGCCAGAAGTGCCGAGTGGACAATCCACCTCAGCCTCCTCCACCATCACAGATGCCAGTCTTAAGCCAATCTGATTCACTCCGCGTGATATCAAGAAACGGCTGAGTGCACTGGACACAGCAAAGGCGATGGACCCTAACAATGCCTTGGCTGTAGTGCTGAAGACTTGTGCTCCAGAACTCGCTGCGCCTCTAGCCAAGCTGTTCCAGTACAGCTACAACACTGGCATCTACCCGACAAAGTAGAATATTGTCCAGGTATGTCTTGTTCACAAAAAACAGGACAAATCGAACCGGCCAATTACCACCCCATCAGTCTACTCTCAATCATCAGCAAACTGATGGAAGGTGTCGTCGCCAGTGCTATCAAGTGGCACTTTATCACCAATAACCTGCTCATCAATGCCCAACTTGGGTTCCGCCAGGATCACTCAGTCACAGACCTCATTATAGCCTTGGTCCAAACATGGACAAAAGAGCTAAATTCCAGAGGTGAGGTGAGAGTGACTGCCCTTGACATCAAGGCAGTCTTTGACCAAGTGTGGCACCAAGGAGTTGAATTCGAGAGATGAAGTGAGAGTCACTGCCCTTGATATCAAGGCAGCATTTGACCAAGTGTGGCATCAAGGAGCCCCAGTAAAATTGAAGTCAATGGGAATCAGGGGGAAAACTCTCCACTGGCTTGCGTCATACCTAGCACAAAGGAAGATGGTTGTGGTTGTTGGAGGCCAATCATCTCAGCCCCAGGACATCGCTGCAGGAGTTCCTCAGGGCAGCGTTCTAGGCCCAACAATCTTCAGCTGCTTCATCAATGACCTTCCCTCCATCATAAGGTCAGAAGTGGGGATGTTCGCTGATGATTGCACAGTGTTCAGTTCCATTCACAGCTCCTCAGATAATGAAGCAGTCTGTGCCCACAAGCAGCAAGACCTGGACAACATCCAGGCTTAGGCTGATAAGTGGCAAGTAACATTCACACCACACAAGTGCCAGACAATGACCATCTCCAACAAGAGAAAGTCTAACCGCCTCCCCTTGACATTCAATGGCATTACATTGTTGAATTCCCCACCATCAACATCCTGGGGGTCACCATTGACTAGAAACATAATTATACTAACATGCGTACATACATACGAACATACGAATTAGGAGCAGGAGTAGGCCACTCGGCCCTTCGAGCCTGCTCCACCATTCAATAAGATCATGGCTAATCCGATTACTCCACATTCCCGCCTACCCCCGATAACTTTTCACTTCCTTGCTTATCAAGAATCTATCTACCTCTGCCTTAAAAATATTCAAAGACTCTGCTTCCACCGCCCTCTGTGGGAAAAAATTTCTCCTCGTCTCTGTCTTAAATGGACGACCCCTTATTTTTAAACAGTGACCCCTAGTTCTAGATTCTCCCACAAGAGGAAACATCCTCTCCACATCCACCCTGTCCAGACCCCTCAGGATCTTATACGTTTCAATCAAGTCACCTCATACTCTTCTAAACTCCAGTGGATACAAGCCTAGCCTGTCCAACCTTTCCTCATAAGACAACCCGCCCATTCCAGGTATTATTCTAGTAAACCTTCTCTGAACTGCTTCCAATACATTTACATCCTTCCTTAAATAAGGAGACCAATACTGTACACAGTACTCCAGATGTGGTCTCACCAATGCCCTGTATAACTGAAGCATAACCTCCCTACTTTTGTATTCAATTCCCCTCGCAATAAACGATAACATTCTATTAGCTTTCCTAATTACTTGCTGTACCTGCATAGTAACCTTTTGCGATTCATGCACTAGGACACCCAGATCCCTCTGCATCTCAGAGCTCTGCAATCTCTCACCATTTAGATAATATGCTTCTTTTTTATTCTTCCTGCCAAAATGGACAACTTCACAGTTTCCCACATTATACTCCATTTGTCAGATCTTTGCCCACTCACTTAACCTATCTATATCCCTTTGTAGCCTCCTTATGTCCTCTTCACAATTTACTTTCTAATTGGACCAGTCATATAAGTATTGTGGCTACAAGAGGAGGTCAGAAACTAGGTATTCTGTGGCAAGTGACTCACCTTTCCATCACATACAAGGCACAAGTCAGGAGTGTGATGGAATACTCTCCACTTGCCTAGATGTGTGTAGCTCTAACAACACTCAAGAAGCTCAACACCATCCAGGACAAAGTTTGATCGGCACCCCATCCATTCACTCCCTCCGCCACCGGCTCAACTTTTTTTTATTCGTTCTGGGATGTGGGCGTCACTGCAGTGTGTACCATCTACAAGATGCATTGCAGCAACTCGCCAAGGCTTCTTCGACAGCACCTCCCAAACCTGCGACCTCTTCCACCTAGAAGGACAAGGGCAGCAGGCGCATGGGAACACCACCACCTCCAAATTCCCCTCCAAGTCACACACCATCCCGACTTGGAAATATATCACCGTATCTTCATCGTCGCTGGGGCAAAATACTGGAACTCCCTCCCTTACAGCACTGTGGGAGTACCTTCACCACATGGACTGCAGCAGGTTCAAGAAGGCGGCTCACCACCACCTCTTCGAGGGCAATTGGGGATGGGTAATAAATGCTGGCCTTGCCAGTGACGCCCACATCCCATGAATGAATTACAAAAGATAAAATTTGAGGAATTGGTTCTTCGTACTGAGTGTTGTACCACACGATACTGTGCTATGTTTCTTTATATTACCAATGGAGCTCAAACTGAGAAGTAATAATTTTTTGCTGAAAAATATATCAAGCCTTAAGAAAGACTTGCATTTATATAGCATCTTTCATAATCTCAGGAGTTCCAAAACACTTTACAGCCAATAAAGTACTTTTGAAGTATAGTCGCTGCTGTAATGTAGGAAATGAGACAACCAAACGGTGCACAGCAAGCTCCCACAAACAGCAATGTGATAATGACCAGATAATCTGTTTTTTTTTAGTGATGTTGTTTGAGGATAAATGTTGGCCAGGACACCTGTGAGTACTCACCTGCTCTTCTTCAAAATAGTGCCATGGGATCTTTTATGTTCACCTGAGAGAGCAGACGGGCGGTCAGTTTAATGTCTATTCCGAAAGATGGCACCTCTGATAGTGCAGCACTCCCTCTGTACTGCACTGAGGTATTAGCCTGGATTATGTGCTTAAGTCTCTGGAGTGGGGCTTGAAACCACAACCTTCTGACTCAGAGGTGAGTGTGCTACCCACTGAACCACAGCTGACACCTAACTTTAGCTGCTTTGAAATTTCAGGAGCAGGTCAGAAGAAGTGACTAGCTTTCTTTCTTTTTCTATAGATTGTTTTGTACCTGTAACAATGTATAACATCTTGAAAAGTGACATCTGGGGGCTGATTTTCCTCCCCCCACCCCACTTGACCCCAAAGCAAGTTGACTAGTGTGTCTTTGAAAGCCCCCCAACTTGAATAAATCTGAACCCAGCTGAATTTCCAGGTTCAGGTAGATTGCATGGGCTTGTCTTGACCCGGGCAGGACCTGTGAATGGGCGGACACCCTAGATTGAAGGAGGGAAGCTGTGAAAGACTTGCACTATCACAAATTCCTACCGGCTTCTGGACTTTCTGGCAGCCAGATAGTCCCCAACCCTACTGTTCCCCCTTGGCGGCCTACAGACATTTCGAGCTTATCTTACTGGAGGTCTGAAGACGTTGTTAGCAGTTCAATCTGAAGAGGTTGGTGGAAACCTCTAACCTTCGGTTGCTCTGGGCAATCCTTTTGCTGGAAATGTGCCCAGTGGAAATCCCCTAAAAGGGCATGGGAGTCATTTATGTTAACATTCCCATGCCAGGAATGCCTCCGGAGATACACCTCGAGTCCAAAGGGATCAAACACCCAACACAACAGGTCTCCACCTATTTTCCTCATTGGAATGCACCAGAAACAGGCGCAAATGGGACATTCCAATGAGGAAAATCACCCTTTACAGTGTAACATCTGGATCGTAACATTAGCTAGAAGCAAGAGCTTTTTAAAATTTTACTTGTGTTTAGGATGTGGGCGATGCTGGCAAGGCTTCACTTGTTGCTCATCTCTAGTTGCCCTGAGAAGGTGGTGCTGGGCTTCCTCCTGGAACCGCTACAGTACTTGTGGTGATCATGCTCCCACAATGGTGTTGGGTGTGGAGATTGACTCAGCAACAAGCAAGGATATTGACTCTGAAGACCAACGATATATGTCCAAATCAGGTTGGTGCGTGACTTGGAGGTGAACTTCCAGGTCATGGTGTTCTCATGAGGTTGCTGCTCTTATCCTTCTCGGTGGCAGAAGTCACGGGGCTGGGAGATGCTGTCGAAGTTACCTTGGTGAGTTGCCTCAGTGTATTTTGTACATAGTACATACTGCAGCCATAGCCTGCCAGTGGTGGATAGAGAGGTATATATACACACATCTTTTGACTTGGCTCCTGCCTTATATTGTCTAAAACAGTATTATAATAAAGGCAAATGTGATCAGATCAAACAAAATCCCAGTTGAGTTTTGATGTTCCTCTCTTACACTAGCCCAGATATTTAATTCTAGAATTTCTAGACATATTCACATACCTCAGTTTCAAGTCCAGAGCCTATTTTGCCACTTGTTCAATCTAGCATTAAATAAAACACTGACATAGAAATTAACTTGAAGATGTTTGTGTGTTATATACACACTTCCCAAACCCGCGACCTCTTCCACCTAGAAGGACAACGGCATCAGGCACATGGGAACACCGCCACCTGCAAGTTCCCCTCCAAGTCACACACCATCCTGACTTAGAAATATATCGGCCGTTCCTTTATCGTCGCTGGATCAAAATCCTTGAACTCCCCCCCCTAACAGCACTGTGGGAGCACCTTCACCACACGGACTGCAGCAGTTCAAGAAGGCGGCTCACCACCACCTTCTCAAGGGCAATTAGGGATGGGCAATAAATGCTGGCCTTGCCAGCGAAGCCCACATCCCAGGAACAAATAAAAAAAAATATTTATATACTCTGAAGACCAGTTTCAATTTGCACAGCAACAAATGATGTCCAGCTGGCACATTGTCCTTTTTGTTGCTTATACACTTTCTAAATATTGTATTACAGAGCTCTGTACTACAGACAGCTAGTGATCGTAGAAGAATATGGTAGGTGCAGTTTATGAAATAATTGTCTCAACAACACCTGCACTTTAAAGCTATTGATGGCCCCAGTAACGTTTATGTTCAATAATTTTCAAACAATATTTTTTTAATGAAAAGCCATCAATTTATGATCTCAAATGTTGCTTGCTGGTTTTTTTGTTTTGTTTGGTACTCAGGATGTGGGCAATGCCACATTTATTGCCCACCGCTACTTGCCCTGAACCAAATGGTTGGCTAGGCCGCTTCAGAGAGCTTCAAGAGTCAGGTCAGACCAGGCCACCTAAGGGCAACAGTGAACCAGTTGGGTCATGATCATTTATTCTGTTGTCAGCCCATAATTTCACAACTAGCCCAGTACCTTTTACAGTACCATACCAATCCCCGCTACATTATAGAGTGCCAAAGGTGCACCATGGACTATGTTATAATAACGGTACAGAGAATTTGTTCTTTAAAGCTCCATTTATAAACATTTACATGATAATACGCAGTGCAGTTTGTTTTTATTTAATCAGATGTTAAGTTATTGGAGCTATTGAAAAATGAATGTACAGGATAAAGCCTTAGACATCTGTTCAATTCAGGGAAAGTCTCGTTGCCCAGGGCAGACTACACCTCTGTTGTTAGTTCACAGGATGTTACACTGAAAATAGCACTAATATTACAGTAATAAAGCTACTCAATAGAATGCATTTAGTACTTTAATACTAACCCCAAAATACTAAGTAAAACACCAAAAATATATTTTTATGCACAAATATGATATTTGAGCATTAACCTTGTGTTCACCCTGTTGTCCCTTTGCATTCACTGCTCTCCCTTCTTTCCAATTCTCTCCTGTTCTATCTTATTCCATTCTTAAAGAAAAAACTTGCATTTATATAGCGCCTTTCATGGCGACCTCTTCCACCTAGAAGGACAAAAGCAGCAGGCGCTTGGGAACACCACCACCTCCAAGTTCCCCTCCAAGTCACACACTATCCTGACTTAGAAGTATATCGCCGATCCGTCATTGTCGCCAGGTCAAAATCCTGGAACTCCTTCCCTAACAGCACTGTGGGAGTACCTTCACCACACGGACTGCAGCGGTTCAAGGCGGCGGCTCACCACCGCCTTCTCGAGGGCAAGTAGGGATGGGCAATAAATGCTGGCCTTGCCAGCGATGCCCACATCCCATCAGCGAATAAAAAAAAAAATGTCCCAAAGCACTTTACAGCCAACGAAGTACTCTTGAAGTGTAGTCACTGCTGTAATGCAAGGAATCCTTATCCTTTTGTCCTACCTTTTAAGTTTAAAATTATTATTATCCCTTTCTTCTGTCTCAACTGTCCATTTTAGAGGTGGGAGCAACTTTGTTAAAAATATGGTTTTGAAGGCCAGTTTTGAAGCCAATGAAAAACGTTGAAAGCAATCTGAGGTCATAACTTCAAACTTGTCCACAGCCTCTGTCACCCAACACCAGCCAGATGGATCTACTCATCTGCAGCTTTGTAAGAATATTAGAAATGACGGGGACGTTTAAGCTTAACAAACCTGGACTAAAATTCTGGCCTAAAATATTATCTTAAAAGAAAGACTTGGTTTTCTATAGCGCCTCCACAACCTCAGGCTGTCCCAAAGCGCTTTACAGCCATTGAAGTACTGTCACTGTTGTAATGTAGGAAACGCGGCAGCCAATTTGCGCACAGCAAGCTCTCACAACAGCAATGTGATAATGACCAAATAATAAGTTTTTTGTGATGTTGCTTGAGGGATAAATATTGGCCCAAGACACCGGGGATAACTCCCCTGCTCCTCTTCAAAATAGTGCCATGGGATCTTTCACATCCACCTGAGAGAGCAGACGGGACCTCGGTTTAACATCTCATCTGAGCAACAGCACCTCTGACAGTGCAGCACTCCCTCAGTACTGCACTGAAGTATCAGCCTAGATTTTTGTGCTTAAGTCTCACGGAACCCACAACCATTCTGACTCTAGAGGTGAGTAGTGCGACCCTCTGAGCCACAGCTGAAACTCAAAAACATAGAAGCCAAAAGTATGTTATCTGAATGGAGAATGAGAGAAACAGCCTGCTCAAAACTCAGCCATAGCACTGCCATGTCGATCACTGGTAAAAGTTTGCAATGCAGCAGAGGCTTCATTTGCTGAATAGGTTTTGACCTTTATTCGTTCTCTTCCAGATCACTACAAAATTATAAAATGTCCTCTTTTCTAAACTACCAGATTTTTTTCAACCAGTTTCCTATTAATTGTGCTTCATTCCCTTTAATACTGTGAGCCTTAATCATGAGTCTCCTTTTGGGGTAGAAAATTCCAAAATAGTAATATATATTTATACATATTTTTATAATTATACATATTTTAGATAAGGGGTGCACTTTGAACAAAAGGTTTTCCCCCTGGACTTTCCTTCCCCTTTAAGGCTTTAGCTTGGTGGCAGCTTTTTGGAAATAAATGTACTTAAAATCTTGCAGGCATTTCCCATTCTGCGATTGAGATAAATCTCCATTAAGGAGCCGTAAAAGTGACATTTTTATTACAATCATGGTAGTTTCCAACTTTTAAAATTAATTTTTCAGCATTACGGGTAATATTTTTCAGTCTGCAAATATAGACATAGAAGACTGTACTGATACTAGTATAAGTCGCAATCGTGTTAAATATGTGTTAAAGGGAAAGGTTTTGACTTTTCCACCTCATGTTTAATTTGTAACATGTAGTTTCACAATTCGAAAGAATACTCAAGGATTTTGACAGGTATGGGCTTCTGTATGGACTCAGCCGCTACGAGTCAGGTATTATGTGCATTCCAAGAGGAAGCAAATTTAGTGAGTTCACAGGTCTCAAACTCTGGTCTCTTGTGCATCCCCGATTTTCATCGCCCCTCAATTGACGGCTATGCCTTCAGCTATCTGGGCCCTCAGCTCTGGAATTCCCTCCCTAATCTTCTCCACCTCTCTCTCCTCCTTTAAGATGTTCCATAAAACTTAACTCTTTGACCAAGCTTTTGGTCACCTGTGCTAATATCTCCTTAAGTAGCTTGGTATCAAAATTTGTCTGATAACGTTCCTGTGAAGTGCCTTGGGATGTTTTACTATGCCAAAGGCGCGATAGACATTGAAGCAGTGTCCTGGATTTACCTGGATTATCCTATCCTGGGTAGTGACATGAATCTGTCATTCATGACTTATGAAATCATACTGAGTGGCCTGCAGGTGGCGCTGTCCAGGGAGAGTATAAATACTCGGGCACGGGCCCAGCTTGCACAGGACATTCTTAACAGGAACTAGTGAAGGACACAACTAGACCTCCATGTTGTAAAACAGTTGATTAAAGCTTTGTTTAACGCTTAGACCAAGTGCCTAGTAGTTTTCTTACGTTAGGTAGATTGCAAATGGTGTTAGCCGTGGCTCAGTGGGTAACACTCTCGCCTCTGAATCAGAAGATTGATGGGTTTAAGCCCCACTCCAGAGACTTGAGCCCATAATCGAGACTGGCACTTCAATGCAGTATTGAGGGAGCGCTGCACCATTCGCAGTGCTGCCTTTCAGATGAGACATTAAACTGAGGCCCTGTCTGCTCTCTTAGGTGGATGTAACATTTCAAGGAAGAGCAGGGGAGTTCTCCCTGGTGTCCTGACCAAGATTTATCCCTCAAACAACACCACTAAAAAAAAACAGATCATCACACTGCTGTTTGTGGGACCTTGCTGTGTGCAAATTTGCAGCCACGTTTCCTGCATTACAACAGTGACCACACCTTGAAAAACGTAAGTCATTGGCTGTAAAGCGCTTTGGGAGATCCTGAGGTCGTGAAAGGTGCTATATAAATGCAAGTCATTTTTACTGTTGGCCTTTAAGGCTGGATTTGCCTTATCGGTTGTATCGGTTCTGCCTGCCACGATGCTGCACTTACAGCGTTAACCCTGCCAAAGAGCGCCCTTCACAACAGCAGGTACTACAAAGTGTATTTGCTAATGTTCTTGGTTTTTGATGGGATTTTGTTTGACATGCAGTAGGTGGAGTATTTTTTTTCTTTTGAAATCAGTCCTTCAAAGAGCTTTTGATCAACACTAAGGTGTTTTATAAATAGTTCTGGATTCAAAGTTTGCTTGTCATGTACCGTATGAAGTTGTAGGTCTTAGTTTCTGTAAAACAATATACTAATTAACTCACATCAATGTTTAAATGGCTTATGTAACTTTCTGAAATTCAAGGATCTCTCTCCACTCTACCACAAAAAAGCGACTGGCCCCTCAGAGACCCACATCACAACCCACTTTGTCAGCCGTGGCTCAGTGGGTAGCACTCTCGACTCTGCCTCAGAAGGTTATAGATTCAAGCCCCACTCCAGAGACTTGAGCGCATAAGCTCGGCTAACACTCCAGTGCAGTACTGAGGGAGTGCTGCACTGTCAGAGGCGCCGTCTTTCAGAAGAGACGATAAACCGACTGCCCCCTCGGGTGAATGTAAAAGGTCCCACAGCACTATTTTGAAGAAGAGCAGGGGCGTTATCCTTGGTGTCCTGGCCAATTTTTATCCCTCAACCAACATCGCGAAAACAGATGATCTGATCTTTATTTCATTGCTCTTTGTGGGAGCTTGCTGTGTGCAAATTTTCTGCTGTGTTTCCTACATTACAACAGTGACTACACTTCAAAAGTACTTCATGGGCTGTAAACCGCTTTGAGACAAACTGAGGTCACAAAAAGGTGCTATATGTGCGTAAACGGAGTTTTTGCTGAACTTCCATCAAGGCTAAGTTTCACCTACAGAGAGCCTTTTTACGGCCCCCTGAATTCCCTTCCAAGTGGCACAGTTAATGATGCGTTAGGTGTTTCTTCAAACGAAATCTTCAGATTTCTGATTCCTGCCGGTGGTTGGTTGAGCGGGAACTTGCGCCCATCCCACTCTGACCCCAACCCACTTTACCGGTTCAGGGCTGTTTAACTCTTCAGGGTGGGCTCCTGGCAGCAGCTTCGCTTCCTAAGAGGGAGCCCATCTCTGCCAGAAAAGGGGATTGCAGTGCCCGAAGAGAGGGCCCCATTTAAAGCAGTTAGAAGACCCCTTAGCATCAGCACATTGAATGGGGTGAATCTGCGCAGGGGTTCTGCCGCTCGTCCACCATCACTTCAACAGAAGAGCAGTGGAAATTCTGGGTAACGGTTATATGGGAAAACGTGCACTCGTTTACTCAGATGAATTGAAGGAATGTCTCTTTATTTCCAAGCGGGGGAAAAGGAGGTCAAGCTGTGATGTCCAAGGTAGACAAATGAGAAGACTTCTGAGAGGATCTGTCCTCTAATGCTCCTTACAGCAGTCAGCAAGGACTCCTCTGAATGTACATCATCCTGATGGTCTGCTCCATGTAGTTCTGGATCTAGTGGCACGAGGACCACCTCCTCAGCCATGTCAAGCATGGCCTTTCCTGAATAGCAACGTTGTGAAGGTCACAGCAGGGTGTCACTTTTCTGGACACCCGATCAGCAGCAGGATGCAGAACTCCTCCCAACTTGTCCAGGTAGCGAAAGCGCACTTTCAACACCCCCGATGGTCCGCTCCGTCATCAGCCTGGTAGCTGCATGGACTTCATTGCGGCACTCCTCTGCTGCTGCTCGAGGCAGTCTGATTGGGGTCACGTTGCATGGGAGCAGGGGGAATGCTATGTCACCCAGAAGCCATCCGTGGATCTGATTCTCTGCCCTGAAGAGGTCAGGAAGGACCGAATGCCGAAGGATGACGGCGTCATGGGAACCTTCTGCATATCGGCCGTTGTCATGGGGAACCCGCTGCTTGTTGTCACACACTCTGTGGACATTGAGGGTACTGAATCCCTTCTTGTTGAGGTAATTTCAGTGGGTGTTCTGTGGGGGCCCTCAATGCAATGTGGGTGCCATCGATTGCACCCTGAACCTTGGAGAAGCCAGCAACCTCATAGAATTATGTAGCCCTTTCTCTCTGCTGCCTTGCTGAAATTCGAAAGGTTATGATTTGGGCTGCTCTGCTGTAAATGTGCCAATGGCCTGCAAAATGCATGTCCATACTGTTCCCTGGCTGATGTTGCAGAGCACTCCTGTGACTACCTGAAAAGGCCCTGTGCTGTAGAAGTTGAGGGCGGTGGTCATCTTCACAGCCACTGAGAGAACAGTGCAGGTATATGAGCATGGTTGCAGGTCTTCCAGCAGCAGCTCTTAGCAATGCCCTCTTGCCTCTTTGCTGAAGCATATTCTTATGAAGAGCTCCACACCGAGGTCCTCATATGACTTATGCTGTCTGTATATGCTATGGGGGTGGGGGGGGGGGGGGGTTGCGTAATATCTGATGAGCTGCATCCTCCCGGAACAGTACCTGAGTCTCCTTAACTCCATCCTCTACTGCTCCTGCTCCTCCGTAATAATGCCATAGAGTGTTATGCCCATAAGGAAGGCCACTGGATCAGCCACATAAATACTGTGGCTACAAGAGCAGGTCAGAGGCTGGGTATTCTGCGGCGAGTGTCTCACCTCCTGACTCCCCAAAATCTTTCCACCATCTACAAGGCACAAGTCAGGAGTGTGATGGAATATTCTCCACTTGCCTTCATGAGAGCAGCTCCAACAACACTCAAGAAGCTCGACACCATCCAGGACAAAGCAGCCCACTTGATTGGCACCCCATCCACCACCTTAAACATTCACTCCCTCCACCACTGGCGTACCGTGGCTGCAGTGTGTACCATCTACAAGATGCACTGCAGCAACTCGCCAAGGCTTCTTCGGCAGCACCTCCCAAACCCGCAACCTCTTCCACCTAGAAGGACAAGGGCAGCAGGCGCATGGGAACACCACCACCTCCAAATTCCCCTCCAAGTCACACACCATCCTGACTTAGAAGTATATCGCCGTTCCTTCTTCGTTGCTGGGTCAAAATCCTGGAACTCCCTGCCTAACAGCACTGTGGGAGTACCATCACCACACGGACTGCAGCGGTTCAAGAAGGCGGCTCACCGCCACCTTCTCAAGGGCAATTAGGGATGGGCAATAAATGTTGGCCTTGCCAGCGATGCCCACATCCCAGGAATGAATTAAAAAATCTACTCCTGAGATGCCCTGACTCTGGGTGGAAAGTCAAAAATCTGGTAGGTGACTCTGTGAGAGGCAGTCAGAATGACGGGCAGGTCTTGGAAGAAGAAAAGGCGCCCAATAAAAAAGGGTTCGAAAAAAGAACTTTGCCAAACTGCAGTAATCACTCTATAAAGTTTCCACACTCTTCAACCTCTCTAACTCCTCAGTTCCCCCTTGATCAGGTGAGCCCTGGCAGCTGCTGTGCCTCATTTATCTCGGTCGAAGTTACCGAGAATTCAACGGCAGTGCAAAGCCAGGAAACTCAGAGCTGCAGTTGCCGATGGCTCTCACTCTGACGTGTGCAAGTGAGGCCGGTGGGGACTCAGCGGGCGGAACCCGAGAGGCCTCAAAAAGCACCAGGAAACTCGAGGGCAGCGTTTGAAAGATGCACAGGCGGCGGAGACAGCTTCCACTTGAATTCCCTCACTAAAAAAAAGAAGTCCTGCACGATAACAGCAAGTGCTTTTAATTTTTAAGCTCTCATCGTGGTTTTGAAAATTGCAACATCGTTAATCAATCCAGTAGTGTACAGATGTGATGATAGATTTACTACCTCCGTAAATAACGATCTAAGTTGGTTATTTTTCAAAACTAATGCTTAATTAATATGTAATGCATCAGTAGACAACAGAATGTACAGAAGTCATACAATTTTAAATGAATTAGCTCCCACTATCATTAAAGTGCATAAAAGAAACATCAGTTGTACAGTTTCATAAACAATATTACAGTAAACCCAAATAACAGCTTCTAATTGTTTTTCTTCCTTTAATGGTTGGAGCTCCCGCAACATTACTGCACAACAAATAAAATTTGAATCTGGGTCATACTTCAGTATTGTAACGTTATTGTGTCTAGGTTGTAGATGAAGAAACATCTTGCCCAATTATTAAAGCTGATGCTTTAACTTTCAGTTATTAGTTAACTTCCAGAGCTGGATTGCTGCCCGTGTCCTAACTTGCACCAAGTCTCGTTCACCCATCACCCCTGTGCTCGCTGACCTACATTGGCTCCCGGTCCAGTAACACCTCGATTTTAAAATTCTTATCCTTGTTTTCAAATCCCTCCATGGCCTCACCCCTCCCTATCTCTGTAACCTCCTCCAGCCTTACAACCCTCCGAGATCTCTGTGCTCCTTCAATTCTGGCCTATTGCGCATCCCCGATTTTAATCTTTCCATCATTGGCGGCTGTGCCTTCAGCTGCCTAGGCCTTAAGCTTTGCAATTACCTCCCTAAACTTCTCCGCCTCTCTCTCCTCCTTTAAAACGCTCTTTAAAACCTACCTCTTTGGCCAAGTTTTTCGTCAGCTGTTGTAATATCTTCTTATGTGGCTCAGTGTGAAAACTTTGTTTGATAATTGCTCCTGTGAAGCACCTTGGGACATTTTACTACATTAAAGGTGCTATATAAATGGAAGTTTATATTGCTGTTTGTTGCCTATTGATGTAGTGCAGACAGGAGAAGACTGGAACACCTATTCTCTTTCTCTTTCATGTGGAAAATAAATTAACTAGGCATTCATCTCGTTGCTGTTGTTGGAATTTGCTGTGTGCAAAATGGCCATCATATTTGCCTACATTGCAAATTATTACACTTCAATATAATTCACTACACTTCAAGGTAATTTTCTCTGTAAATTGTCATTTCTCCCACAACCAACACCACTAAAAAACAGATTATATGGTAATTTATCCAATTGCTGTTTGTGGGACCATGCTGTACACAAATTGACTGCCATATTTGCCTGTGTTACAACCAACAGTGACTATATTTCAAAAATACTTCATTGGCCATGAAGTGCTTTGGAACATTTTAAGTCATCCTTGGTTCCAAGGGGCTGCCAAAGAAGAAGAGAAGCTTTGGAACACCCTGCTGACATGAAAAGTGTTATAGAAATGCAAGTTTGTTCTTTTTTTTTCTTTCTCTCTTTTTCTCTCTTTCTTTCTTTCAGCCTTTAAGCGCTTCTGAGAAGCATGATTACATTCTACATAAACACAAGCTCAGAAATTCTGTTTGTTTGTCTATGGATGCGTACTTCAATGCAGCAATCATCTGAAGTAATAGGTTCTGTTTTCTTTTGAAAATATCATCTAAAAAGAATGAAAATGCTTTGAAAATGAAAAACATTGCTTTAGAGTCATTAAATAGGTCTGTCCATGATTGGCAGCAGTAAGTGTCAGCTGTGGCTCAGTTGGGAGCACACTCGCTTCTGAATCAGAAGGTTGTGGGTTCAAGTCCCACTCCAGAGACTTGAGCATAAAAATCTAGGCTGACACTCCAGTGCAGTGCTGAGGGAGTGCTGCACTGTTGGAGGTGCTGTTTTTCGGATGAGACATTAAACCGTCGGCCCTGTCTGCTCTCTCAGGTGGACGTAAATGATCCCATGGCACTATTTCGAAAAAGAGCAGGAGAGTTATTCCCAGTGCCCTGGCCAATATTTATCCCTCAATCAACATTACAAAAACAGATTATTTGGTCATTATCATAGTGCTGTTTGTGGGAGCTTGCTGTGTACAGTTGGCTGCTGTGTTTCCTACATTACAACAGTAACTATACTTCAAAAGTACTTCATTGGCTGTAAAGTGCTTTGGGATGTCCTGAGATCGTGAAAGGTGCTATATAAATGCAAGTATTTCTTTAATACTTTATCAGAAAACCTATTTACCCATGCCCTTCATCCCAAAAGTTTTATCCTTATATATTTTTCTGTATTATTCAATTATTTCATTATTTGCATTTCAAAATTTCCCTCCCTCTTTAACCAAATATACTAATTGCTATTCAATATTGTCTCTGTCAATGTTTCTCTTCATTCTTATTTGTTAAATGTGCATTTTTCCTGCACATCGCTCACTATATGATGCACACGGGCAGCATTTCCCCTCTGCCTTCTCTCTGAGAAAAAATATATTTTATGGGTTACATTTCTAATTGCTGCAGGGACATATCTTCCCCCCATTCCCCAGATGAACCTGCGCCCACTCCACCCTCTGCTATTTTTCTCAGACCCTATACATTCCACGGCTCATTAGATGGGCAAGTATAATTTCAAATCAGAATCAACATTTTCTCCCATTATATTATTGGCAAAATGTCTGTTTCTGATACTAAATTCCAGATTTAGTGGGTTACAAAGATGAGGAACTTCAGTTATGCTTAACGACTGAAGAAGCTGGGCTTGTTCTCCTTAGAGCAGAGAAGGTTCAGGGGAGATTTGATCGAGGTGTTCAAAATCATGAAGGATTTTGAATAGAGTAAATGAGGAGAAATTGTTTCCAGTGGCAGAAGGGTCGGTAACCAGAGGACACAGATTTGAAGCGATTAGCAAAAGAACCAGAGGCGACATGAGGAAACTTTTTTACGCAGCAAGTTGTTATGATCTGGAATGCACTGCTTGAAAGGGTGTTTGTGTCGATATGGGTGCGTCCTCATGGGTGCGGAACTTGGCTATCAGTTTCTGCTCGATGATTTTGCGTTGTCGTGTGTCTCGAAGGCCGCCTTGGAGAACGCTTACCCGAAGATCCGAGGCTGAATGTCCTTGACTGCTGAAGTGTTCCCCGACTGGGAGGTAACACTCCTGCCTGGCGATTGTTGCGCGGTGTCCGTTCATACGTTGTCGCAGTGTCTGCATGGTCTCGCCGATGTACCATGCTCATGTACCCATGAAAGGGTGGTGGAAGCAGACTAAATAGTAACTTTCGAAAGGAAATTGGATAAATACTTGAAGGGGAAAGTTTTACAGGGCTATGGGGAAAGAGCGGGGGAATGGGACTCTACCAGAGAGCCGGCACAGGCACGATGGGCCGAATGGCCTTCTTCTGCGCTGTATCATTCTATGATTCTATATTTTGTGATAAACATTAGTATTTGTTGCAAGAACTTCTTTATAGCGTCCTGGAAAGAAATGAATCATTTTAATGATTGAAGATATGACAAATAGCGAGAAGAGAAAGTGAAACCAGCGATCTGATTGGCTGAGACACTGCACATTAATCTACAACAAGCAACTACATTCCCATTGCCTGCCTTATCTTGTGATCGTAATAATGAATATCCCCCACGGGGGACCACAAACTGCTAGCTGCGTGCGCCCTGTGAACTAATCAGCACTTGCTCCTCCATTCTAGCAAAGTGGCAACAACCTGCTCATCATTACCACCCCACCGCACAGCATCCCCTTTCTGCCATCCTTTCACACGCAGACACAAAGTCATAACCCTTGCGGTGCCTGAATTGTCGTAAAATATATATTGCAGCCCCATCGACCTAACGCGCTGAAAAGTAAGTTAAGGCATGCCATTTATGTCAAATGTACACACACAAACACAAGGGCACACTTAAAGGGGACCACTTGATTTTCCCCGCAGTCTTTGTTTACTTGTGGCTCTAACACTCTGTCTGCATTCTGTGGCTTGAAGTGTTTAGTATTCTGTTTCAGAAAGAACTAAATTCCAAAAATGTTTGGCACTAAGAGCGAACATAAACATGATCATAATAATGCGATGTCAATTTGAGGAATGTCAACAAAATCCATGCAGTCTAACGGGCCACTCTACAGTCTCATTCTTTTAGATGGTCGTTTTATTTTACCTTTGCTGACTTAAACTTTTTGGTTTTAAATGTGATCATTCCCACAGCACGTCGTTGAAATATTCCCAAGTTAACACAAAGCCCTTGCTGGAGATGCGACAGGATTTGTTCCAACTGTATTTCAAGAACTAGGAAGCAATCAGCAACATTGCTTAGGGGAAGAATAAAAAAGCAAAATATTATTTAAGTGGAGAGAGACGACAGAATGCTGCGGTACAGAGGGATTTGGGTGTCCTCGTACATCAAACACAAAAAGTTAGCATGCAGGTACAGCAAGTAATTAGGAAGGCAAATGGGATATTGGCCTTTATTGCAAGGGGTATGGAGTATAAAAGTAGGGAAGTCTTGCTACAACTGTACAGGGCGTTGGTGAGACCACACCTGGAGTACTGCACACAGTTTTGGTCTCCTTATTTAAGGAAGGATATACTTGCATTGGAGGCAGTTCAAAGAAGGTTCACTAGGTTGATCCCTGAGTTGAAGGGGTTGTCTTATGAGGAAAGGTTGAGCAGGTTGGGCCTATACTCATTGGAGTTTAGAAGCTTGTAATTTCAAATAAATCTGTTGGACTATAACCTGGTGTTGTGCAACTTCTCATTTTTGTCCACCCCAGTCCAACACCGGCATCTCCGCATCATGAGTTTAGAAGAATGAGAGGTGACCTTATTGAAACATATAAGATTCTGAGGGGGGCTTGACAGGGTAGCTGCAGAGAGGATGTTTCCCCTCGTGGGGGAATCGAGAACTAGGGGGCATAGTTTCAGAATAAGGGGTCGTCCATTTAAAACGGAGATGTGGAGGAATTTCTTCTCTCAGAGGGTTGTGAATCTTTGGAATTCTCTACCCCAGAGAGTTGTGGAGGCGGAGTCATTGAATATATTCAAGGCGGAGATAGACAGATATTTAAGCTACAGGGGAGTGGAGGGTTATGGGGAGCGGGCAGTAAAGTGGAGTTGAGGCCAAGATCAGATCAGCCACGATCTTATTGAATGGCGGAGCAGGCTCGAGGGGCCGAATGGCCGACTCCTGTTCCTATTTCTTCTGTTCTTATGTTGCCACCTCTGGCTGGATCTAGTCCTGGAGGTTCCATCACATGACCTCCCACCGTCAACTGCCCCGCCCCAATCAGACAGCCTCCACCCCTCCCCCATCTCCAATATTCTAATAACTAATAATAACAACAACAACAACTTGTATTTGTTTGTATTATATTTATATAATAAATGAAAGTGTTCAAAAAAATGAGGAGCAACACAACAAAAATGTTGTTACTTGTACTTCTTGCAATTTAGTACACTGTATTCGCTGCTCACGGTGCGGTCTCCTCTATATTGGGGAGACCAAACGCAGATTGGGTGACCGCTTTGCGGAACACCTCCGTTCAGTCCGTAAGGGTGACCCCGAGCTTCCGGTCGCCTGTCACTTTAATTCTCCGCTCCACTCCCACTCTGACCTCTCTGTCCTCGGCCTCTTACACTGTTCCAATGAAGCTCAACGTAAGCTCGAGGAACAGCACCTCATCTTTCGATTAGGCACTTTACAACCTTCTGGACTCAACATTGAGTTCAATAATTTCAGACCATAACCTCTGCCCCCATCCTTTTTTCTCCATTTTTATTTCTCTCTCACATGGCAGCTGTCGATCATTCTGCCAGTGCCATTTATACTTCATCTAGAGTCATCTTTTGTTTCTTAACTTGTCCCATTACCATCTCCTTTTGCCTTGCACCATCATCCCTTTTGTCTCTTAATCTCTACTGCCTTCCATCCTATCACAGACCTTCCCTTTTGTTCTTTCCTCCCCTTCCCCCTTTCCCTGTCCCTACACTTGCTTAAAAACCTGTTCCATCTCCAACTTTTTCCAGTTCTGACGAAGGGTCATCGACCTGAAACGTTAACGCTGTTTCTCTCTCCACAGATGCTGCCTGACCTGCTGAGTATTTCCAACGTTTTCTGTTTATATTTCAGATTTCCAGCATCTGCAGTATTTTGCTTTTGTAAAAATGTTTTTAGCGCCCCTATGATTTTTCACCCAGGGTTTGCTTGCAGCCGTGTCCAGGAGATCAATCTTCAATTCCTGGAGACTCCGGGACATCCTGGAGGGTTGGCAATCCCTAACATTGCTGACTCAAGCATTCACGTGAACAATTCGGGTGTCAATTCTGCAGTATGCCAGCAGCCGCCTGTGCCAGCCCGATCCGAATCCCTCTTACCAACACTGTGGTCACATTGAAAGATTCTCCGAGCCTCACTGCTAGTTTAACCACTAAATGTCAGAACTCATTCACACCGCCCCAGCGAAATGGCTCGCTGGGCCTGGCCTGGATAAGTGGTGGGCTTTTCCCTATTCAGTTGCAATGTAACGTGATATAAAACAACCTCCCGATCCTCTGTCTGGCTGCATGCCAAGAAAGCTGAAGCCAGAAGTGCCTCTAGCAGCTGCTCGACACTAAATCATGGGCATGCATCAGAAATTCTACATCCCCGTGCTGCACTAAGATAAGAGCTTTACCAATTTGCTTACACTAAACCTGGAAAATCAACCAGTGTATTCTCTGTGCAAAGCAATACAATACACACAGGAAGCTTCTAGGAAGGCAAGACGATGGGATGAAGATGTTCATGCAACAACAGGGGCTAATCCTAATGTGGCAGCCCTTCCCAATCCACTGTGATTCACCGGTACTGTTTGCTGTCTGGCTTTATTTTACTAACATTAATCCACTTTACATTTCCTTTGAGCTCAAACCTCTGATGTTGATATTGGCAGACTCAACAACAGCAATTTAACCTTTTAGCCCCCGAATACAGAATTGTCTTTGTACTTTTCCGTCGCACAAACATGCTCTCTATCACCTATACAAGAATAAAAGAGAGCAAGAGAGGAAAAAAACACAATCATCATTAATGGCATTGTTTGAAATAAAAACGTCAGGATTTGAACCCTGTCATTTTGTTTCTTTTGCAGGCACGCAGAAGTCTCTCGCGGTTGCGAGTTCAAACAGTTAGCTACTGTTCAAAAAAGAATCATGCAATCAAATATATTCTTACATGTATGGTGCGTTTACACTTTGGCAAAGCATTTGAAGACAAGAAACTTGGAAACTTTGTGGATCCCGGGTAGACTTCTAGGAGACAAAACTTAAGGGAGTCACACTTTTTTATTCCGTGGTGTACAGTTCTTATTTTGGAGAAATTCATTTCACCTTCTTTGCTCCTCATTTTGTTTGTTAATTATTTACAGAGTGGGGAAGTATTTGGGCATCGTTAGGGGAGATATCCATTAGGAGATCCTGGCACTCATGAGGAGCACATTTGAGAACACTGAGACAAGCACTAAGCCCATGACTTTCTGTCTATTAAAGTTAAATGGCTGTAAAATGAGAGTCTGTGGGTGCATAATTTCCTGATCTGTGCTTCCCTTCTGTGCTGGGAGCAGAAATTCTCCCTTATCTTTTTTAACACAATGTTATTTTGAAGTTCTTTTCATTCAGGTGTCACCTGTGACACAGTGGGTAGCACTCTCGCCTCTGATTCACAAAGGCTGTGAGGTCCAGCCCCACTCCAGAGATTTGAGCACAAAAATCTAGTCTGACACTCCATTGCAGTACTGAGGGAATGCTGCACTGTTTGAAAGATCCCATGGCGCTATTTGGAAGAAGAGCAGGGGAGTTTTCCCTGGTGTCCTAACCAATGCTTATCCCTCAACCAACATTAAAAACAGAGATGATTTGATCATTATCGCATGGCTGATTGTGGGACCTCGCTGTGTGCAAATTGGCTGCTGCATTTCCAACATCACAATATTGATTACGCTTCAAAAAAAAAAGTAGTTCATTGGCTGTAAAGTGCTTTGGTACATCCTGAGGTTGTGAAAGTCTTTCTTTCTTTCTTTCCTCATAAGATAGAAAATAACAACAACTTGCATTTATATAGTGCCTTTAACATGGACACCGAGCCACATAAGGAGATATTGGGAGAGATTACTAAAAGCTTGCTTAAAGAGGTAGGTTTTAAGGTGTGTCTCAAAGGAGGAAAGAGAGGTGGAGAGGTTTAGGGAGGGAATTCCAGAGCCTAGGCAGCTGGAGACATGACTGCCAATGGTGGAGCGATTAAAATCGGAACTGCGCAAGAAGCCAGAATTGGAGGGTTGGAGGAGGTTACAGAGAAAGGGAGCGGCGAGCACCTGGAGGGATTTAAAAACAAGAATAAGAATTTTAAAATTGAGGCGTTGTGAGCACCAGGTGATGGGTGAGCGGGACTTGGTGCGAGTTAGGATACGGGCAGCAGAGTTTTGGATGAGCTCAAGTTTATGGAGGGTGGAAGATGGGAGGCCGGCCAGGAGAGCATTGGAATAGTCAAGTCTAGAGGACGAGGGTTTCAGCAGCAGATGAGCTGAGGCAGGGGCGGAGATAGGCGATGTTACGGAGGTGGAAATAGGCGGTCTTAGTGATGGAGCAGATATGTGGTCGGAAGCTCATCTCAGGGTCAAATACGACACCAAGGTTGCGAACAAAGAGTGGCAACAGACATGCTGTTCTGCAATGTAAACGTTGATCTCTCTCTCTCTGACCTATCTAATTTTCTCTGACAGGATACTCAATTTTAATAAGCCAATGCTGAGAAATATTTTCTCAAATTAAATTATCAGGGCAAGGGAAAGTTAAATACTTGACTCTTAAACTCCAAAGGTGCTGCTAATCAAATAGTTATACAAATACAATCCACAAGGTGCTTGTATACAAATTGAATGACTTTGCCTCTCCTTCAGACACCTGGCCCAACAAACGTCTACATCCTGGATAATTTTGTTTTGATCGTGCATCAAAACAAGCTAGGCTATTTTCTGAGTGCACCTGGCTTTTAACCCTCTTATGCACCATAACAGACAGAAAGGAGCTAATATCGAGATACATTCAGGACAAAAATGCTTCCTTTTAATCACAATCTCAATGTTCACCAATTCGGGAGTGCCATGAATTAATTGCATTGGCCTCTACATCCAATTCTCTGATCTTGTTCCCGTCCAGTGA
Organism: Squalus acanthias; assembly: GCA_030390025.1. Classification (NCBI taxonomy): domain Eukaryota; kingdom Metazoa; phylum Chordata; class Chondrichthyes; order Squaliformes; family Squalidae; genus Squalus; species Squalus acanthias. Next base: position 15,624,682 of record CM059434.1, on the reverse strand, counting down.
GCCTCTAAGCCAGGAGTGAAGCTTTGCAATTTTATTGTGCTCATGACCTACATTGGCTCCCGGTCCTCTAACAACTCCAATTTAAAATTCTCATCCTTGTGTTCAAATCCCTCCATGGCTTTGCCCCTCCTTATCTCTGTAACCTTCTCCAGTTCTACGTCCATCTGATAACTCTGCGTACCTCCAATTCTCTGGCCTCTTGCGCATCCCCCACTTCCTTCGCCCCACCGTTGGTGGCCGTGCCTCCAGCTGCCTAGGCCCTATGCTCTGGAATTCCATCCCTAAACCTCTCCACCTCTTTCTCCTCCTTTAAGATGCACCTTAAAACCTACCTCTTTGACCACCTGTCCTAATGTCTCGAAGTTCAGCTCGTTGTCAAATTTATGACTAATTACGCTCCTGTGAAGCACCTTGGGACATTTTACTACGTTAACGATGCTATGTAAATGCAAGTTGTTGTTGTTACTGCATAGTTGGCAGCCCTCTCAACCCTGAGTCAAGCCCCACTCCAGGAAATGGCACATAATCTAGCGTGACACACCACTGCAGCATTGAGGGAGTGCTGCATTGTTGGAGGTGTCGTCCCTTAGATGACATCAAACGGAGGCCGCCATCCTACGACACAATTCGGGACAAAGTCGGGAGCTTTCCTAGTGTCTGATCAAAATTCTTCCCTCAACCAAGTCTTTCTTTCTTTCAACCAACACCACAAAATAGAATGAACTGGTCATTCATCTCATTGGCATTTGCGGGATCTTAGGTGAAAAATGACTGCTGCTTTTCCCCACCTAACAACAGTCGCTTTACTCCATAGAAGTGCTATGGAGTGTTTTGGGGCACGTCTGAGAGATGTGATTGAGTGCTATATAAAGTCCTTTTTCTAAACTAATCACCTGAAAAGTGCTGGGATTTTTGGCATGCTACCCTTTGATTTCCATGGAAAAAGGTTATCTACTCTTTTTCAGCCAAGATGCAACCTGGAGATCCTTATTTGCAATGATAATTTGCAACTATTAGACTATCATGAGTTGATGTGTGAGGCAAAGAATTGGTATATAATTCATGGAGAATTCATTTTCTGTAGCAATGCAACTTGGTCCACTATTTTTCCTTTTTACCTTTTGTAAAATGTTTGAGAAAATGTTTTAAATAATTGGGAATTAATTACTGCCTGAAAAATATTTAATCGAATCCTATCTTTGATAATTAACATCCGTTGTATATCAAGCCTAATCCTGGTTATACAAGCCACTTAGGGCGAGAAATTGGGTACCTTTGCGCCTCCCGTTAGCGCCTCCGGGGGCAATAACGGGGCGCTAACCACTTACCGCCCGGGCACGGCGAGAATATCGCCTCCCGCTAAATTCGGCGGGAGGTTTGCGGCGGCGGTATGGCGTTGCGCCCCGATCTCCGTCGCCCGAAGATCGTGACGTCATCGCCGTGCGCATCGCCCGGGAGCCGAACGTCGGTCCCGCCCCCTGCAGCATCGCCGGGCGACAACACCGGCAGCTGCAGGAGGCATTCATCGGGAGGCGCTTCTGGGGCGATACTTAAAGGCGAGGTGGCCGAGGTAGGGAAAAAAAAAATTAAATGCTCATTTTCTGTTTTTTTCCCCTTTTTTCCCCAGCGCTCGATCAGCCCGGCTCTCCGCTGCAGTGCATCGGGCTGATCGGGCCGGATCACGGCTGCCGTCAGGGACCAGGTAAGTTTTCTCCTTGTGGAGCCTGCAGCGATGGCCCTTTCCTTTAAGGGAGGGGAGGAGCCTTCCAACACGGCAGCGCTGCACGGCCCAGTGCTCAGCGCTGCTCACCTACCACCCCGCCTGCTGCCTGTTGCGCTCCAGGAATGAAGCGAAGTGCTTGATTTAGCGCTCCACTTCCTTCCTGGAGCGCAAAACCGAATTTTTTTTAAGTTGAGAAACATTAGCGCCTGGCACTACTTTTTTCAACTTTTAAAAGTTAGTGCCCCAAATAAATTTCTCCCCCTATGAATCATAGAATTCATGATGCGGAGATGCTGGTGTTGGACTGGGGTGGACAAAAGTGAGAAGTCACACAACACCAGGTTATAGTCCAACAGCTTTATTTGAAATCACAAGCTTTCGGAGCGCTGCTCCTTCGTCAGGTGAAGTGACGAAGGAGCAGCCGCTCCGAAAGCTTGTGATTTCAAATAAACCTGTTGGACTATAACCTGGAATCATAGAATTGTACAGCACAGAAGGAGTCCATTTAACCTGTCACTCCTCTGTCAACTCTCTGAAAGAGCTGTCCATTCTTCTGCCTGTTCCCTGTACCCCTTTATATTCATCTTTTACCTTAGTTTTTTGCCAATTGAAGACTGGACTGATCCGACTTTACATTGAAATGTGGTTTCCAGTTGCTACTGGATTGCCAGTGGTGAACTGGTCTAGCTCCACTTTTTAGTGTGTTCGCAGTGGCTCAGTGGTAGCACTCTCACCTATGAATCAGAAGGTTGTGAAGTTCAAATCCAACTCCAGAGACTTGAGCAGAAAATTTAGGCTAACACTCCAATGCAGTACTGAGCGAGTGCTGCATTGTCGGAAGAGCTGTCTTTCGGATAAATACTTCATTGGCTGTAAAGTGTGTTGGGACCTCCTGAGGTTGTGAAAGGTGCTGTAAAAATGCAATTCTTTCTTTCTTCATAAGCTAGAAAATAACAAACTGGAACAGTTCCAGTTCTGTCTGGTTACAGAATGTCACAACATGGCACAATGCATTCAGCCAGCGGCCAAATGCTGAACTAACCAGAGAGAAACCTAAGCATTGTGCGGGAACTATTTGTTCTGGTATGGCGCAGGAATGAACCTAGGTGATCAAACTGTATCTAAAGGAGGAGATTCTGGGCAATTAAAGAGCCATTCCAGTTCCAAAAGCCACAAAGTATAACTTCCAGTCTAAGCTGGTAACTGTGGGAAGGTCTGTTTCAGTTGCCTGTGCGAATCTTAAGCAAACAGACAGCAACCTATCTCTGAAGTATCTGGCTTACACTCCATAAGCAGAAGAAAAGTCAACAGTGCATCAAAAGCCCGTTGATTGCAGGCCTCACACTTTGAGCTGGCTTGACCTCGCAAGCTATGTACGAGATTTCTCGGATTTCGCTAATTGACCAGCAGATTCTTTGTGCTTTAAAATGACATCCACATCGATCAGCACTAAAACACCCGGACATCGTTCAGTCAACCTCCACCCTGTCATCAGTCTTGTCCTACAAGGTGCTGCTCTCCCCAATTGCATGGGAGAGTAACAGCGGCAACATGGCATAACCAGAATGCAAGTTTTATTTTTCTGTGGAAAGGGATGGAATACAATGTGTGGCACATTCCTTGCATAACTTCCCATTTTCATGGACTATTAGTGTTAAAGGAATGAGTGTGTTCTGGCACTTAGCCGGGGATTTTATTCCCCTTAAAAAGTTGGTCAGTGGTGTGGTCAGTGATTCAATACGGCCAGTCAGTTATTGTGTGGAGATGCAGAAAGCACACATCAAGGAATCAACCCTTTCAGTACCTTAGGACCTTGGCAGCTTTTGAATATTCCTCACGTTTTCTGTCACAAATCTGCAAGAGGACACCAGATATTGAAAATTAAAACAGGAACGCTGAACCGGTCCTGAGAATGTTTCTAAAATGCACATTCTTTTTAATTACACCACGTTTAAAATAAGCTACTGTCTCCTCGAAACACTGTAAAAATTCAGTCCAGCCACATGTGGAGGAGCGTTTCATAGCTTTGCACGATTGGGGTAGATCTTGGCTTTGTGCGATAGTGTAAAGCGGGCGACAGCGAGTCGGCAGCCCGTTGTACATCTCTCCCCATTTTGTATTTCCATTGTCTTCAATGGAGAGAGGTACAACGGGCTGCAGATTCGCTGTCGCCCAGCTTTACACTATCGCACAGAGTCAAGATGTATTGAAACACACTCCACAAGGTATAATTATTTGAGGGAGAATGGTCTCCAACATAAAGTGTGATGTGAAATATTAGTTAAATTTCTTTTTACTTTAAGAAGAATGAATGAAAGAAAAGCATTTATATAGCACTACCTCAGGACACCCCAAAGCACTTCACAGACCCTTGAACTACTTTTGAATTGCAGTCATTGTTGTTACATAGGCAAACAGGGCAGCCAATTTGCAAACAGCAAGTTCCTGCAAGCAGCTTTTGGGATGAAGGTACAGTTAATCAGTTTTTGGTGGATTGAGGGACAGCTGGAGAACTCCCCGCTCTTCTTCAAAACACTGCCACGGGGCTTTCTGCATCCACCGTTTCACATCTCCTCTTGAAAGACGGCACCTCCGACAGTGCAGCGCTCACCTCGGTACTGCACTGAAGCGTTAGCCTAGACTATGTCCTCAAGTCTCTACAGGGAGACTCAATCCCATCATTTTCCGATTCAGAGGTGAGAGTGCTACCACTGAGCCACAGCTGCCCCTTTAGTCCAGATACACTGCTGTGATCTGCAAAGACTTATTAACATGTAGGAATGCCAAGTCCTTTGAACCATGGACACCTCATGTTCAGTTCCAAATCCACTGGCAAGAAGGATGCGATTAAAACCAGGAGTGATAACAGATGACAAACATTAAAATAATTACAATTCTTGCTTCCTGTAATCTGAAGTGTGGGGGTGTGTTTGGAGATGTTAGTCATTGGGGGTTTTTGAACAACAGCACTGCAATCTCTTTTCAGTTTTTATTTACACCCATTCAGTATTGGGTTCTCTGCTTGTTCACACACAGTTAAAAAGCACAATTGTCATCAAACAAACAAAATGGAAAAGCAGCAGCACTGAACAGGATTATTCCACAGGTTTAGGAAAATGCAACATATTCATCAGTTCTTCGACTGGATAACCAACAGAGTATTGAACTCCACTCTTAATCATTATCTAGTCAGCCCTGCACTCTTGGACGTTTGGCAGCCATGGCTCAGTGGGTAGCACTCTCGCCTCTGAGTCACAAGATTCTGGGTTCAAACCCCACTCCAGAGGCTTGAACACAAAATCTCAGATGAGATGTTAAACCGGGGCCCCATCTCAGTTGGATGTAAAAGATCCCTTGGCACTCTTTTGAAGAAGAGCAGGGGAGTTCTCCCCGGTGTCCTGGCCAATATTTATCCCTCAACCAATGTCACTAAAACAGATTATCTGGTTGTTATCTCAGTGCTGTTTGTGGGACCTTGCTGAGTGCAAATTGGCTGCTGCGTTTCCTACATTAGAACAGTGATTACAGTTCAAAAAGTGGCTGTAAAGCACTTTGGGACATCCTGAGGTCATGAAATGCACTATAGAATTGCAAGTCTCTTTTTCCTTCTTTCTATTTGTTCCCGGGTAGGATGGGGCTCAGGTTTGACGCGTTCCACAGTTAAATATCCTAACAACACTCACCGTCAAAGCTCCCGCGTGAAAGGTGACTATTTGGTCAGGGGCTTGCTTGTCCCTGCGGAAACGCACCCCCGGCGAAAGGCACTGCTGTCGGAGCGCAACAGCCATAAGGGGATTAAATAGGGGGAAGGGGAGTAGGAAGTCCTACAATAATGTTTGTGTGACAAAGATTTGCAGAACTGAGCTCACAGGAAGCAACCCCGCTTAAAAAACACTGACTAACGTTTCACTTCAAACGTTTTGTCTGATAGCCTGTCATTAAACGTATGACTACTAATCCAATTTTAGATTCAAAATCTAAAATGCCCACACTCAGTTTAAAAAAAAAGACATTTGTTACTGTTAAATCGGCTTGTATACCAGACACATGTGTCATGTGTGGTTGACTGGGGGGTGGGTGTTGCATCAGATATACAGTGCGTCTGTCTGCGGTGATTAAGCATGGTTTAATCTGTGCTTCAGGAGCCACGGTGTAGTTATGTGCATGGATCACGCACAAGGCAACAAAAAAAATGACATTGGTTTGGAGTGTGTCAGGTAATGCACTGGTGATCACTGTAGCAGTCCAGACAGTTTAATGCAAATTACTTTGGTGGTAAACATTCATCACCAAAGTATGCAGCTACCCAGACAGTTCTGTTTTATTTTTCCTGGCCTCCAGGTTGATTCAAAGTTCTAACCTCAGACTGCACGCAGTTCTTCCTTCTCCGAGATGTCACTGGAGAGCAAACCTGAAATGTAGGGCTCTCTTACATTTGTCACATTAAGAGTAGGGAGTTTGATGAATCTTTAAGAAATTGATCACAAATATCTTTATGATTATATGTATTTTTGAACTGAAAGTCTTCCCCTTGCTCGTCCCTTCCTTTAAGTAAAATAACAAATTAGATAGCGCTGCCGTGCAGAGTGCGCATTATAGCGTAGACCTGTTCTAGGAAGCTCTTTGATATTTAACATGATTGCTCTGTCAACCATGGGGGTCACAAAGTACTTGTGTTGACAGCAAGTCGAAAAAATTACATAGTAGTCAAAGTGTTTCCCAATGCAAAACACCATCCCCATCAGTAACCACAGCAAACCATTAATGTCAACACTGCCACACAATAAAGGGCATTATATTCACAGAAAAGTCTTCTTCTTCTTAGGCAGTCCCTCGGAACCGAGGATGACTTGCTTCCACATTAAAAATGAGTACGCAGGTGACCTACAGTCTCTGTCACAGGTGGGGCAGACGGTGGTTGAAGGGGCGGGTGGGTGGGGTGCTTGGGTTGACGTGCGCTCCTTGCGCTGCCTGTACTTGGCTTCCGCTTGCTCCCGGCGAAGAGACTCAAGGTGTTTGGCACCTTCCCGGATGCTTCCCCTCCACTTTGTGCGGTCTTGGGCCAGGAATTCCCAGGTGTCGGTGGGGATGTTGCACTTTTTCAAGGAGGCTTTGAGGGTGTCCTTGAAGCGTTTCCCCTGCCCACCTGGGGCTCTCTTGCTGTGCCGGAGCTCCGAGTAGAGCGCTTGTTTTGGGAGTCTCGTATCGGGCATGCGGACAATGTGACCCGTCCATCGGAGCTGATCGAGCGTGGTCAAAGCTTCGATGCTGGGGATGTTGGCCTGAGCGAGAACACTGATGTTGGTTCACCTATCCTGCCAATGGATTTGCAGGATCTTGCGGAGACAGCGTTGGTGGTACCTCTCCAGTGCTTTGAGGTGCCTGCTGTACATGGTCCATGTCTCTGAGGCATACAGCAGGGCGGGTATCACTGCTGCTCTGTAGACCATGAGCTTGGTGCCGGGTTTGAGGTCCTGGTCTTCAAACACTCTCTTCCTCAGTCGAAAAGTGTGTGGTAAATTGCTCCCAGTTCAGCATCAGTGAATACACGGAGTGTTTTGAACTTTCGCCGATGGTACAAAGCAGGCGATATTGGATGGGACGGCCATTATACGCCTTGAAGTCACTGCCAAGGAAAATTGGGTGGGTTGTATAATGAGCGTCCCATCCGACATCGCCTGTAAAAATTACCCCCACAAGTTTTATAGACCGAGGCATCCTCCACTGCATGTTGGCCATCACTGACTGGTTGGAAGTCAGTTACGTGGATAGACTGGAGAAGCTGGGGTCGTTCTCCTTAGAGGGGAGATGGCCGAGAGGAGATTTGATAGAGGTGTTCGAAATCACGAAGGGTTTAGATAGAGTAAATGAAGAGAAATAAAGTGGCAGAAGGGTTGATAATCAGCGGCCACAGATTTAAGGTGATTGGCAAAAGAACCAGAGGTGACAGGAGGGAAAACATTTTTACGCAACGAGTGGTTAGGATTTGGAACGCTCTGCCTGATAAGGTGGTGGAAACAGAATCAATAGTAGCTTTCAAAAGGGAATTGGATAAATACTTGAAGGAGAAAAAGATTACAAGGATATGGGGAAAGAGCGGGGGGAGTGGGACTAACTGGATCGCTCTTTGAAAGAGCCGGCACAGACTCGATGGGCCGAGTGGCCTCCTTCTATGCTGTACTATTCTATGATTCTATGTGGGGAAGGAAGGCATGGTTCGTTTTACTGCTGTTTTAGTGGACTGCATTAAGCAATACCAAGTTTTGCCCATATGGAGTCACTTGTGGCCATTCCAATTTTTTAAAAAGTTATTTGTAACACACTTTTCCCTTGCATTTTATTTTCATGAGGTAAAGATTGCGAGGGTTTACTGCTGGTGTGGTGTCTTGCTAGACACAAGTGGGGAGGTGGAGGGGGCTTCGAGATAATTCTGGACCCTGTGCTTACGTCTAGTGAGACTCAGCTTCAGCAACCAAACTTCGCAATCTCTAATTGCTCGTATCTCGGGTTTTTGCAATGCTATTCCTACTGTACCAATTGTGAACGGTAAAGGCATTGTGGAGTCTTGTTGAATGGATTTGCTACGTTTTACCCAAATGCTCAGTGGAGCCTAACCCACAATTGTTTTCTGAAATAATTGAGTCCACTGTCAGCACTGGTTAGGAGTGCACACAGCCAACGATCTCACTGGGCTCACAGCGCCCCACTCGCATATTCATTTAGGGACAGGCCCTGACCTCAGATTTCGGCTGCGTTCACCACTACAAGTATAGTATCAGCACAAAGCAGTTTTGTTTCACACTGACACTATGGTCGTAGTGTGAATGCAGCCTAAATGATACGTAGGAGTCCTCAGGAAAGATCTTGTCAGTATTTTTTTAAAGAAACTAAATAGCTGAGAGTAATCTTAAGGATAAATACCTACACCTCCAAGTACCTATCCCTAGACTAGTCTACCTCTTAAATAAACTCACAGCCACCCCTCAAAAAAAAGCTGTTTCATTAATTAGTCAAAGAGCTGATGTACATCTGTAGCTCCGCAACTAATAATAAAGTTAAAATGCTGCTTTGTGTTCAATGTTAAACACGCCACCACTATAAAGCCTGTCTTGACTGCTTTGCGTTAGGCCTTTATTTCCCGACAGCAGCTGATACATACTTGCCAACATATCCAATCCTGATGAAGTCCGTTGTAGAACTGAGAGTGGGAGAGGCTGTGACAGCAACCAGTGTGGCTGCTGACAGGGCTACAGGGAAAGGCTGGGGTGGTGGTGTTTGGGGGGAAGGGATGGGGAATTAAAATAAGTCCGAGAGCTGTAAGCAGAGATTAAACCGCCGAATGCAAACAGAAGATAATCGAGGCAGACTGCTGGTACCGCAAGAGAACGAAGAACAGGAAATGAAATGGCAGAGGGACAACACACAAGTAAAGGCGAGGAGAGTGCAGCTTAGGAAGTTGCTAAGGGATTGAGAGACGAAAAGAAGATCCTTGGTTTCTGCAGTTGACATCTGTGTTAAGTGTTGAAATGAGATTGAAGATTTGAACACAGAGGCTTCGTGTAAGCAGAGAATATGTTGTGAGCAATAATGAGACATTATCAACATCTCAACAGAAAGAAAGAACTCCCATTTTTATAGCGCCTTTCACGACCACGGGTCGTTCCAGAGCACTTCACAGCCAATGAAGTACTTTTGAAGTATAGTCCCTGTTGTAATGTAGGAAACGCAGCAGCCAATTTGCACACAGCATGATCCCACAAACGACAATGAGATAATGACCAGATAATCTGTTATAGTGATGTTGGTTTGAGAGGTACATATTGGCTAGGACACCGGGGATAACTCCACAACCCTTTTTCAAAATAGTGCCATGGGATCTTTAACGTCCACCTGAGAGGGCAGATGGGGACCTCGGTTTAACACCTCATCCAAAAGACAGCACCTCCAACAGTGCAGCACTCCCTCAGTATTGCACTGGAGTGTCAGCCTAGATTTTGTGCTCAAGTATCTGGAGTGGGGCTTGAACCCATAACCTATTGACTCAGGCGAGAGTACCAACTGAGCCACACTGATACAAGTGAAGATGATGGGGTGACTCATGAGAGATCATGTTGCAAGCAAGTGAGAGCGGATAGATATGTCCAACTGTGGCTCATGACATTTTCTATTGATACTAGTGGTCAGAACTCATGTTTGTTTCGAAAAATAATGTGTAGTTATTTACACAGCACATCTGAATGAACCGCCTGACTCCCCAAAGCCTTTCCACTATCTACAAGTCGCAAGTCAGGAGTGTGATGGAATACTCTCCACTTGCCTGGATGAGTGCAGCTCCAACAACACTCAAGAAGCTCAACACCATCCAGGACAAAGCAGCCCGCTTGATTGGCACCCCATCCACCACCTTAAACATCCACTCCCTCCACCACTGGTGCACCATGGCTGCAGTGTGTACCATCTACAAGATGCACTGCAGCAACTCGCCAAGGCTTCTTCGGCAGCATCTACCAAACCCGCGACCTCTTCCACCTAGAAGGACAAGGGCAGCAGGCGCATGGGAACACCACCACCTCCAAGTTCCCCTCCAAGTCACACACCATCCTGACTTGGAAATATATCGCCGTTCCTTCATCGTCGCTGGGTCAAAATCCTGTAACTACCTCCCTAATTGCACTGTGGGAGTACCTTCACCTCACGGACTGCAGCAGTCCAAGAAGGTGGCTCACCACCACCTTCTGCAATTAGGGATGGACAATAAATACTGGCTTTGCCAGCGACGACCACATCTCATGAATGAATAAAAAAAATCTAGTCCTAATTCTATTAGCTGCCTACTGTAAACCCAGGTAAGTAGATATAGAGCTTTCTCCCGCTAGCATTCAGATATAGACACCTATCCCAGGCAATACCTGCTAAAAACTACAGGCACTGAAGCCTAAAAATTACTGTCGGCAAAATTAGTGGACGAAAGCTTGACAAGTTCATGAGGCATTCCTCTGTCCAGAATTTTATCACAAGCATTAGCCTGATTATTTTAAATGGGTTAGTGTCCATGATAAAACAGTGGACAAAGGAAGGTTGTACGAATGCGTTAAGCGTTCACCCGCTATTATCTCGGACAGTAAATCCGGGCTTTGCTCTTTTACAGACTGCTAAAAATAAGTTGTTCCGCACTGGACGGCTGGTCCTCATTTTAAAATTGCATTTAAAAAGCAGTTAAAGCATTAGTCACTGTGCCTTCAGCCATAGGCACTTGCCCATTTACCGGTATAATAGAATCATAGAATGATACAGCACAAAAGGAGGCTATTCGGCCCATCGTGCCCGTGCCAGCTCTTTGAACATGCTATCCAATTAGTCCCACTCCCCTACCCTTTCCCCATAGCCCTGCAAAATTTTCCCCTTCATGTATTTGTCCAATTCCCTTTTGAAAGTTATTCTAGAATTTGCTTCCACCACCATTTCAGGCAGTGCATTCCACAGCTTAACAACTCGCTGCGTAAAAAAAAATCTCCTCATCTCGCCTCTGGTTCTTTTACCAAATAAGTAGGAGAATTCCAGTTAAATGTGAGGAATTATGCCATAAATGCACAGAGAAACTACTTTTAACAAGCAGCCCAAATATAAATCGGACAGAATACTTAAGTTCACACAAGCATTAAAAATTGGCCGACTTGGACCACTTTGGCTCTGCGATTCCTTTTAGATGTCATGCCTATTTTAAGCCGCATATTTAAGAGATTTATGTGTCAAATTTTCAGAGTCCCCTGACCATATATAAAGGTATGAAGGAATCTAAGCCAGACCGCCGCACAATGCCCAAAGTGATTGATTAAAATGTGCATTGCATTGTAAGGTGCAAAAAAATAATTGAAATTGATGAAGGAAAATAATGTAAGTTGTTGTGTATGCAATTCTTGTTGCAATCAGGGGCATTATTACACAGAAAAAGATGGTATGTGTTATCGTTGTAACGATTTAAAAAAAAAATGAAATCCAACGTTAGCTCAAAATAAAATGTAGCTGTTTGGAAAAAGAAATGAACAGTGACCCATTTCTTAAAGTGGCAAACACGCCGGGGCTATCGTTCCCTCAAAGATCCTTCGGCCTACGAAGTAGTGACACAGAGAATAAACCAGCATGAAAATTCCACAGAAAGGCTCCTGTGTCGTATGAGTCAGTGTCAATTTTAATATTGCGGGTTTTTTTTATTATTATTAATAGCAGGAAAACCTAATTGGATAAAAAGGGCCAGCCTGAAAACAGGTCAGACACTCACAGAAAACAGTATCCAAGGCTGGAGGTGGTCAGGAGCTCTTCTATGATGTCACCCGGCGTGGAGCTTTCTCATGGGAAAAGTAACACTTTAAGTTGTATAACAGAAAAGAAAAGCAATAATAGTTACAAGCACAACCAGTTTTCTGTTTGATGTAACCATGTTATCTGTTCCCCAAGCTTTTTGTTCCCATTCAAAGCATAAATGTGATTATTGAAGTGGGTTGTTTCGTCTTCTCGGAACACAAAAGTCCCTCACTAATTGCTGCCACATCAAATGACTAGGAACATCCCCAATGGAAGCCTTCAGACTGATGTGAAAAAATTCAAGCATCACTAAAAGTCGGGTACTATTTTTTTTTGTCCCTGTGATTCCCATCAAAGATTAGGTTACTGGGGTGGGGGGGCTTATCGCACAGGAAGCCCTCTCCGCAGATTAGTTCCGCTCCACTGCCGGTTTGCTATGCCAGCTTTGGCCACAGCCAATCTACCGCGAGCACCTTTATTGTCTTTTCTTGTGGCAAGCAAGAACAGTGAACTGTACGAGGGAACAAAGAGCGAGGCAAGAGGACCCACTGTGTAACTGAAGTGTAACCTCGCTCCTCCTGGTCACGCACCAGTGGCGTGAGTGCCTAGGTCTGGGCCTGAACCGCACACGGAGCAGAAAAAGCTGTCAGTTTTCGCCGCGTTCAAAGCAACCTCTATTGTGCAAACAGGGCAGAAGTGGCACGGTCCATATACTCCTCAAGGGATGCCATGAGTCAAAAAGCCATTGACTTTGCTTTAAATGTAATTCATTTAATTCCTTGTCACATTGCTCACTGGAACCCATTGCTATCTTCTTCTTTGGGATTAGTTGCACAGTGAACGGTATCCTATTCAGGTCACGACCTGTCAGTATTTGGTCATTGCAAATATAAGCAACACTACCCTTATCAGTGTCAACAGGTCTCTTTAACACTTAAAGAGCTGAAAGATAAATATATCTGGCAGATAGTGTGCAGTCCATTGCTAAGCCTTCCATTACACTATTGAGCCATGTTTTAGTCAAAGCTGGAAAAAAAAAGGCTATTATATAACCTTTGGTTGAGAGAGCATGGGACACGGTTCTCAACCACATTACTTATCCCAGAGTTTGGGAAAAGTTGCACTTTTGGATTTTAAAAATGTGCAATAGATTTTTATGTTTGTTTACTAGGTGTGAAAGCTGCAGTTGCCTGTGCATCTAACAAGGGAGATGAGATCCCTAACAAAGCTTCTTCCTTTCATCAGCTGCATGAATAACCTTTTTTCAGTCCCTGGTTTTATCATGAATTAAATTGTCTTCAGTAAATACTTAACACAAAGCTGCATAAGTGGCACTGGTAATTCTTTTCATCCGAACTTTTATCTACTTCAAAGAGCTTTTTAATTCTTAGACCATATAACAGGTGCATGCTTAATAATGTCTGTAATAACACACTGATTCTACACTTTTTGCCAGATGTGAACTGGGGGCACGATCCACTTCACAGACCATAAAGTCAAGGAGATTGTTTTGTTACTGCAGTAGTCTGGTAGCTTAGTGGTTTCAGTATTTGCCTCTTAGAAGGCCATGCCATGCGTTCAGGTCCCAGAGCTGTTACAATGGGGATGAGCTTGTGTCAGTTTATAAGCATTCTGCTCGGTCGGAGTGCTTTGAGACGGCAGCAAGTTTCATCACCGGTCAGTGACGCAAACTGATATTGTGTTGGATATCAAGGAACTGCGGTGCTCGGAACCCTAGAGATATCCACGGCTGGGCCTTTGCTTTGGCGCACTGGCTCATGAAAAGGTCATGTGGTCGTCATACAGGAACGGAACTGAATTGGAAACAAATGAGATCACGTGATCTGTGACGCACAACCATTGTGCATTTTTATTTCTCCCTTTGGTTTCCTCCCTTCTGTTTTCCTTTCATGGATCTTCCTTGCGTCATGCACGTTCCTCGAATGATGTGACAGGCTGGTGCTCCATTCCCTTTGCCATTGCTACTCCTTTGCTGAACACTGGACCGTACACAAGAGCTGGCCAAGATTGTATGGCTTCTGATTCCCTCCCCCCACCCGACCCGCTTACCCTCTGTGGGGAAGTGACTGGTCTCATGGGTGCAAACCTACATCGTATCGCTCGCCACAGCACAATGCGTTGGAACTGCCACCCGCTGTTCTATGAGACTGCTTTTACCCTACTGTGACTTGGGGGTCAGCTGTGGCTCAGTTGGTAGCACACCCGCTTCTGAGTCAGAAGGTTGTGGGTTCAAGTCCCACCCCAGGGACCTGCGCACATGAAGCTAGGCTGAGGGAGCGCTGCACTGTCGGAGGTGCCGTCTTTCGGATGAGACGTTAAACCAAGGCCCCGTCTGCTCTCTCATGTGGACATAAAAGATTGAGAGGTCGCACAACACCAGGTTATAGTCCAACAGTTTTATTTGAAATCACAAGCTTTCGGAGCTATCACTCCTTCCTCAGGTGAAGTAAATTGGATACAGAATCGCCAGAGCATATATAGATGGAAAAAAAAGCATGTGTACTTTACAATTGCAGACCAATAAATTAAATCATCCTGACTATCTGCCGAGGTGTGATAAAGTTAATTAAGTCAGCCAGGAAGGTACCACATCAAAAGACATAGCAAGATACAACTGAGACAATGAGGTGTAGTCGCAGGGGTTCCAACGTGTCAAAAGCTGCCGTCTGTATGTAAAACGAAAAGCTTTAAAAAAAATTTACTTTTTTACTGGGAAAATTTTTACTTTTTTACTGGGAATCACATCTGTGAACAAGCTAACGACGACTCGAGTCCGGATCACGTCATGTATCGTGACATAAACCCAAGATCCCGATTGAGACCGTCTTCATGAGTTCGGAACTTGGCTATCAGTTTCTGCTCGATGATTTTGCGTTGTCGTGTGTTTCTAAGGTTGCCTTGGAGAACGCTTACCCGCAGATCCGAGGCTGAATGTCCTTGACTGCTGAAGTGTTCCCCGACTGGGAGGTAACAATCCTGCCTGGCGATTGTTGCGCGGTGCTCGTTCATACGTTGTCTCAGTGTCTGCATGGTCTCGCCGATGTACCATGCCGCGGTGCATTCTTTCCTGCAACGTATGAGGTAGACAACGTTGGCCGAGTCACATGAGTATGTACCATGTACCTGGTGGGTAGTGTCCTCACGTGTGATGGTGGTATCTGTGTTGATGATCTGGCATGTCTTGCAGAGTTTGCCATGGCAGGACATAAAAGATCCCATGGCACTATGTTGCAGAAGAGCAGGGGAGTTATCCCTGGTGTCCTGGCCAATATTTCTCCCTCAACCAACATGACAAAAACAGATTATCTGGTCATGATCACATTGCTGTTTGTGGGAGCTTGCTGTGTGCAAATTGGCTGCCGCGTTTCCCACATTACAACAGTGACCCCACTTCAAAAGTACTTCATTGGCTGTAAAGCGCTTTGAGATGTCCGGTGGTCGTGAAAGGCGCTATAGAAAGGCCAAGTCTTTCTTTTTTTATATGGAAATGAGTTACACTAGTTCAAAGATACCAAGTGATATTACTGTTTCTCATCACCTCCCATGTGTAATGATCAGCTAAAGGCTGATGAGCCAATTTGCCTATTTTTTTTACTAGCAAAAAGGAATCACTTACATTCAGAAAAGAACACATTAAAAGGAAGAAATAAATTGCTCTCTTTCCCCATCTGCATTTAAAAAAAAAATAACACATCCAAAGGAGAAACACAAAAAACAATCTTCATGCGCTTATTAAAAAAATTAATAACGACCTTGAGAGGTGTGGGGAGTTACTCGGCTGAATCCAGCTCATCTTTGGCAACTATCAGAGTTCAGAAGGACAATTATTTCAGCAACTAACTCCTGTGCAAAGGGCATACATTGCTAGCGTGCCAGAGCAGTGTGGTCTAAAACAATGAGAAAGTAAGAGGAATATACAGCTGAATGTTTGTATCATGTCTGCGTGTGCCCCAGCAAGCCACACTAAAGCTTATACCCTTGAAAAAAAAACATATAAGAGGGAAAGTTTTGGAAGGTCCTGCAAAGTTGTTTCTCGTATGGAGTGGACCCGATTTGTAGGTCGAAATTGAGAAGTGAAAGGTTTGAATTCACCCTGAAAGGATCTCAGAGGATCTGGAAATGAGAAGAGTGCTTGTAGCTTTAGAAGCGAGATTTCAATTTCCTTCAGAATTTAGCTTTAGATGTGAAACATTTGAGGACTTATGCAGCTGAATCTGATGTTCTGACCACAATGTCTAGTGGATGGATTTTCCTAGGTGTGCAAGGAACATAGTCCACCGCATTTTACCACTAAGGAAAACTGGATGCATCTTTATCTGTAAACTACAAAGAATTGGAAGCAGAACCCCTTCTCCCCAAATACCACCACCAGATTAATCCGCCCACCATCAGCAGCGGAGACAATGGATGTCAGCTCTGCTACAAGACCTGCAGGGATCCTATTCTTCTCATCCCACAAGAATGTGATGGAAAATAGATGTCTACTTTCCCATCAGACCACTATGGATTGGATTATCCCTACTGCACTAACGGGTAACAATATGTTTAAGTTACCTTTGTAGCTCTGGCTCCAGCTACCCATGACAGATGCTCACCCAGAATGTATGATGAGTGGGCCACACTTGTCAAGAGATAGACAAAACTGCATCGCATATGTAGGGGGACAATTTGTAATTCGCATCCAGAATTATGTCGGCAACTTACATTGTCTGTTTCCTTACCTTGTATCCAAATAGAATGCAATGAAAGTCTGAGCAATACGACTTCATGTTCAAAACACAGTGGTAGTGTAATATACCTTGCCAATTAACCTAAGTCAATCTTTCCAGTCACAAAGTATTTAGCCTCTGTCTATCCACCCACTGCTTACTCCTTAATCTTGTATTTAACCCTTACAATGCCAGCATCTCCGCGAATTCTGTAACCCCTGAGTTGGTCATTTTCTTTTACATTTTACTTTACATCACATTATAAACCATTCACGCCTGTAGGAGCATTAGAAGTACGGAAGGCCATTGTGTTATCTGAGAGCCAGTCAGAACCTGGCATAATGGGCTGAATTTTGCCGGCGCTCAGAGTGCGGGTTTGCAGGCAGGTCCGCTGTCAAAATCGAAATGATTGACAGCGGGTTGGGAACCCGCTGCGAACCCGCCTCCATATAAGTTTCCAGTGTGTCAGGTCTGCGATTTCAGAACAGACCCGACACCAAGCGGTGGGGGAGGCATTTAAGATACTTAACTGCTTGTTAAATGCTTGTTTACTACTTTTTCTATTTTACCACATTTTTAACGGGGTTCACATCGTTCGGAGATCACGTCAGGTAAGTAGGTCGGGTTCTCTATGTCTCCCCATTGCTGTGAATAGGTGACAGCTGCAAAAGTGGTATGAAAGCTACCATTTCACAGCTGGTCACTTTCCAATGTCAGGAGCTTGAGCCTTCATGACTTGGAAGACGGTTTTGAGCTGTAAGCAGTGTGGAAGTGTTTGGAGTAAACTCTCTATCCACTGTCACTTCCTTGGAGCAAGCTCTCTCACCATTGACAGATCGCTGCTGTCATCTCAACTTCAGCTGCCATCTATTCCAGCAACATCAGTGCCCTTGAAAAAATCTCACGTTGGTCCTTTGAATCCCTCCACGATCAGCTCCAACAACAACATCACCAGGCACAACAACATCACCAACAACAATACCAACCTTCTCCGCAATCACCTGATGCTGCACAGGACACAGGGCATCAGCACCCGACAACATTGCTGCCCGGGACGCCAGGGATGGCCTCACCATGGCCAGATTTACTTCACTTGACGCTGTACACCCTGGCTGCTACATGATGCGCCAGGTTGGCACCACCCCACACCATCACCATAAAGCATTCCTACAATGTCCAAGCCATTCCTTTCACATTCATCAACATTGCGGGGGTACCGTTATGTCTTACCATTCACTGCAACTCACTAAGACACTTCCAAATGTGAGCACAGATCTGTAAAATAAGGCAAAGTGTTGAAAATAAAGATTGCAATGTTTGACAACACATTAACAGAAAATTTACATGAACATTGCATAAAACACCCAAGTGCCTACCCTTGTGTGTTGTTAGTTGGTATGATTGCACTAGGATGAGGGTGAGTGCGAGGGGTGGCTAGTGAGATGGGGAAGTGATAATGTAGAGAGAGAGGGATGGGTGGAGGTGTAAGGTAAGTTGGTGTGAGTAAGGATGTGCAGGAATAGGGTAGGAAATGTAATGAGTGGCACAGCAGTATGAGGTTGAGTGTGGGTTTGCAGTAACGTTTCGTGATCTACTGAGATCAATGAAAGGTTTGCGCCACTGCAGCAATGTGCAATGTGCAACCAGGCTGCGTCAGTGTCCTGGGGAGGTCTCTTCCACCCTTGGAAGGGAAGAGAACCTCCCTGCTTGCTGTGACTCCCTCCATAAACATATGGAGAGAGCCATGGGAGAGCCTGGGTGCAGCCTTGTGCAGTGCTTGGCAGTGTTTGCAGCACCTCAATGCTACAGAACACTGACAGCACAACTGTCAAAATGAATGCGGCAATGGTCCCTTTAAGGAAATCGGCTGATGACGCATCATCAAATGACGTCACCAGACCCACTTCCTTTTAATTGGCCGGCAACCCCGCAGGGCGGGCTTAACAAACCCTATTAGCGGAAAATCCTTTTTGCAGAGCGGTTGCAGCCGGGAGCGGGACCGGAACCTGCTAACCGCCTCCGCTGGCAAAATCGCGGCCAATGGAGGGGAGATTCTCTTTATTGGGGTGGCACTGCGGTAGAGTGCGACTTCCATCCGCTCCAACCTATTTCTTATCCACGCATGGCTTCTGGCGTGATTTTATTATTTGTTCTTGGGATGTGGGTGACACTGGGAAGGCAATATTTATTACCCACTTCTAGATGTCCTAAGGACATTAAGAGTCAACCACATAATAGAACTGGAGTCACATGTAGACCAGATGTGGCAGGTTCCCTTCCCTGAAGGAAATTAGTGAACCAGTTGGATTTTTGCAGCAATCTGGCAGCTTTCAAAATTACCAGATTTTTTTTTTAACTCAGTTTCACGACTTTCCCTGCTGGCATTTTGAAC
Source organism: Squalus acanthias (assembly GCA_030390025.1). Taxonomy (NCBI): domain Eukaryota; kingdom Metazoa; phylum Chordata; class Chondrichthyes; order Squaliformes; family Squalidae; genus Squalus; species Squalus acanthias. The sequence continues at coordinate 15,605,535 of CM059434.1, read as the reverse complement.
TCATGACATCTAGTTTGTTAGCCTGGCACCATTACCACCAGGCTATCATTCCCCTCCAGAACGGCTTCAATCACACTAGGCCATTGTTGTATTTCTGTTGCCAAGAGGGAGCCCGCCAATGCAACCAAGGAAGCTCCAGGTTAGGGGGGCTCCCTGGGTTGTCTGAGCCAAGTCCTCAATCAGACTTCAACCAACGGAGGTACTGTGCTAAGTCAATGGCTTTGTGGTAATTTGGTACCATGGAAGAAATGGGCAACCATTTTCAGGGATCTAGTCATGTTGAAAGGCAGCTCATTGAGAAGCATCAGCTGAGGATTCCCCTCTACTGTGGTTGACACGGCCCTTGACCGTGTCCGTTCTATTTCCTGCACCTCTGCTCTCACCCCTGCCCCTCCCTCCCGGAACCACGATAGGGTTCCCCTTGTCCTCACCTTTTACCCCACCAGCCTCCACATTCAACGGATCATCCTCCGCCATTTCCGCCACCTCCAGCGTGATCGCACCACCAAACACATCTTCCCCTCACCTCCCCTTTCAGCATTCCGGAGGGACTGCTCCCTCCGCGACACCCTGGTCCACTCCTCTATCACCCCCAACACCCCTTCCCCTTCACCCAGCACCTTCCCGTGCAAGCGCAGGAGATGCAACACCTGCCCTTTTACCTCCTCCCTTCCCACTGTCCAGGCCCCCAAACACTCCTTCCAGGTGAAACAGCGATTTACTTGTACTTCTTGCAATTTAGTATACTGTATTCGCTGCTCACGATGCAGTCTCCTCTACATTGGGGAGAGCAAACGCAGATTGGGTGACCGCTTTGCGGAACACCTCCGTTCAGTGCGTAAGGGTGACCCCGAGCTTCCGGTCGCCTGTCACTTTAATTCTCCGCTCCACTCCCACTCTGACCTCTCCGTCCTCGGATCTTACACTGTTCCAATGAAGATCAACGTAAGCTCGAGGAACAGCACCTCATCTTTCGATTGGGCACTTTACAGCCTTCTGGACTCAACATCGAGTTCAACAATTTCTGACCATAACCTCTGCCCCCATCATTTTCTTTTCTCTCTCTCACATGGCAGCTGTTGATCATCCTGCCATTGCCATTTACACTTCATCGAGAGTCATCTTTTGTTTCTTAACTTGTCCCATTACCATCTCCTTTTGCCTTGCACCATCATCCCTTTTGTCTCTTAATCTCTCCTGCCTTCCATCCTATCACAGACCTTCCCTTTTGTTCTTTCCTCCCCTCCCCCCTCTCCCTGCCCCTACACTTGCTTAAAAACCTGTTACATCTCCAACTTTTTCCAGTTCTGACGGAGGGTCATCGACCTGAAACGTTAACTCTATTTCTCTCGCCACAGATGCTGCCTGACCCGCTGAGTATTTCCAGCGTTTTCTGTTTTTATTTCATTGAGAAGCATATTGTTTGGAATATGAATTGAGGAGAATAGTAAAGTTTATAATTAATGTAACATGTATTGTTTTGCAATAAATACTGTTATTATACCTGCATCAGTTGAATAAACCATCTGTTGGTTTATAGCCCAAGTCTCGGTCTCCTGGTGTGCATAATCAATCTATCTATTAAAGAGTGGAGACTCACGTGATACATTCCAGTAAGTCAGCATACAGCGGTAGAGCCACCGTATAGCGGTAAGCATTCCCTGTCCAATTCCTGGGTCTCACTACCACTTAAGAAGATATTGGGCAGGTGAAGGCACACTCTGGAATGGAGGGGCTGAAGGTTCCCTCTATGGGAGTGGTTGATGACTCGGCATCAGAGTAGAGAATCTAGTGTAAACCCCAAAGCGGGAAAAATTTGGTTGCTTTGCGCCTCCCGTGAGCACCCTAAGAGGGCGCTAATGGGGCGCAAAGCAACTAGCGCCCAGGCACAGCGATGTTTGCGCCGCTCACGAAATTGACCAGACATTTTGTGGCGGCGCTAAACACTACCACCACGATCTCCTGCGCCCGCAGATCATGACGTCAGTCGAGCGTGCAATGCCCCAGTAGCGCCCTGGACCGGATATTGAGTGGCGCCCCCTGCCTTTCCGCCTGCCGCTAGCAACGACAGGTTGAGGGGAATGTTTTGCAGTCGGGAAGGGACTGGGGGAGTGCTATTTAAAGGCGACCGCTTCCTGCCTTTTTTTGTCGGCGACATTTTTGCACCACGCATTCTGAGAGAGAGAGAGAGACTTCTGGAGAGATTCAACGCTGTGTGAAGGAGTTTTGGGTACTGAGCAGCACTTTGCAGGTTCATTTTGATTTGACCTTCCTTGCATTGATTTAGAAGAGACTGTGGGGGCTGCACTCTGAGCTCTTTCCCTGGGCTTCTCCATTGTTCTTTCCAGAAGATTTGATGTACAGGTCTCTCCAGGCTGAGATTCAAGGCTGCAATGAGCAGGGTGTGGATGGAGAGCAAGATCGACCCTCCCCTTTAAGAACTGGCCGGTGCCAGTGTGTCTGTGTTCCATTGCTGACTGACATCACATGAGCTTCGCCAGCGCTCTGAGGTAGCGCCTCGCTCCTCGGCGTTAGCACCTTAAGAGATGTGTGTATTGCCTGATTTAGCGCTCCAATTACCTCCAAGTTTGCAGTCGGAGGTGATAATTAGTGCCAGGCGCTAAACTTTGCGCTCGGCCGATAATTGCGCCCCAAACGGGGCGATACCGGATTTCTCCCCCTAGAAAGTTACAGCATGGAAGGAGGCCATTTCCGCCCATTCGTTTCCGCGCCGGCCAGCAAAGAGATATCCAGCCTAATCCCACTTCCCAGCTCTTGCTCCGTAGCCCTACAGGTTAGAGTATCCCAAGTGCACATCCAAGTACTTTTTAAATGTGGTTAGGGTTCCTGCCTCTACCACCCTTTCAGGCAGTGAGTTCCAGACCCCCACAACCCTCTGGGTGAAGAAATTTCCCCTCAAATCCCCTCTAAACGTTCCACCAATTACTTTAAATCTGTGCCCCCTGGTTTTTGACCCCTCTGCTAAGGGAAATAGGCCCTTTCTATCCACTTTATCTATGCCCCTCATAATTTTATACACCTCAATAAGGTCTCCCCTCAGCCTCCTCTGTTCCAAGGAAAACAAACCCAGCCTATCTAATCTTTCCTCATAGCTAAGATTCTCTACTCCCGGCAACATCCTTGTAAATCTCCTCTGCACCCTCTCTAGTGCAATTACATCTTTCCTGTAATGTGGTGACCAGAACTGCACGCAGTACTCTAGCTGAGGCCTAACTAGTGTTTAATACAGTTGAAGTATAACCCCCCTGCTCTTGTATTCTATGCCACGGCTAATAAAGGCAAGCATTCCGTATGCCTTCTTAACCACCTTATCTACTTGGCCTGCTACCTTCAGGGATCTGTGGACATGCACTCCAAGGTCCCTTTGCTCCTCTACACTACTCAGTGTCCTACCATTTAATGTGTATTCCCTTTCCTTGTTAGCCCTCCCCAAATGCATTACCTCACACTTCTCCGGATTGAATTCCATTTGCCACTGTTCTGCCCACCTGACCAATTTATTGATATCTTCCTGCAGTCTACAACTTCCTTCTTCAGTATCAACCACACAGCCGATTTTAGTATCATCTGCAAACTTCTTAATCATACCCCCTATATTCAAGTCAAGATCATTGATATATACCACAAAAAGCAAGGGACCTAGTACTGTGAGCCCTGCGGAACCCCACTGGAAACAGCCTTCCAGTCACAAAAACACCCATCAACCATTACCCTCTGCTTGACACTTTGCCCTGGATCCCATGGGCTTTTAACTTTGTGACCAGTCTGCCATGTGGAACCTTATCAAAAGCCTTGCTAAAGTCCATAAACACTACATCAAATGCACTACCCTCATCTATCCTCCTCGTTAGCACTTTCTGTCTCTACTTCACTGCTATTGACTCTCTTTTTTCGGTAAAAATGATCAAAAATAGAAATGTAGACCAATTCATGACCTACAACCTGTAATACAAAATCACTTAGAATGAAATTACTGAAAGCAGTAAGTACCTTTATAGCAAAGTTATTGCCATGTACAATATATTTCCTTTTGTTTTACCAGGGAACCTCACCATTCAAAACAATATTGTTAAGGTGAGATATTACCCATTAAAGTCTAACTGACATGACCCAAGGGCACCTTCATGCCTGATATATACCAAACTTTAGCTTCATTCAGATACTTACAGACCCTGGGGACTGTCTGTTAGAATATAAGAACATAAGAATTAGGAGCAGGAGTGGGCCATGCAGCCCCTCGAGCCTGCTCCGCCATTCAATAAGATCAGGGCTGATCTTCAATGCCACTTTCCCACCTGATCTCCATCTCCCTTGATTCCTGTAGAGTCCAAAAATCTATCTATCTCAGCCTTGAATATACTCAATGACTGAGCATCCACAGCCCTCTGGGGTGGAAAATTGCAAAGATTCACAACCCTCTGAGTGAAGAAATTCCTCCTCACCTCAGTCTTAAATGGCCGACCCCTTATCTGAGACTATACCCCTAGTTCTAGACTCTCCAGCCAGGGGGAAAATACCTCTCAGCATCTACCCTGTCTGTCCCCCTCAGAATCGTATATGTTTCAATGAGATCACTTCTCATTCTTCTAAACTCCAGAGAGTAAAGGCCCAATCTACTCAATCTCTCCTCATAGGACAACCCTCTCATCCCAGGAATCAATCTAGTGAACCTTTGTTGCACCGCCTCTAAGGCAAGTACGTCCTTCCTCAGATAAGGAGACCAAAGCTGTGCACAGTTTAAGAGGTTAATGGTAATTGTACCAACAACTAACTTCCCCAGGAGCATCAGCACACAAGGGCTGGTGTAGCAGCATCACAAGGGTAGGATAGAGGGAAAATACTGTTCAATAATGAAAGATAAGGTAAACCTATTTAATGAAAATGTCTCTGGCCACAACAACATTGTTATAAGCAAGTTTTACGACAACTCATTTCATACTACCAGAACTTTGACATTTTCTGCCAATGTCATAATTATAAAGCATGAACTAATGACAAATCAAGATAAGAAGACCATATCAAAGCTTTGTGTCCAGCTGAAGACAGTTACATCTAAGGGGAAGTAATCACATCCTGTGGTGCCTTAAGTACCACAATATTTAAGCACAAGAGTTTCATCATTAGGACCCGTTTTCAAATTCAAACATTCACAAGGAATTATCATTAATTTTAACATCCTTTTGGGGTGGTTCTGTCTATTTGTGTTGATTTGTATGAATCATTTTGTTTAAATAGTCAGTGCTGATGATATAATTGACAGGAACTGGCTCAGAGGAGTTACTGAGTCTGGTTGAAGTAACATGATTACTTGAAGCACCCTGCGTCAGTTCTCCTGTGAGAAAGGGAGTTTTAAAATCCGTTTTAACCCACACAATCAGTCAAAAGGGAGGTCCTATTTATTTTAGTATCTTAGTCTTAGGTTTTATTATAAAATTGCTAATCACAACCATGCACAGAGCAGAAAAGTGGACACTTTCTTTTACTCATATATTCTATGAAAAGTAGTTTTAAAATAAAGCAAATTCCCTTTATTTTTTGTTCAGAAGGTGCCTAAAAAAACAATAGTTTTAGTAGCATTGAGTGATTGTGAAAGTTAAACGAAAATGTGTTTTCATTGAACAAACATATAGTAGCTTTTGGGGTAGGTTTTTGACTTGTTGCCCAGGGTGTAAAACTGGCCTTGTGGAATCAGCTGGCCGTTATAGAAACCGTCCGATTTATCTTTCCACTGATTTCACGGAAAGATCGGGCGGTTTCTGTAACGGGTGGCCAATCTGCAGTGGCAGTTTAATGCCCAGTCGGTAGGTTCAAAATCTACCCCATAGTATTTAAAGAGCATCGCTGGTCTCTCTCTTTATGTATAATGTGGGGAAGTGAAAATCCGCATTAGAAAATAATATTTTATCATCATTTTTTTTAATTCATTCTCGCGATCTCTGTGTTCCTCTAATTCTGGCCTCTTAAGCATCCCCAATTTTAATCGCTCCACCATTGGTGGCCGTGCCTTCTACTGCCCAGACCCGAAGCTCTGGAATTCCCTCCCTAAATCTCTCCGCCTCTCGTTCCTCCTTTCAGGTGCTCCTTAAGTGTCAGCCATGGCTCTGTTAGTAGCACACTCGCCTCTAATTCAGCAGGTTGTGGGTTCAAGTCCCACTCCAGGGACTTGCGCACATAAAGCTAGGCTGACACTCCAGTGCAGTGATGAGGGAGCGCTGCACTGTCGGAGGTACCGTCTTTCAGATAAGATGTTAAACCGAGGCCCCGTCTGCTCTCTCGGGTGGATGTAAAAGATCCCATGGCACTATTTCAAAGAAGAGTAGCGAAATTATCCTTGCTGTCCTGTCCAATATTTACCCCTCAAAAAACAGATTATCTGGTCATTTTCACGTTGCTGTTTGTGGGAGCTTGCTATGTGCAAAGTGGCTGCCACATTACAACAGTGACAACACTTCAAAAGTACTTTATTGGCTGTAAAGCACTTTGAGATGTCCGGTGGTCGTGAAAGGCGCTATATAAATGCAAGTCTTTCTTTTTAAAACCTACCTCTTTGACCAAGCTTTTGGTCATCTGCCCTAATATCTGCTTATGTGGCTCGGTGTCAAATTTTGTTTTCTAACGCCTCTCTGAAGCGCCTTGGGACGTTTTACTACATTAAAGGCGCTATATAAATACAAGTTGTCGTTGAGATGTGGGCATCGCTGGCAAGGCCGGTAAGCATGGCAGGTTTCCTTCTCGAAAGGACATTCGTGATCCAGTTGGGTTTTTACCATAATCCATGGTTACTTTTACTGATAGCTGCTTTTTAAAAAAAAAAACTGAATTTACATTCTCAAAACTGCCATAGTAGAATTTGAACTCACGATCTCTGGATTATTAGTCCAGTAGCATAACCACTACATTACTGTACCCTGCAACTCTAAGGATGGGACCCTTAACCCCAGATTTCCAATCAGTTTAATCGCGAATGGCCCCTGTCTAACAGCATGCTCAATGACCCCACTGTAATTTCCAGGGTCAGCATCAGGCATGCTACAGATTGGCAACTCCCCTGCTGGGGAGGTTTAATGGCCTGCAGCAGCTTAAAGATCCAGGCATCACCATCACCAGTTTTTGGAAGGCCCAAGCAACTTCTTTGCCAAAAGAAAATGTCTGTGAGATAACTGCAGGGAAGACAGCACCTCGTTTCATGGATGCAGTGTGGGAGATACTGCAGCAGAGGAGGTCAGACAGAGGAGGGAGGCCCTATTTGGAATGGAATGATGCAGGCCCACCAAGGACAACTGCTCACGGGTAGTGGAAGAGGTGGCTATGGCAGTGCTTGTCAACTCTAACACCCCGCGCATGGGCACTCAGTAGTGGAAAATGTTTAATGACATTACCAGGTCAGAAGTCGCACAACACCAGGTTATATTCCAACAGCTTTATTTGAAATCACAAGCTTTTGGAGCGCTGCTCCTTTGTCAGGTGACGAAGGAGCAGCGCTCCGAAAGCTTGTGATTTCAAATAAAGCTGTTGGACTATAACCTGGTGTTGTGCGACTTCTCACTTTTGTCCACCCCAGTCCAGCATCTCCGCATCATTACCAGGTCAGGCAGAGTAGGAGGAGCTAGCCACACCTTCCAAGAATGCACTGCACTGAACAGGTCTGCCACTAATGACCACCTCCCCCTCACACTCCGTTAAAGTGCTTGAATTGCTTATCGTCAATGTGCGTGAGGTAGCACGGTGCCCTTCACGTGGAAGTGTCACTTCATTCACAGCCCTACATGCTTTCACCCCACAAAAAAACTCACATGCTATGTATGCACATGTTATCACACCCTGAGAATGTGTATTACTGCATGTCATCGTAACCAAAGGTAGCTTGATCCCTTTTTCCTTCCTTTTACCAGAACAAGTTGTGGAGATGTGGGCATCGCTGGCAAGGCCAGTAAGCATGGCAGGTTTCCTGCCCAAAGGACATTCGTGAAACAGCGATTTACTTGTACTTCTTGCAATTTAGTATACTGTATTCGCTGCTCACGATGCGGTCTCCTCTACATTGGGGAGACCAAACGCAGATTGGGTGACTGCTTTGTGGAACACCTCCGTTCAGTGTCACTTTAATTCTCCGCTCCACTCCCACTCTGACCTCTCCGTCCTCGGCCTCTTACACTGTTCCAGTGAAGCTCAACGTAAGCTCGAGGAACAGCACCTCATCTTTCGATTGGGCACTTTACAGCCTCTGGACTCAACATCGAGTTCAACAATTTCAGACCATAACCTCTGCCCCTATCATTTTTTTTTCTCTCTCTCACATGGCAGCTGTTGATCATCCAGTTCTGACGAAGGGTCATCGACCTGAAACGTTAACTCTGTTTCTCTCTCCACAGGTGCTGCCTGACCTGTTGAGTATTTCCAGCGTTTTCTGTTTTTATTTCAGATTTCCAGCATCTGCAGTATTTTGCTTTTGTATTAGTGATCCAGTTGGGTTTTTACTATAATCAAACAGCTTTGTGGTTACTTTTACTGATACCTGACGATAAGCACGTCACAGGAGTATTATAAGACAAAATATTTGACACCGAGCCACATAAGGAGAAATTAGGGCAGGTGACCAAAAGCTTGGTCAAAGAGATAGGTTTTAAGGAGCGTCTTAAAGGAGGAAAGAGAGGTAGAGAGATACAACAGGCGACAGACCTCTGCTCTCTCACCCCTAAGAGAAGGAAGCATTCAAAATTCTGGGAAGGAAGGCCATAGAAATTGTCCATGGACAAGTAGGAGGGTATGTGGCAACTGCAGGTTCATGATGGCATTCAGCTTCTCTGCCTTTTCATCCTCTTGTACCCCGCATTAACTGAACCATATCATGAAACCCTCATGTCACTCCTTTTACTGAAAGTGACATGTGAGCTTTGCTCCTTGGGAAACCATTCTAACCTCTCTTCTGTCCTTTACTCCTCTCCGTGTGCTCAATGTGAAAGGGCCAGGTGCCACTGTGCCCAATACTGCTCGCTCTGCACATCACAATCATTCTATCCCAGGCACTATTCAGACAACCCACCATGAAGGAGTTTGAGAGTCAACCAGAGAAATAAAGAAGAAAGAAAGACTTGCATTTATGTAGTGCCTTTCACAACCTCAGGACATCCCAAAGACAATGAAGTACTTTTTTTAATGAGGCTCCGTGCCTCATGGTGATCCACCATTTTAAATTTAACTGTGGGCGGGCGGGTTTCCCAGGCCTGGGGAACTCGCCAGCTAAAGGGAGGCGAGGACTGCTGGATCCAGGAGGTAAGTGCCTTTCCACTTACCTGCTGGATCCAGCGTCCCTGCCTCGCCAACCCCCACGATTGGACACCCCCAGACCCTTCCAATCATCCCAGAGGCCTCCAATCCCCCCTTCATGAATACACCGATCTTCCCCCCGAGGCCTCTGATCTCCAATCCCCTCCTCTGGCCTCCGATCACCCTCCAGCCCCCGACCCCCTCCCGACCTCCCCCCTCCGGCCCCCGATCCCTTTCCGACCTCCCCCCTCTGGCCCCCGACCCCCCTCCTGACCTCCCCCCTCCGGCCCCCGATCCCTTTCCGACCTCCCCCTCCGGCCCCCGATCCCCTCCCGACCTCCCCCCTCCGGCCCCCGATCCCTCTCCGGCCTCAGATCCGCCCCCCCCCCCCCCGCCTCCCCCTTCTTTCCCTCCTCTTTGCAGCCTGTAAAGTGGCTGTAGAGAAATACATCACAGTATAACATTGGAATAGAAGAAGCAGAAGACATTATGAGGAGCTAAAGAATCCATGTGGGGATTCTAAAGAGGGATAGCTTCGGATGAAATATTTCCCACCTATATAATGCTAAAGAGTGGCCATAACAAGGAACTTATCTTGTGGAAGTGCTTATTTTCATTGATGATTAACAACCCAGTGAAGACGCACCCACACACCAGGGAGATGCTCTGCTGCTATCAACTGATGTTAGTCTATAGTGTGCCCGGTATGACCCCAGGATAGGGAATCCTGGATGGATCATGATCTAATTCAGCCTACATACTGACAGGTAAGACCTTCAGCAGGGAAGAGTCAGTGTAATGTTGCGTCGATTCTGATCCACAGCGTTCTCTCCAATGTCTCTCCTTGACTCGTCTATAGCGTACCTGGAACCGATGTCAGGTGCTGTCAGTGGAGTGGCCCCAGTTTTCACTTCCTTTCCTCCATGTGGAAGAGCATCGAGTCTCCACTCAATGGCTATCCTTTACAGTCTGGTTGAGACAGGAAGTTGGCGCGTGGTGATATGCAGGCAGGATCTGCATGCTGCCATCTGTGATGCAGCACCTCGATACACCAACATCTGACGCCAATGGACTGCTTCGAGATGTCTTTACTGTAACTTCAAATTATTCAACGAAGAAGTAAAATCAAGGAGTTACTGAGGTGGGTTGGAAAGTCTATTCACTGGTAAGTTTGTAAGCATGGAATTACTGAAGCGGGTCTCTAAGTCTCTTCAGTGGTAAGCATGTTATACTAAATTATAGAAACAGTTCTACACTTAAAGTTAGGGATAAATTGGTTGTAGACTATTACTGATTTCTAAATATAGAACAGAAAACCCAAAATAGATGTTCCTAATCAAGCAAATTTAGCACGCATCAATGTTCAAAAGTGAGAAGTCGCACAACACCAGGTTATAGTCCAACAGTTTTATTTGAAATCACAAGCTTTCGGAGCGCTGCTCCTTCGTCAGGTGACCCGACGAAGGAGCAGCGCGCTGAAAGCTTGTGATTTCAAATAAAACTGTTGGACTATAACCTGGTGTTGTGCGACTTCTCACTTTTGTCCACCCCAGTCCAACACCGGCATCTCCGCATCAATGTTCAAGGCAGCAACTGAGTCCTTCCTAACTACTTGTATGCATCTATTTTTATACTGTGTGTATCCTAATGGGGTAGTTTTGATCTCAATGCATCTAAATCCACATTGTACATCACAGTTACATCAAATTCATGAACACTTTTGGATGAGGAAATTGGGTCGAACTTTCCAAGGGCCCACACCACCAATGGGACCTCGCACACAGCGGGCAGCCCATGATTTTCCATTTATCAGTGTCAACGAGCAGTAAATTGCAGGCACGGCACTTGCCATCTCCCAATAAGGCCCACCGCAAGGCCTGGGAAAGCTCCGTCCTCTATATATTTTGGATGAGATTCAAACCGAGGCCCCGACTGCTGGTCTCAGGTGGATGCAAAAGATCCCGTGCCACCATTCAGAGAAGAATAGTGTCCTGGCCAACAATTGTGCCTCGACCGACACCATCAAAAACAGATTAACCGTTTATTCCTCTCAATGCTGTTTGTGGGAACTTGCCTGTGCACAAATTGACTGCCACGTTTGGCAACATAACAACAGTGACTGCTCTTCAAAAACAGTAATTTGCTGTTTGTGACGGGCTTCACACTTGCTGTGGACATAATAAGGCAATGCATAAATGCAATTCTTTCACCGTGGACATTAATTTGGGCTATTAAGTAAACATGTAGTTATTATATTCTAGGCCATATAATCTTCGTATAATTTCAAAATCACTATCATTTCAAACACCTTTAGCCCTCTAGTTTTCTTAACAAAGAAGAACAAGCAAAGATAACTTTATTCAAAACAGTGAAAGGACTATTGCACACCAAAGCATCAAAATTCTAGTCGGCATTATCTGCTTAAGAACTTCATGTTCAAGAAAGAATAGTGGAGAAAAAGAGTTTCCCACAACCAGTTGAAGGAAGGAATGTTAGAATTAAAAGCGTTATATTGTCTTGCAAGCCATAAACAACAACAACAACAACTTGTATTTACATAGCGCCTTTAATGTAGTGAAACGTCCCAAGGCGCTGCACAGGAGTTATTATAAGACAAAAATTTGACACCGAGCCACACAAGAAATTAGGGCAGGCTTGGTCAAAGAGGTAGGTTTTAAGGAGCGTCTTAAAGGAGGAAAGAGAGGTCGAGAGGTGGAGAGGTTTAGGGAGGGAGTTCCAGAGCTTAGGGCCTAGGCAGCTGAAGGCACGGCCACCAATGGTTGAGCGATTATAATCAGGGATGCTCAAGAGGGCAGAATTTGAGGAGTGCAGATATCTCGGGGTTGTGGGGCTGGAGGAGATTACAGAGATAGGGAGGGGCGAGGCCATGGAGGGATTTGAAAACAAGGATGATAATTTTGAAATCAAGGCGCTGCTTATCCAGGAGCCAATGTAGGTCAGCGAGCACAGGGGTGAACGGGACCTGGTGTGAGTTAGGACACGGGCAGCCGAGTTTTGAATGACTTCAAGTTTACGTAGGGTAGAATGTGGGAGGCCAGCCAGGAGTGCATTAAACTCTTGATATACGCAGCTATCTACTTGAAGTTTCCAAATAGTGGCTAACTGCAAGTTTGCTGTGATCATCTCAATAATGTTGTTTTTGAAGAGATTAACAGCAGAATAATTGCTTGTCCCCATCTTGAACACTGTTGAATTTAATGTGTTGCTATTCATAGCAGGATGAACGAGTTCTGAGATTACAATTTGTTGACTATCTCCTCCTCCCGAAGCAATATTATTCCTGTAAATGATATTGATTTACATCCTTCAGGGAAAGCAGTGGACTTGATTTTTAAAAGTTCACCAAAATTCTGTCACTTTGTCATACCTCCCTTGGCAATGTGACAAGATTCAGTATTTTCAGAAATATTTACCCAGATTTTGCCCTTGTAATGATGGCGAAATGGTCACTGTTCACCGTCATTACTCTGTGAAACTGACAGCAACTTCTGGCGTCTGCACACGCGCAGTTAAATGCGGAAATCCAGAAATTGCTGATAGTGATACCCTGCTCCTCCACAGGGTGCGTTGTTGAAGTCCCCACAGATGGCAGTTTCAGAAATCAATTGAACTGACATGAACTTCCCCTTTTACACTGTAATATCACTGTTAAAACCCCCCAAAAAAGTTAAGCCTTGTTAAATGAGGTGTAACTGGGTTTTTAACGGCATACTACATCATAACTACTGCTGAACAACCTCTCTGGCCCTGAAATTTTTTTTATATTTGTGTAATGTCAATTTTTTCCATTATGATAAAAATTCCATAGGTTTTTAATACAATAAATATATATATTTTTTAAATGTTCGTTAATGATATTTCAGCTTCTACCTTAATCCCGTGTGTATGTTCTAATCTTTATTTCACTCTCAGTAAAATTTATAAAAAGTGAAGGGTAATCTGTGCTTTTTACTTCCTGGTTTGCTGTCTGTGAGAATTCTTCAATGCGATTGGCTGCTTAACCTGCTTGATGACATCACTGTTTCTGGACGCTGGAGATCTCCTAGAGTTGGCGCCAGAATGAAATTAACATTGGGAAAAGTGAAATCGACAGCACAGAGATCGCTAGACTTTGTTTGGCAGCTTTCTTCGAGGTCGGCGGTGAGCGCCGTCACTTCGCCGCTGACCACAAAATCCGGCCAATTGTACATTTCACAAGGCTCCAACAAAGTATCCAATCACGGGGAAATATCCCTGGGTGCTATATTTGTAAAGGTGTGAGTGAATCAGTAAAAAAAGCAGCAGAAAAATACGAAGGATACTCCCCCAAATTCTCTAAGTAACTGGCTCCTGGTGAGGATATATCCTACCTAAATTTATAGTGTAACATGCAATGCACATATATATTACACGCATCATATACTGGAAATGCGCACACCTTTCAGTGGGAGACTACAATACAAATTAGTTAGATTTATCATTCTATTGAATGGGAATATTTCTGAGAAGAATATCCTATCTATTAGTAATCAAATCTTTTATAAAATCGGAGTCGATAAAATAAGCTTATTATGATTGCATTTATACAGACTGTCAATTCACAGGGCTAAGTGTTCTCACCATTCAATAGCTGAGTGAAGGACATTGTGAAAATCCATTAGGGAACCAGGCAGCTCTTGTCGATGGGTGCAGCCTGCAAGTACGTGGCTTACATCTTCTAACTGGCACCAGCGACAAAGGGGGAAGTCACAAAAGGTCATATTTATAGTCATTTGCAGCACATAGGATAATTCCACATCTGAAGTGATTGAGCTTCACCCACAGATAGTGCGGAAGGTGAAAACCAATAGACTGGACTGTTGGATTTGTCACTAAATAGGCATTGTCTATGTTTGAAGCTTGTTCTTGCCACCATCTGGAGATGACCTGTGGGCTCAGTAGAGAAATTGTCTCAACAGGGTGACGTTTGTCAGCTGTGGCACCCTTGCTTTTGAGTCAGAAGATTGTGGGTTTAAGTCCCACTCCAGAGACTTGAGCACAAAAGTCCAGGCTGACACTCCAGTGCAGTGCTGAGGGAGGGCTGCACTGTTGGAGCTGCCGTCTTTCGGATGAGACGATAAACCGAGGCCCCGCCTGCTCTCTCATGTGAACGTAAAAGATCCTACAGCACTATTTTGAAAAAGAGCAGGGGAGTAATCCCTGGTGTGCTGGCCAATATTTATCCCTTAATCAACATCACTAAAACAGATTATCCGGTCATTATCATATTGCTGTTTGTGGGAGCTTGCTGTGCACAAATTAGCGTTTCCTACAGTACAACAGTGACTACACTTCCAGAAGTACTTCATTGGCTGTAAAGCACCTTTGGGTCGTCCGGTGGTTGTGAAATGTAAGTCTTTCGTTTTTGAGCTTGGCAGATTAAACACATCTTTAAACAGGACTAGATGTGGCCTGTCTTACACTTTAAAAAGCAGGTTCTGCAGACTTAAGAGGGGTAATGTTGGACAGGTCTAACAGCCAGTTAGTTGGTCTCATAGTAGATATTGTTAAATGCATTCAGCTGAATAAAATAAACAAAGCTCTGTAAGGAATTATACCTCTAAACTTGCACATACTCAGTTTGGAAACCCATTCCCTTATGATACTGAGCTCACTCCTTTATTACTTTTATCCTACACTGGGCGGGGGGGAAGATTGCCCTTGTTCATCATTTATTGTGAAATTGTGATCTCACTGGGATAGATTGTAATGAGTCCCAATTGACAGGGGGTACAGATTGGAGAATTGGGTGTGGAGATTGCGTGAGGTACTGCATGGGAACAAGGCCGCCTATCATTAGCACTATTCTTTATACACGCATTTACAATTTCTCTATAAATAACAGACTAAGGAAAACTACCCCCATTGTGATTCTGAATGTGTTATTTTTATTTGTAGAACCATAGACATTTACTGCGCAGAAGTGGCCATTTGGTCCATCGTGTCTATTGGCAATTCCTTACTGGAGATAATCCAAAACGAATCAACTGGCATGCTCTCTCCCCATAGTCCCTGTATCTTCCTCTCCTTGAAATATTGATTCAATTATGCCTTAAAAGATGCACTGGTCTCTAACCCAACCGCTCCCATTTAGATCATGAAAGCTTTAGGTTATAGACATCCAAGGCTCTTTATGCTTCCTTTACTTGAAGTACTCCTCTCAAAGAATGACTCATTAATGGTCACAGTTCAACATTTCCCACACGGTGATATCAGGGTGACTAATCTTACTGTGTATAAAACGAGCACTCTAAGGATCTAAACTCAGTTTTGCAAGGCCATGCGCACAGCAGGCCCAAGGTTGTAAATCTGGGCATGTGATTATGTGCGGCTGATTCACTGCATGCCCGATTTCCCAATGGGGGGCTTTGAGGCAAATAATTAAGGCCATGTGCAGCCTCATTTTAATGTTTACATGCAATGAGTACTGATCCCTCAGCGAAATCTGCTTCTTTGGGCGAGTCTGCACCTACACCGAGAGTTGACTCGCTGAAGCAGACTTCCTAAATCCAGGAGGTAGGTTTTTAGGAAGTAATTTTTTATTGCTTGTTTTTGTGATTTATACCCCTTTTGCTGCATTTTGCTCCAAGCATATGTTTTTTTGCTGGATAGTCCCCAATTTGGGTAGTTACCCTCCCTGCCAGTACCTTGCTTCATTATTCTTGGTTGCCACTGGCTTTGATGATGCACCTTACACAGAGATGAGGGTGGGTATTTGTTAGGGGGTTCTGAATGTGCTGCATAACTAAGATAAGGAAGAGGACTTTGCAAGGGACCAGACAATGCAGGTGCAATAGCCCCTGAGGCATTTTAGCCACAGATATTACTACCCCGGAATCTGTACCTGGATATATCAGAGGAGATCTGTCTTCGGCCCCTCACCTTCACAAGACAGGCTGGCACAGAGTTGTGCGATCTGATGCCCAATGCCCACACACAACATCTGGATCAGGGTCGGATCTTCCCACTGAAGTGGAGGCTATCATGAAGTCTTCACGCTGCCAGATCCTTCCAAACCATCCCAGGAAACACGAAACACATCAGGCAGTCTGCAGTTCTCAGGTGTATCAGGGAAGTGATATCTGCTTTGTTTGCAAGGAGGAAGATCCTCAGCTTACCTGTGGAAAGGAGGCATCAGCTGGACACAACACACAGCTGGCATGGGATGGGAGGGTTTTCCTAAAGTGCAAAGAGTTGCACATGGTACCCATGTGGGCATCTGGGCTGTTCATATCAGTTCTATGGCCTTCATGAAGAGAACGTTTGTGCACTCAGTTACTGTTCAGGTGGTATTTGACCAGCACAAACATTATCATATACATCAGTGGCTGTTGTACAGGAGGCAGCCATGATGCCCTCAATGTCTGGCATTCTATGATGCTCACAATTTTTTGAAGGGGAAGAAACATTTGGTGAATGCCTCTTAAGAGAAGAAAGTCTATCCTCGACATCCAAGGCTGCTGACTCCACTAAGAAACATTCTAACCACAGAGGACTACCTCGGCCTGAGCATCTGGTTGCTATTCCGTTCACCTTCAAGATAAATGTGCCACACAACCTGGGTATAATGGACGTGTGTTTGCAAAATGGCAAGGATTGTGTACCATGTTTGAAATGGTACCTGCCAAGACTACAAAATCAAGGCTAGGACGTATTTTTACCTTACAATGTATATATTTCAAGATGTAATTTATAATGGATGACTGCATTATGTCAGTGAATTGAGGCTGAGTCAATCTGCAGGATGAAAAAAACCGGATAATATGGGTTAAGAAATATCTTAGGATTCAGTATATTTCCGCACTTGTGCTTTGTAACGTTAATCAGTCAAAACTTGCAAAAAGTCAACTTTGCAGATGTTATATGAAAGAAAGGATGTGCTTTGAGATCTATAGTAATGTATTGATCTTCAAAAGTGAGCTGAGACTTTTTATTCTTTGAATGCAGTCACCCTGGAGTCAAATACAGGAGCAAACGCCTATTTGATTGAGCTACTAAAATGTTTTGAGGCTCACTTTCTGTTCTTGCATTGCATTCGAGGAACTTTAAAAGGGGAAGTGATAATCACACTAACACACACACCACAGTCAATAACCATATTCAACCTGCCTCAGAGTGGCCCGTTGTGCCTAAAACCTTCTCCATCCACCAACGTGGAGGCTGGGAGGCGGTTCTTCAGACACTGGGGAGGGGCGGTGGGGCGGGGAGGGGAAGTGAGCCCAATTGGCTCGGGCTCCCTACAGAGGTGTCCATCATAATTCACACTCGCCACTCACCTGCCCCGGTCACACTTTGTTTCAGACCGCCCAGTGCAGCAGGAGGGTGGCAGGAGCCGCAGCACCCCCGGGGTGTGAGTGACAGGAACTTAGGCTGGGCCTGAGCCATCATTCTTTCTCCGCAGAACCCAGAACATACGCTGACCAGATGTCTCGGTTTGACTGTGTCCATCCTGTTGTTTTTTTTTTACAAAAACCCCTCTGAACAGCGTTTGCGTGCCCTGGCTTTAATTGATTCTTCTAATGTTGCCTCTTTTCGAACTTTTTTTTGTTGGTGGTGTGATTGTGATTTCCCTTTGGGCATGCTGTCTGAGCAAGAACTAAATTCACAAGCTCAGCCAGTGATCTGTATCAGTCCATACGCTCCCGCTCCACTTTCAAGTTAGTTTCTAAAAACCAAGTACAATACCCACCCACGATTTTCAAACTCTGTTTCTCAAAAACCAGAAAGGCTCTGAAATTGCACTGTGGGATACTAATGTACGGATACTTAATACGTTCCCCTTTCTCTTATTTAAGAACATAAGAAATAGGAGCAGGAGTAGGCCATTCGGCCCCTCGAGCCTGTCCCGCCACTCAATAAGATCGTGGCTGATCCAATCTTGGCCTCAACGTCACTTTTCCGCCCACTCCCCATAACCCTTGACTCCCCTATAGCTCAAATATATGCCTATCTCCACCTTGAATATGTTCAATGACTCCGCCTCCACAGCTCTCTGTGGTAGAGAATTCCAAAGATTCACGACCCTCTGAGAGAAGAAATTCCTCATCTCCATTTTAAATGGGCGACCCCTTATCCTGAAACTGTGCCCCCTAGTTTTATTTGAGGTTTTACCTTTCATTTTAAACAGAGCAGCATGCCTGCTAAAAAGCGGAGGGAGGAATTTCAGGCAAAAGTGTTTGTATGTTGGTATTCTACAGTGTAATCTCAGCACCAAAGTTCTTCTCATTTGTCCCTTTACCAAAGTGACACATTGGCATTTCCAAATTTGAATGATCAGAGCTGTGTATCTAATAAGCTATTTAAAATATGAGTTTGTTCCTCAGGCTTTTACCAATACTCCTTCGTAAATGGTCGCCAGCAGGTGCTTGTGCCTGAGTCCCACCCAGGGCCGATCTTTCTCCCGTCCCTCCCTGTGATGGAAGGTTGCTCAGTGTTTGCTCAGACAGCTCAATGAGGAATCCCGCAGTTTGGGGAACAGTGCGTGAGAGCTCACACCTTACCACTCCTTGCCAGTGTGGGACTGAATTCCGCTGGCAAACTGTGACCAGAGACCCCTCCTCTGCTGATACAACCACAAGGGCTCAATCCCAATCTGGAGACATAGTACAGGCAGTCGTCCATTATAAATCACAGCTTGAAATATAGACATTGTTAACGCATCGTAGAGTAAAAATACGTCATAGTCTTGCCAAAATTGGGGCTGTGCCGAATTTTGCGATGGAAGATCCTCTCCTAATTTGAATAGAAAAGAAGGCCTCCCTCATCAAACTTCCTGCCATCGCCTCTGAGTCAGAAGGTTATGGGTTCAAGTCCTACTCCAGTGACCTGAGCACAAAAATCTAGGCTGACTCTCCAGTGCAGTACTGAGGGAGTGCTGCACTGTCAGAGGCGCCGTCCTTCGGATGAGATGTTAAACTGAGACCCCATTCTGCCCTCTCAGATGGACGTAAAAGATTCCATGGCAACATTCAAAGAGGAGGAGCGAGCTCTCCCCGGTGTCCTGGCCAATATTTATCCATCAACCAACATCACTAAAAAATGGATAACCTGGTCATTATCTCATTGCTGTTTGTGGGAGCTTGCTGTGTGCAAATTGGCTGCTGCGTTTCCTATATTACAACAGTGACTACACTTCAAAAGTACTTCATTGGCTGTAAAGTGCTTTGGGACAGACATCCTGAGGTCATGAAAGGCGCTAATAAATGTAAGTCTTTCTTTCTATTATTTTTAAATTTTGAGTTTGTTCTATTACATTTTTTTGGAACATTTCTTTTGCCCATTTTAGTTGCAATTACCATCACAAAATGTCTATTCTACCCTGTTATCACCTGAGACAGCACTTTCCAACAGTGCAGCACTCCCTCAGTACTGCACTGGGAGTGTGATGCTCAAAGTTCAGGAGCGGGACTTGAACCCACAACCATCTGACTCAGAGGCGAGAGTGCTACCAAATGAGCCAAGGCTGACACCTTATAAATACATGGAAGAAATGGCTGTAAGAAGTGCAATAAAGCAATGCTGGTGACTCAACACCTATTGAGGCATTCGGTGCATCTGTTTTTACTGCAAAATCGAGCAGTCCGTGCCCGCATGCAGCAAGGCCTGGACAACATTCAGGCTTGGGCTGATAAGTGGCAAGTAACATTCGCGCCACATACGTGCCAGACAATGACCATCTCCAACAAGAGAAAGTCTAACTGCCTCCCCTTGACATTCAACAGCATTAACAACATTGAATCCCCCACCATCAACATCCTGGGGGTCAGCCATTGACCAATAACTTAACTGGACCAGCCACATAAATACTGTGGCTACAAGAGCAGGCCAGAGGCTGGGTATTCTGTGGCGAGTGTATCACCTCCTGACTCCCCAAAGCCTTTCCACCATCTACAAGGCACAAGTCAGGAGAATGATGGAATACTCTCCACTTGCCTGGATGAGTGCAGCTCCAACAACACTCAAGAGGCTCAACACCATCCAAGACAAGGCAGCCCACTTGATTGGCACCCCATCCACCACCTTAAACATTCACTCCCTCCACCACCGGCGTACCGTGGCTGCAGTGTGTACCATCTACAAGATGCACTGCTTCGCCAAAGCTTCTTCGACAGCACCTCCCAAACCCACTTCGACCTAGAAGGACAAGGGCAACAGAACACCACCACCTGCAAGTTTCCCTCCAAGTCACACACCATTCTGACTTGGAAGTATATCGCCGATCCTTCATCGTCAGTGGGTCAAAATCCTGGAACTCCCTCCCTAACAGCACTGAGGGAGTACCTTCACCACACGGACTGCAGCGATTCAAGAAGGCGGCTCACCACCACCTTCTCAAGGGCAACTAGGGATGGGCAATAAATGCTGGCCTTGCCAGTGACGGCCACGTCCCATAAACGAATAAAAAAACCCTTGCATTCCCAAGTCTAATCGCCAAAGTCTGCGAGGCAGGGAGCACCCACTTCAATTTAAATATATTTTAGAGGCTTAATGAGGCTCATTTCCCAGGGCTTCCCAGTCGCTGTTAAGTTTGCAGCACACTTCCAGCAGAAGGCCAGTATCCTGCAACTTCTCGAACCTATGAACCCAGCCTGTGTCTCCACTAACAAGCGCACAGGAGTGGAATAACAAGCACCTGCCCCAGATCACAAAACAGAGCTTCGAGTCACTAAATAGGGGGGACCTCATTTTTATGTCAATGATTCTCTTTGGGTCCTGTTCCCTTTCAAGGCTGTTTGTTACAAAAATAAACTATTATGAATATTCCTACATCTTCAATTGGCAGTGAAATATTGGGAAGAATTTTCTTTTGTGTGCAATTTCTCTTTTGCTTTTAACTCGAATTTAATTTTAACCCTTTCAGTCAAAAGCGTGTGGGTTCAAGTGACAGGTTTGAGCACATAATCTAGGCTGCCGTTTTAGTGCAGTACTGAGGGAGTGCTGCATTGTCAGAGGTGCCGTCTTTGGGATGAAATGTTTCAATCATCGGCCTGCTTAGCTGGATGTAACATAATGCCTGGCACTACTTAAAGAAGAGCGACACCTCCAGAAACAGATTGTCTGCTCATTCATCTGGAGAAGTGTGAGGTAATACATTTGGGGAGGGCGAACAAGGAAAGGGAATACACATTAGATGGTCGGACACTGAGAAGTGTAGAGGAACGAAGGGACCTTGGAGGGCATGTCCACAGATCCCTGAAGGTAGCAGGCCAAGTAGATAAGGTGGTTAAGAAGGCATATGGAATACTTGCCTTTATTAGCAGTGGCATAGAATACAATATCCTCGTAAGAACGGGATATGATGCTCGACTCATCGATCGACAGTTCCGACGGGCCACAGCGAAAAATCGCATAGACCTCCTCAGAAGGCAAACACGGGACACAACCAACAGGGTACCCTACGTCGTCCAGTACTTCCCCGGAGCGGAGAAACTACGTCATGTTCTTCGCAGCCTTCAACATGTCATCGATGACGACAAACACCTCGCTAAGGCCATCCCCACGCCTCCACTACTTGCCTTCAAACAGCCGCCTAACCTCAGAAGTACCATCGTTCGCAGCAAATTACCCAGCTTTCAGGATAACAGCGACCACGACACCACACAACCCTGCCATGGCAAACTCTGCAAGACATGCCAGATCATCAACACAGATACCACCATCACACATGAGGACACTACCCACCAGGTACATGGTACATACTCATGTGACTCGGCCAACGTGGTCTACCTCATACGTTGCAGGAAAGAATGCACCGCGGCATGGTACATCGGTGAGACCATGCAGACACTGAGACAACGTATGAACGAGCACCGCGCAACAATCGCCAGGCAGGATTGTTACCTCCCAGTCGGGGAACACTTCAGCAGTCAAGGACATTCAGCCTCGGATCTGCGGGTAAGCGTTCTCCAAGGCAACCTTAGAAACACACGACAACGCAAAATCATCGAGCAGAAACTGATAGCCAAGTTCCGCACTCATGAAGACGGTCTCAACCGGGATCTTGGGTTTATGTCACGATACATGACGTGATCCGGACTCGAGTCGTCGTTGGCTTGTTCACAGATGTGATTCCCAGTAAAAAAGTAAAAATTTTAAAGCTTTTCGTTTTACATACAGACGGCAGCTTTTGACACGTTAGAACCCCTGCGACTACACCTCATTGTCTCAGTTGTATCTTGCTATGTCTTTGATGTGGTACCTTCCTGGCTGACTTGATTAACTTTATCACACCTCGGCAGATAGTCAGGATGATTTAATTTAGTGGTCTGCAATTGTAAGATACACATGCTTTGTTCTCTATCTATATATGCTTTGGCGATTCTGTATCTAATTTACTTCACCTGAGGAAGGAGCAATCGATAGCTCCGAAAGCTTGTGATTTCAAATAAAACTGTTGGACTATAACCTGGTGTTGTGCGACCTCTCAATAGAATACAAGAGCAGGGAGGTTATGCTTCAACTGTATAAAACACTAGTTAGGCTGCAGCTAGAATACTGCGTGCAGTTTTGGTCACCACATTACAGGAAAGATGTGATTGCTCTAGAGAGGGTGCAGAGGAGATTTATGAGAATGTTGCCAGGACTGGGGAATTTTAGCTATGAGGAAAGATTGGATAGGCTGGGGTTGTTTTCTTTGGAACAGAGGAGGTTGAGGGGAGACTTAATTGAGGTGTATAAAATTATGAGGGGCCTGGATAGAGTGGATAGGAAGGACCTATTTCCCTTAGCAGAGGGGTCAATAACCAGGGGGCACAGATTTAAAGTAATTGGTGGAAGGTTTAGAGGGGATTTGAGGGGAAATTTCTTCACCCAGAGGGTGGTGGGGGTCTGGAGCTCACTGCCTGAAAGGGTGGTAGAGGCAGAACCCTAACTACATTTAAAAAGTGCTTGGATGTGCACTTGAAGTGCTGTAATCTACAAGGCTACGGACCAAGAGCTGGCAGGTGGGATTAGGCTGGATAGCTGGCGCTGCACATGATGGGCCGAAATGGCCTCCTTCCATGCCGCAAATTTCTATGAATCATTCATTTGCTGTTTGTGGGATTTTGCTGGCCAAAAATTGGCTGCCACATTTGACTGTATAACAACAAAGACTACGCTTCAAAAAGTAACCCAATGATTGTGAATTACTTGTAGATGTCCTGAGGATATGATAAGGTGCTCTATAAATTTATGTTTTTCCTAATCAGGATGTTTCTGAAATGTGAACTGTCTCATACATTTAATGCATAGATCTGGCTGTATTCCTGAAAGTAGAAGTCCTGAAACATGTTAACCAAAGGTCATTGTCTCATTTGTCGTGTAAATCTCACAGTAACTGTAAACCAGGCAAAAAGAAAAATAAGCTTAGAAGTTCCTGTTAGTGATATAAGCAGAACAAACGCTTTAATGTGTTTAACTGGAATTTTTAAAATAAACGGGTTAAAGCATGGGATGGAGTCAGTGTCGAGGGTACCGAGGCTGCTTCGGTCTTCCCAATGTTTTGCTGCAGTAAGTTATGGCTCACCCAAGCATTCTGACAGCACAAAGGCAGTGAAAGGGTCCAGAGAGGTGGTGCAAACGAAGAGCAGTATGACATCGACGACGTGCATGTGGAAGCTGACCCCACATCTGTGGATGATGTCGCCAAGGAGCAGCATGTCGATGAGGAAGGGGGGTGGGGGGGGGGTGGGGGGGGTGGGCGGCGATGGATTTTTGAGGACTCCAGAGGTGACGGTGCAGGGTGAAAAGAGAATGTCACTGTTAGAAATGCCTGGCTACGCTCAGATAGGCAACACTGGAACCGAGCAAGGGCATGGCTGGATAGCGCAAGTGAGGTATTGGAGGAGGATGGTGTGATCAATTGTATGGAAAGGCTACAGGAAGATCAAGGAGGGTGAGGAGCATTAATGCACCTCAGTCTCAGAGAGTGACATTGGTGACTTCTGCTAGAGCAGATTCATTGCTGTAGAAGGTGCAGAAACCTGATTGGACAGATTCAAACAGGGACATTTCCAATTCATTTCGTGCAACTATTAATGTGTCCCCCAGATCTCCCTCTTCCTGTACCCCCTTTAACATTATACCATTTAGTTTATATAGCCTCTCCTCGTTCTTCTAAAAACAGATTATCTGGTCATTCTCTCATTGCTGTTTGTGGGAGCTTGCTGTTCGCAAATTGGCTGCTGCAGTTCCCTACATTACAACAGTGACTACACTTCAAAAAAAAAGTACTTTATTGGCTGTAAAGTGCTTTGGGACGTCCTGAAGACGTAAAAGGCGCTATATAAATGCAAGTCTTTCTTTCAACTTAAGAGGAGCTGACTGTAACTATTCCAATTGCGGGCTATTAACTGGAGAATTGTTTCCGCGATGAAAACAATCAAGGTATAGGAACAAGGTCCATTGCAGAAGTCATGGCTACGAATGCAATGTTCAAAGTGTCAGCATAAAAAGAGCAAAAGACCTTCTTTCTCATTTTTTTGTTTTCGGTACTTTTTTGTCTCTAAAATAGATAAACAATGTAAAAGCTCCGATTTCAGCCTGGGAATGCCGTGCTATCACAATGATCTGTATGATGGATTATTTTGTCCTAGTGGAGGTGAGGAGGCTTGTGTTACCTGTGAAAGAAGGGTTACCGCAGCAGAGGTGGGTAATTGAGCCTGCTCTGATCTGACACAATGCCGTACAAACAAGAGCAGAGTCAGCGAGGTGAAGTGAAGGTGAAGTGATCCAGTCCCAAGTCATTCTTCAGTGCCTTTCCTTACTCCTGGTGTGATGATGAAAATAAGGAACGAGGAGCAGATCTTCAATAACATTTTTTTTTTTAAATGGTCTTTGATCCAAACGCTACTTTTGACAACTGGCTTGGTGCAGGCATCTCAGTTAAACATGTTTAATGATGACTATGGAACATCGTGTATACACTTCAGCCAAAACCCACAGGAAAGAAAGCATCAGGTGAGACTACACACAGGTCCCGCAGACACAGCTCAGACAGCCTCTTCACATTGTGTTCTGATCTCTTATCAATTCACAATTCAGTTTAAGGGCTTTGTTAACCTCAAAAGGTTTCCTTCATCCATCCCCACATAAGCTTCTCATCTTTTGTACAACAAAAAAAATAGCCTTATGAAACAAAACTCTGGGTGCAGCCATCTTATTGATCTCCGTTTCACCTGTTTTTTCTTCTGATTTAAATAACCACACTTTAGGGAAAGATGATTGGCTGAGATTTAGCTCTGTGCGGGCAGTACAAATTTAACAATGGCACAAATGAATTATCTCCCTCATCCTCCCACGTGCCCCCACCCCCCCCCACCCCTCAGCTATTTTGCCCGTCTACTTATAATGGCCACTTTTTTAATATTTACATTTCTCATCAGTCATGTTATCTTGAAGTGTGAATACGATTGTGATGGAGGAAAGAGCATCTGGCCCAGAGATGAAGCACCTCTTGTAAAGGCACTCGAACTGGATGACTGTGAGAGGACAACAGACTGCTGCATAGCTGGGGAAAAGCTGCTCATCGGGGCGCCCAGAATGAACTGCAGAAATCAGTTGGAGCATGAGATTCCGCTGATCTCATGACCCACATCTGCTTCCCAATCTTTCACTCATACCTGTGTCCCGCTTGCTGGCAGCTCACAGTGACTCATGCTTTGGAATGGGCGTATCTCCCTAAATGACACAGCTGGGCAACGGACGCTCAGAATCAAGTCAACCCTCCACGGTACATAAGACCACAAGAAATAGGAGCAGGAGCAACGGCCCCTTTAAGCTGCGCGGCCGCACAGGTTGTCTCGAGGTCCCGCGCAGCCGGTGAGCTGGCTTCACAATGCAAAAAACTGCGCGTGCGCGGAAGTCTGACTGGACCATGCGGCTCGTTAAAGGGGGCCGCGCAGCCCCCCCAAAAATTAGAGTGAACATTGTGCAGGAGTAGGCCATACGGCCCCCCCCCCCCCACCCCGAGCCTGCTCCCCCATTCAATAAGATCATGGCTGATCTTTTACCTCAACTTCACTTTCCCGCCCGAGCCTCATATCCCTCGATTCCCTTAGTGTCCAAAAATCTATCGATCTCAGTCTTGAATATACTCAATGACAAGCCCTCTGGGGTAGAGAATTCCAAAGATTCACAACCCCTCTGAGTGAAGAAATTTCTCCTCATATCAGTCCTAAATGGCTGACCCCCTTATTCTGAGACATATGACCCCCTAGTTCTAGATTCTCCAGCCGGGGAAATAGCCTCTCAGCATCTATGCATGGTAGGCTTGGCAATCCAAATATCTCAGCCAAGCAGGTTCGCAGTGCTCCAGTGGACCGTTGATGATTGGCCATCCAGTCTGGCACTCATGGAACCTGGGAGGATGGACCAGGCACTGGCAGCTGGGACTTTTCCCACTCGGCTACAGATAACCCTGTAGGCCAAAGCCCTAATGGGAAGCTGGGCGGGAAGCAGAAAGTTTACCAGCGATCGGTTGCGGTAAGCTGCAAGCTACTCGGTACTTAAACTTCAGCATACTTGGCGTCCCTAAGCCCTGACCTTGCCAACCTGCATTTGTGTTTTCAGATTGGGATGTGTCCCCTACAGATAGTGAGTATGCACTACAGATTGGCGAAACAGACACCAGGCCGCAAAATAGCTCAGGCCTCAAGGCGGTAACAATGGGCAGGTGGTGGGCATACTCCAAATGGCAATCACCCATCGTGTGCCTAACCTTAAAACGACCTCCAATGAGGCGGAGTTCGGATCGGTCGAGGCCCTGTGGGTGGCGTAGCGGGCCCAGGGGCTGAGTGGCCGGGTCCTGCTCCTACTTCTTGTGTTCTTTAGATTTGAGGTGAGGATCAGATCAGCCATGATCTTATTGAATGGCGGAGCAGGCTCGAAGGGCCGATTGGCCTACTCCTGCTCCTATTTCTTATGTTCTTATGTTCTTATGATCCTTACAGTTGACAAGGTACAGAAGACTTGTTTCATTCCCTATCACTGATGTGGACTGACGTTCTTCAACTTTCATCCACTCTCTGCCTGATAATTTATGTTAATGTCAGATTAAACCCTTATAACAATGGCGTTAAAGCTATGCACTTTTAGACCATGGGCTAGATATCTGAAGCCCGTGGATGTCATTTTTCACAGGACTATTTTCAGCCCACAAGTTACAAACAGCTAGGACTGGCGTTATTCTCTCTGTCTCTCTCACATCATGGCAATCTTCTCATTAAGTCTACAGCTAATAGTATAATAAAAAGATAAAGAAAAGAAATACTTGCATTTATATAGCGCCTTTCATGGCCACCAAACATCCCAAAGCGCTTTACAGCCAATGAGGTACCTTTTGGAGTGGAGTCACTGTTACAATGTAGGAAATGCAGCAGCCAATTTGTGCACAGCAAGGTCCCACAAACAGCAATGAGATAATGACCAGATAATCTGTTTTAGTTATAAAAACAGAAAATGCTGGAAATACTCAGCAGGTCAGGCAGCACCCGTGGAGAGAGAAGCAGAGTTAATGTTTCAGGCCGATGTTGCCTGACCTGCTGAGTATTTCTAGCATTTTCTGTTTTTATTTCAGATTTCCAACATCTGCAGTAATTTGCTTTTGTATATGTTTTAGTGATGTTGCTTGAGGGATAAATATTGGCCAGGACCCTGACAATAACTCCCCTGCTCTTCTTCAAAATAGTGCCATGGGATCTTTTACATCCACCTGAGAGGGCAGACAGGGCCTCGGTTTAACTTCTCATCCAAAAGACGGCACCTCCAACAGTGCAGCACTCCCTCAGCACTGCACTGGAGTGTCAGCCTGGATTTATTGTACTCAAGTCTTTGGAGTGGGACTTGAACCCACAACCTTCTGACATCAGAGGCGAGTGTGCTGCCCACTGAGCCACAGCTGACACTATCATCGAAATGTCATCACAACCTTCCACTGAACTAATCAAATAAAATACATTTTAAAATCTTGTCTTGGAATCTTTTTAACCTGTCCGTAAAAAATAATAGAAATTCTTTCCGACTTGCAAGTGCCACAAACCCTCCTGTCACTGTTGCAGTGCCTCACTCGCTCAGACTTCTTTTCCATGAATAGTTTCTCTTGCTTCTGTCCTCCTGATCTAGGATTGGACTAGGAGGCTCATGCAGAGAGAAGCACTGCCACAGAGATGTTGGGTTGAATGGCCTGAAGCTGTGCTGTAACATTCTATGGGCTGGATTTTCTCAATGGAGACGGGACTGCTGCTTGCCGGATCTATGTCCCGCCTCCATCGGCCTCTGGCCAACCAGTGGGATTTTTCCCTGATTGACCTTGTTAAGCCCACCCAGCGGGCTCAGCAGGCCAATTAGGGGGAAGTCACTGACAGAGCACGTCAACGTCTGACGTGCCATCTGTCCAGATTTCTTGAAAGAAGAAATGTCAGCGTTTGACAGCTCTGTGAAGCTGTCAAACACTGACATTCTGTGTAGTTTGATGAGTACTTGTGTTCAGGACTCATCAAACCTTTCAACTTTGCAGAAATCACCTGGCTGTTGGTTCGGAGGATCCAACAGCCAGTCTGTGAAATCTACAATGAAGATGTCGGGACTCCGGAACCACCGCAGCTGAAGGCTGTAGGCAGAAACAAAGGTAAGTGAACATTTTATAACACTTATCACTCACCTTACACACTTACCACTCCACACTTGCACCCATCACTCACCTCTACATCTCACTTTCAGACCCCTCTGACCCCCGCAGACCTCCTTCACGTCTCCTCCACCCCGACGGGGTTCTCCGAGGTCGGGAAGCCTGCACTTGAAAAGGTAAAATGGGACTAATCCTTTTTTTCTACCTGTTAATCCATTTCCCGCCTCGAGGAGACGGGATCCGGGGCAGGAGGGTTTCCCGCCTCCTGGCAAAAGGGCACGGAGGCGGGATGGGGGCAGGTTTGCCAGCCGCCCCCACATTCTGCAACTTTACCGGCAGTCCCGCCTCCATACCCGCCTCCTCGGGGCTGAGAAAATCCAGCCCTATGAGTCTGTGCTTCCTCTTGTCCTTCCTTCACTGTTCTCTTTAGCGTGGTCAGTAATAGCGACACATTTTTCATCTCCCTATTTTGCAACTGTGGGGCTCGGTCTTCTTTCTACAATGCCCATATGATGTACTATCAAAGCTTACCGCAACAGTCCTTCCCCCTTTAAATAAAATATATTTACCACCGGCGCACTGTGGCTGCAGTGTGTACCATCTACAAGATGCACTGCAGCAACTCGCCAAGGCTTCTTCGGCAGCACCTCCCAAACCCACGACCTCTTCCACCTAGAAGGACGAGGGCAGCAGGCACATGGGAACACCACCACCTCCAAGTTCCCCTCCAAGTCACACACCATCCTGACTTGGAAGTATATCGCCGATCCTTCATCGTCGCTGGGTCAAAATCCTGGAACTCCCTCCCTAACAGCACTGTGGGAGTACCTTCACCACATGGACTGCAGCGGTTCAAGAAGGCGGCTCACCACCACCTTCTCAAGGGCAACTAGGGATGGGCAACAAATGCTGGCCTTGCCAGTGACGCCCACATCCCATGAACGAATTAAAAAAAGTCTATATCCATACGACTCCCACCGCTCATTAAGTATAAAACCTGGTGAGGTCCAGATGAATTATATCTAAGAAACTCATTGACCTGACTTCATAACACATGTACAACTTCATTTGTTTTTGTATATTATTCAGCCAAGTCCATTGTACAAATATTCTATCTAATAGAACCCTGTGTGTCCCTTGTAGTAAACACACTTTGATAAACGTTCCTTGTATTTCTCTTCCCCACCCCATTAGACCCCTTTATCCATGCCATACTTAGTCAAGAGAGTAAAAGCGAAGCCACTTCTTGGTGAATTAGACCGGATGGCTACCTGGGTGATGTGAGGGGGTTTCCCTTCCCCACCAGATGTCCCTTCCTCCCACTTTGAAAGAAAACCCAAGACCAAGCTGCCAACTTCAGTCTCTAAGGTGGGAGTCCAAGGCTCTAGCATTGGAATACCCGGCCCAATTAATCAGATGGGCTTAAAATATGCAACAACAAAAACAACTTGCATTTATTTATATAGCGCCTTTAACCTAGTAAAACCTCCCAAAGCACTTCACAGGAGTGTTACCAGACAAAATTTGACACCGAGCAACATAAGGAGATATTTGGGCAGGTAACCAAAAGCTTGGTCAAAGAGGTAGGTTTTAAGGAGCGTCTTAAAGAAGGAGAGAGAGTTAGTGAGGCAGTGAGGTTTAGGGAGGGAATTCTAGAGCTTAGGGCCGAGACGGCTGAAGGCACAGCTACCAATGGTGAAGCGAAGGAACATTACCATCTCCTTTTGCCTTGCACCATCATCCCTTTTGTCTCTTAGGGCTGGATTTTGATACTGGGGTGGGTTGGGGTCGTGTCATCCGCATTTCGTGTTATCCACCCGCCTGCAATTGGATGTGGGAGATTGATGCAATTTTCACTTAATTGGGCAATTGAGTTCCAGCATGTGGGAACCCATGAACCAACTAGCGGTTTCAGTCTGAAAGTCGCCTCTGATGATGTCATCATTGCTGCTGCATTGCAGGTGAGACACTGCCTGGCCTTTGCTGTGAGAGGACCTGGATGCAAAATGAGCAGCATCTCAGAGAGAGAGAGTGAGAGAGATTTTTTGCCATCCAGGTCCTCCAAAGTCCCTGGCAGTCTCTGAAGATATTCAATGCAGCAGCATCAGAGGCGACTTTCAGACCTAATACTACTACTACCTTCATCAAATCTCCGTTGTAATAGTGGACCTGCAGCTGATAGTCAGCTATCCACTTGTGCTCCTGCCAGGTTTCACTGGCGTGTTTCACATCAGGTGTGCTTCACGTCAGAAAAGGGTTAAACTAGCTAAAACATTTCAAAATGGCAATACAGAGCCAATTTAGGGCTTGTTAAGGGCTTTAATGGCCTCTCCCGCCTCTTGGAGGCAGGACGGAGTCGGGAACACCGCACACGATTTTATCAAAATTGCGTGGCGGTGGGTTGGAGGCGGGATGGGGTCGGGACCCCCGAATCTGCAACTTTAACCACCCACACGCCTCCAAACCCGACTCCACGGGTCATTGAAAATCCAGCCCTTAATCTCTCCTGCCTTCCTTCCTATCACAGACCTTCCCTTTTGTTCTTTCCTCCCCTCCCCCCTCTCCCTGCCCCTACACTTGCTTAAAAACCTGTTCCATCTCCAACTTTTTCCAGTTCTGACGAAGGGTCATCGACCTGAAACGTTAACTCTGTTTCTCTCTCCACAGATGCTGCCTGACCTGCTGAGTATTTCCAGCATTTTCTGTTTTTATTTCAAATTTCCAGCATCTGCAGTATTTTGCTTTTGTGGAGCGAAGGAAATCGGGGAGGCGCAGGAGGCCAGGACTGGAGGAGCGCAGTGATCTGGGAGGGTTGTAAGGCTGGAGGAGGTTACAGAGGCTCAGTAATTGTCAACTTGGCTCATTGGCAGCACTCTGAGTCAGAAGGTTGTGGGATCTGAGCTTCATTCAAGAACTCGAGGGAGTGTTGTGTTGTCAGAGGTGTTGACTTTCAGATGAGATGTTAAACCGAGGCCCGTTCAGGTGGATGTTAACACTTCTATGGCATTATTTAAAGAACAGGGAGGTGTCTGGGCCAACATTCATCCCTCGACCCAAAATAGACTAACAGGTCATTCACCTCTTTTACTGTTTGTGGTATCTTGGTGTGTGAAAGTTGGCTTCCTACAAAGCAAGACTTCAGAAGAAATTCATTCCTTGTCAAGCGCTATGGGACATCCCGAGGACATGAAAGGTGCCACATCAGTTCAAGTTTTTTCTTATTATACAATCTAATATGGACTATTCAAATGAAATTATAGCCACAATTAAATAATTCAAAAACGATAAATCACCTAATGTGCTGTATAACAAGAATACTGTGCATGTTCCACACAAAATAGAGTGAGATACGCTGCCACCTAGTGGATTGATTTGCCTCTTGACATGGAGTTATTAGTACATTTCCGAGAGAAACATACAGATTTGAAGCTTTGTTTTGCTATCACTTTTTTCCATACAAACAATTTGACAAAATACTCATAATTGACGAATTCATGAAAAAATCGTGCGCGAATTAGCATCCAGAAATGCGACACATTTCTTTAATTGGTTTGAATTTTTTTGAACTATCATTTGCTAATTTTTGCTACTTTTCACAGTTGGAAGGATTATTTTTAGTTGAACTACAAATACTTTTAGATATTAAGTCATGTTGTAGTACGATATGTACAAGAATGGACAGATAGAGGCAAAAACAAGGTGATACATCGCAGAAGTTACAGGATGTCATAAAGTAGTCTACACACTCAGTTGAGCCCTACAATGGTGTTACAGCTTTGAACTCCCTCCAATCAAGCTATTATTTTAATCCAGTGTATATGAGATTGAACAGGCTGGGACTCTTTTCTCTGGAAATGAGAAGACTGAGGGGTGACCTGATAAGAGGTCTTTAAGATTATGAAAGGGTTTGATAGGGTAGACAACAACAACAACAATTTGTATTTATGTAGCACCTTTAACATAGTAAAACATCCCAAGATGCTTCACAGGAGTATTAAAAGACAAAAAATAAATTTGACACCGAGCCACATAACAATAAATTAGGGTAGGTGACCAAAAGCTTGGTCAAAGAGGTAGGTTTTAAGGAGCGTCTTAAAGGAGGAAAGAGAGGCGGAGAGGTTTAGGGAGGGAATTCCAGAGCTTAGGGCCTAGGCAACAGAAGGCACGGCCACCAATGGTGGAGCGATTATAATCAGGGATGCTCAAGAGGGCAGAATTAGAGGAGCGCAGATATCTCGGGGGAGTTGTGGGGCTGAAGGAGATTACAGAGATAGGGAGGGGTGAGGCCATGGAGGGATTTGAAAACAAGGATGAGAATTTTGAAATCGAGGCGTTGCTTAACCGGGAGCCATTGTAGGTCAGCGAGCACAGGGGTGATGGGCGAACGGGACTTGGTGCGAGTTAGGACACGGGCAGCCGAGTTTTGGATCACCTCAAGTTTACGTCGGGTAGAATGTGGGAGGCCAGCCAGGAGTGCGTTGGAATAGTCAAGTCTAGAGGTAACAAAGGCATGGATGAGGGTTTCAGCAGCAGATGAGCTGAGGCAGGGGTGGAGACGGGCGATGTTACTGAGGTGGAAGTAGGCGGTCTTTGTTATGCTGCGAGTATGTGGTCGGAAGCTCATTTCAGGGTCAAATATGACACCAAGACATAGAGAAGATGTTTCCACTTGCGGGCGAGACCAGAACTAGGGGCCATAAATATAAGACAGTCACTAATAAATCCAATAGGGAATTCAGGAGAAACAGTCTTTACCCAGAGAGTGGTGAGAATGTGGAACTCGCTCCCACAGGGAGTAGTTGAGGTGAATAGCATAGATTATCATTTGAAATAAATGAATTCTGAGTAATCATTTTATGGAACTGACTCTTATAACAACTCTCTAACTGGTTGAGGCGAATAGCATAGATGTATTTAAGGGGAAGCTAGATAAGCACCTGAGGGAGAAAGGAATAGAAGGATATGTTGATGGGGTTAGATGAAGAGGGGTGGGAGGAGGCTCGTGTGGAGCATAAACACCGGCATGGATCTATTGAGACAAATGGCCTGTTTCTGTGCTGTAAATACTTTGTAATGCAATCTTGCTTTTTAATTTGTGGAAGTTGAATATTGCAGTGATGTATCTGTATTTTCCCTTCCCTCGCATCCTGGTGCAGTGCTAAATTAGCTTTAATTGATGACTGGAATAACATCACTTGGTGCACATTAGATAACAAAATAACACTTGCATTTATATAGCACCTAATCAGACTGACGCACCTCACACAATGAATTGCCTTATTTTTGGAGTGCTGTGGAGAATGCATTGACTCAAAGTTCTTAGGACACTTGGTGATAATTGTTGTACTCAAATAAATCTGCCTAAATCCTTCATATTGCAACCAACGTCGCTAAAACAGATTATCTGGTGATTATCACATTGCTGTTTGTGGGATCTTGCTGTGCACAAATTGGCTGCTGCGCTTCCTACATTACAACAGTGACTACACTTCAAAAGTACTTCATTGGCTGGAAAGCGCTTTGGGACGTCCTGAGGTCATGAAAGGCGCTATATAAGTGCATGTTATTTCTTTCTTTCTCTTAGAGGTTAATGTAGGGTTTATTCATTGTGCAAACTAGTGTTGCAACTGTTTTAAACAGATAGCCTGTCTGTCTTTCTCTCCTGCCTTTCATTCCATCATCCATTCTACCATCGAACAACTCCCAGAATGAACTGATGGCTCATATGGAGCAAAACCTTGAGTGGGCCTGGTGATATGACTGGGCTCCTCTCTGGCAGAATGCGCTCACTATTGACAACATTCATATTTCTCTATCTATCTCTCTATCTAACTAACTAACTAACGAAACTAACCCAACCTGTACTGTCAGATACATCATCCAATGACTAACTTAAACTGCTATCACTACTTCAACTACAGGGTAATGTTCGTGTGTGACACTTTAAAATGTTCAAAGGAACAAAAGATGTCCATGCAATTGCCCAATAGAATCTGTATCACTATTCTTCCATTCTGTAAAATGTATTTGGTCACCTTCTGCTATGCACCATGGGTCATCACGTTCTGACAAAGTAAATTAGATCCAGTAATTCTGAAGTGTCTTTCCCGAATGGCTGATTTGTCTGTAATGCTCCCATAGGGGCTATCATAGTAAAGGAAAATAACTCTCAAGGGGGCTGGAGTATTTCCTCTATTAAACACTTCCCAAGTCAGCCAAGCCAACTGTACTTCACTTGGGAAAGCCCATCTGGATGAACATCCCATAAGGAAGGCAGTACAATAAAGGAAAGAGCCTGCTACATGGAGATTTCCTTTGTCCATTTGTGCAGCATAGTCGTTCCAAATGTTGCATGGTTTTATTATAACACAAACCCCCCAGAAGTTTAACAGCAAAGTAACCGTTCTGACGAAAGTGCATCGACCTGAAACGTTAACCCTACATTCCCATTGAAATCAATGGAAAAGCATATCGAGGGGTTTCTATATCGGGCAGCCAATCTGCAGCGCCTGTTTCATGCCCTGGTGGTAAGTTGAAAATCTATCCCATTGCCTCAATTTGAATCTTTGCATTCGGAGATACGACTACCATGGGAAATCCAAGGGACAAAAGATACAACAGTGGGGGCGGGGGGGGGGGGGGGAGAACTCAGTCATATGATATAGATGGGATTTTAACTTCCTCCGCCCACTTCCTGCCCCATTTATGTTGGTGCTCCGGCCACCAGCATCGGGAGTGCCCATCTGTTTCAGGCAAGAGGGCGCTTTTAATATGCAGGGTCCTATGATGTTAATAGGACGCCGATTATAATTTTGAGGTACAAACGGGAGGAGCGTGCGTTGCACATCCTCTGTCCATTCGTACCGGCATTGAGCGGCCTAGCCAGTGGTCCTAAAAGTGGTTGCTGCAGGCAACTCAAAGCAGCCTGAAACCTCTTGGCCCCACAGAAATATTCTGGCCTGCTGCCAACCTGTACACGTTTCCCCCCCCTCCCCCCCACCACCATCACACCCCCAATCCGGCTCCATGCAGGTACCATCCGATTCCCTGCCCTCCCCAACTGGCGATCTCCTTCAGAGCACCAGTTTGACGGGCACAGCTTGGCGTATCCATACAAATGTGGGTCAGGCCTCAAAAATGGCTCAGGCCTCAAGGCAGCAGCAACGGAAGGGTGGTGGTTACATGCCGATCGGCTACCACCCGCTTTGCGGCAAATGTTAAAATTGGCCTCAAAGTTGCTGAAGAAAACCAGTTGTATTAAATACTGCGTGAAGTTGGCGGTTTTGAAATTGAACTCACTTGAGCCCATTGGAAGAGTTAACAGAGCAATTGGGTTCCGTTGTCGTTGTTGACATCTGTTGTCACCGGAAGTTAGATGAGAGATTTCCAAAATGGAGGCAAAGACTTAGGGCTGGATTTTCAATGACCCGTGGAGTCGGGTTTGGAGGCGTGTGGGGGGTTAAAGTTGCAGATTCGGGGGTCCTGACCCCATCCCACCTCCAACCCGCCTCCATGCCAGTTTCGCTGGCGGCGGGTACCCGACCTGTGCTGGGACCCGACTCCCTGAGGCGGGAAGGGATTAGTGACAATTAACTGCCTGTTAACAGGTAGTTAACAGGCAGTTTTTTGCCTAATCCCTATTTTGACGGCTGAAATGTGGGCTTCCCGACAGGTGGCAACCACGCCAAGTTATCAGGGCGGACCGTGGGTCTGCAGGGGTTGGAGGGGTCGATATGTCCGGTGGGCAGGTGAGTGTGCATGTGTGCAGAGGTAAGTGTGTAAGGTAAGTGCTAAGTGTGGGAAAAAGTTTTACTTACCTTAACTTTCTCCTGCAGGTGTCAGCCCTTCAGTTCTCGGGAGTCAGAAATCTCACCGGCACAGAAAGCAGAAAAGCCGTGGTGCTGTCAAAAACTGCAGCCTTCTGTTTTCTGTGGTGGAATGATTTCTAACTCAGCCTGAGAGGAAGGACTCAAGTTAGAAATCATATTGTCAGTGTTTGACAGCTTCACAGAGCTGTCAAACGCTGATATTTCATCTGTCAAAAGCTCTTGACAGATGAAATGTCAATCTGTGACGTCACCTGTTGCCGGGTGGCCCTTAATTGGCCTGCTGAGCCCACTGGGCGGGCTCAACAAGGTCAATCAAGGGAAAATACAGTGGGTTGGCCACATCTCGATGGAGGCAGGTCTACAACCCAAAATGTGGGATTCACGACACCAACCCGACCCCAGTATCAAAATCCAGCCCTTAGTCACAGCAGTTTTGCAAATTAATGTAATGATTCCAAAAGAGGTATTAACTTAGACATAGAGAAGATGTTTTTTCACTTGTGAGGGAGTCCAAAACTAAGGGCCATCAATATAAGATAGTCACTAATAAATCCAATAAAGAATTCAGGAGAAACTTCTTTACCCAGAGAGTGATTAGAATGTGGAACTTGCTACATAGACATAGAAAACATAGAACAGTACAGCACAGTACAGGCCCTTCAGCCCTCGATGTTGTGCCGAGCATTGTCCGAGACCAAGATCAAGCTATCACACTCCCTATCACTCTGGTGTGCTCCATGTGCTTATCCAATAACCGCTTGAAAGTTCCTAAAGTGTCCGACTCCACTATCACAGCAGGCAGTCCATTCCACACCCCAACCACTCTCTGAGTAAAGAATCTACCTCGGACATCCCTTCTATATCTCCCCCCATGCACCTTATAGTTATGCCCCCTTGTAACAGCTGCCTCTACCCGAGGAAATAGTCTCTGAACATCCACTCTATCTATCCCCCTCATCATCTTATAAACCTCTATTAAGTCGCCTCTCATCCTCCTCCGCTCTAAAGAGAAAAGCCCCAACTCCCTCAATCTTTCCTCATAAGACCTCCCCCCCAAACCAGGCAGCATCCTGGTAAATCTCCTTTGCACTCTTTCCAATGCTTCCACGTCCTTCCTATAGTGAGGTGACCAGAACTGCACACAATATTCCAAATGTGGTCTCACCAAGGTCCTGTACAGTTGCAGCATAACCTCACGGTTCTTAAACTCAAACCCTCTGTTAATAAACGCCAACACACCATAGGCCTTCTTTACTGCTCTATCCACTTGAGTGGCAACCTTCAGAGATCTGTGGATATGAACCACCAGATCCCTCTGCTCCTCCACGTTCCTCAGAACCCTGCCGTTGACCCTGTAATCCTTATTCAAATTTGCCCTACCAAAATGAATCACCTCGCACTTATCAGGGTTAAATTCCATCTGCCATTTTTCGGCCCAGCTCTGCATCCTATCAATGTCTCTTTGCAGCCTACAACAGCCCTCCACCTCATCCACTGCTCCACCAATCTTGGTGTCATCAGCAAATTTACTGATCCACCCTTCAGTCCCCTCCTCCAAGTCATTGATAAAAATCACAAACAGCAGAGGACCCAGCACCGACCCCTGTGGCACACCGCTGGTAACTGGTCTCCAGTCCGAAAATGTTCCATCCACCACCACCCTCTGCCTTCTATGAGATACCACAGCGGGTAGTTGAGGCGAATAGTATAGATGCATTTAAGGGAAGCTAGATAAGTACATGAGGGAGAAAGGAATATGCTAATTGAGTTAGATGAAGTAGGGTGGGAGGAGGCTCGTGTGGAGCATAAACACCAGCACAGACCAGTTGGGCCATATTGGCCTGTTTCTGTGCTGTAAATTCTATGTAATTCTGTGTAACTTTGGGAGAAGTATTATCAGCTGTGACCCCTCACTTATTGGTCTAAATTCACACAAAGGTTTGGGATCCACAAACAAACATAAGATTCTGGTCCTGCCTACCATTAGTTTCTTGGACTGAACTGGTACAACCACTAATTGTTTCTTATATATTTTAACTCGGAATTGTCTGTGGAACCCTCACCCAGCTTGGTTGGACCAGTTTGGAACAAGTGCATGAGAATAATGAATCCATCTGAGTTATGACTCCAGTTTATTGATTGTATTATTTGCCTCAGTAGATAATGGTATTGCAGTAATATATAAAGCTTTTGGAGGGAAGACTCCAACCCTTGACCTCAGATCTGACTGCTTGCTGCAAAGCGGAAGATTCATAGCAGACCCCTGGAACCAACTGATAGAAAGCCCAACCTGATTTAAGCAGGTATTCAAAATTTGGCACATACACATGACAGGTAATCCGTGTGAGGGAACTGCATTCCAAAGGGAAACATTACGTGCAATCTTTGTGGTGGAGGAAGAATAAACAGTGACTTCAAGAATTAAACTAATCTTATCAGGGATGTGTCATCCACTTTCAGTAATCAACAGCTTCCGGCTCGTGAATCATAGAGTCATAGGGGGAAAAATTCAGTATCGCCCCGTTTGGGGCGCAATTATCGGCCGGGCGCAAAGATTAGCGCCTGGCGCTAATTATCGCCTCCGACTGCAAACTTGACTTTTATCGCCCCTGGAGGTGATTGGAGCGCTAAATCAGGCGCTACACATCTGTCTGAAGGCGCAAAGGCCGAGGAGCGAGGCGCTAACTCAGAGCGCTGGCGAAGCTCATGTGATGTCAGTCAGCAATGGAACACACACACAATGGTGCCGGCCAGTTCTTAAAGGGGAGGGTTGATCTTGCTTTACATCCACATCCTGCTCATTGCAGCCTTGAATCTCGGCCTGGAGAGACCTGTACATCAAATCTGCTGGAAAGAACAATGGCGAGTACCAGGGAAAGAGCTCAGAGTGCAACCCCCACAGTCTCTTCTAAATCGATACAAGGAAGGGCAAATCAAAATGAACCTGCAAGGTGCTGCTCAGTACCCAAAACTCCTTCACACAGCGTTGACTCTCTCCAGAAGTCTCTCTCTCTCTCTCTC
Organism: Squalus acanthias; assembly: GCA_030390025.1. Taxonomy (NCBI): domain Eukaryota; kingdom Metazoa; phylum Chordata; class Chondrichthyes; order Squaliformes; family Squalidae; genus Squalus; species Squalus acanthias. The sequence continues at coordinate 15,565,752 of CM059434.1, read as the reverse complement.
AGAATGCGTGGTTCAAAAATGTCACCAACAAAAAAAAAGCAGGAAGCGGTTGCCTTTAAATAGCGCTCCCCCAGTCACTTCCTGACTGCAAAATGCTCCCCTCAACCTGTCGTTGCTAGCGGCAGGCGGTAAGGCAGGGGGCGCCATTCAATATCCGCTCCGGGGCGCTACCGGGGCGTTGCGCACTCGACTGACGACACGATCTGCTGGCGCAGGAGATCGTGGCGGTAGTGTTTAGCGCCGCCGCAAAATATCTAGTTAATTGCGCGAGCGGCGCAAACATCGCCGCGCCCGGGCGCTAGTTGCTTTGCGCCCCATTAGCGCCCTCTTAAGGCGCTAACGGGAGGTGCAACGAACTGAATTTTTCCCCCATGGAGTTATACAGCACAGAAAGAGGCCTTTCGGCCCATCGTGTCCACACCGGCCATCAAGCCCTGTCTATTCTAATCCCATTTTCCAGCACTTGGTCCGTAGCCTTGTATGCTATGGCGTTTCAAGTGCTCATCTAAATGCTTCTTGAATGTTGTGAGGGTTCCTGCCTCTACCACCATTTCAGGCAGTGAGTTCCAGATTCTAACCACCCTCTGGGTGAAAAAGTTTTTCCTCAAATCCCCTCTAAACCTCCTGCCCTGGTTATTGACCCCTCTACTAAGGGGAAAAGTTCCTTTCTATCTACCCCATCTATGCCCCTCATAATTTTGTACACCTCAATCAGGTCCCCCCTCAGCCTTCTCTGCTCTAAGGAAAACAACCCTAGCCTGTCCAGTCTCTCTTCATAGCTGAAGCGCTCCAGCCCAGGTAACATCCTGGTGAATCTCTTCTGCACCCTCTCCAATGCAATCACATCCTTCCTATAGTGTGGCGACCAGAACTGCACACAGTATTCCAGCTGTGGCCTAACTAGCGTTTTGTACAGCTCCATCATAACCTCTCTGCTCTTATATTCTATGCCTCGGCTAATGAAGGCAAGTATCCCATATGCTTTTTTAACCACCTTATCTACCTGTCCTGCTGCCTTCAGGGATCTATGTACATGCACACCAAGGTCTCTCTGATCCTTTGTCCTTCCTAGGGTCCTACCATTCATTGTGTATTCCCTTGCCTTGTTAGTCCTCCCAAAATGCATCACCTCACACTTTTCAGGGTTAAAATCCATTTGCCACTGTTCTGCCCATCTAATCATCCCGTCTATATCGTCCTGTAGCCTGAGGCTTCCCTCCTCGCTATTTACCACTCCACCAACTTTCGTGTCATCTGCGAACTTACTGATCATACCTCCTACATTCATATCTAAATCATTAATGTACACTACAAACAGCAAAGGACCCAGCACAAATCCCTGCGGTACACCACTGGACACAGGCTTCCAGTCAAAGAAACAACCTTCGACGGTCACCCTCTGCCTCCTGCCACTAAGCCAATTTTGGATCCAATGTGCCAAATTGCCCTGGATCCCATGGGCTCTTACCTTCTTGACCAGTCTCCCATGTGGGACTTTGTCAAAAGCCTTACTGAAGTCCATGTAGACTACATCAACTGCACTACCCTCATCCACACACCTAGTCACCCCCTCGAAAAATCAATCAAATTGGTCAGACATGATCTCCCCCTGACAAATCCATGCTGACTATCCCTGATTAATCCCTGCCTCTCCAAGTAGAGACTAATTCTGTCCCTCAGAATTTTTTCCAATAATTTCCCTACCACTGATGTTAGGCTCACTGGCCTGTAATTCCCTGGTTTATCCCTACTACCCTTCTTGAACAATGGTACTACGTTAGCTGTTCTCCAGTCCTCTGGCACCTCCCCTGTGGCCAGAGAGGTTCTGAAAAGTTGTGTCAGAGCCCCTGCAATCTCCTCCCTTGCCTCACACAGCAGCCTGGGATACATTCCGATAGGGCCTGGGGATTTATCCACTTTTAAGCTAGCTAAAACCGCTAGTACCTCCTCCCTCTCAATACTAATTTGTTGAAGTATATCACAATCCCCCTGCCTGATTTCTATGCCTACATCGTCCTTCTCCATAGTGAACCTCACCTACATCTTCCGGCTCTACACACAGATTGCCACTTTAGTCCCTAATAGGCCCTACTCTTTCCCTGGTTATCCTCTTGCCCTTAATAAACTTATAAAACACCTTGGGATTTTCCTTTATTTTGCCCGCCAGTGTTTTTTCATGCCCCCTCTTCGCTCTCCTAATTTCTTTTTTAAGTACCTCCCTGCACTTTCTATACTCCTCTAGGGCTTCCACTGTTTTTAGTCCTTTGTATCTGCCAAAAGCCTCCCGTGCGTCACAAAATTAATTCACAACAATAGCCAATCTTTCTGTCTATGGGCAAACGTTACAATAATTACCACCAATCTAGTACCATGCTAGATTGTCAGGAAGAAGTTTATATAATTCCTATCAGTAATTAACAGCTAATTATGACGTGAAAGTACTTGATGAGAACAAAATGTCATATTTATATTACCATTAAAGAAAAGATAAAAACTTTTTTGTCCAAAACAAAACACAAGGTGATTCTGTAATATAATTAACCCTTTAAGCATCTGTTGCAGTATTGTGTGCTAATAAATAAGTGTTTCAGTTTATTAATTGGATAAATGTTTTAACACTCACTCCATTGCAAACATAGCCCTCATCATCTGCATGTGTTCATTGACATTATGCTGTTCACCAAGGCTCATGTCCTTAAGGTCATCACCCTTACCATTGCTATCGATTTTGCTGAGATGGAGTGTTGGGGCTGAAATTCCCATCTTCCTAAATTTTAGTTTTCGTGTAAAAAGCAGTGGAAAGCAGTTTGAAAGCATTAAACTACTGAACCATGCTTGGCATTTATCTTATTCCTCCAAAATGGATATACAGAAATTTGCAAAAGGTTATTTGAAGAGGCCTATTTGTGCTTCTTAAAGCTAATAACGAGGAACTTGTGCAGCATTCAGCAACGGCAAAGTCAAATCAAAAAGTGAGTACTGTGCCTGCCTGCCCCATTCAAATGAGGTGCCCTCCCATGGACTCTGCAAACTAAGGCAGGGTCAACACCGTAGGGCACCACCTAGATTGCATCCTGAAGAATTTTGAGGCAATGGTACTTAAAATATATTTAGTCACAGCAGATGGTAGCATTTCCTCTGACTCACCATGAAAAACACCAAGGGAAGACTGCATGTGTGTGTGTGTGTAGTATATATATACGTTTTGAGTTTGTCACACTTCAAAGTGCCACATTTTGTGCCGGTCCAGCAACACCTCAATTTTAAAATTGTCATCCTAGTTTTCAAATCCCTCAATGGCCTCGCCCCTTCCTATCTCTGTAACTTTCTCCAGCCCTACAACCCTCTGAGATCTCTGCGCTCCTCCAATTCTGGCCTCTTGCACCTGCCCAATTTTCTTTTAAGATGCACCTTAAAAACCTACCTCTTTGACCAAACTTTTGGTCATCTGTCCTAATATCTCCTTATGTGGTTCGGTGTCAAATTTTGTTTGATAATCGCTCCTGTGAAGCGCCTTGGGACATTTTACTACATTAAAGGCGCTATATAGATGCAAGCTCTTGTTGTTTCTGTAGCGGCAAAACGATCTTTAATAAACACAGTATTAAAAAGGAAAGCCAGTTATTCCGTTCGGTTTCTTCTGGTGTTGGGGTGGAGTTAGGGACCTGCAGCTGCCAATCTGCTGTGAAACAATTGTCCTTTAATTGACATCAGGACGTGCCGAAGAAGAAGTATTGAGCAATTGACTTCAGTATGTACAGCAATTGGATCTCATGGCTTTAAAGAAACAAGGTTAGGTTAAGCACAGTCCCAACGCAGCAGAAAAATAATATATTTACATTACATGGTACAATGCTGCTGTCCTGATAAAACCCCATATCCTCTGGCTTACCATGAGCTACAGCACATTATTGTCAGCCACCTTGAAAAAAACCAGATTCAACAATTCTATTTCTCACAGTTAATCTCTCTGATTTTCTAGTCATTAAAATCAAGAGTGCAGACAAAAAAAAACTCTCACCAAATGGACACGGTCTGAGAAAGTGCTAGATCTTTGGAAAATTAAATAAGTGTTAAATTGCTCTCATTAGCTTAATAGAACAATTTAATAATGGTGACACTGGAATAACCCTGCGAATACGTAAGGAAAGCAAACTGTACATTGAAACAATCCATGTGAGGTCTGCGTGCTTAACCTCAGCCCATGGTGTTTAAGGGAAGATCTCAACACTATTTAGCCCTCGCCATGGTCTGTTATTAGTCCAGTTTGCTTTGTGTTAATGATGACCATCAGTTCATTTTTAGCACTTTTTCATATAAGTTTCAATAGTAACTTTCAAAAGGGAGTTGGATGTATACTTAAAGAAGGAAAATTTTCAGGCCTGTGGGAAAAGAACAGGGGAGTGGAACTAACTGGTAGCTCTTTCAAAGAGCCGGCACAGGCACGATGGGCCGAATGGCCTCCTTCTGTATGATTCAATGATTCTAAGCAGTGAGTAGCTGTGGTGACATTCAGCAGCAGACATTTGGAGAGGCAGTTAGCCAGAATAACACGTTGTAACCAATGATATTTTATAAAGTGCCAAGAACAATTAAACCAACCAATTTCAAAATACTTCAAACTGAAGGAACTATATCAGGGAAGTGTATGAGTAATGCGTGTGATTAAAGTGTACATCAGAACCCAAGCCAAAAAGGATAAAATGTACGCACAAACCTTTACACGGTGTTATTTATTGACGTAAGAAATGACTGATTTCAGCATGAGGTGCTAATGCCAATAGCCTTAAGCTTTTTGCATTGGATTCCAAATAAATGGCTAAGCTAACATGCTGGACTTGTGTGCAGGTCAGCGCACCAAGTAGCCAAGCTGTAGGCCATGACCAACATGGTGTGGGAGTAAATGAGTCACTCATATCAAGGGCTATTCATCAGTATTGCTAAAGGTGAAGTCAACCTTAAATGAAGAAACAGGTCTATGACCTGATAGAGGTCTTTAAGATTATGAAGGAGTTTAATAGGGTAGAGGTAGAGAAGATGTTTCCACTTGTGGGGAGTCCAAGACTAGGGGCCATAAATATAAGACAGTCACTAATAAATCCAATAAGGAATTCAGGAGAAACTTCTTTACCCAGAGAGTGGTTAGAATGTGAACTCGCTACCACGTGGAGTAGTTGAGGCGACTAGCATTGAAGCATTTAAGGGGAAGCTACATATGTACATGAGGGAAAAAGGAATAGAAGGATATGCTGATAGGGTTAGATGAAGTAGAGTGGGAGGAAGCCCATGTGAAGCATAGACACTGGCACAGAACAGTTGGGCCGATTGCGCCCAAAACAGAAATTCTACCCCCATATGCTATAAAAACAGTGACATTATCACTATGAAAATTTAAAGAGCCTGATGTTACTTTGTCGGCTATTTCGACTGAGGCATTAACCCATTTATTTCCAGACCGAATGGTAATAGAAGCAAAAAGTGCAAATTGGTTACAACTTTGATTTATAGTTCTGATACATTTATTGGCCAACGGCTTTTTGTAAAGAACAAGATAAAAGTAATTAACTGGCGAACTGTGAATGGGTCACACGTGTAAGTTAGGTGGGGTGACTGCTGCTCACACACCATCATTGCCAGAGTGAAAGGGATAACCTCTCTAAACTCAAAGACGGTTTTAGGTTTTTGTTATGCAATAACTGGTCAGCTATTTACAAGACGTTTTCAAAGCCTGTAGGAAAGAGGGCTTTAACATTACAGATGGCTGAGGTCACTAGTCTTAACCAATGCCCCTCGTTTCACTGCAGGAAACAGAGTGAAAAGCCTTTGGCACTGACAAGTAACAGCTGTTACTGAGGGGAAGAATTTCACTTCCCCTGAGAAGGATTAGACATTAGTTAGTGGAGCCCACCCCATATAGCGATGGTAGCTAGGATAGCTTCTGCGTCAGGAGCATGAAGAACAGAAATGGTATACTGGTGCTGCACTTAGCCGAATAAAGCATAGACCAGTTACAGAGTATTATAACAAAAACAGTTATTTCTAACATTGAGTCACTTTTATCTTGGCACTGTTTTAGCCTGGATTCTGGGATAACGTGAGCCAGTTTTGGTGTTTGCACTGCTAAATCTTGGCCACCTTATCATTGCGACAGACTCATAGGCCCGTATATTCCGATCCCTACGGGTGGGTACGCGCTGTGTACACACCCGTAGGGACATCGGGAATGCCGGTTTCAGGCGTGCACAGCACATGCGCTGAAAACCGGCATTTCTGATCTGTCCAGAATGCTCTGGACAGATCAGACGTCTGCCCAGGAGAAGGGCCTCTGCGGGCGGATAGTTCCGCTTTCTGGAGAACCTCCGCCCGCAGAAAACCCTTAGAAATCTTACGCCTGGTAAAAGCAGGCATAAGGCCTGCTTTTACCAGGATAAGAGTTGAAAAAAAGTTTTAAAAAGAAGTTTCAGTCATTTATCATTTAAAAATACTTTAAAAAAAGGTAAATTTATTTTTAGCCCTGTAAAAAACTTTAATTATTTTTTCAAAAAATAAATTTTTGTTTAAAATATTTAATTTATTGTAATTTCAACTAATTTTTAAAAAGTGCTTTTAAAAAATTTATTTAAAGTTTTACTATGTTTTTTCATTGATCTCCATTCATATATTTGACAGGTCTATCTGTCAAGTGTATGAAGGGAGATTCCCTTCTTTGATTGGCTCCCCATGGCCCACGCGATCCCAGGGACGCTTGCGAACCGCGTGCGCCTCTGGGATACGTGGGCCCTGCGCACTTGGAGTTGGAGAAGCCCAGGAGCGGAAGTATACGCACCTCGGGAGCCCTCAGGTAAGTGCGTAGATTTTTTCCAGATCGGAGGCCTCCGCACGCAGGAAGCCTCCGATCGGAAAATACGGCCCATTGCCTTGACATCATTCCCAACTGGGGTTTGAGCGGGACATAAGGACAGTAGAGAGAAAGAATCTCAGCTCGGAAGATCAGGAAGTAGAATCAGTGTGGGTGGAGATAAGGAATAACAAGGGGCAGAAAACACTGGTGGGAGTAGTATATAGGCCCCCGAACAGTAGCTATACCGTTGGACAGAATGTTAATCAAGAAATAGTAGGAGCTTGTAACAAAGGTAATGCAATAATCGTGGGGGACTTTAACTTTCATATAGACTGGACAAATCAAATTAGCAAAGGTAGTCTGGAGGGCGAGTTCATGGAATGCATTCGGGACAGTTTCCCAGAACAATACATCATGGAACCAACCAGGGAACAGGCTATTTTAGATCTTGTATTGTGTAATGAGACAGGGTTAATTAGCAATCTCATAGTAAAGGATCCTCTGGGGCAGAGTGATCATAATATGATAGAATTTCACATTAAGTTTGAGAGTGACTTGCCTAAGTCCGAAACTAGAGTCTCAAATTTAAATAAAGCCAATTACATAGGTATGAGGGGCGAGTTGGTTAAGGTAGATTGGAAAAATAGATTAAAAGGTATGGCGGTAGATAAGCAGTGGCTAGCATTTAAAGAAATATTTCATAATTCTCAACAAAAATACATTCCATTGAGAAACAAAAACTCCACGGGAAAAGTGATCCAACCGTGGCTAACTAAAGAAGTTAAGGATAGCATTAGATTGAAAGAAGAAGCTTATAATGTTGCAGAGAATAATAGTAAGCCTGAGGATTGGGATAGTTTTAGAAACCAGCAAAGGATGACCAAAAAATTGATAAAAAGGGATAAAATAGAATGAGAGAAAACTAGCAAGAAATATAAAAGCAGATTGTAAGAGCTTCTACAAGTATGTAAAAAGGAAGAGAGTAGCAAAAGTAAATGTTGGTCCCTTAGAGGCTGAGACAGGAGAAATTATTATGGGGAATAAGGAAATGGCAGAAACGTTAAACCAATATTTTGTATCTGTCTTCACAGTAGAAGACACAAAAAGCATACCAAAAATGGTGGGGAACCAAGGGTCTAATGAGGGTGAGGAACTTAACGTAATTAATCTAAGTAGAGAAAAAGTACTAGAGAAACTAATGGGACTAAAAGCCAAAAAATCCCTTGGACCTGACGGCCTACATCCTAGGGTTCTAAAAGAGGTGGCTGAAGAGATAGTGGTTGCATTGGTTTTGATCTTCTAAAATTCCCTAGATTCTAGAACGGTCCCAGCAGATTGGAAGGTCACAAATGGAACATCGTTATTCAAGAAAGAAAGGAGGGAGAGAGAAAACAGGGAACTACAGGCAAGTTAGCCTGACATCAGTCGTCGGGAAAATACTGGAATCCATTGTTAAGGAAGTGGTATCAGGGCACTTAGAAAATCATAACATGATTAGGCAGAGTCAACATGGTTTTATGAAAGGGAAATCGTGTTTAACAAACTTATTAGAGTTTTTTGAGGATGTAACTAACAGGGTAGATAAAGGGGAACCAGTGGATGTAGTATATTTGGATTTCCAAAAGGCAGTCAACAAGGTGCCACATAAAAGGTTATTACACAAGATTAGGACTCATGGGGTTGGGGGTAATATAGTAGCATGGATAAAGGATTGGTTAACAGACAGAAAACAGAGAGTAGGGATAAACGGATCTTTTTCAGGTTGGCAGGCTGTAACTAGTGGGGTGCCACAAGGATCAGTGTTGGGGCCTCAGCTATTTACAATCTATATTAACAACCTAGATGAAGGGACCGAATGTAATGTATCCAAATTTGCTGACGATACAAAGCTAGGTGGGACAGAAAGCTGTGAGGAGAACACAGTGTGCAAAGGGATATAGATCGACTACGCGAGTGGCAGATGGAATATAATGTAGGGAAATGTGAGGTTATTCACTTTGGTAGGAAGAATAGAAAAACAGAATATTTTTTAAATGGTGAGAAACTTTCAAATGTTGGTGTTCAGAGAGATTTGGGTGTCCTCGTGCAAGAAACACAGAAAGCTAGCATACAGGTACAGCAAGCAATAAGGAAGGCAAATGGCATGTTGGCCTTTATTGCAAGGGGGTTGGAGTATAAGAGTAAGAAAGTCTTGCTACAATTGTACAGGGCCTTGGTGAGACCATACCTGGAGTACTGAATATACTTGCCTTGGAGGCGGTGCAACAAAGGTTCACTTGATTGATTCCTGGGATGAGAGGGCTGTCCTCTGATGAGAGATTGTATAGAATAGGCCTATACTCTCTGGAGTTTAGAAGAATGAGAGGTGATCTCATTGAACAATACAAGATTCTGAAGGGGATTGGCAGGGTAGATGCTGAGCGGTTGTTTCCCCTGGCTGGAGTGTCTAGAACTAGGGGGCATAGTCTCAGGATAAGGGGTAGGCCATTTAAGACTGAGATGAGGAGGAATTTCTTCACTCAGAGGGTTGTGAATCTTTGGAATTCTCTGCTCCAGAGGGCTGTGAATGCTGAGTCTTTGAGTATATTCAAGGTTGAGATAGATAGATTTTTGGACTCTAGGGGAATCAAGGGATATGGAGATCAGGTGGGAAAGTGGAGTTGAGGTAGATGATCAGCCATGATCTTATTGAATGGTGGAGCAGGCTCAACGGGCCGTATGGCCTACTCCTGCTCCTATTTCTTATGTTCTTATGGGACACCGATTTCAAATATTCAAATATGACCTTTCAGTTAAAATCAGCCGGGCCTCCACATCCCCGGACTCCCTGGATTCGCCACTCGCTTTGGGACTCACTAGCACCGTACCCGCCCCCGTTTTAAAATCAGAGCCATAGATTCTGTCATTATTTTTATTTATCAAAACTTATGACAATTTGAGAAGCAGAGAAGTAGAGGTGATTGAAGCATAGGATTTTCTATGCAGTACAGGCTGAGGGCCTGGGAGATGCTAAACTGAGGTGCTACAGTGCCACCACTGGTTGGAGTGTGTAATTACAGTGTGACCAGTTTACATAGGCAGTTTCCATTCTGAATGTGGATCTAGAAATTTAGAATGGTAAAGTTGGTGCGAGAAGTGCACTCATTACAGAGTTGATACATTAAGATGCTTAATGTACTATTTAGATGATTAGTGGTATTTAATGGAGAAGAAAGAAAATTTGGTAGTCCAACAAATGATTTAATAGAATAGAAGACAATTCAGTTAATTCCCCTTTCTATGTCAGATAAGTATGAAAATAATACAGTATTGAAAGATTTCAGATAGAAAAGGGAATCACTAAGTTGTTTTTCTACAAACAAATCAGATATAGCTTAACTATTGATTGCAAGATCAAAGTAATAAAAAAAGCAAACCGTAAGAGGTTATTTGAGCCTAATTGTACTCATCTTATCAGCTAATTAACTGAGTTTAGCTTCTTCTTGCCTTTCACCACCAAGTACAGTTTTATGAGTTTATGGCATTTACTTGTTTATTGCAGGTGACTGAATGGCTGTGATAGTACTTTGACAAGGGTGCGTTATGATTGATGTTTATTCAATACTAATATCAGCCCCTATACTTCTAACACCTGATGATGTCATTTCTGTGTAGTACTGTTTGCTGAAACAGTGAAATCAAGTTCCGAGCCAGCACTGACTGTCACAGTGTTGCAAAACCCTTCATGCATTGCTGTAGAATGCTGCTTTCCTATTTTGGTATTGTGTAACGTGCATGCCTCCACATCAGTGAACAGGTTTTAGTATATTAACTGGTATGGTATTACCCCTACCCACACGTTCTATCTTGGTTATTGTTGTCCCATATTATCATTCTTTTTTGTTGTATGCATATTCAGAAAGTATTTCTGTATCAGCTTCTAGCATAGCTTGATCATCTTAAGGGGCTTGACAGGGTAGATGCTGGGAGGATGTGTCCCCTGGCTGGGGAGTCTAGACCCAGGGGTGACAGTCTCAGAATAAGGGGTTGGCCAGTTAGGACTGAGATGAGGAGAAATTTCTTCACTCAAAGGGTCGTGAATCTTTGGAATTCTCTACCCCAGAGGGCTGTGGATGCTCAGTCGTTGAGTATATTCAAGACAGAGATCAATAGATTTTTGGATATTAAGGGAATCAAGGGATATGGGGACAGTGCGGGAAGGTAAAGTTGAGGTAGAAGATCAGCCATGATCTTATTGAATGGCGGAGCAGGCTCGAAGGACTGTATGGCCTACTCCTGCTCCTAATTCATATGTTCTTATCATAACACAACATTGTATTTTGGAACAGTATACTTAAAGCCTTCACATTATACGAGAGCAGTATATTATGCTAACTGGTTCAAAATGTTGTTGGCACATTAACAACTGGGCAGCTATCTTCTGATAAAAGACAGCAAAACAAAGTATTTCCAAGTTACTTAATCTTTATTAAAGAAAACAAACTCTGGTTGTTTAATATTAATTGGATCACAGTCAAAATGTGAATATGGAACATATTAGACGACGTACAGGCTTTTTTATTCTCTCAACTTTAGTAACATCAACACTGAGCTAATCATTTTCCGTAAAATGCACTTTTAATTGCTGCTTTTTTGATTAAAAGGTCTCCTCAATCTATGCGTCTGGTGGCTGTTTATCGAACCAACTATAAGTGGCTGGTGCAGTAAACGAGTCCCAATCGTTCAGGTTCGTCAGTTTCTATCAGTAACAGTAACTTGCACTTGTATAGAAAGTTGTCTCAAGGCACTTTACGGACGGGACAAAGGAGAGGACGCCAAGCATACTGGGAGAGATAGCAGAGAGTGACTGAAAGATGGAGAAAGAAGCAGAGAGGCAGAGGGGGGTTCCAGAGAGTACGGCCAACGTGGCCGATGGCTCTGTCACAATATGGAGGGAAGAAGAGGAGCGATACAGAGATGGCCAGAGTCAGGAGACCAAAGGGCACAGGAGGAAATTAAGGTTGGAGGAGATGGAGAGATAGGGTGGGGGCACGGACCTGGAGGGTGATGGCAATGAGGGCTTTTAATTCAAAGCATTGGGAGACGGAACCAATGTAGGTCATCGAGGGCAAGGATGAGTGGGACTTAGAGCAGGACAGGATATTGACAGCTAAGTTTTGGACAAGTTGAAGTTTATGGTGGATGGGAAACCAGCAAGCCAAACACTGGAGAAATATCTAGAGGTGACAAAAGTATTTCTGAGTATTTCCAGCATTTTCTGTTTCTATTTCAGATTTCCAGCATCCGCAGTATTTTGCTTTTGTATCCCCAGTTTCTGGTTTATCACTAGATTATATGGCCCATGATAGAGAAACCTGCTGGCATTGTTTCAACTGATAAAATTTGAGACCAGTATTATATTTAGAACATAAATCATTTGTTTTCCATGGCAAATCTGATAAGAAAATGCAAGTCTAATTTTCTTAATACACCTCTCACTTGGAAAATAAAATGTTCCCTTCTTAAAGAAGCAAATGGCATGGGTGCAGTTTTTGATGTTTAATGATTTAATTCATCATTAATAATAATTGTTCTCAACACTAAAAGCAGCAGATTTTGTTTTAATCTTATCACAGGAGTTAACTTTAAACTGGGTGAACTTTTGTGGAGACTTATTAGTACTATTAGAGTTCAATGGTGGGATAACTGACCTGGGAACAAACAGATACCGTGTCATAGTCTTCTATGTGGAGTTCAGACTTTGCTTTATTAAGATTTACCTTATTATTGTTACCTAATACTTTTGCACAAGCATTTTTTGAAAACCTGGGTTAACAAACTAAATATAACCAAGCTCTATAGAAAAAAGAAAAATGCACAGAGTTCACCGAACAGCAAATCTAAATGCGAAGGTTAACCATTAACTAGTATGACTGCATACCATGGCCTCAAATATACTGTTGCTGTTATTGATGGACTAATGCTTAACACCTTCATATGAAATTCCTCTGTCTGCTGGGAGACATTACTTTGTTTATTTTAAATGGTTTAATACCTCCGTTAATGTTGCGGTGAGAGGATTATCATACAAACACATTAAGCATTTGTTCCCTAATATGGTTAACAGCAATTTCTAGGCTGATATTTCTGTGAGTATTCTTCCTTGGAAAATAGAATAATAAGATCATTCTTTAATGGAATAAAATATAAGCCATTTCCAACAAGGCCTTATCAGCATTATGCAAGTTAGTCCTAGAGGAACTGAGACAACTTAGTGTTCTAGATATGAGTTCACCCAAAAAAAATACCCTGCAGCAAGTGACGGAGTGAGAGAGACAGACTTGCATTTATATAGCGCCTTTCACGACCTCAGGACGTCCCAAAGCACTTTATAACCAATGAAATATGTGAGAAGTGTAGTCACTGTTGTAATGTAGGAAACATGGCAGCCAATTGGATTTCTTGGTGACCTAATAGAGGTCTTTAAAATTATTAAAAATTTTGATAGAGTGGATACAGAGAGAATGTTTCCACTTGTGGGGAAGAGCAAAACTAGAGGCCATCAATATAAGATAGTCACCAAGAAATCCAATAGGGAATTCAGAAGAAACTTCTTTACCCAAAGAGTGGTGAGAATGTGGAACTCGCTACCACAGGGAGTGGTTGAAGCGAATAGTATAGATGCATTTAAGGGGAGGCTAGACAAGCATATGAGGGAGAAGGGAATAGAGGGTAATGCTGATAGAGTTAGATGAGGAAAGATGGGAGGAGGCTCGTGTGGAGCATAAACGCCGGCATGGACTGGTTGGGCCGAAAGGCCTATTTCTGTGCTGTATATCTTATGTAATTCTATGTAATTTGTGCACAGCAAGCTCCCACAAACAGCAATGAGATAATGATCAGGCAAGAACATAATTATTTGGAGCAGGAGTAGGCCATGCGGCCCCTCGAGCCTGTTCCGTCATTCAATAAGATCATGGTTGATCTTCGACCTCAACTCCACTTTCCTGCCCGATCCCCATATCCTTTCAGTCCAAAAATCTATTGATCTCAGCCTTGAATATACTCAATAACTGAGCATCCACAGCCATCTGGGGTTGAGAATTCCAAAGATATTCTGTTTTTGTTTGTAGTGTTGGGCTGCCCAATGCTGTCCTGACATTGTGCTGTTGTGTAAGATATAACGGGGTAGATTTTTGCCTTCACCATCTGGGCAGTAATCTGGCAGAGCGGATTGCCCACCTCTTATGGAACCTGTCAGATTTCCGTTCCATTGCAACAGACGAAAATCTATCTCAGTGACTTTATTCGGGAGCACTTTGACATTCAACTCAGCTTCTGATTGTTGTGGCATTTTGCATCAAACTAGTAGATGATCACAGTAGAGGAGAAAATCGGGATGGGTGTAAAACTGGCTGCCAATTCACTATCGCCAGCTTTGCACGACCGCCAAGACCAATTTTACCCAAAATGTCTCTGTTCAATGGTTACTATCTACTTACACCCAAAGCAACTGGCATTGATTTCCCCATGAAACTGTGTAATAGAGTATCTGAGAATTACCATCCCACCCCACCGCCACGAGAAGTCAAAATGCTGAATCTCCTTCAGCTCCACAGCCCCCCGAGATATCTGCGCTCCTCTAATTCTGCCCTCTTGAGCATCCCTGATTATAATCACTCAACCATTGGTGGCTGTGCCTTCTGTTGCCTAGGCCCTAAGCTCTGAAATTCCCTCCCTAAACCTCTCCGCCTCGCTACCTCTCTTTCCTCCTTTAAGATGCTCTTAAAACCTACCTCTTTGACCAAGCTTTTGGTCACCTGCCCTAATTTCTCCTTATGTGCCTCGGTGTCAAATTTTTTGTCTTAGAATACTCCTGTGCAGCGCCTTGGGACGTTTTACTATGTTAAAGGCGCTATATAAATACAAGTTGTTGTTGTTGTCTCCTCAAGATTTGTTGTGGTCTGCTGCATGCTCCGCAACCTCGCCATCATAAATAACAGCCCTTGCCACCAGCATTTATTGCCCATCCCTAATTGCCCTCGAGAAGGTGGTGGTGAACCGCCTTCTTGAATTGCTGCAGTCCATGTGGTGAAGGTACCCCCACAGTGCTGTTCGGTAGGGGGTTCTTGCAGCTGCTGAACGCTTGTTCAGCTGTGCGAGGTTAACACAGGGCGTTACTTCCAGCGTTGAGGACGAAAATGGCAGCGCCGGCATCAAATCAACGCTGCACGCTGATTGACGTCACGACCTGCCTACTCGCCCAGCGCTGAAGCCACCACCCTCACCAAGATGGCGTCCGGCCCGGCCCGCAGCAGAATTATGCGTGCGCTAGCTCGGACACCATTTCCAACCCAAAACGGCACCCTGGCTCTAGGCAATCGAAATTCTAGGCCAAGGTGTTTGACGTAAATCAACATTGCTTTTTCCTCGACTCTCTATGAATCACCAAGTATGTTTACGCAGATGACTGACTTTAATCAAACGTAAAGCTGTAAATGTAATGCATTGGGCAACCGTGCAGCAAAGCGGAAACTATTTTAACAGCCATGAACAAATAAAGAATCCTGCACCGTAATCGGTGTGATATCACTTTTATTACAAGGGTGTGCATTATTTTATACTTCACAAACAACAAAGGCGATCTAATAAAAATATCTGGGGATGGAGCGTGACGAAGGTAAATCCAGAAGAGGAAATTGGAGAAAATATAAAATGGACTTGAGGAAAAAAACTGTCATCAGCGACGTATAACGTAATGGCCCAAAAATTAGTGCCTCTACGCGAGAGTACGCACTGTATACTCTCGCGTATTCTGTCTCCAATTGCCGGTTTTCTGCATGCACTGCGCATGCGCTGAAAACCGGCACTTGGTGATTTCAAAAGGGGGCGGTTCCTAAGTGAACCGCGTGCGCGCTACAGGCTGCGCGCACGCAGTGCACTTAGTGCTTTGAACGCGCAGGTAAGCATGGAAGATTTTGCACATAAAGAAAGGAGGCGTAAGACCCTCTTTTAACAAGGTAAGTAGTTAATTAAGTATTATTTTGAATTTTTTTCAACAGGTATATCTTTTTTAGAGACTTTAAAGAAAGGTAAGTTTATTTTTATAACTTTTTAAAAGATTTAAAATTTTTTCAAAAATTTAATTTTTTGTTTAAAGTGGTTAATTTATTTAACTATACTTATTTTATTAATGTGATGGTTTTTTTTTTATTTAATTGAGGTTTAGCTGTTCTTTTGGGGGGGTATAGATTCATAGCTTTCACAGCACTTATGTGAAAACTATGAATGAAAGATGGTGTGCTGCCATTGGCTCTAACTGAATCACGTGATCCCACAGCTCGCACGAATTAACTGCGCCTGTGGGATACGCAAGCACTGCCCAGCTGCTGTCTAGAACATCAAGTTCGTGCGAGCTGGGAATGAAAAAGCCGGCGCGCAGTGAGATATCGCGGGGAAGCCTTACCCCCGCACGAAGGCTCCCTCACGAATTTTTGGGCCAATATTTAATGCATCTCTGTATCAGGATTTATAGTCGTGAGAATGTAAAAAAAAATATTGAGTCATTGGACAACAAAAGACAAGTCTGGGATAAGAAAAGCCCATTTGCCACAATGAAGCTGAGTACAGAGGTGGTCAAACAGTGTCGCCTGAACAATGTAAAGATCGCCTGTGACTTTAGTTTTAATTCATTCTTGGGTTGTGAGTATCGCTGGCAAGGCCAGCTCTTATTGCCCATCCCTAGTTGCCCTTGAGAAGGTGGTGGTCAGCCTGAAAACAAGGATGAGAATTTTAAAATCGATGTATTGCTGGACCGGAAGCCAATGAGATGTCTTTCATGTGGAACTTCCTTAAAAGCTTTCTGAAAGTCCAAATAAACTATATCACAGGGGATGTCACTATTTATTTTACCTGCAGCATTGAGATCAAGCAGATCTTTTCGGCAGGATCATCCGCTTCTGAAATAATTTTGGCTAAATATAGAACTGAGATCCTAATGGATCTATGATTATGTTCAGAAGTTATTAATGGGAACAGTTTTCAGCAGTTTGTTTCACTGTAATATTTGGCAGGATTCGAGCAATCAACCTTGTTTTATGAAGAATATCTATCACTGGCAATATCCTGCGTTCTATCTATGATTGGCTCCCAGTCCGACAACACTTTGATTTCAAAGTCCTCATCGTTGTGTTCAAATCCCACCCCTCCCTATCCTTATTTCCTCCAGCCCTAGAAACCTCCAAGATTTCTGCGCTCCTCCAACTCTGGCCGCTTGCGGATTCCCGATTTTCATCGCTCCGCCATCGGCGGCCGTGCCTTCAGCTCCCTAGGCCCTAAGCTCTAGAATTCCCTCCCTAAACCTCTCCACCTCTCTACCTCTCCCTCCTCCTTTAAGACGCTCCTTCAAACATAGCTCTTTGACCAAGCTTTTGGTCGCCTGTCCTAATATCTCCTTGTGTCACTCGGTGTCAAATTTTGTTTGATAATCGCCCCTGTGAAGTGCCTTGGGGCATTTTACTTCGTTAAAGGCGCTATATAAATACAACTTGTTGTTGCTGCTGGTAAGATGCAAACCGAAGCAGGTTCATTTAGAATGTTAGTATAATTCCAGCATCTGTGATTCCTTGATTGAAACACCAGCTCGATAAAGTGGAAGAACTTCTCAAATATTGCAAGCTGATTTACTCATTCTGAATACGCGCAGATCCAGCAGGAACACTTACCCACAAACTGTGGTTGCTGCCACGCAGCAGTGGAGGTCTCCATTAATCACTTCTGGCTGATGTCATAACACAGTGTGGCACTCCGGAGACACCAACTCCTGAAAATGTAGGGCGACAGCTAAGTCCTTTCTCATTTGCTTCTACAGTTCTGAGCAACCGCATTTGTTCAGCTCGGCACGCTGTACGAACACAAAACGTCGACTCGTTCAGCTCTGATTGGGTTTGCGATCATCCAAGCTGAAGCTAAGGTTGCTGATAAATCTAATAATAAAGTAAATGTCAATGGAAGGAGCTGGCCAAGCAATATACAGCAAGACTGACATTGATACCAGTGAGATTATTTACATAGAACTGCTGCATAGCACTGCCCAAGAGTGTACCGCAATATTAGCAATGGACGCTGAATAAATATTGACGTGTCATCATTATCAGGCACTGCCTGGTTAACTTGCTGATATTTCAATATACTGTGCTCAACCTTCTACGAGTTTACTGCCTCATGATCATTTGTTAATTGTTCTCTATCTAATGATTTCCCTCTATTGTAAACGGTGACGTTGGATTTTTTTTAATGCGTAATAGGAACATCGGAACAAGAGCAGGCACCTCCAGACTGTTACGCCATTCAGTTAGACCATGACTGATCTGTATCTTGAATTCATTTACCCGCCTTGGTTCCATATCCCTTAATACCCTTGCCGAACAAAAATCTAGCAATAATGTACAGGAATGCAAATCTATTTTTAAAGTCCTGAAACGTTTCCACTGACTTTAGGCGTCGATTATGACTTCCAGCGCCTGTTGTTAACGGGGCGGTGACGGCCTCAAAATGGGTTTGGTTGCTGTACCGCCCCGTTAACGCCACCGAAGGGGGCGACAACATTTTGAAAGGTGCCCAGCACTGGGCGCCTGAAGCACCTGCCTGTCTCAGGCGGTCGGCCCCCTTTAATGTGCAGATTGGAGACCGAGGGCCCCGAATTGCCACTTTAGGTCTGAACTGGTCGGATCGAGCCCCGTGACCGTGCGATGGAGCCGAGGAGGCCCAGCCAAGGTACGTTTGGAATCATGTTTGGATTTTGGATCCTCTGGGCCCCACCAAATAGTCTGGGAGGCTGCCGCCCCAAGAGCCCCACCCTCCACGATGCTCCCCACCCTCCCTTACTTACCTTGCTGGCAACTGGGGCGCCCCGAGATTGGGAAGCCTCAATCGGACGTGCTACAGTTATACAGGGCCTTGGTGGGACCACACCTGGAGTACTGTGGGCAGTTTTGGTCTCCTTACCTAAGAAAGGATACACTTGCCAGAGAGGGAGTGCAACGCAGGTTCACCAGACTGATTCCTGGGATGGCAGGACTGTCGTATGAGGAGAGATTGGGTCAACTAGGCCTGTATTCACTAGAGTTTAGAAGAATGAGAGGGGAATCTCATTGAAACGTATAAAATTCTGACAGGGCTAGACAGACTGGATGCAGGGAGGATGTTTCCCCTGGCTGGGGGGGGTCTAGAACGAGGGGTCACAGTCTCAGGATACGGGGTAGGACATTTAGGACTGAGATGAGGAGAAATTTCTTCACTCAGAGGGTGGTGAACCTATGGAATTCTCTACCACAGAAGGCTGTGGCGGCCAAGTCACTGAATATATTTAAGAAGGAGATAGATAGATTTCTAGACACAAAAGGCATCAAGGGGTATGGGGAGAGAGCGGGAATATGGTATTGAGATAGAGGATCAGCCATGATCATATTGAATGGCGGAGCAGGCTCGAAGGGCTGAATGGTCTATTCCTGCTCCTATTTTTCTATGTTTCTATGTGCTGCACACGATGCCCCCCTTGGCGCCCCATGTCTCGCCGGCCGATGTTAATGAGGCTGGTGCACTCAAATGGCGGCTGACTCTTCGCCGTGGTTACGGGTGATCGGCCGGCTCGCTCCGCCATTCGGTCGACCAAAAGCCAAAATCAACCCGTGCACCTGACTTAAAATGAAGCAACTTTTGCTGGAACTTTCTGAAGAGCCTCAAAGTTACAGGCACATGTGGGACCAATAGCTGCCGTCTGGAACCGGTTTGTCCACAAATATTTTGCAAACTCTTCACTGCAGAATGACAATATGTGGTATATCTAAATGTAGCCACACTATTACTAACCACAATACACAAGTATAATCTGTTATCAGTTTATATGATATTGATAACTGACGACCATGGAATCATACTAATTTCAGCATGGATAGTGGTCGTTTGGCCCGTCGTGCTAGTTCTACATCGGAGCTATCTATTCTAATCCCATTTTCTCTGTACCCTTTAATATTTTTCCTCCTTAAGTGTTGATCTAATCATCTTAAAAGCTGTGATGGGCTCCAATAGCCACTTGAAATCATGCATTCCAATCATTTGGTGAAAAGACATTCTACTAACTCCACTTAATGCATTTTCCGCTAATCCTAAATTTACGCTTCCTTGTTACTGACTCATTGGCCAGCAGAAATAATCTTTCTTCTCAAGCGCTTACAAAACTTTGAACGTTTCCATTTGAGCCCTCTTTCCTTTCCTGCTTGAATAAGTACAGCCCTAGTTTTTCCAAGTCTCTCATTAAAACTCTTTTTACGCAACGAGTGGTTAGGATTGGCGGGCAGTGTCCTAGGCCCAACCATCTTCAGTTGCTTCATCAATGACCTTCCCTCCAACATAAGGTCAGAAATGGGGATGTTCGCTGATGACTGCACAGTGTTCAGCGCCATTCACAACTCCTCAGATAATGAAGCAGTCCATGCCCGCATGCAACAAGACCTGGACGACGTTCAGGTAACATTCGCGCCACAGAAGTGCCAGGCAATGACTATCTCCAACAAGCGAGAGTCTAACCACCGCCCCTTGACATTCAATGGCATTACCATCGCCGAATCCCCCAATATCAACATCCTGGCGGTCACCATTGACCAGAAACTTAACTGGACCAGCCACAAAAAATACTGTGGCTACAAGAGCAGGTCAGAGGCTAGGTATTCTGCGGCGAGTGTCTCACCTCCTGACTCCCCAAAGCCTTTCCACCATCTACAAGGCACAAGTAAGGAGTGTGATGGAATACTCTCCACTTGCCTGGATGAGTGCAGCTCCAACAACACTCAAGAAGCTCGACACCATCCAGGACAAAGCAGCCCGCTTCATTGGCACCCCATCCACCACCTTAAACATTCACTCATTCCACCACCGACGTACCATGGCTGCAGTGTGTACCATCTATAAAATGTACTGCAGCAGCTCGCCAAGGCTTCATCGGCAGCACTTCCCAAACCCGCGACCTCTTCCACCTAGAAGGACAAGGGCAGCAGGCGCATGGGAACACCACCACCTCCAAGTTCCCCTCCAAGTCACACACCATCCTGACTTAGAACTATATCACCGATTCTTCATCGTCGCTGGGTCAAAATCCTGGAACTCCCTCCCTAACAGCACTGTGGGAGTACCTTCACCACACGGACTGCAGCGGTTCAAGAAGGCGGCTCAGCACCACCTTCTCGAGGGCAACTAGGGATGGGCAATAAATGCTGGCCTTGCCAGCGACGCCCACATCCCGTAAACGAATAAAAAAAAAATGTGGAATGCACTGCCTGATTGGGTGGAGGAAATAGATTCAATAGTAGCCTTCAAAAGGGGATTGGAGAAATACTTGAAGGAGAAAAATTTGCAGGGATATGGGAAAGGGGCCAGGGAGTGGGATAACTGGATTGATCTTCGAAAGAGCCAGCACAGACTCGATGGGCCGAATGGCCTCCTTCTGTGCTGTACTATTCAATGATTTTATGATTATAACTATATCCTTGGATCCCTGGTATCATCTTAGTAAATCTACACGGTATCTTTTCCATGCCTCTAACATTCTTTCTATAATGGGATTTCCAAAACTGCATAAAGTGTTCCAGCTGTGGCCCGACCAATGTCTTGTTCAAATTTAACATCACCTCCTTGCGTTTGTATTCAATGCCCTGACTTAAAACTCAAAAGTCTGTACACCAATAAGCAAGTTATGGATTTTTCATAATAATATTTTTTTAAATTCATTCTTAGGCTATGGGCGTCACTAGCAAGGCCAGCATTTATTGCCCATCCCTAGCTGCCCTTGAGAGGTGGTGGTGAGCCGTCTCTTGAACCGCTGCAGTCCGTGTGGTGAAGGTACTCCCACAGTGCTGTTAGGGAGGGAGTTCCAGGTTTTTGATCCAGCGACGATGAAGAAATATACTTCTAAGTCAGGATGGTGTGTGACTTGGAGGAGAACTTGGAGGTGGTGGTGTTCTCATGCGCCTGCTGCCCTTGTCCTTCTAGGTGGAAGAGGTCGCGGGTTTGGGAGGTTTTCCAGCAAGCCTTTTTCAGTAATTAATGGTTAACTCGAAAGGGTTATTTTTTTGTTGAGGTGAGGCTCTTGTTGAAGGAGACTTTGTGCCAGGAGCAAACACTGGTAAAATTTACCCTTATATTTAAACTTCTACATACAATGGACAGAGCTTTACTTAACTGTGCTATGCAGGAGAAGCAAGCAATGCAAGAAGCTTCATGACTGGTACACTGTGTGGAATATTTTTGGATTGGCACGGTTAGCTATGTGCCAACAACCCTTGTGGTGCTGTTATTTTTCAAATTCTCATCCTTGTTTTCAAATCCCTCCATGGCCTCGCCCCTCCCTATCTCTCCAACCTCCTCCAGCCCGCCGAGATATCTGCGCTCCTCCAATTCTGCCCTCTTGAGCATCGCTGATTTTAATCACTTCACCTTTGGCGGCCGTGCCTCCAGCTGCCAAAGCCCTAAGCTCTGGAATTCCCTCCCTAAACCTTTACGCCTCTCTACCTCTCTCTCCTCCCTTAAGGCACTCCTTAAATCCTACCTCTTTCACCAAGTCATCTGTTCTAATATCTCCTTATGTGGCTCGGTGTCAAATTTTAGTTGGTAACGCTCTTGTGAAGCACTTTGGGATGTTTTGCTTCATTAAAGGAGCTATACAAAAGCAAGTTGTTGTTGCTCCTGTTGTTGTTAAGGTCATAAACTTGTAGGAGACTGACAGCCCAGACACATCTATTTGAGTTTGGTTAAAGTGTACTTGGGAATAGAATATGCCGCCCTCAGGCAGTGTACTGATCAGAATGGCATTGAACTGCACTGGGTTCAGAACCAATAGTCAGACTTTCTCTAGATCTTGCCAAACATGGTTACATTTTCCAGCATTGATTTAGGTTTTGTCAGAAACCAAAGTTGATGACACGTAGGGCCAAGTTTTTGTGAGGAATCCGTTGCATCCTCCAGTTGTCTCTGGTGCTTGTTTTAAGAATATGGGAACAGGAGTAGGCCATTCAGCCCCTCGAGCCTGTTCTGCCATTCAATTAGATCATGGCTGATCTGTATCTTAACTCCAGCTACCCTCCTTGGTTCCGTAACCCTTAATACCTTTGCCAAACAAAAATCTATCAATCTCAGTTTTGAAATTTTCAATTGACCCCCGGCCTCAACAGCTTTTTTTTGGGGGGGGGAGAGTTCCAGATTTTCACTACCCTTTGTGTGAAGAAATGCTTCCTGACATCATCCATGAACGGCCTAGCTCTAATTTTAAGGTTATGAACCACCCCCCCTTAGTCCCCATGTAGATCAGAATTTGCCACTCAGAGACTTTCAGAAACAAAATACCACTGAGGTGATGTCATGCTTTTTTCCCTTCTCTAAATGTAATTTCTTTATCTGGCCTGGCAGCTTCCAAGGGTGTGCAGTGGTTTTGGGATTCAGAAGGGGGTGGGGGTGGTTTACCCAGCTAAATGGACACAAATTAAAAATAACGAATCTATTACATTTAATAAAATGACGGTTCGCTGCATTCCATCGTGTTCTCATTTGCATTTTCCTCCCAGTATCACACATTGCATTGCACTAATTTTCAATTTGTAACAATAAAATAAACCAGGAGAAATATCAATTTAGTTTCTCTGCCCTAATGTGTAAAATGCCTGAGTATGCATCTGTGTCTGAAGTGTAACTTTGACTATAAATATCTGACAATACAAAGACGGCTCTCCAGTAAATCAAACCCATAGGCTGTAACTCAACTCTTACCCTCTACATGCCACAGCTAATTCACTGCAGTAAAAATACTTATTCTTGGGGGGGCTTTATAACACAGATTGGGTTATCTTTCCTCAAAGTCCAAGAAATAGCATTCTAATTGAAAATGTTTGTGTTGCACACAAAGTCTGCTGTTACAAAAGCAATAGCATGCAGAATACAAAAGAGCATTTCTCCGCCTTCGACTGCCTGATGAATTAACTCCTTGAAACGGGGGACACTGCAGAGCAAGCAACTCGTTTCTTTATTGTGCGAATCGCGATCGCCAAGACCTGCAAAAGAGGAAACTTTCCTTCTTGCAAAGAGCGTACAAATGCAGCAGGAGATGGCATGTCGTCTGTGTTCCACAGCAGGCTGTTAAATCAGCTGAAGCCAAGCCGCCATCGGCGGTAGTGGTAGACAGCAGCAGTTGGGGGGAGTGGGGGGGGGAGAGTGGGGGGGGCTTTAGCCCGTTGCTAGGCCACACGGCGGGGAGGGAGGGGGTGGGGGGTGGGGGAGACCCCTAGTATAACCTGTCATCACTCATCTGAGGTGCTTGGAACAACAGCTCGGACCTCTCGATCGGGCCTCTGCTATCTTTAGCCGGGGGTGGCATTCGCCCGCAAGGCCTGTGTGTGTGTGGCAGCTCCAGTGGGGGCCGAGCGCTGGTTTCTGATGACAGAATGTCAGGATCAATTTGCACACTTAATCCCCCTTCACAAGTGGAAAACCACTCGCGTGTGCACTATGCAGCTACAATCACTGCATACTTCATTTCAGAAGACACATGCATTTCAACTATTTGCATTCTACGCTGCCGCTCGACATTTTTACTTTAAATGAGAAGTACTTTTATTTCTCCTGGCTCTGAGGTCATCGTGATAAATGATCCCAGGCCCACGAGCGCCATATATAATGTAACATACACTTAGTGTTTTTGCTTTTATGTTTTACTAGCAAACTGAGTCCCGTATGATTTATTGTGACTTGTTACGCCATATGCTTGTATCTTGTCTTCTAGGTGCCGACCTAGTGATGTGTGGGACTTTGCAGCAAGGTTTCCTGCTATAGTTTGGTTGACCTCTCAATAAAAACAACCCCAGTTTTATCGAAAGGAGTAAAGACATCAAACAAAAAGGCCGCATTTTTCTTCATCAAATACTTCAGGATGCAGTTATTAACATTTTTACAGTGTATTAAGCATGCGTCATTACTTTCAGTAAATATTTTAATTTACAGATACATATTTTTTCCTCTGCTGCAGTTGGTGGATGTGTTCAGATATCTCAAGTGGCCTCCGTTATTTCTGCACGTTCAACTATTACATCAAATTTTACAGCACAGAAACAGGCCATTGGGCCCAACTGGTCCGTGCCGGTGTTTCTGCTCCACATGAGCCTCCTCCCACCCTACTTCATCTCACCCTATCAGCGAATCCTTCTATTCCTTTCTCCCTCATGTACTCATCTAGCCTCCCCTTAAATGCATCTATGCTATTCGCCTCAACCAGTTAGCGAGTTATTCTGAGAGTCAGTTCTTTGAAATAGTTACTCAGAATTCATTTTTGTCAACTGATAATCCATAACAATAGAAAGCAATGCAGAATTCACAAGCAATGGGAATTAGCCTACAGTACGCGTCACGAATAACCATTTGTGAGGTTTCAATGTCTTTCTGCATTTAAGGTGGTGGAACTACAGGATGCAGCTGGGGGCAAGTGGAACAAGAACAGATGGCTCAGAAAGTTAACCTTGAGATGAATTTAGGACATTTGAACAACGCCAGACAAAGCAGCAAGTTTCACTTTGTTCCCATTCATCAACAAGCAACTGAAAAGGCGAGTTGCCACCAGCAACCAAGAACAGGTAACACGGGGAAGTGGCGCGAAGTCATAACTTTTATGTGTTTCTACTAAAGAATGGAAACTTAGCAACATCAGATTTTCTCAATACCCATGTGCCTACCCTTGTAGAACTACAAATCTTTACTCTTCCTTTTCCTATGTGGTGCAACCCCTATGGCTTCAGCAGGCTGCTCAGATCCCTGCTTCGACTGCTGAGGTGCTCTTGGCCGACGACCTCTGGGTTTTGGAGCCCGTGAGGACCCCCACTGCAGACTGCTCCACCTGCACCTGCGCAGGGGCAGACTCAGCCATCGGGAGAGGAGGCAGCATGCCGGGTACTGACTGACTGGGGGACAATGAGTGAGAAGTGGAAGCGCTGTGAGTGGGAATCCCCACTTCCATGCCCCCTTTCGCCATCATTCCTCTCATGGGCCAACCGCACTTCACTCCTACCACTCTGCTGGAGAGCAGCTTGTTGCAGGTCAGTGCGGCATTGTAAGGCCATGGCTAAGGTGTCTGTCATTCTATTTAAGGCGCCAGACATGGTGGCATCCAGTGTGTGCACCAACTTGGTCAAGGCCTGCACGGACTCAGTTGATTATCGCGATTGATGTTCCATGGATTTGGCCGTTCTGTCCATGGAAGAAGACATCCTTGCATTGCCCTGCGACATCAACCTGCTCATCCTTGATATAGACTCCTCCATTCTCTCTGGAATCACGCACAGCATGCGTGAAAGGCCTGTCAGTATGTTCTGCTGCCCCTCATTGATTATCCTTTTCATCGACAACCCCCTGGGTACAGCATCTGTGTCCAT
This sequence comes from Squalus acanthias, assembly GCA_030390025.1. Lineage (NCBI taxonomy): Eukaryota > Metazoa > Chordata > Chondrichthyes > Squaliformes > Squalidae > Squalus > Squalus acanthias. Next base: position 15,539,469 of record CM059434.1, on the reverse strand, counting down.
CTGAGCAGAGCTTGGAGCGGGCTGCGCCCTCCGATGTGTGGACTTTCCACAGCTGCCCAACTATCTGTCTAACTGGACCCATCAAAGTGTGAGTATCCGAGCTGGTGCATGGTAAGTATGGGTTCTGTGACGGTGCACCTTCAGAGGAATCAGCTGCTCTGAGAATTGCGAGGTCCACCGACTGCTGCTGAATGCGTGAAGGCCCTGGCAGAGAGAAAAGATATGAAGTAGTACTGACAAGGTCAAAATGTTGCAACTTATCATTATGAAGATGATCATATTTCACTCACTGCTGAAATCAGGTCAACATGACTGAGTCTTGTATGACATGTGGGTCGATAATATTTAATTCTGTCACTTAGGTAGCTGGGAGGTCCCCATCTCCCCATCTCTGATAGCCAGGGACGCTGAGACGCCACTGATCTCCAGCGCTTCCTCCTCTGCAGTTGTCAGCTGTGAGATCGGTGGAGGGCCCCCTCCGGTTCACTCCCTCTCCCTTGTGTTTTGCGCTCTCCTCTGCTACGGGGGAAAGAGCAGACTTATGAGTGACTGTAATGGCATGTGTTCATCCGATGGATGCAGTGCATTTGGTGAAGGTGACTATCATGGAGAGGCATCAAATTGTGTCAGGAGCCAGGTGAGTGGCTGTGGTGGATGGATAGATGGGGATGTGAGGAAGTGCATGGAAGGAGAAGGATGGGTGTGTTTGCAAGGTAAGTGGGTGTGAGGAGTGATGTGATGGAGTAGGTTTGGCAAGGCAGAGTGAATGGGGGACGATGTGCATAACAGGATGTAAGCGAATGTGCAACTGTACTCACCTTTCCTGACTTGGTTAGGTCATTAAAGCGCTTCCTGTACTGAAGCCAGGAGCAGGGCACAATGCTCCTGCTACTGACCTCCTCGGACACCTCCAGCCACTTCGTCTTTGTAGCAGCAGCAGGTTTCTTCCCCCCATTGCTGGGGAAGAGTATCTCTCTCCGACTCCTCACTGCCCCCAGCAGTACATCAAGGGAGTGTCCTGAGTCCATATTCTGCAATTGCTCTCTCTGCGCCAAACCTCCCAACTCCTCCAAAACCCATCTTTGGAGATTGGCCCTTTAAATACTCCAGTTGAGATCGCGCCACGCGGGTCGGCACCATGCCCGCTGCCACACATTCGACATTCGGAAATAAAATGGTAATGAGGTGTCTGCGTTCAAATATCACAGCCAGACGGGCTGAAATTACGATAGCAAAATACTGCTGGAAATCCGAAATAACAACAGAAAACGCTGGAAAAACTCAGCAGGCCAGGCAGCATCCGTGAAGAGAGAAACAGAGTTAACGTTTCAGGTTGAAGACCTTTCGTCAGAACTGGAAAAAAGCAGGAAATGAAATAGATTTTAAATAGATTTTAAAGCTGAAATTACTTCCGGGTTTCCCATGCGATATCGAACCCCCCCAACCCCCTGCTTCCAACTCTCCTCAAAGCCAATATCGGGTCCTCCGTGTTACACCTATTCCATGGCCCCAATATCCTTTCTTTCGTGGGTGCCCAGGCTTAAGCACAGCACTCCAACTGCGGTCGAACCTAATTAGAATAGCTTGCAAAAACATTTCTTAAGCAGACGAGAATATTGTTGAGGCAGCGTTGCTATTTCACATTTTGTCCCTTACTTCTGCAGTTTGGACTTCACAATGCAATCTGCTGTAATCTGATCAAGTTGTCAATGTTGTGTGCTTACAGTCGCTCAGAAAGGCAGACGCCTGTCAGCTTGACATGTTAAATCACTACCAGAAGGGCACAACCTCACGCCCAGTCTAAAGTATGAACAGCTGGGAGCAAGTCGCCATCGTATCGTACAACACAGCTACAATATTCCCGGAAACAGGCGACTGATCAATAGTGTCTATGGCAAGTAGTGACCGTACAAAACCAGCGGGCAGAGTCAGACTATCAAATAACTGAGGAGGATAAGCATTGAATTTTAACTCGATCTGAACTCCTTTGGTCTCAGTCCCAAGAGATTTCAAATAAATATATAAGTGCTTCTTAATGAGGCATTAAGATATATCAGCCGAGATATTTCTCTCCAGCATGATCACCAAGTCTGACAGGACAGGACTACAGTCTGCCTGAGTGACCCAGGAGATGGCTGTTTCTGTATAATCCCAACACCCGCTGTAACTTAAAGGGCCAGTCCACATCCCCAGCTGCCACCAGACAGCTGCCTCCATTCAGAATCACAAATTCCAACCAATAAGGGACATAAGATCTCTCCATTAAAGTGCCTGCTGTGGCCAGTTAAACATTCTTCCACATTCCCCATCACCTAGCAATGCTGGGCACCTGCTGTATACAGGCTTGAGTCACGTCCATTGTTACTCGAGAGGTAATAAAAGAAAGAAAGAGCTTGCATTTATATAGCGCCTTTCACGACCTCAGGACGTCCCAAAGCGTTTTACAGCCTATGAAGTACTTTTGAAGTGTAGCTGCTGATATAATGTAGGAAAAGCGGCAACCAACTTGCGCACAGCAAGCTCCCACAAACAGCAATGTGATAATGACCAGATAATCTGTACAGCGATCTGACGGGAAATGCTACATATAAAGTCACACCGCCTCATTTAAATACGCCCATCCGAATTTGAGCAGATAAATCCAGTGCCTGGTAGAAGTGATGTCGGAAACTTCAATGGCTTTAAAGATGGGCAGGGATCCCGTGTCGCCCCCCACCTCCGAGGAAATTCTTGCAGCTGCAGCTAAAGTGCAGGGTCATAAACTGGTTTTAACAGCGCGACCGCAATCTTCAATTCCTAAACATCACCTAATATTAAAGGGGGAAATTTCAGCCAGGCGGTTTCATCAGCACCCCATTTTGAGACCCTTGGTCTCGGCTAGCTGGTCTATGTTCGTATGTGCCAATGTGCGTCGTAATAGCGGTGAGCATTTCCCACTCACATGGCATCATATGTAGGCCTGTAGGAATTACTGCCCACCCCTGATTTTCCAAATCGAAATGTGGGCTCAAAGGTGCACTTAACAGATCTTCCGGATACTTGAGGGGGAGTTTTAACGCCAACCACCGCCCCGCCCCCGCCCGCCGACCGCGGGAATGGTGTGGGTGGGGGGGACGTTAAGGCAGCGGGAAGGTTTCATGGCACCTTTGCGCTCCCGCCATTTTACCTTGCCTGAATTCAGGCTCGGGAAGGCCGCCCACCCTAGAGGAGCAGGGGCCGAAATTAAATGGCAAAGTCACATCCCAGTGATGTCATTGGGACAGAAATGCTATTTTATCTGTTGGTACAACTAAGGCCCACACGAACTTAAACCCGCCACCGAAAGCTGGAGGCAGCCAGGATCCTGGCTACAGCAGGCCCAGGTTAAGTGTTACTTTTCTTAATTTTTAAGGTTTATTATGAGCCAGGAGGAGCAGGAGTGCTCCCCTGGCCCTGCAAGGATACTTTAGGTGTCCCCTGCCCTGGGCTTCCTTCCGCCACCCATTCCTTACTCACCTTCCCAGGAACCGTTTTCATGGTTCCCTGGTGGCAGCCTGACTCCCCCCAACCCCACCCCCTCAAACTATAACTCCCGCCCGTTGGCGGTGATGTCATTCCGGCCGGCTGCGGGCGGGATTTAGTGTCGGGTCGTGTAGATGAGACCCGGGAGTTAAAATCCGTCCACTTTGGCCCCCCCGCAGCACTCACTTCCCACCAAAAGTTAAAATCGTGACTTTGATTTTTTTTGACATATCCCCATCTAAGAGACTAGGATCGTGCCATCAATAGCGCAGGGCCAGAGACGGTAAGGAGTCTGCGGTTGTTTCTGTTATCAGAACTGGCCTCTCCATTGACTTTGTACCAGTAGTGTTTATTTTGTCCAGGTATTAATGATCTGAATGTCACTGACATTCAATTTAAACATTTACAAAGGAACACCACACCAACTATAAAATAAGTAGAGTACAAACTCTACCTCATTTGAACTTGATTGCCACCCAGCGCTGACAGTTAATAACCTCTAGTAACACTCCCTCACATGCACCATAAAGTAAGGTTTAATGTTTAATCATACAATTATACCGGACACTGTTGTATTGCTATAAATTAGCCTCTGTTTGCACAGTGACACGAGAGTCACAGTATAGCGCAGCTAAAGCAGAATCAACAACAACAATAACTTGCATTTATATAGTGCCTTTAATGTAAAGAGCATCCCAAGCTCTTCACAGAAGGAAAATGAGTGACGAGCCAACAAGGAAATTGGTGAACAAAGCCTTGGTCAAAGAGATGTGTGTTGAGAAGGTTATTAATAAAAGCAAACAAGAAAGACTTGCACCTTTCACAAACTCAGAACGTTCCAAAGCACTTTTGAAGTGTAGTCACTGCTATACTGTAGGAATTGCAGCAGCCTACTTGTGCACAGCAAGCTCCCACAAACAGCAATGTGATAATGACCAGATAATCTGTTTAGTGATGTGATGGGAAATGCTACATATAAAGTCACACCGCCAGTACCGCCTCATTTAAATACGCCCATCCGAATTTGAGCAGATAAATCCAGTGCCTGGTAGAAGTGATGTCGGAAACTTCAATGGCTTTAAAGATGGGCAGGGATCCCGTGTCGCCCCCCACCTCCGAGGAAATTCTTGCAGCTGCAGCTAAAGTGCAGGGTCATAAACTGGTTTTAACAGCGCGACCGCTATCTTCAATTCCTAAACATCACCTAATATTAAAGGGGGAAATTTCAGCCAGGCGGTTTCATCAGCACCCCATTTTGAGACCCTTGGTCTAGGCTAGCTGGTCTATGTTCGTATGTGCCAATGTGCGTCGTAATAGCGGTGAGCATTTCCCACTCACATGGCATCATATGTAGGCCTGTAGGAATTACTGCCCACCCCTGATTTTCCAAATCGAAATGAGGGCTCAAAGGTGCACTTAACAGATCTTCCGGATACTTGAGGGGGAGTTTTAACGCCAATCGCCCCCCACCAGCCCACCGTGGGAGTGGTGTGGGTGGGGGGGACGTTAAGGCAGCGGGAAGGTTTCATGGCACCTTTGCGCTCCCACCATTTTACCTTGCCTGAATTCAGGCTCGGGAAGGCCGCACACCCTAGAGGAGCAGGGGCCGAAATTAAATGGCAAAGTCACGTCCCAGTGACGTCATTGGGACAGAAATGCTATTTTATCTGCTGGTACAAATAAGGCCCACACGATCTTAAACCCGCCACCGAAAGCTGGAGACAGCCAGGATCCTGGCTACAGCAGGCCCAGGTTAAGTGTTACTTTTCTTAATTTTTAAAGGTTTATTATGAGCCAGGAGGAGCAGGAGTGTTCCCCTGGCCCTGCAAGGATACCTTAGGGCTCCCCTGCCCTGGGCTTCCTTCCGCCCCCAAGCGGGGACTTTCCAATTCCCCCCACCCCTCATTCCTTACTCACTTTGCTGGACACCGCTTCCACGGCTCCCTGGTGGCGGCCTGACTCTCCCCATCCCCAGCCCCTCAAACTATGATGTCATTCCGGCCGGCTGCGGGCGGGATTTAGTGTCGGGTCGTGTAGATGAGACCCGGGAGTTAAAATCCGTCCACTTTGGCCCCCCCGCAGCACTCGCTTCCCACCAAAAGTTAAAATCGTGACTTTGATTTTTTTTGACATATCCCCATCTAAGTGACTAGGATCTTGCCATCAATAGCGCAGGGCCAGAGACGGTAAGGAGTCTGCGGTTGTTTCTGTTATCAGAACTGGCCTCTCCATTGACTTTGTACCAGTAGTGTTTATTTTGCCCAGGTAGTAATGATCTGAATGTCACTGACACTCAGTTTAAACATTTATAAAGGAACACCACACCAACTATAAAATAAGTGGGGTACAAACTCTACCTTATTTGAACTTGATTGCCACCCAGCGCTGACAGTTAATAACCTCTAGTAACACTCCCTCACATGCACCATAAAGTAAGGTTTAATGTTTAATCGTACAATTATACCGGACACTGTTGTATTGCTATAAATTAGCCTCTGTTTGCATAATGACAGGAGAGTCACAGTACAGCGCAGCTAAACCAGAATCAACAACAACAACAACTTACGTTTATATAGTGCCTTTAATGTAAAGAACATCCCAAGCTCTTCACAGAAGGAAAATGAGTGACGAGCCAACAAGGAAATTGGTGAACAAAGCCTTGGTCAAAGAGATGTGTGTTGAGAAGGTTATTAATAAAAGCAAACAAGAAAGACTTGCACCTTTCACAAACTCAGAACGTTCCAAAGCACTTTTGAAGTGTAGTCACTGCTATACTGTAGGAATTGCAGCAGCCTACTTGTGCACAGCAAGCTCCCACAAACAGCAATGTGATAATGACCGGATCATTTATTTTTTAGTGATCTTGGTTAAGGGATATAGGGCTAAAAATTCAGTCGCGCCTCGTTTGGGGCGCACATATCGTCCGGGCGCAAAAATTAGCGCCTGGCGCTAATTATCGCCACTGACTGGAAACTTCACTTTTAACGCCCCTGGAGGTGATTGGAGCGCTAAATCAGGCGCTGCACACCTGTCTTAAGGCGCAAAGGCCGAGGAGTGAGGCGCTAACTCAGAGCGCGAGCGCAGCGCAGGTGCTGCCAGTTAGCGAGGGAACACAGACACACTGGCGCCGGCCAGTTCTTAAAGGGGGGGGGGCGATCTTGCTCCCCAGCCACACCCTGCTCATTGCAGCCTTGAATCTCGGCCTGGAGAGACATGTGAATCCATTTTCCAGCCAAGGATGGAGAGGGTGAGGGAACAAGCTCAGCGCTTCACCGAGCAGGCCTTGGATGCTCTGGTTGGCGCGGTGGAGCGCCGAAGAGCAATACTGTACCCAGAGAGTGGCAGGAGGCCTTTGCCGCGCGACTACAGAAGAGTGTGGAGGGAGGTGGCTCAGTGCGTCTCCTCCAGGAGCATGGTGCCCAGGACCCATGTCCAATGCCGGACAAAGTTCAACGACCTCACTCAGGTCGTCAGGGTGAGTGGCTTTTTTGCAATACCTCTCCATCCCTCCATCTCAACCTCACTCTATGGCCAGAGGGTCTTAAAACCACAATTAACAACACTCATCCAACACCTATGGCCCTTTCATGAAGCACACACACACATTCCATACTTTGCATACAGTAAGGGCTATTCACCTATGGGAGGCACATCAGGCAAGACCATGGCTGCATACAGTAAGGGCTATTCACCTATGGGAGGCACATCAGGCAAGACCATGGCTGTATATTTACTCAGAAGCCATCCTTTTTCTTGCAGGCCAAGCTGGCGCATAATAGGAGACAGCAGCAACGGACGGGTGGAGGGCGGCCTCAGCTGCAACCCCTCAGCGATCTGGAGGAGCGCGTCCACAGGATTGTGGCAAGCCGGGTGATCAGTCCCGTCGCCACTGGAGACGCCGACCCCGTTCTGGACAGCAATGGTAAGGTCATCACCTTTTTGTCCTCTGTCCTTCCACTTGTCCCTCACAACACCAGCCTTTGACACTTTCAATCCAACTTACTAACTCGCTGCACTTTTTCCTCCCTTACTGCCACCCTGTCCTCACGCTAAAGCCACTCTTGTACCTCACTGCTTTCAGATGGTGATTCACCAGCTGAGGAGACGGGCCCTGAAGCTGCCAGTGGGAGTGAAGCTGCAGCCGAGGAGGAAGAGGAAGCCGGAGCATCAGTGCCACCCTCTCCCGAGGAAGCCCATGCCGACACTGGGAACACGCCTTCCCTGGAGGGGAGCAGGGGGGAAGGGTCTGATGAGGGTGAAGCTCCAGGACCCAGCGGGCTGCAGCAACGCAATGGGGGTAGGGAAGCTCGGGGGCCTTCTCCCCGGAGGGAGAGTATGCCAGCGAGTCCTGCTGCACTGGACGCAGAGGAGGAGCGGCTGATCGCGGAAATGAACACCCAGGCGGTGGGCATGCACACTGAGCTCATGGCTGCAGTGGGTAGGGTGCCCGAATGCATTGAAGCACTGGCAAGGAGTGTGGAGCACTTCGCTGCAGCGCAGGCGGATGCGACACTGAAGCTCAGTGCTGCAATTCAATCTCAGACTGCTCTCATGCAGACTCAGATTGAGGCCACGCGAGTACTGTCTGCTGCCATCCTCGCTGGTTCGTTCACATTTCCCCGGGGCTCTCACCGCGCCGCAGCAGGCCAGCAATCTGTGCTCCAGCAGATTGCTCCGGATGCTGAGGTGCTGCCCCGTGGGAGTGCCAGTGTGCCGGTCGAGCAGGGAGTTGCTGTCCTCGCTCAAGATGACAGTATTCTTGCTGCCACCACTGTCACTTCTCCACTGCAGTTGCCACCGCCTGTAGGACAGACTGCTGCCGCCCATGCAGAGTTGGTGCTGTCTGCATCCGGGCCCTCCAGGCCCAGAGCTGGTCGAGGCCGTCCCTCAAGGGCATCTGCATTGTCAGGGCCTGACAGTCAGCAGCCTTCCACCAGCCTTGCTGCAGCCACTGAGGTCCCATTGCGGAGGAGCAGTAGGGTAAGAAGGGGGGAAGGGCGCACGGGAAGGAGTTCACCCTCGATGTAGGAGGTGTGACAAAATGCTGGTCATTTGTTTATTAAAGGCCGAGGTTCGTGGTCAAACTTTTGTTGAGTGTTTTGCACATGATCTCCAGGTTGTGAGAACCAGTTATGGTAATGACTGTTTTTTTGTGTTTATTTGTATGAGTTTGTCATGAAGAAATGACACACACAGAGTTTGTAAAATAAATAAGTTTTGGTACTCAAAATATACATGTTTGGTGTTTGGAATCAGTGGTGCCTTGGCCGGCTTAGGGGTTGCGTGTTGGGTTCATTCATGCTGTTCTCAATGGCAGAAGCCATTTCCACAGCAGGGGCCTAGAAGCGGCTTGCTATCAGCCGCTGACGGACGGCCCTTGCAGTTTCACCATTGTGGGCCGCCCTCACGCCTTGGTGCTGCTGCTGATCATCCTCCTCCTCCTCTTCCTCCTCTTCCTCCTCCTCCTCTGGTGGTGCTCCAAGGCCTGGTGGCATTGGCTGGGTCCTGAGGATTGCCATGTTATGCAGCATGCAGCACACAACTACGATGCTGGAAACTCGCTCAGGCGAGTACTGCAGGGCTCCTCCAGAATGGTCGAGACAGCGGAACCGTTGCTTGAGCACACCGATTGTGTGCTCCACGATGTTCCTGGTAGCTTGATGGCTCTCGTTGTACCGCAGCTCAGCAGGGGTGTTGGGCGTACGGAGCGGTGTCATCAGCCAGGTGCACAGTGGATACCCCTTGTCCCCGAGAAGCCAACCAACTGGCTGATGCGGTGCCTCGAAAAGTTCTGCCACAGTAGTCTGGCGCAGGATGAAAGCATCGTGGCAGCTGCCAGGATAGTGGGCATTGACAGCAAGTATCAGCTGTCTGTGGTCACAGACCAACTGAACATTCAAGGAATGGAACCCCTTTCTGTTCCGGAAATCCTCGGCATTCTCATGCGGAGCACGCAAAGCCACATGCGTGCAGTCAATGGCGCCCTGCACCATGGGGAAGCCCGCTATCCTCGCAAAGCCCAGAGCGCGTTCTTGCTGCTTGTCTGGGGTCATGGGGAAAGAGATGAACTCTCGTCTCCTTTTAAAGAGGGCATTTGTGACCTTCCTGATGCAGCAGTGCACCGCGAACTGGGAGATATTGGCGATGTCCCCAACAGCAGATTGAAATGAGCCAGTAGCATAAAAGTTCAGAGCCACTGTGACCTTCACTGCCACCGACAGAGACGTCCTGGACCTCAGCTGAGGCTGCAGATCTGGCTGCAGCAGGTGGCAGAGCTCAGTGACCACCTCCTTGCTGAAGCGCAGCCTTCGCAGACACTGCTCCTCAGACATATGAATGTAGGAGAGCTGTTCACGATATACCCTGGGAGGGTAAGCTCTCCTGTACAGACGCCTGTTGGCCCTCCTCCGTCTGGCCATCATTGCCACTCTCTCTCTGCGTCTCCGTGTCCTCCGATTCAGCTGGCGCAGGACGACGCCCCCCACCAGTGCAGCCCCCATATCTCTAAGCAAACAAAGTTATGAAGGCCAGAAACCAAAGTACCAGCGAAGTTAGGATGAGTAGCCAAAACTACCTGAAACAGCGTTGACTCAATGCAAAATTCTTTCTTTCTCTCTCTCCGAATCTCTCTCTCTCTCTCAGAACGAGTGGTGCAAAAATGTCCACCACAGAGAAAGACAGGAAGAGGCCCCCTTTAAATAGCGCCCCCCCCAGCCCCACAGCGAATGATAGCGTTCCACTCTACCGGTCATTGGATGCGCCAGGCGGTAAGGATGGGGGCGCCACTGAAATTCTGCTCCGGGGCGCCACAAGGGCGTTACACTCTCGTATGACGTCACAATCTGCGCGCGCAAGAGATCGCGGCGATAAAGTTTAGCGCCGCCGCTAAATGTCTAGTTAAGTTCCCGAGCGGCGCAAACATCGCTGCGCCCGGGCGCTAGCTGCTTTGCGCCCCATTAGCGCCCTCTTAAGGCGCTAACGGGAGGCGCAACCAACTGAATTTTTCCCCCATATATTGGCCATGGCACTGGGGATAACTCTTCTTTGAAATAGTGCCATGGGATCTTTTATGTTCACCTGAGAAGGAAGACGGGGCTTCAATTTAACGTCTCATCCAAAAGGCGGCACCTCCGACAGTGCTGCACTCCCTCATGGGCTCCAAAAACTCAGAGGAGAGAAAGGTAGAGAGGCGGCAAGATTTTTTGGAGGGAATTCCAGAGCTTAGGGCCTAGACAGCTGAAGGCACAGCCGCCAATGGTGGAGCGAAGAAAATCGGGGGGTGCACAAGAGGCCAGAATTGGAGGAGCGCAGAGACGAAAATGGAAGGTAGCAATAAGACAAATTGGCAATGATTAATTCTGTTTTCCCACGTCTAGGTCCTCTGCTGCTGCTTCCTAATGCTGTCATGAAGCGTTCACCTATATCCATGGTTAAAAATGACCAAAATTCAGACGAGGAGGTTTGCCAAACCTAAATGTCATTCAAGGCTGGGGTTCAAGGCTGTGATTGCAAGTTCAATGGCCTTCCAGCAAAGCTACTGACCTGCCTTGTGAATCAAACATTTCAGGAATTTTGTCCATATTTGATGACTCATTAATGTTGCAAACCGCAAAGCAGGACATCGTGACTGAGACTGATAAGATTTTTATAAAACACTAATGCAGGTTTATTGTGTCTATTGCTAAATATTAAATTATTCCCAACCTTTTGATTTTATATGTCTTTTACATTACACTCATAGGTTATCAATTTGAATACAGTTGAGTTATGAATTTGAAATAGAGTTCAATATATGCCAGAGTTACTCAATGGCTCAGCAAATTTACTCAGAGATTAGCTGAGTAATTCAGCCCAGGAAGGTCTCAAGTTTGATCCCAGTCTGTGCTAAGTTAGCTGCTCTCAGCGGGGTTGGTGACAGAGGGGGGTTGGTGGGGGGGTGATGGTGGGGGGGTGGAGGTGGGGGGGGCTACAATCAGTTTCAACGTCCCTGAGTTTGGGAGGGCAAAGGTCAACCAGGGCTCCTGCACCTAATTGCTGTCCAGTGAACCTTGGCTGGAAGTACATGTACAGGTGAAAAAGTGTGGGTATGGGCGAGATAGAATCACTTGGCTCGCTTGCAGCGCTCCCACGGTCAATAGCAGAGAGAACAAGATAAAGCCGACACTCATTGCCAAGGTTTACATGTGAATCACAGTCACAATATTGGTTGATTTGGAGGGGACAATCAGTGCCAAGGAATATTATTTAAGCAAGAGCTCAAAACCCATTAACCTGAAAGTAGAACGTTTACAGCCACTGCCATCATATTGAGCACTCTGGGAAAGTGTGTTAACAGATGGAACACTAAAGTGTATTACTGCCCGCACAGAGCAAGGTCCCAGCTCATGTGCTGTTAACCTGACTAATCTGATAATGAACTGGGGACAAGGGATCTTGCTTACAGGCTCGTTATGTCATGAGCACCTCATGTTGTTTGGGTCACTGTTCTGACAGAACCACCGGGTCAGGGATATTCAAAGAAGAGATTATGGGGGAAAAATTCAGTTGGTTGCGTCTCCCGTTAGCGCCGCTGCGAAATTAACTAGACATTTTGCGGCGGCGCTAAACACTACCGCCATGATCTCCTGCGCCGGCAGATCATGACGTCAGTCGAGTGCGCAACGCCCCGGTATCGCCCCGGAGCGGATATTGAGTGGCGCCCCCTGCCTTACCACCTGCCGCTAGCAACGACAGGTTGAGGGGAGCGTTTTGCAGTCAGGAAGGGACTGGGGGAGCGCTATTTAAAGGCGACCGCTTCCTGCCTTTTATTGTTGGTGACATTTTTGAACCACGCATTCTGAGAGAGAGAGAGAGAGAGTGAGACTTCTGGAGAGATTCAACGCTGTGTGAAGGAGTTTTGGGTACTGAGCAGCATTTTGCAGGTTCATTTTGATTTGCCCTTCCTTGTATCGATTTAGAAGAGACTGTGGGGGCTGCACTCTGAGCTCTTTCCCTGGTACTCTCCATTGTTCTTTCCAGCAGATTTGATGTGCAGGTCTCTCCAGGCCGAGATTCAAGGCTGCAATGAGCAGGATGTGGATGGAAAGCTAGATCAGCCCTCCCCTTTAAGAACTGGCCCGCGCCATTGTGTGTGTGTTCCATTGCTAACTGACATCACATGAGCTTCGCCAGCGCTCTGAGGTAGCGCCTCGCTCCTCGGCCTTTGCGCCTTAAGACAGGTGTGAAGTGCCTGATTTAGCGCTCCAATCACCTCCAGGGGCGATAAAAGTCAAGTTTGCAGTCGGTGGCGATAATTAGCGCCAGGCACTAATCTTTGCGCCCGGCTGATAATTGCGCCCCAAATGGGGCGATACTGAATTTCTCCCCCTATATGTTAGCAGCATAACACAATACAAAGTATGTGGCATGATATTTACACAAACTGTGCACAATTATTGAGATATACAATCTTTACAAGTGGGAGGACGAGTTGATAAAGCTGTAAAAATGCAAAAGCCAAAAGGCAATGCTGAATCATACAAATGACATAGAATGTACAGCACAGAAACAGGTCATTCAGCCCAACTGGTTCATGCCAGTGTTTATGCTCCACATGAGCCTCCTTCCATCCCTCTTCATCTAACCCTTTCAGCATAACCTTCGATTCCTTTCTCCCTCATGTGTTTATCCAGCTTTCCTTTATTGTTTAGACCACAGTAGCAATACTGTGTCCAGTTCTGGATGCCTTACTTTGGGAAAGGCTTCAAGGCCGTAGAGAAGGTGCAGAAGACATTGGCTAAGATGATACCAGGCTTTAGCTATAAAGAGATACTCGAGAAACTGGAGCTCTTTTCATCAGAAAAAAAGTGGATTAAGAGGAGATCTAATAGGTGTTCAAAATTGCTTTTGATAAATGAGTGATTATGAGAAGGTAAATTGGGAAGAACTATTTGCACTCATCAGTGAGTCGCTAGCTAGTCAGCATAATTACCAACAGAACGAATGTGGAGATGCCGGTGTTGGACTGGGGTGGACAAATGTGAGAAGTCGCACAACACCAGGTTATAGTCCAACAGTTTTATTTGAAATCACAAGCTTTCGGAGCTGTTGCTCCTTCGTCAGGTGAAGACTTCCGAAAGCTTGTGATTTCAAATAAAACTGTTGGACTATAACCTGGTGTTGTGCGACTTCTCACAACAGAACGAAGGGAGAGGTTGGAAGAAAGATTTTTACACAGGAGGTTTCTCGGAACATGAAAGGTCCTACCAGAACAGTGGAGGAAGCAGAATCCATGATAACGTTTAAAAGGGAAGCAGATAAATATTTAAACAAGAACAATATAAAAGTGTATGGGGAAAAGTGCAGAGGAATGGGGCTAAATGGATAGCTCTTTCAGAGAGTTGGCACAGATATGACGGGCCAAATGGCCTCCTTCTGACAGTAAAATTTATGATTCTGTTTCATGCAATGTTTGAGCCTGTATCTCACCCCTTTTCAGACACGTGCATTCCACACATTTGAAGAGTTTCTTAGGGCACAATTTCTGCAGCTGGTATTGACCTTAGTCCTCAGATTAATAACAAGCCATTGTAAATTTTATCAAGTGTTTCAATTGGATTTTAGCACAGTTGTGCGACAATTTAATTTCTGGTTTAAACCTCCTGGCACACTTCCCCCACCACCAGTACCGTTCAGTGCCGAGATAATGGCTGTGAATATTGGAAGTTGCCTCCCTCTTCTCCAGCCAAGCAAAAAACCGTGTTGTTGGGAGCAGGAGTCTAATTTGTAATGCGTTGCTGTGAGACCACAAGAATGGTGGTGTTAACCAGAGCACGGTCTGAAATCGACTCATCCCTGAACAGGCTTTGATGTGCCACAATAAAGCGACTGTGTTTGTCCTCACTTTCCACGGCACCACGCACACGTCTTGTGCCACTAACATGGAGTGGAATGCTTTAAAATATGGCACTTGCTTGCATATCACTAATCAGACATCACACTATTTAGTGGTGAATATAAAGAGAGTGAAACATTGCCCCGAATTGTAATAACATAAATGAAAGCTGAATGACTAAATTAACACTCTCGAACCCCCCAAAATATTATTGGGCCAGATTTTGCTGGAGTGGAGCATCTTGCGGACTACCCTGTTAGTTCGTGCAGGTTTAGGTTTCGACATTTTTTTGCCCACAATGTTGCTGGAAGCGCGAGCTGATAACGGTGCGGCGAGGGCAACAGGGCATCTGGGACCTGGGTAAACAATGAGACAAACAGTGTATCTCCTTAAAGATTAAAGGATTGAGAATTAAAGAGGGAAAGGACTGAGAAGGAGGGTGAATTAGAGTGGGTGAATTCAATGTCAAATTAGGTACAGAAAGAGAAATAGAGAGGGAAGGAAAGATTGGATTAAGAGAGAGTGAGGGAAAAAGTTTAAAAAAAATTAAAATTTGACATTTTTTAAAATCTCCCTATACATTTCACAACCTGAAGGAATGAGGCTGCATACTTACAATTTTTCACTTTCTGGGCCAGAGAGGTTAATTGGCAGTGATTAACAATGATTACATTGTTAATAGGGTGCTTACGCTGTTACTTACAAGACTTAACTTTCTGTGGCACGTTTAATCGGCAATTCATGTGCAAATGCAGCAACTTCATGAAAATAACAGGGATATTAAGGGTGAGATGCCGTTTTAGTGAAGCTAATGGCCAGTAGCTTGTGGCGATTTGCAATTTACGGGGTATCTCTCCCTTGCCACAGGTTACTGGCCAATTTGTGCCTTAAAACTGGCGTGTGTCTTTCAAACGCCATTATTTTCAGTAAATCTGGGCCAATATTTTCACAAGTGAGTTTGGAGGCAACGATGAATATTTAATTCCATGACATGATAGGAACATAGGAACAGGAGTAGGCCATTCAGCCTCTTGAGCCTATTCCGCCATTCAATTAGATCATGGCTGATCTGTAGCTTAACACTATTTACCCGCCTTGGTTCCGTAACCCTTAATACACTTGGCTAGCAAAAATCTATCAGTCTCAGTTTTGAAATTTTCAATTGACCCCCAGCCTCAACAGCTTTTTGGGGTAGAGAGTTTTGGATTTCCACTACCCTTTGTGTGAAGAAGTGTTTCCTGACATCACCCCCGAACGGCTTAGCACTAATTTTAAGGTTACGCCTCCTGGATCTCTACTCCCCTGATCTTCTTCTTTCATATGGTAGTAGCAAAGCAAATTAAATGTCAATATCTAAGTCAGATATCCAGCCAGAGCTTCCGGTGTAACAGCGTGGATAAGGAATAGGAGCGGGAGTAGGCCATTCGGCTCCTCAAGCCTGCTCCGCCATTCAATAAGATCATGGCTGATCTACCTCAACTCTACCTTCCTGCCCAATCCCCATAGCCCTTGATTTCCTTAATATCCAAAAATCTATCGATCTCTGTCTTGAATATACTCAACATCTGAGTCTCTACAGCCCTCTGGGGTAGAGAATCCCTGCCTCCCAAACCGCTCTTTGAGCCATGCATTTAACCTTCTAATCTGCTTATCCCGATACCAATTGGCGCGTGGCTCAGGTAACAATCCAGAGATTATTACCTTTGAGGTTCTGCGTTTTAATTTGGACACCAACTCCTCAAACTCTCTCAGCAGAACCTCATTCCTAGTTCTACCTATGTCGTTGGTTCCTACGTGGACCACGACAACTGGATCCTCCCCTTCCCACTCCAAGTTCTTCTCCAGCTGCGAGGAGATGTCTTTAACCCTGGCACCAGGCAGGCAACACAACCTTCGGAACTCCCGGGCATGGTTGCAGAGAACAGTATCTATTCAGTATACTGTCCCCTACCACAACTACATTCCATTTCACTCCCCTCACTTGAATGGCCTCCTGCACCATGGTGCCATGGTCAGCTTGCTCATCCATCCTGCAGGCTTTTCCCTCATCCACACAGGCAGCAAGAACCTCATACCTGTTGGATAAGGACAAATTCCGCAGCTCCTCCAGCACTGCACCTGGAGTCCCCTTACCTGCCTGAGTTGCAGTCACACCCTCCTGTCCCTGACCACTAACCAGACCTGTACCACTACCTAACCTAAGGGGTGTGACTGCCTCCTGGATCAAAGTGTCCAGGTAACTCTCCCCATCCCTTATGCCCCGCAATGTCTGCACCTCAGACTCCAGCTCAAAAACTATGATCTGAAGTTCCTCAAGATGCAGGCGTGGTTGTCCAGGATCACAACGCTTTCCACAAACTCCCACATTCTGCAGTTGCGGTACACCGCCTGCACTGCCATCCCCATATGACCTTGTTCTATTTAATTAAATGTAATTACATTTGTATTTAAGTAACTTAGTTTACAGTTTAGTTTCTTGACTACTTACTTGTTCTAGATTAAGTTATGGGTTATGAAATTAAATATCTACCTGTAACACAAAGCACTACAAGTGTAGGCAAAAAGCAGCAACTCATTCCCCCTCGTCTCCGAATTCCCACTCTTTCCAAATTCCCAAATAAAACACTCTGTTTACGTACACTCCATTTAGTTGATGGTTGTCCACTGTTTGTGAGGAATGTTTGATCTTTCAGGTTGTACTGTGGGGTCCTCTATAAGGAATCTAATCTGTATGGCATAGTTCTTCCAAGCATTTTGCCATCGGTCATCAAGGCTGAGGGAAGATTGCTGAAGGGCTTTGGCAATGGTTCAAAATGGCCTTCTAGATTTGAGACGGGTTGGTGGTAGATTGTTCAAGTTGGCCTGGATCGGCATGTCTTTGCTGGTGTAGCGGTTGTATTCTCTGGAGACTACATATTCGCAGCGTAAGTGTGGTGGTGCGATATTGGCAAGCACGGGCAGCCAAGGTGTTGGTGTCGATAAAAGCGTACCGGTGATAATTCTCATAGTAGAATTCAGCTGGACATCAATGAATTTGACATGCGGACTCGATAGCCATGCCGTAGAGCAGTACTCCGCTGTAGAGTACACCAGGGCGAGTGCTGCCGTACGGAGGGTTTGAGCGTCTGCTCCCCACGTGGATTCGGCGAGTTTCTGGGTCAAGTTCACCTGTACTCTTTAGTTTCTTCCCAAGGTGGATGATGACAGCCTTCCTTTAGCCCACCCTGCCAACTCAAGTCATCTTAAAGGACACCTAACTTGTCATTAAATCGACCTCCCAGTGACAGTAGCAAACCAAGCAAATCGAACGGTCCTCTCCAGGACCAAAGAAAACGATTCCCCCAATATGATAGATTCCTAACTTTTCACTGCAGAAATCTCATTGTTGATGTTTTTTTCCACCAATACGTTGTAAATATGACACTGCAACCAGAAGGACATGAATATTGGGAAGGGGAGGGATCATTCCAGTCAGTGATGCATCACATCCTGTGATAAGTTTCATATCACTCTAGAATGTGATAACATTAATCCAACTCTCCTGTCTTATCTCAACAACAGTGTTATTAATGACTAAAACCTGACAGTGAAAAGAGGGTGTGAAGCATTCACTGGGTTTTGTAATGCTGATGTAGTTCATTGACCCTGGTCCATTTTAGTAGGGATAGCGCATAATTTATTTAAACGGAATGTAAAAGGTGACCGACTCCCACTCAAATGTCCATTTCACGCTGGGTACATTTCGTAAGCTAAACTCCTCCATCTCTACTTGTTTAGGTTTGGTTGCGTAAAGCTTTGATAACAGTATTGATGGTCTTGCCAATTTAAGTTCAATTACCTTTCTCAAAGTAAACATTGCTCAGAACATTGTCTCATTGCAGTTCACCTGTAAAAATACCATTTGGGTGAAAGTACAGACTTATATGAAAAGATATTCAACACTGCCCACCTTTATTCATGTTCTTGTATACTGAAGTATTACTGGCAAAACAACCATAGGGAAATGAGGAGAATTCATTTTACGCAGGAATGAACTGCCTGAAAGATTGGGGGAAGCAGATTCAATAATAACTTTCAAAAGGAAATTGGATAAATAATTGAAGTGGAAACATTTGCCGAGCTATTGGGGAAAGGGCAGGGGAATGGGACTAATTGGACGGCTCTTTCAAAGAGCCGGCACGGACACGATGGGCCGAATGATCTCCTTCTGTGCTGCATCATTCTATGAATCTATGAAGCTCATCATTGACTGATGATTAAGCAGAGCAGTTTTGCTCATCCTCTGTGTGGATGACAACTTGTACAACCAAAAATACTGGAACTATTGCTCTGGAATGGAAATAAGATTACCAAAAGAACAAAGGAAGAGGCCAGGAGAAACTTCTTTACACAGAGCCTTCTAAGGATACTGATTGCCCGATCAGAAACACAGCTAGAAGCAGAATCCATAATAGTTTTTAAAAGCAAAATGGATAAAAATTTGAATAAATAAATTTGAGAGTGTGTGGGGAACGGACAGGAGAATGGGACAGGCACGGGTGCATTGGACTAAACGGCCACCTTTCATGTTGTGAAATTTTCGGATTCTATGAAACACCACCTATTAGTTATTTTTCTCTTAACTGTTAGCAAAAAAAAAAAAATCACTGGATTGGGGGTAATATTCTGGCATGGGTGGAGGATTGGTTATCTAACAGGAAGCAGAGAGTTGGGATAAATGGTTCATTCTCGGACTGGCAACCAGTAGCCAGTGGTGTTCCGCAGGGGTCGGTGCTGGGTCCCCAACTCTTTACAATCTATATTAACGATTTGGAGGAGGGGACCGAGTGTAACATATCAAAGTTTGCAGATGATACAAAGATGGCAGGGAAAGTAGAAAGTGAGGAGGACATAAAAAACCTACAAGGGGATATAGACAGGCTGGGTGAGTGGGCGGAGATTTGGCAGATGCAATACAATATTGGAAAATGTGAGGTTATGCACTTTGGCAGGAAAAATCAGAGAGCAAGTTATTATCTTAATGGCGAGAAACTGGAAAGTACTGCAGTACAAAGGGATCTGGGGGTCCTAGTGCAAGAAAATCAAAAAGTTAGTATGCAGGTGCAGCAGGTGATCAAGAAGGCCAACGGAATGTTGGCTTTTATTGCTAGGGGGATAGATTATAAAAACAGGGAGGTATTGCTGCAGCCATATAAGGTATGGGTGAGACCGCACCTGGAATACTGCATACAGTTTTGGTGTCCATACTTAAGAAAAGACATACTTGCTCTCGAGGCAGTACAAAGAAGGTTCACTCGGTTAATCCCGGGGATGAGGGGGTGGACATATGAGTAGATTGGGACTCTACTCATTGGAGTTCAGAAGAGTGAGAGGCGATCTTATTGAAACATATAAGATTGTGAAGGGGCTTGATCGGGTGGATGCGGTAAGGATGTTCCCAAGGATGGGTGAAACTAGAACTAGGGGGCATAATCTTAGAATAAGGGGCTGCTCTTTCAAAACTGAGATGAGGAGAAACTTCTTCACTCAGAGGGTAGTAGGTCTGTGGAATTTGCTGCCCCAGGAAGCTGTGGAAGCGACATCATTAAATAAATTTAAAACAGAAATAGACAGTTTCCTAGAAGTAAAGGGAATTAGGGGTTACGGGGAGCGGGCAGGAAATTGGACATGAGGCTGAGTTCGGATCGGTCGATGCCCTGTGGGTGGCGTAGCGGGCCCAGGGGCTGAGTGGCTGGGTCCTGCTCCTACTTCTTGTGTTCTTTAGATTTGAGGTGAGGATCAGATCAGCCATGATCTTATTGAATGGCGGAGCAGGCTCGAAGGGCCGATTGGCCTACTCCTGCTCCTATTTCTTATGTTCTTATTAATAATGGGTGCCTGAAGGTTCCAAACACACTGGGGATAGGCATTCTTGACGTTGCTAAATTTAACAAAAATAAGTAGACTTAAGTAAAAAGTGGAGTGCAGCTAGAAAGTGCTAATGGACTGTTCATTCATGTTTGGCACTGCTGGGAGGACTTTTAAGTGAAACTGTCAGTGAAACTACCAGCGTTCGCCGTCATTGCTGTGTAAAACTGACAGCAACTTCTGGCGTCCGCACAAGCGCAGTTACACATGGAAAACTGAAAGTTGCTGTCAGTGATACCCTGCTCCTCCACAGGGTATGCTGTTTCAGTCTTCACAGATGGAATCAATTAGAAATCAGTGATTTGACGTGAACTTCAACTTTTTACACACTATTCTCGCTGTAAAAACATTGAAAAAGTTAAGCCTTGTTGAATGAGGTGTAACTGAGTTTTATCAGCGAGCTAAGTCATAATTACTGCTGAACAACCTCTGTGAAACTGAAATTTTTTTTTATATGTGTAGAGCGTCATTCCTTCCATTCCATGATAAAAATTCCATAGATTTTTCAAATAATAAAAGTTAATTTTTATTTTTTTTAAGTTTGTGTATGATCTTTCAGCTTCTACCTTAATCCCATGTGTATGTCCCAACCTTTATTTTGCTTTTTGTAAAATGATTAAAAAGTGATTGTTAAAACCTGCTTTTTACTTCCTGGTTTGCTGTCTGTGAGAATTCTTCAATGTGATTGGCTGCTCAGCCTGCTTGATGATGTCACTGTTGCTGGACGCCACAGATCCCCTATAGAGGACGTCGGATGGAAACTCGCGTCAGAAAATGGAAATCGACGCCACAGAGCCCACTGAAACTTTGTGGGCAGCTTTCTTCAAGGTCAGCGGTGAGCGCCGTCACTTCGCCGTTGACCACAAAATCCAGGCCATAATTTTACTCCAGGTCAGATCTGGACTTGGTGAGATTATGAAATGGCAGGATTTTTAAGTTTAACCACCGAATTGAAAGAAGTGAATGTGTCACAGGAGCTTATTGTCAAACAGGATGGATGGAATGGTCATTGGCACTAGATGGCCAATTGTACAAATATACGTGAGCAGCAGTAAGTCTCACCTGACAACTGCGCATATTGAGAAATCATGGATGGGCTGCCCATGCTTTTTCATCCATTACTGAAGGAGGAATGGATGCTATGGAAGGTGTGCAATTTGCACCAGGTCTACATGAGGGAGCAGGTCTTCCACAATGGAGTTAGCTACTCCAGTGCAGTACTGAGGGAGCGCTGCAATGTTGGAGGTGCCGTCTTTCAGATGAGATGTTAAACCAAAACCCCGTCTGTCCTCTCAGGTGGACGTAAAAGATCCCATGGCACTATATTGAAGAAGAGCAGGGAAGTTCTCCTCAGTGCCTTGGCCAATGTTTATCCCTCAACCAACAAAACAGAAACAGATTATCTGATCATTATCTCATTGCTGTATGTGGGACCTTGCTGTGCACAAATTGGCTGCCACGTTTCCTACATTACAACAGAGACTACACTTTAAAAGTACTTCATTGGTTGTAAAGTGCTTTAGGACGTCCTGATGTCATGAAAGGCGCTATATAAATGCAAGACTTCCTTTCTTTTACTTGGGGCATGTATAAGGGTAGTAGGGATAAACCAGGGAATTACAGGCCAGTGAGCCTAACATCAGTGGTAGGGAAATTATTGGAAAAAATTCTGAGGGACAGAATTAGTCTCCACTTGGAGAGGCAAGGATTAATCAAGATAGTCAGCATGGCTTTGTCAGAGGGAGATCAAGTCTGACCGATTTGATTGAATTTTTCGAGTGGGTGACTAGGTGTGTGGATGAGGGTAGTGCAGTTGATATAGTCTACATGGACTTCAGTAAGGCTTTTGACAAAGTCCCGCCTGGGAGACTGGTCAAGAAGGTAAGAGCCCATGGGATCCAGGGCAATTTGGCACATTGGATCCAAAATTGGCTTAGTGGCAGGAGGCAGAGGGTGATCATCGAAGGTTGTTTTTGTGACTGGAAGCCTGTGTCCAGTGGTGTACCACAGGGATCGGTGCTGGGTCCTTTGCTGTTTGTAGTGTACATTAATGATTTAGATATAAATGTAGGAGGTATGATCAGTAAGTTCGCAGATGACACGAAAATTGGAGGAGGGAAGCCTCAGGCTACAGGACGATATAGACGGGTTGGTCAGATGGGCAGAACAGTGGCAAATGGAATTTAACCCTGAAAAGTGTGAGGTGATGCATTTTGGGAGGACTAACAAGGCAAGGGAATACACAATGAATGGTAGGACCCTAGGAAGGACAGAGGATCAGAGGGACCTTGGTGTGCATATACATAGATCCCTGAAGGCAGCAGGGTAGATAAGGTGGTTAAAAAGGCATATGGGATACTTGCCTTCATTAGCCGAGGCATAGAATATAAGAGCAGGGAGGTTATGATGGAGCTGTACAAAATGCTAGTTAGGCCACAGCTGGAATACTGTGTGCAGTTCTGGTCACCACACTATAGGAAGGATGTGATTGCATTGGAGAGGGTGCAGAGGAGATTCACCAGGATGTTACCTGGGCTGGAGCGCTTCAGCTATGAAGAGAGACTGGACAGGCTGGGGTTGTTTTCCTTCGAGCAGAGAAGGCTGAGGGTGTGCCTGATTGAGTTTTACAAAATTATGAGGGGCATAGATAAGGTAGATAAAAAGGTACTTTTCCCCTTAGTAGAGGGGTCAATAACCAAGGGGCATAGTTTCAAGGTAAGAGGCAGGAGGTTTAGAGGGAATTTGAGGAAAAACTTTTTCACCCAGAGGGTGGTTGGAATCTGGAACTCACTGCCTGAAAGGGTGGTAGAGGCAGGAACCCTCACAACATTCAAGAAGCATTTAGATGAGCACTTGAAACGCCATAGCATACAAGGCTATGGACCAAGTGCTGGAAAATGGGATTAGAATAGACAGGGCTTGATGGCCAGTGCGGACACGATGGGCCGAAGGGCCTCTTTCTGTGCTGTATAACTCTATGACTCTCTGAGAGTCAGTGCACGAGGAAGTTCAGGCTCACTGGGGAGTTTCAAACTAATGCACCCCACAGGATCTATGAAGACCTACAGAGAGAGTCAGTCATCCACAACACACTACCAGTGGCAGCGAAGGCAGACAGGGTCATGGCAGGCATCCACAGGAGACATCTGAGGAGTCAGCCTCTTGGTGTTTTGGGCAGCTGACGTGTTGGGGTGGATTTTGACCCGGAGCGGGTCTCAGGCAGGTGGGGACACAGGATGAGTGTGAAACACACCAACAGGCATAAATTTCAGACCTGGCGCATTTTAACGCCCGGGCCTCATTTACATACAGATCAGTCGCCCGCCTAAAATGGGCAGAAAGTGGCAGCTGGTCGACAGGTGGGAAAGGAAGTTTGAACTGCCCGGAGGCACTACGGGAAAACTCACCAATACACCATTGGGGGTCGGGGGGGGTGGTGGTTGGTTGTTCGGCGGGGTCTTGTTGGCGGGGAGGGGTGAGCCCACGGCAGCAGAGGCCCGGACATTCCTTAAGGGAGCCTGGGGGAGCACTCCTGCTCTTCTTCGCTCCACTAACAACAGCATTACTTAACTTGGAGGGGCTTCCACTGCCATCAGACCACTGGGCGGGGTTTCAGGGGGCTTGCCAATGTCATAGGACCCCGATTAGCATTTACGCTAGAGGTGGCCATTGGGATAGTGGACGCATTGGTTGTCATCTTCCAAAATTCTATAGATTCTGGAACGGTTCCTGCAGATTGGAGGATAGCAAATGTAACCCCGCTATTTAAGAAAGGAGGGAGAGAGAAAACGGAGAACTACAAACCTGTTAGCCTCACATCAGTAGTTGGGAAAATGCTGGAATCTATTATAAAGGATGCAATAACTGGGCACTTAGAAACTAATAGTAAGATTGGGCAGAGTCAACATGGATTCATGAAAGGGAAATCCTGTTTAACAAACCTATTGGAGTTCTTTGAGGATGTAATTAGTGGAGTAGACAAAGGGGAACCAGTAGATGTGGTGTATCTGGATTTTCAGAAGGCCTTCGATAAGGTCCCACACGAGGTTGGTGAACAAAATTAGGGCACATGGAATTGGGGGTAATATACTAGCATGGATTGAGAATTGGTTAACAGACAGAAAACAAAGAGTAGGGATAAACGGGTCTTTTTCAGGATGGCAGGCTGTGACTAGTGGGGTACCGCAAGGATCGGTGCTTGGGCCCCAGCTATTCACAATCTATATCAATGATTTGGATGAGGGGACTAAATGTAACATTTCCAAATTTGCTGATGATACAAAGCTAGGTGGCAGTGGCAGTTGTGAAGAGGATGTGAAGAGGCTTCAAGGGGATCTCGACAGGCTCAGTGAGTGGGCGAGAACATGGCAGATAGAAGATAATGTGGATAAATGTGAAGTTATCCACTTTGGTAAAAAAAACAGTAAGGTAGAGTATTTCCTAAGTGGTGAAAGATTGGGGAATGCAGATGCTCAAAGGGACCTGGGTGTCCTTGTACATGAGTCACTGAAAGTGAATGTGCAGGTGCAGCAAGCCATTAGGAAGGCAAATGGTATGCTGACCTTCATTACAAGAGGATTTGAGTACAGGAGTAAAGAAGTCTTACTCCAATTATATAGGGCCTTGGTGAGACCACACCTGGAGTACTGTGTACAATTTTGGTCTCCTTACCTAAGGAAGGATATACTTGCCATAGAGGGAGTGCAACGAAGGTTCACGAGATTGATTCCTGGGATGGCGGGACTGTCGTATGAGAAGAGATTGAGTAAACTAGGCCTGTATTCTCTTGAATTCAGAAGAATGAGAGGGGATCTCATTAAAGCATACAAAATTATTACAGGGCTTGATAGGGTGGATGCTGGGAGAATGTTTCCCTTGGCCTGGGAGTCTAGAACCAGGGGCCACAGCCTTAGGATGAAGGGTAGGCCATTCAGGACTGAGATGAGAAGAAATTTCTTCACACAGAGGGTGGTGAATCTTCGGAATTCTCTACCCCAGAGGGCTGTGGAGGCTCATTCATTGGGTATATTCAAAACAGAAGTCGATAGATTTCTGACTAGCAAGGGCATCAAGGGATATGGCGATAGGGCCGGTGAATGGAGTTGAGGCAGAAGATCAGCCATGATCTCATTGAATGGCGGAGATGGCTCGAAGGGCCGAAGGGCCGCATGTCCTACTCCTGCTCCTATTTCTTATGTTCTTATGTACGCACGAGTTTCCTGCCTGAGTCTGGAGGACGCCTCATCCGCCGCCAAAACTGGCGGTGTTAAAATCGGAAATCGGTGAGCAATAAGAAATGGAGCTGCTCCCCTTTAACTCCTCAGCTGCTCCAATGCCACGGAGTGGAGAGAGTTAAAACTACCCTCTTTATTTTCTGCACAATGGAAGATTAGACTAACAAGCGAATACATTTTATTCGATTGTGGAGTGGTAGTGGTGTATACGTTTAATGTACTTTGCTGATGCATTCCTCTCTTCTTTGTTGTCAATACCATGCATGTGTCCCACTAGTTAACGCTAACTGGTCAGCTGCAAGGAATGCAGAAGGCCCAGTATGATTAACTCTGGGCACTTGGTAGGACTTCCCTTTGCTGAAGTCAATGCGCTCATTGCTTTCAGAGACTAGGGGGGAAAATTCATCCCCTTAGCACCTCCCGTTGGCGCCAGTAGGTGCGCTAATGGGGCGCTAGAGCAGTATCGCCGGGACGAGGCGAATCCAGCATCACACGGCAAATCCGGTCCATCTGTAGCGCCGCCGGTAAGAGGTATCGCCGGGAATGTCAATGCCAGGGAGATTGTGTCATCAGTGAGCATTACCACCCGATTTGCAAAATTGATTCTCACCGCCTGGAGTAAACACCGACAGGGAGAGCTGGTGTGCAGCACCAGGAAGCCGGCTCCAGGGACATTATTTAAAGTGATCATCAGTAATCACTCGCAGCTGTCAGGTTAGTGCAGTTTCAGTGGTTTTTTGTTAGTTTCACCCACTGCAACAGTTTCATTCAGTTATTTCAAGGTTCTTTTGTACCAGGAGTCTTCTGGTAACTAAAAAGTAACTACATTTAGTGTTCAAAGTTTCAAACTGCTACACTTGGCAACATTAATGGGGGCTGTACTGGCAGTCGACGTCGCCCTCCAGGATCTATGGCAGAGGGAGTGGAGGCAGCGAGAAAGACTGGAACATTTGCCCAGAGGGAGGAGGAGGGCCATCAGGCCTCTCAACAGGAGGCCTTACCCACCGAGGGTATTCCGAGAGCCCTTCTCTTACCTCCAATTAAGCGAGGAGCAGTGTATTAGGAGGCTCCGCTTCACCAAGGAGGTGGTCACAGAACTCTGCCACCTCCTGCAACCAAACCTCCAGCCTCAGACCAGGGCAACCACGGCACTCCCAGTGGCAGTCAAGGTCACCGTCGCCCTCAATTTCTTCGTCAGTGGATCCTTCCAGTCTGCAACAGGAGGCATAGCTAACATCTCGCATTTTGCCATCCATCGCTGCATCCGGGAGGTCACAGAGGTTCTCTACAGTAGGAGAAGGGACTACATTTCCTTTCCCATCACCAGAAAGAAGCAGGACGAGCATGCATGTGGCTTTGCCAGGATAGCGGGATTCCCCATGGTGCAGGGCGCCATTGACTGCACTCACGTCGCTTTGCAGGCACCACATAACACTCCTGAGATCTTCCGTTACTGCAAAGGCTACCACTCACTTAATGTGCAGTTGGTGTGCAACCACAGACAGCGAATCCTCAATGTCAATGCCAACTATTCTGGCAGCAGCCACGATGCCTACATCCTGTGCCAGACTGGGCTGTTACCACTCTTCCAGCCACCACATCAAGCTCACGGCTGGCTGCTCAGAGACAAGAGCTATCCGCTCTCAACCTGGTTCATGACTCCCCTCCGCAACCCCAACACTCCTGCCCAGCACTCATATAATGAGAGCCATGCTGCCACCAGGAACATCATCGAGCAGACCCTCGGCCTACTGAAGCAACGGTTCCGCTGCCTTGACCACTTGGGAGGAGCCCTCCAGTACTCGGCTGAGCGGGTGTCCCATTTTGTGGTGGTCTGCTGCATGCTCCACAACTTAGCCATCATGAGGGCCCAGCCCTTGCCACCAGGGATTGCGGGACCACCTTAGGAGGAGGAAGAGGGAGAGGAGGAGGAGGTAGAGGACGAGGAGGAAGAGGAAGACGAGGAGGATGAGGAGGACGAGGAGGAACAGGAGCGAGGGAGGAAGCAGCCACTCAATTGGCCTTCCGGAGGGGTGGTCCATGACCGCCTCATCAGACTGCGGTTCGAATGAAATAAATCCCAGATCCCCATTGCTCGCCATATCCCCATCATTCCATCCCTGTCGCAGGCCATATCACAGCGCAAAGCTGAAATGAGGCACACCAAACTGAATTAATAAATTTATCAAAAATCAGTGAACACATATTTACACCAAAAATATTAGTTATTCACCCTTGTGCAATCCCTTAGCGCCTCTCGTTACTGTGCCTTGGCCTACCCTAGTGCTCCTATAAAGTGTTGACCCAGTGGCTGCAGCATTGGTGGAAGGCTGCTGAGTGTCCGTGTGGGAGACTTCAGATGGTCTTGCAGGACGCCCTCGACCAGCTCTGGGCCTGGAAGGCCCGGCTGTAGACTGCACCACCTCAGCATGGGCGGCAGCAGTCTGGGCTGGCTGGATGACAGGCAGCGACAAGGGCAATGGTGGAGTGGCAGTGGTGGGAGCAGGAATGCTATCATCCTGAGAGAGGACAGCAGGTTCCTGCTCCACTGACCCACTGCCACTCTTCCAGTTCAGCACCTCAGCATCACTAGCAATCTGTTGGAGCACAGATTGCTGGCCTGCTGCGACACCGTGAAAGCCCCGGTTGACGGTGGTAGGCCCAGCGACGATGGCAGCAGTCAGAGCTTGCGTGGCATCAAGCTGAGACTGCATGAGAGCAGTCTGAGATTGAATGGCACCAACCATAGACTGCATTACAGCACTAAGACATTGCGCCGCTTCCACCTGTGCTGCAATGGAAGCTGCCAGATCGCCCATCACACACGGCATCAGGTCTGGGTCGCCACGGTCTCTCTGGGAGTCAACCATCCTTTGTAGACTGGAAATGATGGGCTCCATGGTGTGTGCAGAGCCTTGTGCAATGTTGGAGGCGGACTCCTCCACGCTCCTTGCCATTGCCAAGAGGCTCTCGGGCACCTTTGCCATTGCACCTCTCATAATGCATTTTGAGAGGACTAACAAGGCAAGGGAATACACAATGAATGGTTGGACCCTAGGAAGGACAGAGGATCAAAGGGACCTTGGTGTGCATGTACATAGATCCCTGAAAGCAGCAGGACAGGTAGATAAGGTGGTTAAAAAGGCATATGGGATACTTGCCTTCATTAGCCGAGGCATAGAATATAAGAGCAGGAAGGTTATGATGGAGCTGTACAAAATGCTAGTTAGGCCACAGCTGGAATACTGTGTGCAGTTCTGGTCGCCACACTATAGGAAGGATGTGATTGCATTGGAGAGGGTGCAGAGGAGATTCACCAGGATGTTACCTGGGCTGCAGCGCTTCAGCTATGAAGAGAGACTGGACAGGCAGGGGTTGTTTTCCTGAGAGTAGAGAAGGCTGAGGGGGGACCTGATTGAGGTGTGCAAAATTATGAGGGGCATAGATAGGGTAGATAGAAAGGAACTTTTCCCCTTAGTGGAGGGGTCAATAACCAGGGGGCATAGTTTCAAGGTAAGGGGCAGGAGGTTTAGAGGGGATTTGAGGAAAAACTTTTTCACCCAGAGGGTGGTTGGAATCTGGAACTCACTGACTGAAAGGGCAGTAGAGGCAGGAACCCTCACAACATTCAAGAAGCATTTAGATGAGCACTTGAAACGCCATAGCATACAAGGCTACGGACCAAGTGCTGGAAAATGGGATTAGAATAGACAGGGCCTGATGGCCGGCGCGGACACGATGGGCCGAAGGGCCTCTTTCTGTGCTGTATAACTCTGTGACTCTATGACTCTATCTCCGTGTGCGTGCCCATCACCCTTCTTCTAAAGGCCTCCCCATCGAGATCCTCATCTGAGTCCTGTGCAGCAGAACTCGCGCGCGACCTCGCCCCCCCCCGGAGAGCTGGCCTGCGAGCTATCCTTTCCCCCTGGCCTTGCTACAGCCCACGCTTCCCCGGTGCCTCACCCTGTGCAGATCCCGCTACTATGCTAACCTCTAAAGACCGTGTAGTGCCGTTATCTGAGCTGGTGTCTGCAGGTGAGGGATGCAGTGACGCGGTGTCTTCTTCCTCCTCCTCTTCTCCCGTCTCGATCTCTACCGTGCCCTCAGGGACAGGCTGCTCGGGTGCTTGCTGATTATCTGAAAGCGTAACGGCACAAAAATCAGGTTGTGAGGGGAGGGGGGCAGGAAGGGAGAAATGCCTGCATACACCATGATTAGCTGGAAAGTGCGAAACACTTGTGGGGTGAGGGGGAAGTGGGATGTAAGAGGAAGGAGTAGGGATGAACATACTGTTGTTGGCCCCAAGGGGGTCAATGTCGCCAGTGGCCACGGCACTCACCAACTGGCGCCCAATGATTTGCAGCACTCGATTCTCCAGCGCAGACAGTGGTTGGGTGTCGGCTTGTCCCCGGCCTGGGCGCTCCTGCTCCCTCCTCTTGTGAGCCACCTTGGCCTACAAGAAAAAGGAAAGTGTGTGAGTGAGTGTGGAGCAATGTGTTTGGGTGATGTGCCTGCCATAGTTGAATAGCTGGCATTGCGTGCAAGGCATGAGATGTGGGTGTGAGTGTTGGTAGGTTGAGATTGTTGGTGGGTGAGTGCTGGGGGTGTGGTGCTTTGGGCAGTGTGTGAAGATTATGGTACAGATGGTGGTATGTAGCATCTGTTGAAGCACGCATTCACCCTGACCACCCAAGTGAGGTCGTTAAATTTCTTCCTGCACTGTGTGTGGGTCCTGGGGACCACAGTGCTGCCCGAAACGTGCTGCGCTACCTCCCTCCACATGGTGTGGAAGACTTGTGGCCAGGGCCTCCTGCCACTTGCTGGGTAGAGCACCGCCCTCCGTCTCTCCACAGCGAAAACCAATGCCTCCAATGCTTCATCGGAGATTCTGCGGGCTCTTTCCCTGGGGCGTGGATCTGCCATGAGTTACTTGGTTCAGTCCTCCGGCTCCTTCTCCTTGTTGTGCTTCTGCTTGCTGAGGCAGCTGTACAGCCAGTAATGCTGAGTATGAGGTGCTCCAGCATCAATGAACCTCCCCTTTAAGAAGTGAAAAAAGCCTGTGGCAATGATGAGTTGTGATTAGACTGCACCCAATATTGGTCCACCCTTAACGCCAATGAGCTTGGGTTTTAAGACTTGATTTAGGACTCCAATCATTGTATTGAGCAGTGAGCACGAATTTTGCCTGCAGTCTAAAGCAATTGCGTCTGGCGCTAATTCTTCAACTTTTCTAATGACACTGCCCGTTCCTTGGCTCCAACTAATTTCAAGCCCTTTATCTGTAACCATTCTCCAAGCAAGTTGAATGTATCTTGGAATTTTGACCCCAAAACAGTGTAGCAATAATTGGAGCATTCATGAAAGATGTTTCTTCAGTGCATATGGCCTCTGTAACTCAGGTTCCAGTGAAGATGCTACTGCCAGTAATGCCAACTCTCGCAAATTAATCGCGAGACACGCGATTTTTAATTTAAAAAATTGCCCCAACTGCGATCTCACGAGCCAACTGTGAAAAGTTGGAGCAAAGGGAAGATTTAGAACTGCGCCTGCTGCTGCTACTGCACCGGCAACAGCTTCAGATTTGAATCCAACCTACGCCGCGCCAGTAGGAGGAAGGGGCGAAAAAAAATAGCAAATCGAAAACAGACTTCCGGGCATGCGGGCAAGGACCAGCTCTCAGCGGTCACGTGACAGTGCTGTGCATTGGCTGATGGTTTCGCAAAGGATTTTTTTTTTGGTTGGATGGAGAATGCTACTTTAGTAAAAGACAGTGAAAGCTGCTTTAAATATTTTAAAAGGTATTTGGGTAGAAAGACAGTACTGACACGCTTGGGATAATGAATTATTGATTGAGAGGGAGTCACCTTTACTGCCAGAGCCAACGAGGACAAGCGGCTAAATGCCTATGCAGCAAAGTTTGATCATTTTATTATAAGCAACAATACTTAAATTCATTTAGAGGCGTGAAACGCACAAAGTACTTTATAATGTACGTTGATTATGAATCCCAGGTTTGTTGCTCTCGTGAGTGCTTTGCTGCACTGCATAATGCAGCGTTACTCGTCTGCACGTGGACCTCCATCTTATTCAATAGTAGTGGATGTATCTAAACCACAAAGGGAGCTGAGGCACTTCTGGAGGAGTACAGGATTTCGGTAGGTTTTTTAAAATATTATTTTCCCATGTAAACATTATAGGGCTGTCACCATCAGGAAATGTTAAGAGTGAGATTTTTAACCAAGAGGAAGTGAAAGATTGCACCCCCATTTGAGCATGTGGGAGGTGTTTTGTCCCAGAGAATCAAGTAAATGGTTCACACTTTTAAACCAACAGCGGGCACGCCGCTCGTGGTTTTTGCTTGCACCTAGGGCTGGATTTTCTCAATGGAGACGAGTTGGAGAAGGGACTGTTGCTTGTCGTGTCAATGTCCCGCCTCCATCCTCGCCTGACCAACCAGAGGGATTTTCCCCTGATTGATCTTGTTAAGCCCGCTCTGCGGGCTCAGCAGGCCAATTAGGGAGGAAGTCACTGACAGAGCATGTCAATGTCAAATGTGCTATCTGTCAAGACTTCTTGGAAGAAGAAATGTCAGCGTTTGACAGCTCTGTGAAGCTGTCAAACATTGACATTCTCTGTAGTTTGATAAGGCCTTGTGTTCAGGACTCATCAAACCTTTCAACTTTGTCGATTTCAGATGGCTGTTGGTTCGGAGGATCCAACAGCCAGTCTGTGAAATCGACAATGAGGATGTCGGGTCTCCCGATCCAGGGTGGATGAAGGCTGTAGGAAGAAAACAAGGTAAGTGAACATTTTTTTACACTTATCACTCACCTTACATACTTACCACTCCACACATGCACCCATCACTTACCTCTTACTTCCAGGTGCCTCCGACCCCCACAGACCTCCTCCACATCTCCTCCAACCCGACGGGGTTCTCCGAGGTCGGGAAGCCTTCACCTGTGAAAGTAAAATGGGACTAATCCTGTTTTCTGCCTGTTAACTACCTGTTAACAGGCAGTTAAAAGTATTTAATGCCTTTCCCACCTCCAGGAGACGGGACCCGAAGCAGCACATCTTCCCGCCTCCTGGCAAAAGGGCACGGAGGTGGGATGGGGGCGGGTTTGCCATCCGGCCCCACTTTCTGCTACTTTACCGGCTGTCCCACCTCCATGCCCGCCTCCTCGGGGCTTGGAAAATCCAGCCCTTAGTGTCAGATCTGGAGCACGTTTGTGTTACTTAGCTGCAATCCTGGCCTGTGTCTGTTCTAAAAGGTCAAATCCAAGGAATTGCAGCTATTTATTGCAGGGAATATACAACGCTCACGGATTAATCACGAGATCCGTGATTTTAAATGACAATTTACCCCGACTCGCGAAGAGTGGTAATGACAGGTAGGATTTTTAAAAAGTTGTTTGTAAAACATTTTCAGATGCAGTAATGTCGTTTCTGTAAAGAGCTATTAGAGATTTTTTAAAAAGCCGCTAATGAAGTTTGTAAACCAAAAATTACCAACTCATGATTTCTTACCAAACCTCGTGATGTTTAAGAGTTTGTCTCATGGTTCATGAGATGGTGGGGTTGGCATTACTGTACTGGTGTTGTCAATTGCTCAATGGCATACTGCAGGGCAAACAACTCTGTGACATTAGAGAAATGGGAAATGGCAGTGTATCTAATTTGTAACCTCCTCCAGCCCGACAACTCTGTGCTCCTCCAATTCCGGCGTGTTGCGCATCCCCGATTTTCATCACCATTGACGGCCGCGCCTTCAGCTGCCTAGGCCCTAAGCTCTGGAATTCCCTCCATTAAATCTCTCTGCCTCTCTACTTCTCTCCTTTAAGACTCTCCTTAAAACCTACCTCTTTGACCAAGCTTTTGGTCGCCAGACCTAATATTTCCTTACGTGGCTCAGTGTCAAAAAAACTTTTTGGTAACGCTCCTGTGCAATGCCTTGGGACGTTTTACTAGGTTAAAGGCGCCACGTAAATCAAGTAGTTGCTGTTGTGGGGCATTCTTCCAGACTGCCCAGACTGCCATGTCCGAGTAGGCGAGTGACTCCTCAATATGGTCTTGGTGGCCTCCATTAGAAAGCAGGTACACATTGGCATAAAACTCAGGAGGAGCATCTGGCATACTGGCCCTTCCCTCTGTGGTCAGCTGTACCCTCATCAACCACCAGTGCCTGTTGTCTCACTGTGATTACTCCCGAGTAGCCCCGTCTAATTCTCCTGAAATATGTATTTCTGAGCTACTATGGGCTCCAAGTGGGGGTTGTTCTGGTGAACACTTTTCAGGTTCAGCTGGAGGGTAACTGCTTTATCCTTGCTCTGTGAAGAGAACAGATGGGGAAAATAGGGAGTTTATCTACATGGGTACTATACCGTCAGTGCGTACTTCATTATGAGCTTGTGCGTAACTACTTTGCATTTACAATTTTGTGGGACATATCATGCAATATGTGAATAATCTCATTAGAATGTATGAACAAGTACAGTTCTCCAAACTCCACAGACCCCATGCCTTCTAAGATGTCCCTCCTGTTCCAACCAACATAACAAAAACAGATTATCTGGTCATTATCATATTGTTATTTGTGGGACCTTGCTGTGCGCAAATTGGCTGCCGCGTTTCCCACATTGCAACAGTGACTAAACTCCAAAAGTATTTCATTGGCTGTAAAACGCTTTGGGACGTCCGGTGGTCGTGAAAGGCGCTATAGAAATGCAAGTCTTTCTTTCTTTCCTGAACAGATCTACAATTGTTTGCTCATGTGGCATCGGCGACTTATGGTCTGGCTCATGGAAATTGTTTCCTGTAGAACATTGTTTTTCCTATCATTTCAGGCACAATGTAATCATAGAAACGTACAGCACAGAAGGAGGCCATTCAGCCCATCGTACCTGTGCCGGCTTTTTGACAGAGCAGCCGTGCTTAGTCCCACACCCCACAAGTTAATTTTTGCATAACCTTATCACTTTCAATTCTAACACCTTAACTTGCTACATTCTTGTTAACATTTCTCTCTGCCAGTGCGGCACATATCTTGTACAACTATAACCATCTTCATGCCCATTTACGGCTGTGCTTTACAGTAATACCCTCGTGCTCTTCCTTTAGTTATACCACTTCTTTCTCATTCCATTCAGGTCCTTTCTAGTGGTTGGTACGGAGTTCACTATCGCTGCCACATATTCCCCGACTTGCCTCCCCCTTCGCATGTTTGAAGTTCATCCTCCCATCCCCCCCCATTACCCCTCCCTCCCCACCACTAAAAATGTCTTGGTGATGCTCCATTAGAGGTCAAAAGGACTTGCGGTGGGCCTGCTAACTTTCTCTCTTGGCGTTGAGTAATTTTCTAGTACAATTGCTCATTCCAAAGGTGGATTAACAAATTTAAGACATTCGTACAGGTTAAATGACTCACGAGCTGCCTGACAAGTGTTAAAGGATCATTATTATAGTTGGGGTTTTTGTGCTGTTGCTGCACTCTCAGGAAACACACATTTCAAAGGACTGCATTAATCTTGACAAACAACAAGCAACTCACTCATTCTTTCAATGCATACGAGTGTCACGTCCAATCTTCCTTCAGTAACGTCTGTAGACTTTGGTCCTCGAATGCTATCAATTGACCTACGTGTCGCAGGGCTGCAAAACACCTCTTCAGCAATGTGCCATTCAGTCCCTGAATATCTACTAATTGCTATTTAATCAATAGATTGAACTTTGTAAGCTTTAGATAAGCAAGCCCCTGCTTAGTGCAGGACATTCCAAACAGATCACAAAGAACATCATCAGATTTGCACATTTAGGACACATTTTATTGTATGGGATGGATTTATACTAAACGTATGGGCTATGGATGGGCCCAGAAAACCTGTGGGCTCGTGATCCCGGCAACTGCACCCATATCGCAGCTGCCGGTGATGTCCACAGCTGATCTCACCAGAGTATGTGGGGGTCAGGGGGAAGTCACCTAATTTAAACGTCCCTGGTGGTCCACTATGGGTGTATCTCGAGTGGGCCACCTCTCTCCCCCACCCACCCCAAGGCTGCATACTGTAGTGACCCTGGTATGGAGAAGCGTTGCTTGCCCCAACCTGGAAAGAGCAACGTAAGGGTGAGGGTGGTGGTGGATATAATATGTCTCAACTTTATCTTCAGAGATTTAGGTTACAGTCCTTTGCCTGGATCTCAAAGGTGGGCTATACAACAGTCATCAGGAGGATGGTACCTGTCTCCTCACTGTGTGCACTGTACACCAAACCTGCCCCAACCTTTTTTTTAATTAGTTCCTGGGATGTGGGCATTGCTAGCAAGGCCAGCATTTATTGCCCATCCCTAGTTGCCCTTGAGAAGGTGGCGGTGAGCCGCCTTCTTGAACCGCTGCAGTCCGTGTGGTGAAGGTACTCCCACAGTGCTGTTAGGGAGGGGGTTCCAGGATTTTGACCCAGCGACGATGAAGGATCGGCGATATACTTCTAAGTCAGGATGGTGTGTGACTTGGGGGGTAACTTGGAGGTGGTGGTGTTCCCATGCGCCTGCTGCCCTTGTGCTTCTAGGTGGAAGAGGTCGCGGGTTTGGGAGGTGCTGCCGAAGAAGCCTTGGCAAGTTGCTGCAGTGCATCTTGTAGATGGTACACACTGCAGCCACGGTACGCCGGTGGTAGAGAGAGTGAATGTTTAAGGTGGTGGATGGGATGCCAATCAAGCTGGCTGCTTTGTCCTGGATGGTGTCGAGCTTCTTGAGTATTGTTGGAGCTGCACTCATCCAGGCAAGTGGAGAGTATTCCATCACACTCCTTACTTGTGCTTTGTAGATGGTGGAAAGGCTTTGGGGAGTCAGGAGGTGAGACACTTGCCGCAGAATACCTAGCCTCTGACCTGCTCTTATTGCCACAGTATTTATGTGGCTGGTCCAGTTAAGTTTCTGGTCAATGTTGACCCCCAGGATGTTGATGGTGGGGGATTCGGCAATGGTAATGCCATTGAATGTCAAGGGGAGGTGGTTAGCCTCTTGCTTGTTGGAGCTAGTCATTGCCTGGCACTTCTGTGGCGCGAATGTTACCTGCCACTTATCAGCCCAAGCCCGAACGTCGTCCAGGTCTTGTTGCATGCGGGCATGGACTGCTTCATTATCTGAGGAGTTGTGAATGGCGCTGAACACTGTGCAGTCATCAGCGAACATCCCCACTTCTGACCTTATGCTGGAGGGAAGGTCATTGATGAAGCAACTGAAGATGGTTGGGCCTAGGACACTGCCCTGAGGAACTCCTGCAGCGATGTCCTAGGGCTGTGATGATTGACCTTCAACCACCACAACCATCTTCCTTTGTGCTAGGTATGACTCCAGCCAGTGGAGCATTTTCCCCCTGATTCCTATAGCCTAACCCTAACCCTAACCCTATAGATAAGGGGCTTCTTGATGCTGACACTGGGTTCCATTCACCAGCATCTGAAACGGCTTTGCATTAATGCAAAAGTAATTGTATTGTTGGCCTAATGGAGTAAAAGGACAATTTGAAGCTGCACTCCTATCAGATACAGAGATTCTCTGCTTCGCCACAATTCAACTGTAGCACATTAATCCAACATTTGATCTGAGATAACATCGGAATAAATATTTTGGCTCATCCCACGAGAAGACGTATCTCATTTTGTTTCAAAAATATTTCCTTTTACAAAGTGTTGAATTGAAGGATTGAGGAGGACGCTTCTGATGATGGAACAGATCTGCCTAAGATCAAAATCGCTGATTCTCGGGGATGTACCATTCCTATTCCGTGTGGTGGGTGTAATCTGCGTGTAATCCTTCTGTGCGGTGTAATATTCCTGATGTTCTTTGCAGTGTGACGGACCTTTCCACCTGTAAGCTGGTATTAGAATGATAGAAGTTTACAGCACAGAAGGAGGTCGTTCGGCCCGTCGTGTCTGTGCCAGCTCTTTGCAGGAGCAATCCAAAACGAATCCCACTGCCCCACTCTCTCCCCGTCGGCCAGTAATCGAGTAATTTTGCCAGAATTTAAACAGAGGCACTCTCAACGTAGAGACACCTTGCTCTGAAATTCCTGGAGCCTGGCTCAGCCACTGGACGTGCAATGGGGTAGAACTACCAGCCACCTGTCTGGCCTTATCTGGGGAACAGGGTCAGCCATGGATCAGTTGGTAGCACTCTCACCTCTGAGTCTGAAGATTGTGGGTTCACAGCCCCACTTCAGAGCACATAGTCTAGACTGACACTTCAGTGCAGTACAGAAGGAGTGCTTCACTATTGGAGGTGGCGTCTTTCGGATGAGAAGTTAAACCGAGGCCCTGCCTGCCCTCTCAGGTGGGCATAAAAGTTCCCATGGCACTAGTTGAAGAAGAGCCGGGGAGTTTGTCCACACCCACCTCCTGCACCACCACCCCCCCCTCTCCCCCCCCCCACCCCTGGTGTCCTGGCCAATATTTATCTCTGCATCACTTAAAAAAAAACAGATTATCTCGTCATTATCTGATTGCCGTTTGTGGGAGGTTGCTGTGCACAAGTTGGCTGCTGCTGTGTTTCTTTCATTACAGCAGTACTGCACTTCAAAAGTATTTCATTGGCTGTAAAGCGCTTTGGGCCATCCTGAGGTAGTGAAAGTCGCTATATAAATACAAGTCTTTCTTTCAGTGTCATTTCCGTAAAGGAGCTGGCGCCTGAACTATTTATAGTTATCCCTGGAGGGTCCACCCCACGGGATCAGCAACATCACAGCAGCACCTTGCCGTTCTCTCCAGAGGGCGTTGGCCATTTCGGCCGAAGAGTCAAATGAGTAGAAATAAAAACGCTGGCAATTTGTCTGGAGTCCCT
Organism: Squalus acanthias; assembly: GCA_030390025.1. Taxonomy (NCBI): domain Eukaryota; kingdom Metazoa; phylum Chordata; class Chondrichthyes; order Squaliformes; family Squalidae; genus Squalus; species Squalus acanthias. The sequence goes on along the minus strand of CM059434.1, from coordinate 15,501,117 downwards.
TTCCTAACAACAATCGATTAGGTTCCCGCTTCCATATCAGCACTCCTGCACCATGCAAACATGCTTTCCCCTGGCTGCAGGGAAGGTGAAACATGTTGGGATTTCTGCTAGGTCGGGGGGGGGAATCATCCAATCATATAAACACACAATGACAGACTAGAAAAGACCCACTGGTCCAGGAGGCCCGGGTCAGTTTAGCCCTGAATATCAGTTCATTATTGTAAATCCAACGTTTCAGTTATAGTTGAGAAGTCGCACAACACCAGGTTATAGTCCAACAGCTTTATTTGAAATCACAAGCTTTCGGAGCTGCTGCCCCTTCATCACCTGACGAAGGAGCAGCGCTCCGAAAGCTTGTGATTTCAAATAAAACTGTTGGACTATAACCTGGTGTTGTGCGACTTCTCACTTTTGTCCACCCCAGTCCAACACCAGCATCTCCGCATCAGTTATAGTTAAAATACAACAGAATGAATCACTATTTCAATGTTAAAAACAATCATTTTCTTAAGCTTACTAAAGTATCGGCTGAGGTCCCGGGCTCTCAGGAATCATTTTCTTAATACATTATCACTCAGCCCGCACCCCTTTTTCCCGATGTGCTTCTCTCCATTCCCTAGACTGAACCCGGCCAACTCATTTTTGCATTCTGCACATTTCCCCTTTCAATGGAGATGTGCTGTGCCCAGGCTGCCCTGCACAGCAGAATACGCCCTATCTCTATTGGTGGAGTTCAATACGCAGGCGTAGCTGAGAATCATTCCCTGAGAAGGGAAGAGGAGAAAAAAGAAAGACTTGCATTTATATAGCGCCTTTCACGACCACAAAGCGCTTTACAGCTGATGAAGTACTTTTGGAGTGTAGTCACTGTCGCAATGTAGGGAAGGTGGCAGCCAATCTGCGCACAGCAAGCTCCCACCAACAGCAATGTGATAATGACCAGATAATCTGTTTTTTTTGTTATGTTGATTGAGGGATAAATATCGGCCAGGACACCGGGGAGAACTCCCCTGCTCTTCTTCGAAATAGTGCCATGGGATCTTTTACGTCCACCTGAGAGAGCAGACGGTTTAACGTCTCATCCGAAAGATGGCGCCTCCGACAGTGTAGCGCTCCCTCAGCACTGCACTGGAGTGTCAGCCTAGCTTTATGTGCTCAAGTCCCTGGAGTGGGACTTGAACCCACAACCTTCTGACCCAGACGGAGTGTGTCCTGGTACAGAATAATATTTTTATTACTGAATCTTTTGAAACAGCAGCAATTTTCAGGCTCCTGTTCTTACTCCAGTGTTTGTGGCTTTTCTCCATCAAACTCCAAGTCATAAAGGTTTGGTCTCTCATTCTCTTTGCCTCCCATCCCAAATGGCACGTGATCAAATGTCGCATGGTCAAACCTCACGTGACCATATGTCACGTGTTGAAATATCAGGTGAGCAAATATCACATGATCAAACTTCCAGGAATACATCCAACCAACGTTGGCATCCCAAGTCACAGCCTTTAGGAAAGCAGAACTGGGAGAAAAATCACAGGGGAAAAACAAAAACTGAAAGCTATAAATTGGTCCCGTGAGTGGTAACAAGGTGCCAAAGGAATTGAATGCTTCTTGGTTGGGAGTGGACATTCTAGACGCCTCTCCATTCGCCAAGAATGACTTTGGTGCATTACAATGGGATGAAATCGCGAGTCAGGAGTGCTGTGACAACTTGTAATCAATAATCTAACCTTGGCACAACAGCAGCTGATCTGATAAGTTTCATCCTCTCGTTCCAGGAGAACGAGAGCCTCACACAATCGGCTTTTTTTGTGTACAGAGTGCCACCTAGTGGTCAAGGTGACATATTAATGATCAAGAAGCTGGCACAACAACTCGCCATCAGCTTTCTGGTGAACATCAGTAGCTTTTATATCCTTCCAGGCAATTTGTTATTCTAGATAATTAATGGCAAGTGTACTTGTCTGAGAAATGCCACCAGTAAAATAATTCCAGCACAAACAGTCATTACCAAAAAAAAACCCCTGCAGTCCTACTTGAAGTTCCTTGATCAGGAAGATCAATCTTAAATAGCAACTTTTTCTAGAATTTTTGTCAATTCTTCTTCTCAAAATCTTCTTCTCAACAAATAGAAACTTCAAACTGGTCAACAGGAATCTCTTGCTAGTGTGAACATAAGAACATAAGGTTTAGGAGCAGGAGTAGGCCGTACGGCCCCTCGAGCCTGCTCTGCCATTCAATAAGGACTTCAGCTTCAACGTTCGACTCGCAAAAATAAATTTGTTTTTGAGAAAAGACAGTTAAGACGGGACATGATCAAGGTTTTTGAAGTAAAAAGAAAGAACTAGCATTTATAATAGTGCCTTTCATGACCTCCGGATGTCCCAAAGCGCTTTACAGCCAATGAAGTACTTTTTAAGTGTAGTCACTGTTGTAATGTACTAAATGGAGTCAATATTGTGGTTGCGAGCAGGACTTTGAGAATGAGAGTAGTGTAAAATTAAGAAGCCGCAGGCAAAACTTCAATGTAGGGGGCATGATTAAGAATTTGGAGATGATATAAAAATTGGCCGTGTGGTTGATGGTGAGGAAGATAGCTGTAGACAGCAGGAAGATATCAATGGACTGGTCAGGTGGACAGAAAAGTGGCAAATGGAATTTAATCTGGGAAGTGTCAGGTAATGTATTTGGGGAGGGCTAACAAGGCAAGGGAACACACAATAAATGGTAGCATACTGAGAAATGTAGAGGAACAGAGGGACCTTGGAGTGCATGTCCACAGATCCCTGAAGGTAGCAGGACAGGTAGATAAGGTGGTTAAGAAGGCATACAGGATACTTTCCTTTATTAGCCGAGGAATAGAATATAAGAGCAGGGAGGTTATGCTAGAACTGTATAAAACACTAGTTAGGCCACAGCTAGAGTACTGCGTTCAGTTCTGGTCACCACATTACAGGAAAGATGTGATTGCACCAGAGATGGTGCAGAGGAGATTTACGAGGATGTTGCCAGGACTGGAGAATTTTAGCTATGAGGAATGATTGAATAGGCTGGGGTTGTTTTCTTTGGAACAGAGAAGGCTGGGAGTGACGTAACTGAGGTGTATAAAATTATGAGGGGCCTAGATAGAGTGGACAGGAAGCACCTATTTCCTTTAGCAGTGAGGTCAATAACCAGGGGGCATAGATTTAAAGTAATTGGCAGAAGAATTAGAGGGGAGTGGAGGAGAAATTTTCACCCAGAGGGTGGTGAGGGTCTGGAACTCACTGCCTGAAAGGGTGGTAGAGGCAGAAACCCTCATCACATTTAAAAAGTACTTGGATATGCACTTGAAGTGCGGTAACCTACAGGGCTACGGACCAAGAGCTGGAAAGTGGGATTAGGCTGGATAGCTCTTTTTCGGCTAGCACAGACATGATGGGCCGAATGGCCTCCTTCTGTGCCGTAAATTTCTATGATTTTAAAACATGGAGTTATTTTATTATGAAGGTATTTTTCTTGAAGAATACTGCCTCTGTGGAGTAGTTTCCCAGAAAACAACAATAGCTTGCATTTTTATAGCACCTTTAATGTAAAAAAAATCTTAAGCTGCTTCACAGAGGCATATTAAAAAATATGGATGCCGAGCCAAAGGGGGGGATTCTAGAAGGGGTGAGTGAGAAGTTTTAAGGAGGATCTTAAAGGAGGGGACAAGGCGGAGGTTTTTTAAAAATTTGTTTATGGCCAGCATTTATTGCCCATCCCTAATTGCCCTTGGTGGTGGTGAGCCACCTTCTTCAACCGCTGCAGTCCGTGTGGTAAAGGTACTCCCATAATGCTGTTAGGGAGGGAGTTCCAGGATTTTGACCGAGCGATGATGAAGGATCGGTGATATACTTCTAAGTCAGGATGGTGTGTGACTTGGAGGGGAACTTGGAGGTGATGGTGTTCCCATGCGCCTGCTGCCCTTGTCCTTCTAGGTGGAAGAGGTCGCGGGTTTGGGAGGTGCTGCCGAAGAAGCCTTGGCGAGTTGCTGCAGTGCATCTTGTAGATGGTACACACTGCAGCCATGGTGCGCTGGTGGCGGAGGGAGTGAATGTTTAAGGTGGTGGATGGGGTGCTGATCAAGCGGGCTGCCTTGGTCTTGGATGGTGTCGAGCTTCTTGAGTGTTGTTGGAGCTGCACTCATCCAGGCAAGTGAAGAGTATTCCATCACACTCCTGAATTGTGCCTTGTAGATGGTGGAAAGACTTTGGAGTGTCAGGAGGTGAGACACTTGCTGCAGAATACCTAGCCTCTGACCTGCTCTTGTTGCCACAGTATTTATGTGGCTGGTCCAGTTAAGTTTCTGGTCAATGGTGACCCCCAGGATGTTGATGGTGGGGGATTCGGCGATGGTAATGTCGTTGAATGTCAAGGGGAGGTGGTTAGACTCTCGCTTGTTGGAGCTAGTCATTGCCTGGCACTTCTGTGGTGCCAATGTTGCCTGCCACTTATCAGCCCAAGCCTGAATGTCGTCCAAGTCTTGTTGCATGGTTTGGGGAAGGAATTCCAGAGGGTGGATGCTAGGCGTTGTAGGCACGGTTGCCAGCGGTGGGGCAAAGGGAGGCGGAGGCACAAGCGGCTATAATCAGAGGAAGAGAGAGTTCTAGACACAAAAGGCATCAAGGGGTATGGGGAGAGAGCAGGAATATGGTATTGAGATAGAGGATCAGCCATGATCATATTGAATGGTGGAGCAGGCTCGAAGGGCTGAATGGCCTACTCCTGCTCCTATTTTTCTATGTTTCTAGGAGGGGGCTGCAGGGCTGGAGGAGGTTACAGAGAGAGGAAGGGGTGAGGCCATGAGGGATTTAAATGCAAAGTTGAGAATTTTAGATTTGAGGTGTTGGGCGGAACCAGGAGTAAAGGTAGGTCAACAAGGACAGGGGTGATGACGAGTGGGACTTGATGAGGAATAACATACATGCACCAGAGTTATAAATGAGCTGAAGTTTACAGTGATGCGGAGATGCTGGTGTTGGACTGGGGTGGACAAAAGTGAGAAGTCGCACAACACCAGGTTATAGTCTAACAGTTTTATTTGAAATCACAAGCTTTCGGAGCTGCTGCTCCTTCGTCAGGTGAAGTGAAGGAATACGAATCGGCAAAGCATATATAGACAGAGAACAATGCCTGTGCAGCGTACAATGTCAGACGACTACAGTTAATCTTTCTGACTGCCTTTTATCACACCTCGGCAGTTTACAGTGGGTGCAGGATGGGAGGTCGGCTATGAGGGCATTGGAATAGTCAAGTCTGGAGGTGAGGAAAGCTTGGATGAGGATTTCAGCGGCAGATGGGCTGAGATAGAGGTTATGGAGATCTTTGTAACGGAGAGGATATGGGTTCGGACGCTCATCTCGTGGTCCAATAGGAAGCTGAGGTTGCAGACAGTCTCGTTCAGCCAGGGACAGAGGTTAGGCAGATGTTGGAGTCTGGTGAGGGTACAGAGATATTTGAAAATATCTGATTTGCAATGGAGTTGAGTGTTACAAGGATCAGTACAATTGGATGTTTCCCGAACTGCTGGAACCAATGGAACTGTCATGCCGAAGAAGGCACCTGGTCTCAGATGAATAATGTCAAGCCGCAACAACATTCGGAAGCTTCGCTTGATTTACTTTTGGTAACAGGGATAAAAGAACCTCTGGTGAGCGGACAAGGTCTGTGAATGGACTAGAATATCAAATAGACTTTATTCATTCTGTACATTTGATTGTTCCCCCCCCCCACCACCCCCAGCCATCAATGTGGATCATCAGAGGATTACCCCACACTGCATGAATATAAGCCAGTTTTCCACAGCAGTAATTCTTGTGGCCTCCGATGAGGCTGCAAAATTCGTACCAGATTCTAGTTAATTTTATGGGTCTGGGCGTGAGCGTATAATACCTGGGTTAACATGGTCCGAAATTAATTTCCTGTAGAATCCTTACATCCAGAGGGGGTATATTTTTCTCCATTCACATCATACTCACATTTACCTCTTTGGTCCAAAATTAACAAACAGGAAAATATAAAACATAAAAAGGGAGGAAGCTTTCATTGCATCCAGATAGGATTCAAATCCAGCTCCCAGAGGCGAACATCTTTTCTTTTGTTTATTGGTTTTCTAGAATTAAAGAATTAAAAAGCCACTTTCTTCACGACCAAGCATTTGAGACTCAGTAGACCGCAACTTCAGGATTTCCACGTTAGGCTGCGCGTGCGCTAAATCCTGAAGTTGCGGTCAGTTTCAAAGGCGAAATGACAACGAATGCCGCCAGTTCGCCGTCATCAGGACCGCAAGTTCCGGGCCATTTTGTTTGAGAAAGGAGAAGAGGCAGAATATGAATGTCTTATTTGCACCACATTCATTTCATGCGCAAATCACGTAACAACGCAGTCTGTGCATTCACTATAGCTCCAGTGAACTAAATCCACCTACAGTGCCAATGGGCAAATTCGGCACATTAGGAACCAAATCAAAGTGCAGAGGCTCCTTCAGTGGGATATTACTTCGGTTCATTGTCCCGCACCGAACAATTGGCTAAATGGGTGTTTTTATTCCAGCAACCAGTTTCACTTCGCACCAACACGGCAGTTTTACTATAAATGCAGCCTAAACCTTAGGCAGGGCCTATGTTCCCTTTAAGCTGCACGCTTGCACAGCGCTCGGGAGGTCCCGCGCTGCCGGCTCACCCACTTTTAAACGGGGGAAAAAGCGTGCGTGCGCGGTATTTTGAATGGGCCGCCCAGCCTCTTAAAGGGGCCACGCAGCCAGAAAAAACATTAAAGGGGACATTGGTCAGGGCTTAACCTGGCACAGCAGAAATGAGAGCAAGACTCTCGAGAGGAGGGAACCTCATTCTGCTTCATGTTGGAATCAGTTTGGAGCTCGACACGCGGCGCGAGTTTGCGCTAGTATTATCAGCGCAAAATAGGTGAAATCGGCCTGAACCGGGGCAAAAGAACAGGGAATTTTAATCGTAAATTGCATCAAGTGTAAATCGAGTTTCTGCGATTTTTAACGCTGGTTTAAAACTAATTTCGCCCATAGCCGCCCCCAGATCAAAATAATGAGGATGGCAAGTTTCCGTTGATTGGACCCATTTCGAGGTGGCTATTCAAATTAAACTTGTTTTATTTTTAGGCACACAGACACCAGTTGGCACGTTTTAAAAGTTTCTACATGTTAAAAAATATTTAATTTACGAAGGAACTGACTACCGTACACCAATGAAACTAGTAAATGGTTCAGTAGAGCCTTTTAAAAATAATTTTCAGTGATTTAAAATCAGGTTACTCATGTGAAGGACTAGAATCATTACAGCACAGAAGGAGGCCATTCGGCCCGTCGAGCCCGTGCTGGCTCTCTGCAAGAGCACCTCAGCTAGTCCCACTCACCCGCCCTTTCCCCGTAGCCCTGCAAATTTTTTCCCCCTCGGGTACTTTTCCAATTCCCTTTTGAAAACCACAATTGAGTTTGCCTCCACCACCCTTTCAGGCAGTGCATTCCAGATCATAACCACTCGCTGAGTAAAAAAGTTTCTCCTCATGTCGCCTTTGGATCTTCTGCCAATCACCTTAAATCTGTGTCCTCTGGTTCTCGACCCTTCCGCCAATGGGAACAGTTTCTCTCTATCTACTCTGTCTAGACCCCTCATGATTTTGAACACCTCTATCAAATCTCCTCTCAATCTTCTCTGCTCTAAGGAAAACAGCCCCAGCTTCTCCAGTCTATCCACGTAACTGAAGTCCCCTCATCCCTGGAACCATTCTTGTAAATCTTTCCTGCACCCTCTCTAAGGCCTTCACATCCTTCCTAAAGTGCGGTGCCCAGAATTGGACACAATACTCCAGTTGAGGCCGAACCAGTGTTTTACGAAGGTTCATCATAACTTCCTTGCTTTTGTACTCTATGGGGGGAATTTTTCGGGGGGTCAGCGGGGGCGTTTGGAGGCAGGTCAACTGGGAATTTTTTTTGACAGCGGGTATGGAACTCGCTGGTCAAGCCGCCTCCATGCTAGTTTCCCAGATGTCGGGTCTGTCATCGCTGAACAAACCCGACACCAAGTGGCAGGGGAGGTAATTTATATAATTAGATACATTGTTAAGAGCCAATTAACTGGTATTTTATGCTTACCTTTAGATTTTTAGAGTTTGCCAACGGCATCCCCGCTGCTCGGGATCACGTCAGGTAAGGAGGTCGGATGTTGTGTCAGCATGGGATGATTTCTTTACTTGACAGCTGCAAATCGTCTATGAAAGCTCCCATTTCATAGGCGTTCACTTTCCAGGGTTAGAAGCTGTTACTTACTGCATTTGGAAGACAGATTGAGCTTTATGCAGCTTGCAAGTGTTTGAAATTAACTCTCTATCCAGTGTCACCTCATTGGAACAACCTCTCTCGCCACTGACAGATCGCTTCTGTCATCTCAACCTCACCTGCCATCTATTACATCAGCGCCGGTGCCCTTGAAAAAATCTCACCTTGGTCCTCAGAATCGCATCACGATCTGCCCCAACACCAACAGCACCAGGCACACCAGCAGCTCCGCAATCACCTGTTGCTGCACAGGACACAGGGCATCAGCACCCAACCTCATTGCTGCCCGGGAGGCCAGGGATGGCCTCACCATGGCCAGATTTACTTCACTTCACGCTGTACACCCTGGCTGCCGCATGATGCGCCAGCTTGGCACCACCCCACACCAACACCATAACGCATCCCTACAATGCCCAAGCCATTCCTTTCACACTCCTGACCATTGCGGGGGGGGTACCGTTATGCCTCACCATTCACTGCAACTCACTAAGCCACTTCCAAAGGTGCACACAAATCTATCCAAGAATGCAAAGTGTTGAAAATAAAGATTTCAATGTTTGACAGCACATTACCAGAAACTTTACATGAACATTGGATAAAACACCCAAATGCCTACCCTTGTGTGTTGTTAGTTGGTATGATTGAACTAGGATGAGGGTGAGTGTGAGGGGTGGCTAATGAAATAGGGATGTGATAATGTAGATAGAGAGGGATGGGTGGAGGTGCAAGGTAAGTTGGTGTAAGGATGTGCAGGAGTAGGGTAGGGAAGGCAGAGTGATGGGGATGTGATGAGTGGCACAGCAGGATGAGGTTGAGTGTGGCTTTGCAGTAACGTTTCGTGATCTGCTGAGATCATTGAAAGGTTTGCGCCACTGCAGCCTGGTCCTCCTGACGACATCCCTGCTTGTGTCCTCCTGTGCAATGTGCAACCAGATTGCGTTGGTCTCCTGGGGGGTCTCTTCCGCCCATGGGAAGGGAAGAGAATCTCCCTGCATGCTGTGACTCCCTCCATAAGCATATGGAGGGAGTTATGAGAGAGCCTGGGTGCAGCCCTATATCTCTGTGCAGCGCTTGTCAGTGTTTGCAGCAACTCAATGCTGTAGAACACTGACAGCAGAACTGTCAAAAACAATTCACGCATGGTCCCTTTAAGGAAACCGGCTGATGACGCGTCATCAAATGACGTCATCAGACCCGCTTCCTTCAATTGGCTGGGAAACGTGCTGGGCAGGCTTAACAAGCACGATCAGCGTAAAATTCTTTTCACAGAGCGGGATGGAGCCAGCAGTGGGGTTGCTCCCCACCACCGACCCCACCTCGGAAGGCAAAATCGTGGACAATGCCTCTATTTATGAAGCCCAGGATCCCGTATGCTTTTTTAACCGCTTTCTCAACCTGTCTTGCCACCTTCAACGATTTGTGCACATATACCCCCAGGTCTCTCTGTTCCTGCAACCTCTTTATATTGGACCCTTTAATTTATGTTGCCGCTCCTCCTTCTTCCTACCAAAATGTATCACTTAGACTAGACACTCTTATTAAAAATGCTTACTTTTTATGACGAACCCATTTTCAGCTGTATTAATAAAACTGCACCATGTTACCAGTCTTAAATACATCAATGAATATTTTTTAATGCAATAATAAACAATTCCGTTCGATTACGCTGACTGATTGCGCTGGTTCATGGAAGATTTTAAGTTTGTGATTATGCCAATGAATTTTAACGGATGCCTGAGCCGTAACCTAGTGAGTGCAATTTCAAGTACAATTTGTGCCCAATTTCTCGATTACGCCCAAGACTGAAAATCTACGCCCAATGATTTAAACCACACAAGTTTAGCATTGGTGTTGGGTCGATACCACTTAAAGGCTGTGATGGTGCGCCCTCCAGTGGCTGAATTCTAACATTTCTTTTTACTGCGATGACAAACGCAACTTATATTTATTCACAACAAAAGACAATTACGGATGAGGGAGGACCGTTCAGCCCATCTTAATTCATCCATCTAGGAGATCCTAACTTCCCCGCCCCCCGTTTAAGCACCCAGCTGTTTCTTAGGTGCGTCCAGGGTTGTCATCTCCCCTACTCTTCCTCATAGTCTGTGTCATTCAGTGGTGTCAACCGTGGCTCTGTCGGTAGCACTCTCGCCTCAGAAGGTTGTGGGTTCAAGCCCACACCAGAGACTTGAGGGCATAATCTAGGCTGACACTCCAGTGCAGTACTGAGGGAGCGCTGCACTGTCCGAGGTTCTGTCTTTCGGATGAGACGGTAAACCGAGGCCCCGTCTGCTCTCTCAGGTGGGCGTAAAAGATCGCATGGCATGATTTCAAAGCACAGCAGGGGAGTTCTCCCCCGTGTCCTGGTCAATATTTATCTCTCAACCAACATCACTAAAAAAACATTATCTGGTCATTGCTGTTTGTGGGATCTTGCTATGCGCATATTGGCTGGTGCGTTTCCTACGTCACAACATGACTACACTTCAAAAGTACTTCATTGAGCAAAACTTTCTCCAATTAACTATTGGGAAGATCAAAGCCATTGTTTTTGGTCCCCGCCACAAACTCCGTTCCCTAGCCACTGACTCCATCCCTCTCCCTAACATCTGTCTGAGGCTGAACCACACTGTTCGCAACCTTGGTGTCATATTTGACCCTGAAATGAGCTTCCGACCACATATCCATGCCATAACTAAGACCGCCTATTTCCACTTCCGTAACATCGCCCGACTCCGCCCTTGCCTCAGCTCATCCGCTGCTGAAACCCTCATCTATGCCTTTGTTACCTCTAGACTTGACTATTCCAACACACTCCTGGCTGGCCTCCCACATTCCACCCTAGTCCCGTTCGCCCATCTCCCCTGTGCTCACTGATCTACATTGGCTCCCGGTTAAGCAGCGCCTCGATTTCAAAATTCTCATCCTTGCTTTCAAATCCCTCCATGATCTCGCACCTTCCTATCTCTGGAATCTCCTTCAGCCCCACAACAACCCCTCCCCGAGATATCTGCGCTCCTCTAATTCTGCCCTCTTGAGCATCCCTGATTATAATCGCTCAACTTTTGGTGGCCATGCCTTCTGTTGCCTAGGCCCTAAGCTCTGGAATTCCCTGCCTAAACCTCTTTTTCCTCCTTTAAGACGCTCCTTAAAACCTACCTCTTTGACCAAGCTTTTGGTTGCCTGCCCTAATTTATCCTTATGTGGCTCAGTGTCAAATTTTTTTGTCTTAAAATACTCCTGTGCAGCGCCTTGAGACATTTTACTACGTTAAAGGCGCTATATAAATACAAGTTGTTGTTGTTGTTGTTGAAAACCGCTTTCGGACATCAGAGGTCACAAAAGGCGCTATATGAATGCAAATCTTTCTATTGATCACTCTTTGCGTGAAGAATTTCCCGACAGCAATCCTAAATTTGCCTTTTACTACTTTGAACTTTTGCCCCATAATCCTACTCTGGATAATTTAATTTAATGTAATACTCTGGAATTATCTGCTCCAATGCACTATGCTGCCCACAAAAGGTATTTGGCAAAACCGGTCCAAAAGAATTTAAGAATTGCAGTTTGCATGTAACAGCGGATTAACCTTAAACTGTGACAGTTGATAACAGGCTTTTTCAGTCTAACGAGTACGCTGTCTATTCCTTTGCCCAATCTACAACCACTTTGATTATTTTATAACATTGGGCCTTGGTAGACGACATTTATTCTCTTAGCTTTGATAGGCCACGGTGACATTAATTCCTCTGATTAAAATAGTAACAAGGACAACGTTTTGAGACTCGATTACAGTCGGAAAGGCCATTAGTTTCAGGGTCGGATCTCACGTTGGAGGTGGAGGATGATCCATCGAATGTAGAAGCTGATGGGCTGGAAGATGAAGACAGGTTGGTGGGGGCGGGGGGGGCAGGGGGGGTTCTGGGATGGTGTAGAAGGGGTGAGGATGGAAATGGAACAGACACACAGTTAAGGTATCTACTACAGTGAAGGGGAATCCTCGGCTGAGCAAAGAGGACATTTTGGAACCTTTCATATGGAAGATGGCATCATCAAAGCAGATGCGACAGAAACGGAGATACTGGAATGGAATCTTTACAGGAAGAAGTATAATCAAGGTAGCTATGGGAGTCAATGGGCTTGTAGTAGATATCAGTGGACAGTTTATCCCCAGAGTGAGAGAAGTCAATGAAGGGAAGGGAAGAGTCAGAGATGGACCTTGTGAAGGCAAGGGAGGGGTGGAAGTTAGAAGCAAAATTAATAAAATTCCCCAGCTTGTGGCAAGAACGGGAAGCAGAACCAACACAGTCATCTATGTACTGGAAGAAGAGGTCAGGGAAAGGATTGTAGTAGGACTAGAACAAAGTGTGTTCAACATATCCTACAAAAAGTCAGGCACAGCTAGGGCCGACGTGGGTTCACATAGTGACACCTTTTATTTGGAGGAAGTCACTGGAACTAAAGGAAAAGTTCTTCAAGGTGAGACCAAGTTCAGTCAGGCGGAGGGAGACTGGTTGAGTCGCTGTTCAGAGACAAAGTGGCTCGCAGGCTGGCTTGGTGGGGATAAGAACATAAGAACATAAGAAATAGGAGCAGGAGTAGGCCAATCGGCCCCTCGAGCCTGCTCCGCCATTCAATAAGATCATGGCTGATCTGATCCTAACCGCCAATCTACTATCTATCACAGAACCATCTCCTGCATCTAACAGAATTGCACACACGAAATAGGAGCAGAATCAGGCTACACGGTCCCTGGGCCCGCTCCACTACCCACAGGGCCATGACCGATCCGAACCTAGACTCATGTCCAAATTCCTGCCCGCTCCCCGTAACCCTTAATGCCCTTTACTTCTAGGAAACTGTCTATTTCTGTTTTAAATTTATTTAATGATGTAGCTTCTACAGCTTTTTGTGGCAGCATATTCCATGGACCTACCACCCTCTGAGTGAAGTAGTTCCTCCTCAACTCAGTTTTGAAAGAGCAGCCCCTTATTCTAAGACTATGTCCCCTAGTTCTAGTCTCACCCGTCATCGGGAACATCCTCCCCGCATCCACCCGATCCAACCCTTTCACAATCTTATATGTTTCAATAAGATCGCCTTTCATTCATCTGAACTCCAATGAGTAGAGCCCCAATCTACCCAACCTCTCCTCATATGACCACCCCCTCATCCCCGGTATTAACCGAGTGAACCTTATTTGCACTGCCTCGAGAGCAAGGATGTCTTTCCTTAAGTAAGGACACCAAAACTGTATGCAGTATTCCAGGTGCGGTCTCACCAATACCTTGTACAACTGAAGCAATACCTCCCTATTTTTATATTCTATCCCCCTAGCAATGAAAGCCAACATTCCATTTGCCTTCTTAATCACTTGCTGCACCTGCATACTAACCTTTTGAGTTTCGTGCACCAGGACCCCCAGATCCCTTTGCACTTCAGTACTCTCCAGTTTCTTGCCATTAAGATAATAAATTGCTCTAGGATTTTTCCTGCCAAAGTGCATCACCTCACACTTTCCAGTGTTGTATTCCATCTGCCAAATCTCTGCCCACTTACTTAGCCTGTCTATGTCCCCTTGCAGGTTTTTTATGTCCTCCTCACTCACTACTTTCCCTCCCATCTTTGTATCATCTGCAAATTTTGATATGTTACACTTGGTCCCTTCCTCCAAATCGTTAATATAGATTGTAAAGAGTTGGGGACCCAGCACTGACCCCTGTGGAACACCACTAGTTACTGATTGCCAGTCTGAGAATGAACCATTTATCCCAACTCTTTGCTTTCTGTTAGATAGCCAATCCTCTATCCATGCCAGAATATTACCCCCAATCCCGTGATTTTTTACCTTAAGCAATAATCTTTTGTGTGGCACCTTGTCAAATGCCTTTTGGAAGTCTAAATACACTACGTCCACTGGTTCCCCTTTATCCACTCTATATGTTACTTCCTCAAAGAACTCCAGCAAATTTGTCAAACATGACTTCCCCTTCGTAAAACCATGCTGACTTTGTCCTATTAAATTATGATTATCCAAATGTCCTGTTACTGTTTCCTTAATAATGGACTCCAAAATTTTACCTACCACAGATGTTAGGCTAACCGGTCTATAGTTACCAGCCTTCTGTCTACTGCCCTTTTTAAATAAGGGTGTTACATTAGCAGTTTTCCAGTCTGCCGGGACCTTAGCGGAATCCAGGGAGTTTTGAAAAATTATTACCAATGCATCTACAATCCCTACCACCACTTCCTTCAAGACTCTAGGATGTAAGCCATCAGGTCCAGGTGATTTATTCCGCCTTGAGTCCCAATATTTTACCGAGTACCACTTCCTTAGTGATTTTGATCGTGTTTAGCTCCTCTCCCCCTATAGCCCCCTGTTTGTCCAGTGTTGGGATATTCTTAGTGTCCTCTACTGTAAAGACTGATACAAAATATTCATTCAGTGTTTTTGCCATCTCCATATTTCCCACCATTAATTTCCCGGTCTCATCCTCTAAGGGACCAACATTTACTTTAGCCACCCTTTTTCTTTTTATATAACTATAAAAACTCTTACTATCTGTTTTTATATTTTTTGCTAATTTACTTTCATAATCTATCTTCCCTTTCTTAATCAATCTTTTGTTACTTTTTGCTGCCTTTTAAAGTTTTCCCAATCCTCTGTCCTCCCACTAGATTTCGCTACCTTATATGCCCTTGTTTTTAGTCGAATACTATCCTTAATTTCTTTACTTAGCCACGGATGACTGTCCTTTCTTTTACACCCTTTTCTTTTCAGTGGAATATATTTTTTTTGGAAGTTGTAAAATAACTCCTTGAATGTACACCACTGATCATGTGTCGTCTTACCCTTTAATCTATTTTCCCAATCCACTCTACTCAATTCCGCTCGCATACCTTCATAGTCTCCTTTATTCAAGCTTAGCACGCTTGTTTGAGATCCAACCTTCTCACCCTCTAATTGAATATGGAATTCAACCATGTTATGGTCACTCATTCCAAGGGGATCCTTTACTAGGACATTTTTAATTAATCCTGTCTCGTTACACAGGACCAGATCTAAGGTTGCTTGCCCCCTGGTCGGTTCAGTTACATACTGCTCAAGAAACCCATGAGGTGTAGAGTGAATGAACGTCAGAGCGAGAGACACTTAGGGCCAAGGACTAGAATTGGCTAAAGTGGCGGAGGGCGTCAGAAGAGTCGCGGAGGTTGGTGGACGAGGGAAGAAATAAATAGAATCGAGATAAGAGAAAGTAAGTTCCGTGGGGCAGGGGTTGATGCATAGAAGCTACAGTCTCAGAATTGTAGGCTATGTGGTGGGACTTGGGGCGAGCGTTGATTGCAGAGATAGTGAGAGGTGAGGCAAAGCCAAGGAGTGATCAGTAGGCAAAGTCAAGGATTCTGAATTCAGTGCAGCGGAGGACAGAAAGCCAGTTGAGGAGAGGCATGCCAATTAAACGGAAAAGGATACGGGCGGCAGAGTTTTGAACAAGAGCAGGTTTGTGCAGGGCGGAGTCAGAAAGCCAGAAGAAGGGCATTGGGGGGGGGCGGGGGGAGAAAGACAAGCAGATAACAAAAGCATGAATAAAAGTTTCAGCGGCAGTGGGGGTGGGGTAGAGGCAGAGGCAGGCAATGTTGCTGTGGTGGAAGCGAGTGGTTTTGGTCATGGATAGGGTATGAGGTTTGAAACGGAGCTCGGGGTCAAACAGGACACCAAGACAGAACACGGTCTGCTTCAACCCGAGTGAGCACCCAGCAAGGGACATAGTGGGGGAGGCAGCAGAGTTTGTGTGGGAGCTGAATAGGACGTCTTTGGTTTTCCCCCAGCGTTCAAGTGGAGGATGTTCTGGATCAGGTACAACTTGACGTCATGCGCAGTTTGACAACTGGAGGAGCTTGTGAGGTCAAGGGAGCTGAAGTAGAGTGGAGTGTCATTGTATACACACGTGGAAGCTGCCAACCTACAATGGTGCCATGGGGCAAAATATTTTTTTTTTTTTAAAAAGAGGAAAAGGACAGGGCCTTCAGGTACTCCGGAGGTGAACGTGGAGGGGCACAGGTAGGAGTGGAACCAATTGAGGACAGTCCCATGGAGAAGAGGCAACGGTTGCTCACATTAAATGCTGCAATTAATCTCCAGGTGACCTAAATTTCTAGTCTTATATGCTACATTATACAGTATACACTGCTGAATTCAAATAGAGAATTTTTAAAAAACAATGCTATCGCTACAATCAATGCACGAACATAATTCAAAGTGTAGCTTCTCCACAGTACATGAAATAAAATTCCGACAAGTAAACATGCAGTGAACCCCCAACCTTCCAACTCAGATAACATGTATTTTGATGATATTAAGAATGACACACAAGATTTTCCCCATTTACTGAACCCAACACAAATATCTATTGCTAGTCAGTTCAACGGTGATGCGAAGGGGAGCCCAGTTACACTGCTCGTTTGCAGCACTGTGGAGTGAAGGGTCTGGCAGAGCTCCAACACATGTATAGATTGAATTTAAAAGTCTAATAGAATGCTGGTCTTTATCTCTGCGGGGGGGGGGGGGGGGGGGGTGAAAGAGGGGGCTGGAATACGAAGGGGTGCAAGTTGTGTTACAGTTATATAAACTTCTGGTTAGACCCCATTTAGAGTACACCGCACCTCAGGAAGGATGTATTGCCCATGGGAGGGGGTGCAATGCAGATTCACCAGAATGATGCAGGGGCTAAAAGGGTTAAATTAGGAGGACAGGTTGCATAGACTTAGGCTTGTATTCCCTTGAGTGTACAAGATTAAGGGGCGATCTAATTGAGGTGTTTAAAGTGACTAAAGGATTTGATAGGGTAGATAGAGAGAAACTCTTTCCTCTGGTGGGAGAGTCCAGAACAAAGGGGGTATAACCTTAAAATTAGAGCTAGGCCGTTCAGCGGTGATGTCAGGAAGCACTTTTTCGTACAAAGGGTAGTGGGAATCTAGAACTCCCTCCCCCCCCCCCCCCAAAGAAAGCTCCTGAGGCTGGGGGTCAATTGAAAATTTCAAAACGGAGATCGATAGCTTTGTGTTAGGTGAGGGTATTAAGGGTTACGAAACCACGGAGTTAAGATACAGATCAGCCATGATCTAACTTAATGACGGAACAGGCTCGAGGGGCTGAATGGCCTCCTCCTGTTCCTAATGAATGCTACATGACTGCCTCTGACTGTGACCAGTTCAAGGGTGGGTGAAGCGGTCAGTTATTTTTAAAAATCAGTAGAAATTTAACAAAGTGGTCTGCTGTACTATCAGAAGTATTAAGGCGAGGACCTTAAAAAGGTATAATAAATCAAACTGGTTTTTGAAGGTAACCTAGCTTCTTCAGATACCAAACCAACGGTTTAACTTTTTTTTGTTGGCACCAGCATTGTTATACAGAGAGCACTAACACTTGCTGTTTTATTAGCAAGGGTTTTATCAGGAACATCTGCTACAAGTTTTAAAAAGTCAGCAAGTTGGATAAACAATCCACTTCAAACAAATAAAAACTAATTCTAAAAACAAAATCAAGTAATGAGGATAAATGCAAAACTGTCCAATGTTTCACAAAAGTTCATTATTAACAATCCCACTATTTCAAGTATAACAGATCCGTGCAGAAGATTCCTTGTAGGTTCAGGTGCAAGAGAATTGGAGAATAAACCACTGGACTACAGTCTGCGTAGAGAAAGTCAAGAGCTTGAACCTAAGGAAGGGTGCCGTTAGGTCAGTCTCATCAACGCCAAAACGCTAGTAATTAGACCCGCTGAAAAGACTGCAAAGGTCTGCCAGGTTGGGGTTCCAAAATAAGAAAAGATCATCTCCTAAAAAAACAGAAAAAAAAACGAACAAATTAATTCATAATTGCAAACCCACAACATAATGTCAAAGCAATCAGCATTAATATTGCAAAATACGAGCGGGATCGGTTAAAGGTAAAATTAAAAAATGTCAGAAGATGTACAAGAGTGGAAGCAACGTCATAAAAAAAGAAAAAACATTTTTGTATTAAATGATATACTTCAATAATGTTCTTTACACGTATATATGGCCCAGCTGAGAGACTAGGCAAATGACCACCTCCTAAGTTTCTGCTTGTACACTATGCACACAAGGGCAGCCTGGGTGGATTCATCGTCTAAATTTTCCTTTACGAAGATGCTCGACTTCTTTCAAAGGCCCCTCCATGGCATCACCCCACCCGAGCTCTGTAACCTCCTCCAGCCCGACAACCCTCCGAGATCTCTGCGCTCCTCAGTATCCCCGATTGTCATCACTCCACCATTGGCGCGGTGCCTTCAGCTGCCTAGGCCGCAAGCTCTGTAATTCCCTCCCTTAAACCTCCCTATCCTCCTTTAAGATGATTCTTAAACCCTACCTCTTTGACCAAGCTTTTGGTCACCTGTCCTAGTATCTCCTCATGTGGCTCGGTGTCAAATTTTGTCTAAGAACGCTCCTGTGAAGCGCCTTGGGACATTTCAGGATGTTAAAGGCGCTTTATAAATGCAAGTTGTTGTTGTTGACAAACAGGCCAAGATTGGCATTCTTTCAGGGCGAGAATCATGGGTCCAAATCTGCATCTTCTCAAGGCAGCGCCCTGCCATATACTTTCTCTAACTGTGATTTTATAAAAACTTGGGTTATATAAATAGGGGCATAGAGTACAGGGTAAAAATGTAATGATAAATTTATAGAAAAACATTAGTTATGTCACAGTTAAAGTACCATTTGTAGTTGTGGGTGCCCCATTATACAGAAACACAGTAAAACCATAGAACATAGGAACAAGAGTAGGCCACCTAGCCTCTCAAGCCTGTTCCGCCATTCAATGAGGTCATGGCTGATTGGCATCTTAACTCCATCTACCCGTCTTGGTTCCATAACCTTTAAACTCTTACCTAACAAAAATCTATCAATCTCAGTTTTGAAATTGTGATTTGACCCCAGCCTCAACAGCTTTTTGGGGGAGAGAGTTCGGGATTTCCACTACCCTTTGTGTGAAGAAGGGCTTTCTGACATCACCCTTAACTGGACCAGCCACATAAATACTGTGGCAATAAGAGCAGGTCAGAGGCTGGGTATTCTGCAACGAGTGTCTCACCTCCTGACTCCCCAAAGCCTTTCTACCATCTACAAGGCACAAGTCAGGAGTGTGATGGAATACTCTCCACTTGCCTGGTTGAGTGCAGCTCCAACAATACTCAAGAAGCTCGACACCATCCAGGACAAAGCAGCCCGCTTGATCGGCACTCCATCCACCACCTTAAACATTCACTCCCTCCACCACCGGCGTACCGTGGCTGCAGTGTGTACCATCTACAAGATGCACTGCAGCAACTCGCCAAGGATTCTTCGGCAGCACCTCCCAAACCCGCGACCTCTACCACCTAGAAGGACAAGGGCAGCAGGCGCATGGGAACTCCATCACCTCCAAGTTCCCCTCCAAGTCACACACCAGCCGGACTTGGAAGTATATCGCCGTTCCTTCATCGTCACTGGGTCAAAATCCTGGAACTCCCTCCCTAACAGCACTGTGGGAGTACCTTCACCACACGGACTGCAGCGGTTCAAGAAGGTGGCTCACCAGCACCTTCTCAAGGGCATTTAGGGATGGGCAATAAATGCTGGCCTAGCCAGCGACGCCCGCATCCAGTGAACGAATAAAAAAAGTTATGCCTCTTTGTCCTGGGTTCCCCCACCAGAGGAAATAGTTGCTCTATATCTACCATATCAACTCCTTTAATCATCTTAGCCATGTCAATTAGATCACCCCTCAAATCTTCCATACTCAAAAGGAACACAAGCCCCTAGTCTATGCAACCTATCCTCATAATTTAACCCTTTTCGTCCAGGTATTATTCTGGTGAATCTGCGCTGCACCCCCTCCAAGGACAATATATCCTTCCTGAGATGCGACGCCAAGAACTGAACGCAGTACTCTTAACACAGAAAGCACACACTGTAGATTTACCGGACAGTTGGAAAACTTCAGATATGAGGAAAAGACTTAAGGAACATAGCAGGCTAAGAGAAAATTTAAAAGAGCATTTTGAGTATTCCGAGTGATCTCCCACAACATTGTTCATAACAATAGGAGTCAACAGGAAAGTTTTAACTGGGAAAGTGTTGAATGACACAAGCAAGTGCACACTATACACAGGGGCCCGTATATTCCGATGCCTACGGGTGTGTACGCGCTGTGTACACACCTGTAGGGACATCGGAAATGCCGGTTTCAAGCATGCCAAGCGCATGCGCTGAAAACCGGCATTTCCGATCTGTCAAGAATGCTCTTGACAGATAGGACGCCTGCCCTGGAGAAGGGCCTCTGCGGGCGGACAGTTCCGCATTCTGGAAAACATCCGCCCACAGAGAAACCTTAGAAATCGTATGCCTGGTAAAAGCAGGAGTAAGGTCTGCTTTTACCAGCATAAGGGTTGAAAAAAAAAAAAAAAATTTTTTTCCCACTCATTTAAAAATACTTAAAAAAGGTAAGTTTATTTTTAGCCCCATAAAAAAATTATTTTTTTTTAAAAATTAATTTTTGTTTAAAATATTTAATTTATTGTAATTTCAACTCATTTTAAAAATGTGATTTAAAATTTTTTTTTTTAATGTTTTAAAGTGTTTTGGGGTGATCTCCATTCACATATTTGACGGGTCTATCTGTCAAGTGTATGAAGGGAGATTCCCTTCTTTGATTGGCTCCCCATGGCCCACGTGATCCAGGGACGCTTGCGAACCGCCTGCACCTCTGGGATACGTGGGCCCTGCGCATTTCGAGTTGGAGAGGCCCAGGAGCGGAAGTGTACGCACCTCGGGAGCCCTCAGGTAAGTGCGTAGATTTTTTCCAGATCAGAGGCCTCCGCACTCAGGAAGCCTCCGATCGGAAAATACATTATGTTTAATGTTTAATATATTACAGATGAAGGTTTTTGATACAATTAATAGGAAAATACCTATTTCCTTTAGTTGGGGAGTCAGTCATGGGGAGCCATCAATTTAAAATACAAAAGGGAGTGAAAGATTAAAAGGTTTTTCTAATAAAAAGATGTTAGAATCCTTTGCCACAAGAAGGAGTTGAGGCAGAAACTTTTGTACCATTTTAAAAAGAGAACAGTATTTGAAGTGGAGGAAAATACAAGGCTATGGGAAATTTGAATTGTGCTGGCACAGAGCTGGCACAGATAATGGGCTGAACGGTCACCTTGTGTGTTGTGAACCTTTATGCCTCCATGGTTCCACACTGCAACACTCCCAACATTTTAACTTACCCATCCTCCTTGTTGCTCGATCCATGGGATAACACGGGTTTGAATCAAATCTAAAGACCAATTTATTATAGGTTGAATCATTGCTTTCAGATTTTTCAGTGCCTGCAAAAGAATGGCAAAATTAATGAAAAGCAACATTATCTACTTATCCCTCTATCTATTATTTCAAATCTACAAAGAGGAGGGCGCCCATCCTCCTGTTCTCCCTTCCCGTTCTCTCCTGAAGTTGTTGATTTTTTGCTGGATACGGCTCATCAGGCGCAACCCACTCTTTAGTACCTTGTGTTATTATTGACAAGCACAGAGTGTTGGCAGGCAAACCATGGGTGGTATCATTGCCAAGTCTGACTCTCTTCTTGCCTAATGTTTACACGTAATTCTAACTGTGAGCGGGTTTCAGGAGGTGGGCGGGAGGTGAAGCGAGCATCTAACCCGCCCAACAACATTAGTTTGAGTGCTGGGCTTTTATTTTAAACTCCCGAGCCTCAGTTACATCCCATTGGCCAGCTAGCTGCCAGTCTAAAACGGACAGAAAGAGGCTTCAGGCAAGTCAAATTGCGGGGCCCGGAAGCCCCCTCCTCCCCCTGCCTGCCTGCTCTCCCTGGCCCGATTAAAGGACAGTTTTTGACTTGCCTCAAAGAGCCTCCTCTTCTTCCTGGGTAGGCTTTACGGAGTACTAGGCCGTTAAAATGCCATTGGGGTTCTAATGACATCGTCGGACCTCGACTAGCACACATAATAAGACTACCGCCTAGTCAGGCAGATGACTCGGCCGCCTAAAAGAAAAAAGAGCCTAGTTAAGATGGCGGGGGGGGCGGGGGGGGGCGAATTCCAGCAGGAATAGGGCAGCAAGTCTTTGCGCAGCTATTTTAATGCGCGCTCGCTCCGTGCCTGATGGGTGGAGTGGGTTAAAATTGCCTCCCTCAAAAGACTTTGCAGCAGGGGGGAAAATAACGGCCCTGAAATTCGCCTCTCCGGCTTGCCGCGGGGGTAAGGATCACGCGCGCACTTACCTACCGCACCTGCCGTTGACCTCTGGGCCCACGGGAACTTCAGCTCCTGGACCTGCTCCAAGTGCCGGCGCACATTGCTTGCGTGTCCCAGGGGCGTAGTTAGTGCGATGCGTCCCCTGGGATCACGTGGGCCATGGAGAGCCAATGGCAGCAGACCATCTTTCATTCATAGATTTGACAGGAAGACCTGTCAAATCTATGAATTGAAATCGGCCCCAAAAGAACAGCTAAACTTAAAATAATTTTTTTTTAAAACCATCACATTTATAAAATAACTACAGTATAAGTTAAATAAATTAACTACTTTAAACAAAAATTTAAATTTTGAAAAAATTAAAATACTTTTTAACAGTGCTAAAAATAAACTTACCTTTCTTTAAAGTATCTAAAAAAGATAAACCTGTTGAAAATTTTTTTAAATTATAATTAATTAACCACTTACCTTGTTGAAAACGGGTCTTGCGCCTCCTTTTTAAAAGAACATAAGAACATAAGAAATAGGAGCAGGAGTAGACCAATCGGCCCCTCGAGCCTGCTCTGCCATTCAATGAGATTATGGCTGATCTGATCCAACCTCAACTCTAAAGAACACAAGAAGTAGGAGCAGGACCAGGCCACTCGGCCCCTGGGCCCGCTCCGCCACCCACAGGGCCTTGACCGATCCGAACTCAAACTCATGTCCAATTTCCAGCCCGCTCCCCGTAACCCCTAATTCCCTTTACTTCTAGGAAACGGTCTATTTCTGTTTTAAATTTATTTAACGAAGTAGCTTCCACAGCGCAGGTTCTTCAGTACTTACCCTCCCGGAGAAACCTGAAAAAAAAACTAAGTTTGCTGCGTGCGCGCAGCCTCTACCGCGCACGCGGTTCACCTATGAACCGCTCCCTTCACCAGACCGGAAGTTCCGGTTTCCCGCGCATGCGCAGTGCATGCAGGAAACCGGCACTTCAGGACGCCTTACGGGTGAGTACACAGTGCGTACTCACCCGGCAAGGGCCAAATTTTTGGCCCGATGATTATACTATGGACACTTAAGACCAATTACATAAAAAATAGGAGCAGGAGTAGGCCATTTGGCCCCTCGAGCCTGCTCCACCGTTCAATAAGATCGTGGCTGATCTGCTACAACGCCACTTTCCTGCACTATCCCCATATCCCTTAATATTCAAAAATCTATCGATCTCTGTCTTGAATATACCCAACGACTGAGCCTCCACAGCCCTCTGGGGTAGAGAATTCCAAAAATTCACCACCCTCTGAGTGAAGAAATTTCTCCTCATCTCAGTCCTAAATGGCCGACCCCTTATTCTGAGACTGTGACCCCTGGTTCGGGACTCCCTAGCCAGGGGAAACATCCTCCCTGCAACTACCCTGTCAAGCCCTGTAAGAACTTTGTATGTTTCAATGAGACCACCTCTCTAGTCTTGTAGCACCACAACCGTTACCGCACTCAAGTCAAACTAACTTAGCACAGCATCGGACTGAGGGTCGTGACAGCACTTTCTGGGCTGTATCGCTTAATTTATTCATTAGGCTACAGGTTGGCACAGGGGAGAAGAATCACTTTAAGTTATGTTCGGAGCTCAGTCCCAATTGCAGTTTATTCTACCAATATGAATACAATTCGAGGCAGGTGTCTCAACATGCAAACAGAAATGATTTAATTTTAACCAGGTTCATATTTATTTCCATAATTATTGAAATAGTAAAATGATGGAATGGAACCCGCTTTGCTTCAAAGTTGATTCTGCTTGGACAGTCTTGCACACAGCCATTATTAGTGAAAAACAATGTGACCATTGTAGGGTGCAGAAACAGAATGAAATTAAAGATTTGTTTATCACCTACAAATATGATATAGCACATTTTATCTAATAATCCGGATATTTCACCTTACCTTAGAAACAAGTTTGCCAGCAAAATAGAAGAAGGTTACAATTCGTCCCCAGTTCAAGCCGTCAGTAACTAATATCTGCTCAGCCACTTTGTATAATACTTCTTGGATGTTTTCAATCGGAACAGCCTCGATTACACTGTTATCAGAAAACATTTAAGTAAAGAGAATTTTAGTTACCTGTTGTAGTTTAATGTTTTCTAATATCTCTAAAAGAAAAACAGTACATGCATAGAAGAATTTTTGCTAAGCTTCTGTAGCCTTGAACATGCTAACACGTCATATGTTAGTTTTGAAAGCGACTGCAGTCCGAGCTTGCGAGATTGAACTAAGATTAACAATAATTCATCTACTTTGCCTGCACTCCTGAAAGTGTGGACTAATGTTGGGGTAAAGTTCCATAATAGCCCAAATAGCCAATAATTGCATGTGAGCTATGATGGTCAAAAAAGGGCCTAGACTGCTGAAGACATTGGCGCCAATGGTGGAGCAATTAAAATCAGGGTTGTGCAAGAAGCCAGAATTGGAGAAGCACAGAGATCTCGGAAGATTGTTGGGCTGGAGGAGGTTACAGTGCTCGGGAGGGGTGAAGCCATGGAGGGATTGGAAAACAAGGATGAAAATTTAGGCCAAGAATCATGATAATTTGTTTGTCTTTTTCCTTTCCTAACAAGATCAAACAACAACTTGCATTTTATAGGGCCTTTAAACATAGAAACATAGAAGATAGGAGCAGGAGTAGGCCATTCGGCCCCTCGAGCCTGCTCCGCCATTCGATGAGATCATGGCTGATCATCCAAACTCAGTAACCTGTACCTGCCTTCTCCCCATATCCCTTGATACCTTTAGCTTTAAGAAATATATCTAACTCATTCTTGAATATATTTAATGACTTGGCCTCAACGACCTTCTGTGGTAGAGAAGTCCACAGGTTCACCACTCTCTGGGTGAAGAAATTCTTCCTCATTTCTGTCCTAAATGGCTTACCCCTTATCCTTAGATTATGACCCCTGGTCTGGACTCTCTGACCATCGAGAACATTCTTCCTGCATCTAGTTTGTCCAGACCTGTCAGAATTTTATATGTTTCGATGAGATCCCCTCTCATTCTTCTATACTCCAGCGAGTATAAGCCCAATCGACCCAATCTCTCCTCATATGTCATTCCTGCCATCCCAGGTATCAGCCTTGTGAATCTTCGCTGAACTCCTTCCATGGCAAGAACATCCTTCCTCAGATAAGGCAACCAAAACTGCACACAGTACTCAAGGTGTGGTCTCACCAAGGCCCTGTACAATTGCAGCAGGACATCCCTGTTCCTATACTCAAACCCTTTCGCTATGAAGGCCAACATACCATTTGCCTTCTTCACCGCCTGCTGCACCTGCATGCTTACCTTCAGCGACTGGTGCACAAGGACACCCAGGTCTTGTTGCACTTCCCCTTCTCCCAATCTATTGCCATTCAGATAATAGACTGCCTTTCTGTTTTTAACACCAAAGTGGATAACCTCGCATTTATCCACGTTATATTGCATCTGCCACGCTTCTGCCCACTCACCCAACCTGTCCAAATCATCCTGGAGTTTCTCAGTATCCTCCTCGCAGCACACACGCCCACCCAGCTTTGTGTCATCTGCAAACTTGGAGATATTACATTTAGTTCCCTTATCCAGATCATTAATGTATATTGTGAACAGCTGGGATCCAAGGACCGAACCCTGCGGTACCCCACTAGTCACTGCCTGCCACTCGGAAAAAGACCCATTAATTCCTACTCTCTGCTTTCTGTCCGCCAACCAGTTCTCTATCCAAGTCAATACCTTGCCCCCAATCCCATGTGCCTTAACTTTACACGCTAATCTCTTATGCGGGACCTTATCGAAAGCCTTTTGAAAGTCCAAATACACCACATCTACTGGTTCTCCCTTATCTATTTTCCCAGTTACATCCTCAAAAAATTCCAGTAGATTAGTCAAGCACGATTTACCTTTTGTAAATCCATGTTGACTTTGTCCGATCCTGTCACTGTTTTTCAAGTGCTCAGCTATTACATCCTTTATAATGGACTCTAGCATTTTCCCCACTACCGATGTCAGGCTTACCGGTCTGTAATTCCCCGCTTTCTCTCTACCACCCTTTTTGAATAGTGGGGTAACATTAGCTACCCTCCAATCCATGGGTACAGTTCCAGATTCCATCGAATGTTGGAAGATGATCAGCAATGCATCTACTATTTCTAGGGCCACTTCCTTAAGTACCCTAGGATATAGATTATCAGGCCCTGGGATTTATCGGACTTCAATCCCGTCAATTTCCCCAACACCATTTCCCTGCAAATACTGATTTCTTTCAGTTCCTCCCTTTCATCAGACCCTATGTTCTCCAATATCTGTGGGAGGTTATTTGTGTCCTCCTTTGTGAAGACAGAACCAAAATATGCATTTAATTGGACTGCCATTTCTTTGTTCCCCATTATAACTTCCCCCGCTTCTGACTGCAAGGGACCTACACTTGATTTCACTAATCTTTTTCTCTTCACATATCTATAAAAGCTCTTAGTCAGTTTTTATATTCCCTGCAAGCTTACTTTCATATTCTATTTTCCCCTTCTTAATTAATCCCTTTGTCCTCCTTTGTTGAATCCTAAACTGCTCCCAATCCTCAGGGCTACCGCTTTTTAAAGGTAGTAAAGCATCCAAATGCGCTTCACAGGACATTATCCAATAAAATTTGACTACAGTATTAGGACAGGTGACCAAAAACTTGGTCAAAGAGGTAGGTTTTAAGGAGCCTCTTAGAGAGGGAGAGAGGCGGAGAGATTTAGGGAGGGAATTCCAGAGATTAGGCCCTCGACTTCTGAAGGCATTGCCACCAATGGTGGAGCAATTAAAATCGGGGATGCGCAAGAGGCCAGAATTGGAGGAGCGCAGAGATCTCAGAGGGTTGTCGGACTGGAGGAGGTTACAGAGATAGGGAGGGGCGAAGTCATGGAGGTGTTTGAAAACAAGGTTGAGAATTTAGACAACGTAGGTCAGCAGCACAGGGGTGATGGGTGAACGAGACTTGGTGAGCGTCAGGATACGGGCAACAGAATTTTGGATGAGCTCAAGTTTACGGAGGGTACACGGTGGGAGGTCGACCAGGAGAGCACGCCAAAGATTGCACATCATGTGAGGCACACAGTGGCCCTGTCAGAATCAGACCAACTCATCCGTTGGGAGGTAGCAGACTTCAAACGTAAATTAAAGTTGATAGTTTGAAAAGTAGATCCTCAACCCGAGACGCCAGCATTCTATCATTGGTGCAACTGGGAGACTCCAATCAAATACCGTACTATAATAATTGCCAAGTCAGTTACTACACTGGGATAAAGA
Organism: Squalus acanthias; assembly: GCA_030390025.1. NCBI lineage: Eukaryota > Metazoa > Chordata > Chondrichthyes > Squaliformes > Squalidae > Squalus > Squalus acanthias. Next base: position 15,473,223 of record CM059434.1, on the reverse strand, counting down.
AAATGCTTAATATATTGCCCAGTTACATACTGTTGCAGTTCAGCATTTCTGTTCAGCTCATCCCCAATTTTCTTCAAACTCTTGCATATTTCCTTGATTGTCGGATCCTCAATCTCATTCTCGGTACCACCAAGATCCTCTGGTCCAAGTGGGACTTGTGGATCTTCTTCGTGGATTGTCTCCAGTACAAACCTGCACAACAATTTAAAAAGAAAATTAGAAAGACATCATTCTAAATTAGAAAGACGTCATTCTAACATCCAAGTTATTCCATAGATTTAGATGCATCTTCCCACATAAATACATTGTATATATATTTTTTAAAGTAATGGAAAGGCTTAGCTTATTGCAAAATACATTTTGGAATAATTAGTGTGTGCTTCATGTTGTTTCCTACATTGCAACAATGACTACACTTCAGAAGTCCTTCATTGGCTAAAAACGCTTTGGGGCATCCTGAATAAGGTGCTAAAAGACTTGCATTTATATAGCGCCTTTCACGACCACTGGACGTCTCAAAGCACTTCACAGCCAATGAAGTATTTTTGGAGTGTAGTCACTGTTGTAATGTGGGAAACGCGGCAGCCAATTTGCACACAGCAAGGTCCCACAAACAGCAATGTGATAATGACCAGATAATCTGTTTTTATTATGTTGATTGAGGAATAAATATTGGCCCAGGACACCGGAGATAACTCCCCTGCTCTTCTTCAAAATAGTGCCGCGGGATCTTTTACGTCCACCTGAGAGAGCAGACGGGGCCTCGGTTGAACATCTCATCCAAAAGACGGCACCTCCGACAGTGCAGCACTCCCTCAGCACTGCACTGGAGTGTCAGCCTAGGTTTATGTGCTCAAGTCCCTGGACAAAAGTGAGAAGTCGCACAACACCAGGTTATAGTCCAACAGTTTTATTTGAAATCACAAGCTTTCGGAGCTGCTGCTCCTTCATCAGTTCACCGGCATCTCCGCATCAAGTCCCTGGAGTGGGACTTGAACCCACAACCTTCTGACTCAGAAGCGAGTGTGCTACCAACTGAGCCACAGCTGACACAGCTATATAAAAAAAAGTCTTCCTTTTTTCTTGCACCTTCCGGGTCTGCTTCATGAAAAGTGCGATAACTACAGATTTACAAACACATTTTAACAATGAGAACATTGCAGGAAACAGATCATGAATTGCTTTTACTTCTAATAATCTGAAGGTTTACAGTTAAATTGAAGTCTTCATGCATCAGGTGACTGGAAAAAAAGTCAGTTGCCCAACATATTATCGTCACTTAAAATGAAATAAAGGAACACTTTATTGGACGGTTTAGGCTGTGAAGAGATTGTAGCTCAAATGTACAGATTGCCCCACTAAAAAGGTGGCTTTTGGCAAGAATATGATGCATTTTAAGGCATCCAGTAGAATACAGAGAGGAGCAACATTTTAACAGTAATGGGCCAAAAATTGATGCCGCTACGCGAGAGTACGCACTGCGTACTCTCACGTATTCTCTCTCCAATTGCCGGTTTTCTGCATGCACTGCGCATGCGCTGAAAACCGGCACTTGGTCTTTGGAAAAGGGGGCGGTTCCTCGGTGCACCGCGTGCGCGCTACAGGCTGCGCGCACGCTGTGCACTTAGTGCTTTGGACGCGCAGGTAAGGACGGAAGATTTTAGAAATGAAAAAAGGAGGAGTAAGACCCACTTTTAACAAGGTAAGTAGTGAATTAAGTATTATTTTGAATTTTTTTTAACAGGTATATCTTTTTTAGAGACTTTAAAGACAGGTAAGTTTATTTTTATAACTTTTTAAAAGATTTTAAATGTTTTCAAAAATTTAATTTTTTATTTAAAATGGTTAATTTATTTAACTATACTTATTTTATTAATGTGATGGTTTTTTTTAAATTTAATTGAGGTTTAGCTGTTATTTTGGGGGTGTGTAAGATTCATAGCTTTCACAGCACGTATGTGAAACTTATGAATGGAAGATGGTGTGCTGCCATTGGCTATTGTTTTATCAACTGACTCAACAAAGATATACAGAAAGTTGAATGTAAAGCAAAGGAAGTTACCAACCTACGGAAGAGTGCTCCAGATTGTCTATTTAGAGTCTCGTTTAGTGAATCTGAAAAAAATACACACATCAAAATTAATTATAAACTCTATAGTTACAGAACGTATTTCGATTATGTCCACTTTAAATAAAAGCAATACATTTCTTGCTGGAGAGGGAGACTAGGGAATGGGAGAGAGGGAGGGGGGCTGGGGAGAGAGGGAAAGAGACTGGGGACTGGGGACTGAGGGAGAGAGACTGGGGAGAGAGACTGGGGAGAGAGACTGGGGAATGGGGAGAGAGACTGGGGAATGGGGAGAGAGGGAGAGAGGCTGGGGAGAGAGACTGGGGAGAGAGACTGGGGAATGGGGAGAGAGACTGGGGAATGGGGAGAGAGGGAGAGAGGCTGGGGAGAGAGACTGGGGAGAGAGGGAGAGAGACTGGGGAATGGGGAGAGAGACTGGGGAATTGGGAGAGGGGGAGAGAGGGAGAGAGACTGGGGAATGGGGAGAGAGACTGGGGAATGGGGAGAGAGGGAGAGAGACTGGGGAAAGAGGGAAGAGGCCAAGACAAGCTTGGCGAATGGGGGAGCGAGAGGGAGACTGGGGAATGGGGATGAGAAGAGAGGGAGACGTGGGAATGTGGGTCAAGGCAAGAGGTAGACTGGGGAATCAGGTGGTCGTGGGGACCAGCATTTACTGCAAAGCAGGAGCAGCAGCAGTAATCTAGGTGAATGGGATTGGGGCAGAAAGAGGAGCAATAAGTAAAGGGGTGAGTGAAAAATGTACCGTCGTAAACAGTGAAAGATTGTCGAGCGAATGGGGAACAAGGGGACAGAGTCTGAGGATTTTCATTGGAAGAACCAAGGGGGAAGGGAGGAGGAGAGTTATTTAGGGAAAGATTATGGGATGCTTCACCACATGGCTATTGAGGTAGAGACTAAAAACAATTTAAAAGGGAATGGGGTAAATATTTGAAACGGAGGAATATAGAAGGCTCTGGGGAGAGTTGTGGAATGGGGTTACATGAGAGCAAAGATATTCAACTATAGGGGACCTAACCTTTATAAGGTAACTGCAATAACATTTGTAGACGTCATATGTGATCAGATGCCGCGTGATCATGTCACGTGGTCAGATCATCAAGCCTCCAGGAATGCCTCTAACCAGAGATGGCAACCATAAACCAGCACCACCTCATCTAGAAGTGCACGAAAGGTGGACTGAAGGCCAAATCTGGGCCTCCAGCTGTGTTAAATCTGTCGAGATTTCAATAGTGTTCAATACAACTATATCTATAATGTCACATGCCATTTACTTCAACACCTTGTATTTATACAGCACCTTTAACATAGAAAAACATCTGAAGGTACTTCACAGAGATATAATCAGACAAAAATGGACGGCGAGCCAAAGGTGGTGATATTAGGCAGGGTGACCGAAAGCTTGACCAATGGGTTGATTTTAAGGAGGGTCTTAAAGGAGGAGAGGGAGGTGGAGAATCGAAGAAGTTTAGGGAGGAAATTCCAGACTGTGGGGCCTAGACGGCAAAAGGCACAGCCGCTAATATTGGGACGAAGGGATGGGGAAGGATGCACCAAAAGGCAGTCAGAGGAATGGTGCGTTTTGAGGAGTTGTAAGGCTGGAGCAGATTACAGACACGAGGATGAGAATATTAAATTTAAGGCATTCGGGGACCGGGAGCCAATGTAGGTCAGCGAGCAAAGGGGTAATGGGTGAGTGGAACTTAATGCAAGACAGCAGCAGACATTAAGATGGGCTTAGTGTCAGCTGTGGCTCAGTGGGTAGCACACTCGCCTCTGCGTCAGAAGGCTGTGGGTTCAAGTCCCACTCCAGGGACTGACAGTGCAGTGCTGAGGGAGTGCTGCACTGTCGGAGGTGCCGTCTTTCGGATGAGATATTAAACCGAGGCCTCGTCTGCCCTCTCAGGTGGATGTCAAAGATCCCATGGCACTATGGAAAAGGTTCCAGCGAAGTCCAATACCACCCTCAGTGGCAATATCCAAGAAGGCACCATGCAGCACTACCTGAAGCAGGTGGTGGCACCACAAACATCTGCATCCATCCCTGACTCCCCACCCCCGCCTCCCTTAACAAAGAGGCCTCCAGATGAGGCAGTGCATTCAAAGTGGATGTTTTGAATCCTGGCCTTTTGGGGACCATTTGGAGAGAATAGAAAGTGATTTCCAAGAGCTTTGGAGCATCATCGGTCAGGGTCTGCGGGATCTAACTGATATCAGCAGGTCTGTCCTCCGACTGATCAGTGGGCACTTGCACCCAGGATCCACCACAAGTGGCATGGCTAGAGGCTGCCTTCAGAATGCCAGCCTCCCTCTTGATGGCTGCAATCAGGGACATACCCTACAAAATCAGGAACTAATGGCCAAAATCAGGGACCCTCACAAGTGTCCCAGATTGTAGAGGACGTCTCGATTTTGTTAAGAAACCAAACTTTTCTGCTTTACGCCATGATTGTCTGCGTCAAACATTACAAGAAACACGAGAAAGGATAGTGTGTTACGGTCACTTAAGATATTGTTGGTGACTTTGACCAGTGCCATCTTGGTGCCATGGGCAAGGCAGAACCCAGACTGAAGACTAAAAAGGTCCTGAAATTAATTATCATGGGAATCAAACATTTTCAAGATATTGAACAATCATACCAGGTGAGGGGCAGTTCACGAGACACAAAGGGCAATATTAACACTTCGGGTACTGAAGAAATTCCAGCTTTCAAAATGTACACTATCTTTCTTTCCTACATAACAATTATATTGATTTTCTACTTGTTGCGGGACATGTTTGCGAATCTTTCCTTCTTCGGGTCAGCATGCATAAGCTCCTCACACTCGGCACTGAAGTGGCAAGCGGTGATGAAGGATGCCAGTAGAAAGGATGGAAGTGAGCCAAATGGAGACATCAGAAGGCAGAAAGAGTGTGGGCAGTGGAAATGCAAAACCTGGGCGAGAAGCACAAAGACCAGACTGGGACTAAATCGCAAAGTAATCGGTGACTGGGTGTTACTTTCTTTCTCAGTTTCTTTTTTCAATACTATTTTATTGACAGACTCACAGTTTCATTTGATCAAATCCTTTCGCTCTCTCTTCCCCCCCCCTCCCCCTCCTATTTCACCCACTATTTAGAATCTTACAGCACAGAAAGAGGCCATTCGGTCCATAACGCCTATTTATCCTGCGTTTCTCTTCCTTGGTTGTCTTCCCTCCCTGAGTTTCTTCTCCGGGGCAGGCTAGTCGTCCCCAGCTGCGTCGCCCAAGTACTTTCCTGCCTCCAGATCCCATCTCACCAGCCCCACCTCTCAAAGGCAACCCGAAAAGATCAATTCCTTTTTTTTTTAATGTTGTTGTGATCTGCACTGCACTGCCTGAAAGGGAGGTGGAAGCAGATTCAATAGTAAACTTTCAAACGGGAATTGGACCTATACTTGAACGGGGGGGGGGGGGGGAATGTTAGAAGGGGTGGGGGAAAAAAGAGCAGGGGCGTGGGACTAATTGGATAGCTCTTTCTAAGAGCTGGCACAGGTACGATGGGTCGAATGGCCTCCCCCTGTGCTACATCATTCTAGGAAATGGTCAAACAGGCGGCGCCGGCTAAACGAGACAACCCCAAGCAGGAACAAGGAAAGATCTCCTCCTCCCCCTTGGGACACTTTTTTGCCACACTTACCGCTGGGCGTCCTTCTTCCCCGGGGAGTCTTCTCTCCAGGCCCGTCTCTCCCATTGAAACTAGCCATTGAAACTGACAAGTGCTCGCAGGAAGACTCACACGCGATGTTTCAGAAAACACAGAAGCAACAACAAACCAAAAAAAAAGCCCTTTCAATAAGAAACTAACTTCCGCCTGTTCTGCCGTTGATGATACCGTGAGGTCACTTCTTATAATCGCCCTTCTCGCGTCATCGTGCCGAAGGGGAATTTTTTTTGCAAGTCCAAACTTCACTTCCCAACTTTAGTTTTTGGGGCGTGGCCCTCCCTTCCTCTTCCCATTGGCTCCCAGCTCCGGTTGAGGCGGTGGTCTAAGGCTCAGTTAGCTTTTTTGCATTGGTCAACGGAACTGTCAATCAGAAAAGTCTCAGAGTTTCGTGTTCAGACAAGTCCGAGAACGTCCCCCGAGCTTGGTTTTCGAAGGCTTGCGCTTCGACTTTGGGGGAATTCCCCCCCCCCCCCGCCAATCAGAAAAAAAGGCCAGATTTCTGAGACAAAGAAACGTGAAAGGGAGGAAAAGCACAACAGACATGACAACTGCTAAGGAATTAAAATGGGTGTGGAGATCCTTCACCAGATCCCCCTCCTCCCCCAGTTTGCCTGATTAAGTCAGCTTTGACAGGAAAAGTGTTTATCACCAACTTGACCACTGACCCAATTTATCAGTAGCCCAGCTAGTTACAAAGCTCTCCGAGCCTCAGTGCCTTGCGAAGCAGGCTGGAGGGGTTGAATGGCCTACTCCTGTTCCTCTGGTAAGAGATTTATTGAGAATTTTCTACAGCGCAAGACAGAACTGAGTTGCGCCCAACGGCATTGAAATGGCACCTCTAAAGTAGGAAAGTGTCCCGAGGCGATTTACAGACAGAAACATTGCCACATCGCCAAAGAAGGAGATGTTGGAGGCGAGACTATAAGCTTGGTCAGAAGGATAGGTTTTAAGGAGTGTCTTAAAGCAGGAGAGGCAGAGTGGTTTAGGGAAAGAAAGAACAAAGTGCATTTATATAGCGCCTTTCACAACCACCAGACATCCCAAAGTGCTTTACAGCCAATGAAGTCGTTTTTGAAATGTAGTCACTGTTGTAATGTGGGAAACACAACAACCAATTTGTGCACAGCAAGCTCCCACAAACTGCAATGTGATAATGACCAGATAATCTGTTTTAGTGATAAATATTGGCCAGGATACCATGGAATCTTTTACATCCACCTGAGAGAGCAGACGGGGCCTCGGTTTAACATCTCATCCGAAAGACAGCACCTCCGACAGTGCAGCACTCCCTCAGTACTGCACTGGAGTGTCAGCCTAGATTTTTTGTGCTCAAGTTTCATGGAGTGGGACTTGAACCCACAACCATTCTGACTCAGGCGAGGGTGCTACCAACTGCGCCACTGGCTGACACTCAAGGGAAGGAATTCCAGAGCTTAGGGCCTAGATGGCTGAAGGCACGGCTGCCAATGATGGGCAAAGGGAGTGGGGCTGCGCAAAGGCCAGAGTTGGAGGAAAGCAGAGTTGCTGGAGGAGATTGCAGAGCTAGGGAGGTTAAAGCCATGGTGTGATTTGAACACAAGGATGAGAATTTTAAATTTGAAACGTTAGTGGGCCGGGTGCCTATGTCCTCCTTTTTTAATTCATTCATGGGATGTGGGCATTTATTGCCCATCCCTAATCGCCCTTGAGAAGATGGTGAGCCGCCTTCTTGAACACTGCAGTCCTTGTGGTGAAGGTGCTCAATGTTCCCGCTAAGCTGCGTGGCCACGAGGCCGCACAGTCATCTGCAAAGTCCCATGCAGGTCGCTCACCGGCTTCTACATTGTAGGTACCGCGCATGCGCAAAAATTTGAATGGGCCGTGAATTGGGGGAGGCAGGCCACGCAGCAGGCAATGCGGCTTACGGAGAACATTGTCCATTAGTGCTGTTAGGGAGGGAGTTCCAGGATTTTGACTCAGCGACGATGAAGGAACGGCGATATATTTCCAAGTCAGGAGGGTGTGTAACTTGGAGGGGAACTTGTAGGTGGTGGTGTTCCCATGCGCCTGCTGCCCTTGTCCTTCCAGGTGGTAGAGGTTGCGGGATTGAGAGGCGCCGTTGAAGAAGCATTGGCAAGTTGCTATAGTGCATCTTGTAGATGGTACACTGCAGCCAATGTCCCCTGTAAACACTCCAGGGATCCCACGCAGCCAGCTTGCCAGCTTTTCAATGCAAAAACACGGAACATTGACTGCAGCCACGGTGCGCTGGTGGTGGAGGGAGTGAATGTTTAAGGTGGTGGATGGGGTGCCAATCAAGCAGGCTGATTTGTCCTGGATGGTGTCGAGCTTCATGAGTGTTGTTGGAGCAGCACTCATCCCTTTGACACCACCACTTGTTTCTCCTGACCTGTGCGGTGTAATTCACTTGGCGCTACCTCCTCAGGCTAACCAACTACTTATTCCAGGGTTTGTGTAGCTATTGCCTATGTGTGAGTGAAGTCTGGGAACAAGAGATAACAAGAGCAGGATTGTAGTAGTCCTGAGCTTGGGTGAAGCCTGGATCTTCACCTCCCCTTACACTCTTGATGCTCCTGTCGGCATGGTTGTCCAGTGTGGCCTCCTCAATGGGAGTCAGAAGCTTGTAATTTTGAGGCCTTTTTTCCAATGTCTATGTCTAATGTGTTATCTTATCAAACAAGCATAATCTTGGGTTATAATTTGAAGGAGCACATGCAGCGACAGACATGTGCCCCAATTGCAACCCACCCACTCTGCTGCCTGTATCCTAACTCACATCAAGTCCCATTCACCCATCCCCACTGTGCTCGCTGGCCTACATTAGCTCCCGGTCCAGGAACGCCTCAGTTTTAAAATTCAACCTACAAGCTTTGACATGCAACTGAAACGGTCGGCACACTGACATCTTCAAAGGTCTTCAGACAGCGACTCATTCTAACACAACCTAGCCGCATTATACACAGTCATTCAACAACAACAACAACAACTTGCATTTATATAGCGCCTTTAACATAATAAAACATCCCAAGGTGCTTCACAGGAGCAATTATCAAACAAAATTTGACACCGTGCCACACAAGGAGATATTAGGACAGATGACCAAAAGCTTGCTCAAAGAGGTAGATTTTAAGGAGCAGCTTAAAGGAGGAGAGAGAGGTAGAGATGCGTAGCGGTTTAGGGAGGGTATTCCAGGGCTTGGGGCCTAGGCAGCTGAAGACACGGCCGCCAATGGTGGAGCGATGAAAAGCAGGAAAATTGGAGAAGTGCAGAGACCTCGGAGGGAGTTGTAGGGCTGGAGGAGGTTATAGAGATAGGAAGGACAAGGCCATGGAGGTATTTGAAAACAAGGATGAGAATTTTAAAATCAGGTTAGGTTCGGGGGGGCGGGGGGGGGGGGGAGCTGGGGTGGGAAGGTCATCTGCGGAAGGGGCAGGAACCCAGCACTGCCGCGTGCCCTCATTATTTTTTGTGGAGCCCGAGGAGCACTAGAGCAAAAACAATTAAAAACGCACCTTTTTGGCTCCCCTTGGGCAGGACCACCAGGTGAAAGTGGGCAGAGTGCGCACGGTCCACCCAGTTGTACCCCAAAATGGCAATGGGAGGCAAATTTTACCTTGCCCACTTTATAAGTAGTTTGGCCTCCTTTTTGAGGTGCCAGTTCCCAATGTTTATACTTTCAAATCCGGGTTCTTTAGACTGGTGGCAGGCTTATAGTGGCGCCAGTCGCAATTCCAGCACCTAACCCAAGTAGCTATTTGTCACGTGTGTGCCATCAGAGTCTCCCCGAGCTTTTTGACCTCGGGAGGTTCTGTCTTCACTGGACGTCCACACATAGACGTTATGCATCAGGGTCACTTGGAACCTTGGGCCAATGTTTTCCCCCCTCCTTAATCCAGGGGCGGTGAGACCTGGGAGCAAATCTTTCCTGGTCTGCTTGTCTCAGTTGCTCAGCAACTTCCCCAGCGTTAAATTTCATATTTGGAAGTTCTCTCAGCCATGTCATATCACATTTTATTGGTCTCCATTATTATCTGCGTTCCCTACAGTAAAAGTTATCATTGACTTTTACCTGATTGACAGGGATGCCTAGGTTATGTGTTTCCATGGGTGGGCTGAACCAATGATTCATGAATTCCAAAGAATTGGATTCAGAACAACTGGGAACTAAAAGGTATTTGAATGCAAGGAGAGGAAATCCATGTACTTTTGTCACTTTGGATCCGAAGGATGGAAAGGGTTTACCTTGCAAGGCAAAACTATGGGCTGGGGGAGGAGGTCGTATAAGAGCATAAGAAACAGGAGCAGGAGTAGGCCATACGGCCCCTTGAGCCTGCTCCGCCATTCAATAAGATCATGGCTGATCTTCGACCTCAACTCCACTTTCCCGACCGATCCCCATATCCCCTGATTCGCCTAGAGTCCAAAAATCTATCGATCTCAGCCTTGAATATACTCAACGACTGAGCATCCACAGCCCTTTGGGGTAGAGAATTCCAAAGATTCACAACCCGCTGAGTATTACTGCCCTCAGAACCTGAAAGTTATTCCTGATCTTGGACATGGATGGATTGGCTTAACCCTTTGAGGACTCCCAACAAAATCAAAAATACAACAATTGGTTCTCTGCATTTCCTGAATTGTATTTCATGAAAATCAGTCTTTGAAAACTTGTACAAAATCAATATAATTGTTACATAGGAAAGAAAATGGTGTACATTTTGAAAGCTGGAATTTCTTCAGAACCCACAATGTTAATGTTGCCCTTTGTGTCCCCAGGAACTGCCCCTCACCTGGTGTGATTGTTCCTTATCTTGAAAATGTTTGATTCCCATGATAATTGATTTCAGGACCTATTATGGTACCAGTCTGAACATTTGCTTCCAACTTTCAATAACCTGGATTTTGCGGTAGAAATAACGGGGAGGCTTTGGGACATCTCAAGGTCGTAAAAGGTGCTATATCAATGCCCTTTCTTTTTCAATACACTGGCAATTCTTTTATTTATGTGGTCGGGTTAACAATTGTGAAACAGATTGCATCATATTATTCCCAGTTTAGTAATCCTACTCGTTCAATTAAATCTTTGCACATTATATTGTGAAATATTTCTTATTGCCACAGCATGTCACTGTTGCTTCATTTTACCAAATCCGTTCCCCACTCTCAACATGCATAATTATACCCTCAATTACATTCTGAATTTATATCTTATTTTGGACTAGCCTGTAGTAAATTTTATTTCTGAATCTAACAATTTACACCCAGGCTCCCTTAGAAAATCTCTGACTCTACCCAGGCACGATTTCACAAAAAAGAATGTGATTGGCCACCTATGTAAACACTAGACCCAGATCCTGTACAATGGATATACTTAAAAAAAAAATCATTTTATGCATTGTGGTAAATGGCAACCTTCATAGAAAAGGCAGCTCTACAACCAAGTACTATCACAGATGGGTACTTTCATACAGCGTTACTTCATATATGCACAGTTGATCACCCATGGCATTGCTCACAGGAAGGCTTGACCAAGGGTCGTCTTCAAGTGAAGCAGAGTTAGAAGGTGGGAGATTATTGGACCTGTGTATACAGATGTAATTTTTTTAATAAGATATTGAAAGAAAGACTTGCATTTATATGGCGCCTTTCATGACCACCGGCTGTCTCAAAGCGCTTTACAGTCAATGAAGTACTTTTGAAGTGGAGTCACTGTTGGAATGTGGGAAACGCAGCAGCCAATTTGCACACAGCAAGGTCCCACATACAGCAATGTGATAATGACCAGATAATCTGTTTTTGTTATGCTGGTTGAGGGATAAATATTGGCCAGGACACCAGGGAGACCTCCCCTACACTTCTGTCGAAATAGTGCCATGGGGTCTTTTACATCCACCTTTCCAGGGCTTCGGTTTAACGTCTCATCTGAAAGACAGCACCATCCGACAGTGCAGCACTCCACTGGAGTGTCAGCCTAGCTTTATGTGTTCAAGTCCCTGGAGTGGGACTTGAACCCACAACCTTCTGACTCAGAAGGTGAGAGTGCTACCAACTGAGCCACAGCTGACACAGGTCCATCTCTATAACAACAGTAACAACTTGTATTTATATAGTGCTTTTAACGTAGTAAAATGTCTCAAGGCACTTTGCAGGAGTGATTATCAAACAAAATTTGACACCGAGCCGCATAAGGAGATATTAGGACAGGTGACTAAAAACTTGGTCAAAGAGGTATGCTTTAAGGAGCATCTTAAAGGAGGGAGAGGTAGAGAGGCAGAAATGTTTAGGGAGGGAATTCCAGAGCTTAGGGCCTAGGCAGCTGAAGGCGCGGCCGTCAATTCTGGAGCGATGAAAATCGGGAGGTGCAAGAGGCCAGAATTGGAGGAGGGCAGAGACCTCGGAGATTTGTGGGGCTGGAGGAGGTTACAGAGATAAGGAGGAGAGAGATCATGGAGGGATTTGAAAACAAGGATGAGAATTTTAAAATCGAGACATTGCCAGACCGGGAGCCAATGTGGTTAAGTAAACGGAGATTCCCATTCTATGGACTGGAACACTTGAAGGTGATCCATCTGGCTGATGTCGACCCAGTACAAACATTTCATACAAGTCGACTGAGATGGAGTTTTATAGGACTCAACAGAGGAGCTGTGTAAATGAAGATTTCACCTGCATTAAGACATAATTTTTTGAACTAAGTTTGAAGGAACTCTGCACGTACGTAACTGTGTTGCCGGCTCTCTGATGGCTCAGTTGGTGATGGGAACATGCAGCAGAGCCATACAGTCCAGTAGATCCACGTTTGTTTGCTGGTTTGTGTTGAGTTACCTATTCTTTGTTGGCCTGCCAAAGTTGGCCTCAGGAGGAGGTAAATTTCCCGGGATCCATGCTTGCAGTCGCTATTCAGTCATCACCACTACTGGATGTTCATGTTTGTAGGCGTCAGAGCAGGACGGAATCAGACCCCACGGTGATTTCCACACCCCCCCCCCCCCCCATGGTCCTACATTACAACAGTGACTACACTTCAAAAAGTACTTAATTGGCTGTAAAGCACTTTGGGATGTCCTGAGGTCGTGAAAGGCGCTATATAAATGCAAGTCTTTCTTTCTTCTTTTAAATAGCCTACTGACACTAAAAGGATCATTTTATGAGTATGAGCTGCTGGCAGAAGCCTCATGAGCCAGTGGCGTATTCAGGGGCTTCCAGTCACAATTTTCCGCTCATTCAAACAATCGTGGGCAGACCACCCTAAATGTCCAATTTGCACTGTTGGTGGGCAGTAAAATGACCCCTTAACTATCTGGACCATTTTGAGTGACCAGTGCCTGTGGAACCATAACCCCAGAAGCAGTCAACACCCTCAGAAGAGGAGGAGAAAAACAGCAACAACAAAAAAGCAGAACTGTGATGGTGCTCACCGATATCGTTAGCTTCCTCTTCAATTAAAGTGCGTTTGCGATGACTGCACAAAGACGTCATGTGCTTGATTTCAGCCTCACTCTTTTTCTGATGCTAATAGGCGCCTTGTGTGGTTTTGCACTGTCTTTGCAGAGCAGAACAAAAGTGCTATTTGTGCTGTGCTGGGAAAGTCAGCAAAAACTATGAAAGGGTATTTGAAACAGATTAGCAGCAGCCATTCGGGTGGCTGTGGAATATGTTCAAGCCTGAAGCGAAATTGCCAGCAAAACCTCTCGAGAATCCAGACAACAAGCCAAAGCTACTGCGGGTAGGAATTCCATCCGAAATAGGTTAGGTGGGGAGAGGTTAGGTATCGAGGCAGGGCAGGACAGGGGCAATATCATGAATTGAGTGCGGTAGTGTTTTTTTTAACTGCTAATGAAAATATATCGATAACCTTAATCACTATTATTTCCACATGGTAATTATCAACTTGGCTCAGTTGGTGGGACTCTTGCCTCAGTGTCAGAAGGTAAAAAGAAAGAAAGACTTGTATTTATATAGCACCTTTCACAACTTCAGGACGTCCCAAAGCTCTTTACAGCCAATGAATTACTTTTGAAGTGCAGTCACTGTTGTAATGTGGGAAACGCGGCAGCCAATTGCACACAGCAAGCTCCCACAAACAGCAATGTGATAATGACCAGATCATCTGTTTTTAGTGATGTTGATTGAGGGATAAATATTGGCCCAGGACACCGGGGATAACTCCCCTGCTCTTCTTCGAAATAGTGGCCATGGGATCTTTTACGTCCACTTGAGAGAGCAGATGGGGGCCTCGGTTTAACGTCTCATCCGAAAGACGGCACCTCCGACAGTGCAGCACTCCCTCAGCACAGCACTGGAGTGTCAGCCCAGATTATGTACTCAAGTCTCTGGTGTGGGCTTGAACCCACAACCTTCTGAGGCGAGAGTGCTACCGACAGAGCCACGGTTGACACCACTGGATGACATAGACTATGAGGAAGAGTAGGGGAGGTGACAACCTTGGACACACCTAAGAAATAGCTGGGTGCTTAAATGGGGGGGGGGGGGGGCGCGGGGGAAGTTAGGATCTCCTAGATGGATGAATTAAGATGGGCTGAACGGCCTCCCTCATCTGTATTTGTCTTTTGTTGTGAATAAATATAAGTTGCGGTTGTCATCAAAGTAAAAAGAAATGTTAGAATTCAGCCACTGGAGGGCGCACCATCACAGCCTTTAAGTGGTATCGACCCAACACCAATTCTAAACTTGTGTCAGTCTAGATTTTTGTGCTCAAGTCTCTGGAGTGGGACTATGAGCCCACAACCTTCTGACTCAGTAGATGAGAGAGCTACCCACTGAGCCACGGCTGACACAAGGTAGTAGGTTCAAGTCCCAGTACAGACTTGAGGACATGATCCAGGCTGAACCGTCAGTGCAATATTGAAGGACTGTCGCAAGGTGCTGCCTTCTAAATGAAACTTCAAACTGAGGCACCATCTGCTTGCTTAGCTGGAAGTAAAAGATTTCACAACACTACATCATAGAATCATAAAATAATACAGCACAGAAGGAGGCTACTTGCCCCCATCGTGCCTGTGTCGGCTCTTTACAAGAGCTGTCCAATTAGTCCCACTCCCCCGTAGCCCGGCTATTTATCCCCCTTCCAGTATTTATCCAATTTCCCTTTGAAAGTTATAATTGAATCTGCTTCCACCGCCCTTTCAGGCAGCGCATTCCAGGTCATAGCAACTCGCTGTGTAAAAAAATTCTCCTCATCTCACCTCTGGTTCTTTTGCCAATATCTGTGTCCTCTGGTTACCGACCCTTCTGCCAATGGAAACAGTTTCTGCTAATTTGCTCTATCAAAACCCTTCATGATTTTGAACACCTCTAATATTATTATTATGAAGGAGAGTAGGGATCTAACCAACATCACTAAAAGCAGATTATCAGGTCTGTTTTGCTGTTTGTGGGAATTTGCTGCTTGCAAGTTAACTGCTGCATCTACCTACATAGCAACAATAACTGCACTTCAAAAAGTAATTTGTTGGTTGCACAGCACTTTGAGATATCCTGAGGGTGTGACAAAGCAGTGTATATTGATTCCTGGGCTGAGAGGGTTGTCCTATGATGAGAATTTGTGTAGATTGGGCCTATACTCTCTGGAGTTTAGAAGAATGAGAGGTGGTCTCATTGAAACATACAAGATTCTGAAGGGTATTGACAGGGTAGATGCTGAAAGTTGTTTCCCCTGGCTGGAGTGTCTAGAACTAGGGGGCATAGTCTCAGGATAAGGGGTCGGACATTTAAGGCTGAGCTGAGGAGGAATTTCTTCACTCAGAGGGTTGTGAGTCTTTGGAATTCTCTGCCCCAGAGGGCTGTGGATGCTGAGTCTTTGAGTATATTCAAGGCTGAGATCGATAGATTTTTGGACTCATGGGGAATAAAGGGATATGGAGATCGGGCGGGAAAGTGGAGTCGAGGTCGATGATCAGCCATGATCTTATTGAATGGCAGAGCAGGCTCGAGGGGCCGTATGGCCGACTCCTGCTCTTATTTCTTATGCTCTTATGTTCTTATATACTGAAGGTATATAGTGCAAGTTCATTCATTCATAAAATACAGAGTTGCAAAACAACAGACTTACTTTTTGGGGGTAATTCCACAATCCATTGAAGTCAGAGGCTCGGGGCTACAGTGCCTACCCTTTTTTGCATCCCCTAATACTTTCCAAATTAAATCTGCCTAAAGAATAAAGAGGGATCAAAGAGGACACTGAACACAAATTTTCATCAAAGCTTGATTTACGATTTGATGGAAAAGCCTGAATAATGGCTGTGCTTGCTCCACAGGGGGCCATTGGAAAAGTTCTGTCGCTCTGACACTCTAAATTCTGATGCAATCAACAATCATATGCTCGGTAAACCGGAAATTCCGAAAGCACTGTCATTTGTACCAATACTTCCAGATCATGAGCAAGCACTTCTCGTGCACTGTAAACATTTTCCTCTTAAGCCTTTGATCATTGTTCTGTCTTGTTTTCTGGAATTCACCCATGAGTGAAAACAACCCAAAGAAAGTATAGAAATAAAATTACTCTGGTATTTTGTTAAATGTTAAAGAAACACAATGTGTGTCACAAGCACTTAATCAGTTCATGAGCTCACTTGAGTGACGCACACTTTAGGCGGCTCCATTTTAGAATGTGGAAAACATCTGACAGCCATTTTGGAATAAGGCAAATAATGACAGGAATAGGGTTGTCCTGGAGTCTCCAGGAATTAAAGATTAATCTTCCGGAAACTGCTGCAAGCAACTCGGGAGAAAAATCATTCCAAGAAAAATTGTTTTTTTCATTTTCTTTGAACCCTTTTGTTATAAAAATATTGGAGATGAGGATAAAAAGGCTGCTAGACTGACAGTCAATGTAACATCCAATAGGCTAACTAAGAGTCTGTTCGCTTTCCAATTGGCGTGGAGAGGTAGTGCGCTGCGGGGATGGACATGTCCGGTGACCAATGGCGGAGCAGTTGGAGGTGGGAGGTCATGTGTTGAACATCTCCCAGAATACATCTAACCAGAGTTGCCAACCCGAGACAGAAGTCCAAAACTGTTGATTAAGTGCTTTTGCTTTGTCCAGTCTAACCTTCTCTCCTTCTGTTAATATGGAGTAGATGCAAAATCATTTGTTGAATAAGTCCACAAAATCTGTCTATAAATCCTTGGGCAATGCATTCTGAGTATTCTTTATCAAGTCATCAGAAAACCTTTGATCATTTCGAAGCATATCTTACTGGGCACATTTTTTAGGTATATTTTATGCAAATTTCTCCACCAGCAAGATTTGTGTCTTTAAATATGCTAATATAAATTATTAATTAGTACTTCATAGCTGACCTATAAAATAACGCAGCCTGGAAATTACTGCGAGCACCATTATCGCACATTGTGTGCTCTTAAAAAGATGCTGTCACTGCCAGTTTAATGGAGACATTAACCAGTTTATTTTAAATAGGCTAAAACCTCCAGTAAAATAGAGGAGAGAAACATGAATGTGTTCGCATTTATACAATAACATAATTCACAGTAACATCCAGGCTTATATGCGCATATCCTACTCGATGTCCTCAGTATCTGGGAACATTAAAGAAAGAACTTGTATTCATATAGCGTCTTTCACGATCTCAGGACATCCCAAAGTGCTTTACAGCCAATGAAGTACTTTCGAAGTGTGGTCACTGTTGTAATGTAGGAAACGTGGCAGGTAATTTGCGCACAGCAAGCTCCCGTTTGATAAAGTGCCACATAATAGGCTTGCCAGCAAAGTTGAAGCCCATGAAATAAAAGGGACAGTGGCAGCATGGATACAAAATTGGCTAAGTGACAGGAAACAGAGAGTAGTGGTGAACGGTTGTTTATCAGACTGGAGGAAGGTACACAGTGGTGTTCCCCAGGAGTCGGTACTAGGACCACTGCTTTACTTGATATATATTAATGACTTGGACTTGGGTGTACAGGGGCACAATTTCAAAATTTGCAGATGACACAAAACTTGGAAGTATAGTGAACAGTGAGGAGGATAGTGATAGACTTCAAGAGGACATAGACGGGCTGGTGGAATGGGCGGACCCGTGGCAGATGAAATGGCCTCCTTCTGTGCTGCAACCATTCTATGATTCTATGAAACAGCAATGAAATAAGTGACCAGACCATCTGTTTTTTTTAGGTACTGGTTGAGCGATAAATGTTGGCCAGGACATCGGGAACTCCCCCCTTCTCTTCTTCGAATAGTGTCATGGGATCTTTTACATTCACCTGAGAGGGCAGACGCCTGGTTTAATGTCTCATCTGAAAGATGACAACCACCAACAGTGCAGCACTCCCTCAGTACTGCACTGAAGTGCCAGCCAAGATAATACCCACAACCTTCTGACTCAGAGGTGAGAATGTTACCACTGAGCCACTACTGACACATGAAGCACCAATGATGCAGCAATAACACTGCAAACAAATATAAATAGGACTAAATTAAAAAGTAATGTTGGTCAAAAGATACTCAAATTCACTTTCTCTCAACATATTTGTACCATTTGGGAGCATCCATTATTTGCTTAAGAATACATTTGTTCTACATTCACTCGATTTCAAACACTGTGCTGGGAAGTTAGAACGTAATTTCAAGATCAAAAATGAATGTTAAATCTATCATTATGAATTGAGTGTAACAAACAGCAGGCTTTTGTTCATGGCTTCCTGAACGCTCCTCTAACCTTCGTTCTTACCATTCGTTACTGTGTCTTGAATAGAGCTAGTAAATATCAGCAGCTTTCACAGTCGAAATACAGCGCTCTGCGCATTCCAAGCTGTCTCGGTGTAGAATCAGTGGAGGACAGAATGGGCTGGGGGAGAGCTGCCTCGCATTGTGTGGTAATATCAAAATTTAGTCTGAGTAAAAAGCTTTGGCAATGAATAATCCTCATAATTTATTGCCGGCTGATAATAATGGCATATAAAATGGCTATATATGGTTCACTTAGTGTTTAGCTTTCCTGCCAGTGCTGTAGGACGGAATGGTAAATGTAGGAGGAAGCCCCAAGAAATCACATAAACTTAACAAAAAAATAATAATTCTCTCCCGTTATGGGCTTTAGCATGTTGGTACGCTACAGATGCAGACTAGCTGCTGTCACATACCTAAAGGAAAACAATTAGCGACAGCTTGGAATCTTCAGATTCAGGACTCCTGGTATTAATAAGGTTCACGCACTTGGCTTCTATTAGTCACCACTGCAGGAATTCTGTGGACGAGGAATTCCCTCAACAACACATTTCTCCAAATTTTGCAATTTATCTTTTTGGAACAAGGTTGGGTCGGAAAGCTTTGAAGAGTTTACTGGAAGTAAGAGGTTTGATGCCAAATGCTGTGTTCCTTCTCCCGTCGATTTTAATGTTTTTTGTCCGTCTCTGCCTGCAAATGTGGGTGGGAAAGTACTGGCAGGTGGGCAGTGTGCCTCTGGTGGAGCCTAACCTGGTTAGCAACTCTGTATTGTCCTCTTCATTGTCAGCCGTGGCTCAGTTGGTAGCACTCGCAGCCCTGGGTCAGAAGGTCGTGGGTTCGTAGTCCCACTCCGGAGACTTACAAAATTGAAAGGCAGCAAAAGACCTGCTGGTCCATCGAGGCTGCCGCGCACCACCATGATGGCCAGAGTGTCACGGCTAAACACTTCTGACCTCTCTCCGGCCTCTCACCCACCCCCACAGCTCATGTGATCTCCTGGGAGAGGTGGAAAAAACCCCAGGGCCAAAAAGGGAAAAAAATGACTCTGTAAAATTCCTCACTGACCCTCTGAGGCAATCGAAACCAGTCCAGGAGATCACATGAGCCAAGTTGTTACCAATAAGCACACTTATATCTGATGCGATCTGTGCCCCAGTCAGGGACCAGTCCAGCTAATAACAACAGAAAACGCTGGAAAAACTCAGCAGGCCAGGCAACATCCGTGGAGAGAGAAAGAGAGTTAACGTTTCAGGTCGAAACCCTTCGTCCGAACCAGTCCAGCTCCCTCTTGACGAAAACGCACAGAGTCAGCACCCACCTCACCAGCTGGAAATGTATTCCAGAAGCTCACCACTCTCCGGGAGGAGAAGAACGACCTAATGCCCAGTCTATTCCTACTCTTCCATAGTTTAAACTTGTGTCCTCTGGTATTCCCACGTCTGTTAAACTGGAATAATCTTTCAATAGGGATGCTATACCAGCCCTTTACGTATCTTGTAGACCTCGACCAGGCCATCTCTAAGTCTATGCTGCTCTACAGTAAATAAATGTGAGAAGTCGCACAACACCAGGTTATAGTCCAACAGCTTTATTTGAAATCACAAGCTTTCGGAGCGCTGCTCCTTCGTCAGGTGAAGTCACTGAGAGTCACAAGAGACTTCACCTGATGAAGGAGCAGCGCTCCGAAAGCTTGTGATTTCAAATAAAGCTGTTGGACTATAAACTGGTGTTGTGCGACTTCTCACATTTATCCACCCCAGTTCACATCATGGCTACAGTAAATAGACCAAGGTCCTTGAGCCTATCCGAGCAGCTGAGGTTTTTTAAGCTGGGGATCAGTCTTGTAGTTCTCCTATGGACCATTTCCAAGGTCACTATATTAACCCCTGTGAGGGGGGACTAAAACTGGGCACAGTATTCTAGATGCAGTCTGACCAGCGACCTGTGTAGTGACAAAATGGTGATGTTTGATTTATACTGAATGGTTCTATTAATACAACCCAATACCTTGTTAGCTTTAGCTGCAGTTTCTCTACATTAGTCATGAGCCTTCAGTGATCTGGGCACAATAACACCAAGATCTTTTTCTCTCTCAACCTCTTTCAGTATTGTTCCCTGCAAATGATATGTGTACTCTGTGTTGGCCCTACCAACATGCATGACACTACATTTATCTAAATTAAACACCATTTGCCATTGTGTGGCCCACTCCCCTAGCACATCTAAATCTTTTTGGATTTGATTGCATTCCTCTACTGTCTTAACCCTTGCACAGATTTTGGTATCATCTGCAAACTTACTCACTGTAATCCCAACACCGCTGTCGAGGTCATTAATAAAGAATGGGACTGACAGAGAGCCGGCATGGACTCGATGGGCTGAATGGCCTCCTTCTGTGCCGTTATGCCTCTATGGCTCTATGACTATGACTCTATGACTGTGAAGAGTAGCGGGCCTAGGACCGACCCCTGGGGGAACATCACTGGTAACCCGTCTCTAAGCTGAACCACATTTGTTAACTACAACTTTTTGGCTGTGGGATTGGAGCCAATTCCTAATCCAGCGTTTCAAATTTCTGCTGATACCACAAGATTCTATTCTGAGAGGTAGCCTAGTGTGAGGTACCTTATCACAACCCGTGTTGTGAATTTCTAATAGGCCCTTCCCTTTCCCAGTGATCATAAAAGGCATCTCTTACGATTCCTTCGAGCATCTTCCCACTAATGGATATCAGGCAGATGGGCCTATCGTTCCCTGGCTCTGGTTTGTCCCCTTTGTTGAAAATAGGAACTACATGAGCTAGCTTCCAGTCTAAGGGAACTCTCCCTGACTCTATTGAACTATTGAAGATACGGGCAAGGGGCTCACAGAGCACCTGTCCCATCTCTTTAATCACCCTTGGATGGATATTATTTGGAGCTGGAGCCCTATCAATTTTGAGCTTTTCTAATCTATCCAAGATGACATTACAGGAAACTCTTTGGTATCCGGCTCCGACGGGACCGGCGTGGTGCCGGTTGATCAAAAGTTCCGGATAACGGAGAGTTATATCTACCGAGGCTATTTTTAATGACAGCGCCAGGAGGCCGAGTAGTGGCACTTTGGAGAACTACCCCCACTGACTAACTCGGCGTTCGCGGGAGACTCGGACTCGGACTCGGCAACATTGCCGGTTATTTGAGAGGAGTTTTCAGATTACTCGGCGTTCGCGGGAGACTCGGACTCAGACTCGGCAACATTGCCGGTTATTTGAGAGGAGTTTTCGGAGTATGATTTTTGCTGGTTAAGAGAGAATTACGGATATTTAGGTGCCGGTTAAACAAGAGTTTCCTGTACTATCTATTTTAATATTAATAATGCTATTCAATACTGCACCCCCTCATCTGGAGCATAAGCATCATCTGCAGGAGTATAGACTGATGCTCTGCCATAACCTGAGAATCATTTTGAATCTGCCCTACAGTATCCTGTCGTGGCCCTGTATGATCCTTGAATTTGCCTCTGTACATTCCTCGTTTTGTTTTACCATGTGCCCTTCTTTTCACCATTGGGACATACATGGTTTCATTCTGTTTGAGAATGGTTTTAAATAGAACCCATTTGTCCTCAGTACTTGATTGCCTATCTAGTAGGGTTGCACCATCAACTTTTTCCAGATCTTCAGCCATTTTTGTAAAGTTAACCCTCGTAAAATCTGGGACCAGCATTAGATTGGCTGCAGCCTTGGATTGGCCAGTCAGATAAAACCTAATCATATTATGATCAGAGCTGACCAGATGTTCCCCCACATGAAGGTTTGATACAGCACTAGGGTCACCGTTAATAACCAGATCTAGAATTTGTTTATCCCTAGTTGCCTCAACTACATGCTGTGTACCTAAGTACAAAATCTAACCAGACACGCCAATGCAGTACTGAGGGAGCGCATTAAAGATCCCATGGCACTATTTTGAAGAAGAGTTGGAGAGTTCTCCCTGATATCCTGGCCAATATTTATCCTTTAACCAACATCACTAAAGCAGAGTGTCTGGTCATTATCACATTGCTGTGCTTAAATAGGCTGCCGCGTTTCCTGTATTACAACAGTGACTACACTTCAAAAAGTACTTTATTGGCTGTAAGAAGCTTTGGGGTGTCTTGAGGTCGTGAAAGGCGCTTTATAAATACAAATTCTTTCTTTCTTCTTCCTCTTCTTGGTCCAGAAGACGTAAGTAAAGAAGGATTCCTATTGCGAAACCCATTGTCCCAATAACATGGACACACAAGTGGCAGCGGTTGAACACTTGCACAAAACCTCCCTACCAACGAAATGGTATCGTTTCTGAGATGCTGCTCCTTGGTGTGCACATCACAAATTGGTGCACTTCCGACCTCCAATTTCCTGTACAGAAAACGGTGGGCTTTGAGTGGACAATTTAGATATATGTCTTCTCGGTCCGCCAAGGAGTGGAGCATTGGAATTTCTACTCCCAAGTGGAAGCAGTAAAGAAAAGAAAAACAACAACAACTTGCATTTATATAGTACCTTTAATGTAGTAAAATGTCCCACGGCGCTTCACAGGAGAGTTATCAAACAGAATTTGACACCGAGCCGCTTAAGGTGATATTTTGGTCAAAGAGGTAGGTTTTAAGAAGCATCTTGAAGGAGGAGAGAATGGTAGCGAGGCAGGGAGAAGTTTAGGGAGGGAATTCGAGAGCGTAGAACCTAGGCAGCTAAAGACATGGCCGACAATCGGGGATGCGCAAGAAGCCAGAAGACTGAGAGGAGGAGGAATTACCTCACTCAGAGGGTTGTGAATCTTTAGAATTCTCTACCCCAAGGGGCTGTGGATGCTGAGTTGTTGAGTATATTCAAGGGTGAGATAGATAGATTTTTGGGCTCTAGGGGAATCAAGGGATATGGGGATCGGGCGGGAAGTTGGAGTTGAGGTCGATGATCAGCCATGATCTTATTGAATGGTGGAGCAGGCTCGAGGGGTCGTATGCCCTACTCCTCCTTCTAATTCTTATGTTCTTATGTAATTGGAGGAGTGCAGAGATCTGGGAGGGTTGTAGGGCTGGAGGAGGTTAGAGAGATAGGGCAGGGCAATGCCATGGAGGGGTTTGAACAAAAGGATGAGAATTTTAAAATCGAGGCGTCGCTGGACCGGGAGCCAATGCAGGTTAGCGAGCACAGGGGTGATGGGTGAACGGGACTTGGTGCAGGTTAGGATATGGGCAGCAGAGTTTTGGATGAACTCAAGTTTACGGAGGGTGCAAAGTGGGAGGCCGGCCAGGAGAGCATTGGAATAGAGACAATAGATGCAAGAAACAATAACCTCAGAATGCTGCTACAAATCTTAATATACAAACATAAGTAAAAGGGACAGGAAAAGACCTGTTGGTCCATCAAGCCTGTCCTACCTGGCATGGTGTAACTTCCACACACCATCACCCCCACACAGTCACACAATCTCCCGGGCTTAGAGAAAAAGGCAACAGGGAAAAAAACCTTAACCCAATTTAGGAAAGAAACATTGGAACAATCCTTTCTAACCCTTGAAGATGATCCAGGAGACGAGGGTTTTTTTTGCCTCTCCCAGGAGATTACATGGCTGATGGTAGGTGAGGAACATTGGGGGTCATAATGCTTAATTGCAGCATGACTGTATGGGAAAGTCTTGATGGACCAGCTAGTCTTTTCTTATCAATCACCTTTGCATGTTTGTATAAGATAAGTGAAACAACCCCCACTGATCCACATACCTTTTAAACGTAGATGTGTTTGCCATTCACAGGAACTTGTCCAGCTCCCTGTTGAATGCCCACAGTGAATCGGCACTGACTTTAACCACCAGCAACTTATTCAGAGGTCAACGACTCTTTGCAAAAAGAAGTACCTCCTATCATCTAACCTAGGTCTATGCTTCTTTGACTCATACTTATGTCCCCGGTCCTTCCTATGCTATCTAGCTCAAATAGCCTACCCACTTGGCTTGAGTCTAATTAGTATATGGCTGCATACAATAAGACCACATAACCCGGCCAAAATGGAGATGATTGGTTAATTTCACCCCCGTCGCCCCCCAACCCCCCAATCATGCCTGGACACCGCACTGCTGTAAGTGACTGGGATTGATTTTACACACATAATTTGTATCATGTAACTATCCTCCACTCACTGCACTGTGCTGGAAATATAATCCTGCTGTTATCGGGAGACTTTGCTGTAGTTTCGGTCATGAATTCTGTTTGCTGTAGTTTGTAGAGACTCTGTTTAAAAAGACCCTGTTTGCTGAGTAAATAGACTCTGTTTGCTGTTTTCTGAGTAAATAGACTGTTGGCTGTAAAATAGATTCTGTTGACTGTAAGTCCCGCCCCGCCTCCATCTCATTGGCTGACACAATGGTGTCAATACTCACTGTGTTATTATATATAGTATAAGGCTCTTTAAATTCACTTTCATAGACAGCACAACCAAACAACCCTGGGCACTCATTTTATATGGGTGGACAGATGACTGAGCACCATACCACCATAAACATGCATTGAAGCTAATTTTAATATGATAAACTGCAAACGGGTTAGCAATTCTTGCACCAGTACTAAACCTGTTCAGTGAAATTTTTCTCTACAGTTAGGCCCAAATAATGAAGTTAACCAGTCAGAAATTCTACCCCGCAGAGGATAAATTCGCCCTGTATAGGATGTTTTATTGGGTTAACCACGTAATATTTTAGAAAGGGTTGCACATACATTCCTGCCTGGATTAGGAAGTGTTTAGTTATCTGTAGCTGGATGTGAATGTGACATGGAATCGAAACTAATGGCTCGTAGGCTGTCCTGATGACATAGGACCTCAAAGGTAGTAATCTCAGGATTGCTACCAGTGCCACGTGCTAGTCAGAGTAGAAATAGGAGGATATTTCAAATGAATACGTGGCTAGAGGAATGGTGCAAGGGGGAGTGATTCAAATTCCTTGGACATTGGAACCGGTTCTGGGGGAGGTGGGACCAGTACAAATGGGACGGTCTGCACCTGGGCAGGGCCAGGACCGATGTCCTAGGGGGAGTGTTTGCTAGTGCTGTTGGGGAGGGTTTAAACTAAAGTGGCAGGGGGTTGGGAACCTGAGCAGGGAGACAGAAGAAAGGGAAACAAGGATAAAAGTTAAAGACAGGAAGGAGAAAAACAAAAGTAGAAGGCAAAGAACTCAACGGTTTAAATCAAACATGGTCACAGTAAATAATAATTCATATAGGGCTGAGAGCATTAAAAAAAGAAGCCTGAAGGCTTTGTGCCTTAATGCAAGGAGCATTCGGAACAAGGTGGATGAATTAGCTGCGCAAATAGAGGTAAATGAATATGATTTGATTGGGATTACAGAAACATGGCTCCAGGGTGGCCAAGGCTGGGAACTCAACATCCAGGGTTATTCAATATTTAGGAAAGATAGGCAAAAAAGAAAGGGAGGTGGGGTAGCATTGCTGGTTAAAGAGGGGATTAACACAATTGAAAGGAAGGATATTAGCTCTGATGATGCGGAATCTGTATGGGTAGAACTGAGAAATAACAAGGGGCAGAAAACATTAGTGGGAGTGGTATATAGACCTTCAAACAGTAATACGGAGGTTGGGGACAACATTAAAAGGGAAATTAGAAAAGCATGCAGTAAGGGCACAGCAGTCATCATGGGTGACTTTAACTTACATATAGATTGGGCTAACCAAATTAGTAAAAATACTGTGGAGGAGGAATTCCTAGAATGTTTACGGGATGGTTTTCTGGAACAATATGTCGAGGAACCAACCAGAGATCAGGCCATCTTAGACTGGGTATTATGTAATGAGAAAGGATTAATTAGCAATCTTGTTGTACAAGGCCCCTTGGGTCAGAGTGATCATAATATGATAAAATTCTTCATTAGGATGGAGAGTGAAGTGGTTGAATCAGAGACTAGGATCCTGAATTTAAATAAAGGAAACTACGATGGTATGAGGCGCAAATTGGGTAGGATTGATTGGGGAATGTCACTCAAGGGGTTGACGGTGGATAGGCAATGGCAAACATTCAAAGACTGCATGGATGAACTACAGAATTTGTTCATCCCAGTGTGGCATAAGAATAAAACAAAAAGGGTGACTCAACCGTGGCGAACAAGGGAAATTAGGGATAGCATAAGATTCAAGGAGAGGGCATATAAATTGGCCAGAAAAAGCGGTAACCCTGAGGATTGGGAGCAGTTTAGGATTCAACAAAGGAGGACAAAGGGATTAATTAAGAAGGGGAAAATAGAATATGAAAGTAAGCTTGCTGGGAACATAAAAACTGACTGTAAGAGCTTTTATAGATATGTGAAGAGAAAAAGATTAGTGAAATCAAGTGTAGGTCCCTTGCAGTCAGAAGCGGGGGAAGTTATAATGGGGATCAAAGAAATGGCAGACCAATTAAATGCATATTTTGGTTCTGTCTTCACAAAGGAGGACACAAATAACCTCCCAGAGATGTTGGAGAACATATGGTCTGATGAAAGGGAGGAACTGAAAGAAATCAGTATTTGCAGGGAAATGGTGTTAGGGAAATTGACGGGATTGAAGGCCGATAAATCCCCAGGGTCTGATAATCTACATCCTAGGGTACTTAAGGAAGTGACCCTAGAAATAGTAGATGCATTGCTGATCATCTTCCAACATTCGATGGAATCTGGAACTGTACCCATGGATTGGAGGGTAGCTAATGTTACCCCACTATTCAAAAAGGGTGGTAGAGAGAAAGCGGGGAATTACAGACTGGTAAGCCTGACATCGGTAGTGGGGAAAATGCTAGAGTCCATTATAAAGGATGTAATAGCTGAGCACTTGAAAAACAGTGACAGGATCGGACAAAGTCAACATGGATTTACAAAAGGCAAATCGTGCTTGACTAATCTACTGGAATTTTTTGAGGATGTAACTGGGAAAATAGATAAGGGAGAACCAGTAGATGTGGTGTATTTGGACTTTCAATAGGCTTTCGATAAGGTCCCGCATAAGAGATTAGCGTGTAAAGTTAAGGCACATGGGATTGGGGGCAAGGTATTGACTTGGATAGAGAACTGGTTGGCGGACAGAAAGCAGAGAGTAGGAATTAATGGGTCTTTTTCCGAGTGGTAAGCAGTGACTAGTGGGGTCCTTGGACCCCAGCTATTCACAATATACATTAATGATCTAGATAAGGGAACTAAATGTAATATCTCCAAGTTTGCAGATGACACAAAGCTGGGTGGGAGTGTGTGCTGCGAGGAGGATACCGAGAAACTCCAGGATGATTTGGACAAGTTGGGTGAGTGGGCAGAAGCGTGGCAGATGCAATATAACGTGGATAAATGCGAGGTTATCCACTTTGGTGTCAAAAACAGAAAGGCAGACTATTATCTGAATGGCAATAGATTGGGAGAAGGGGAAGTGCAACGAGACCTGGGTTTCCTTGTGCACCAGTCGCTGAAAGTAAGCATGCAGGTGCAGCAGGCGGTGAAGAAGGCAAATGGTATGTTGGCCTTCATAGCGAAAAGGTTTGAGTATAGGAACAGGGATGTCCTGCTGCAGTTGTACAGGGCCTTGGTGAGACCACACCTTGAGTACTGTGTGCAGTTTTGGTTGCCTTATCTGAGGAAGGATGTTCTTGCCATGGAAGGAGTTCAGCGAAGATTCACAAGGCTGATACCTGGGATGGCAGGAATGACATATGAGGAGAGATTGGGTCAATTGGGCTTATACTCGCTGGAGTATAGAAGAATGAGAGGGGATCTCATCGAAACATATAAAATTCTGACAGTCTGGACAAACTAGATGCAGGAAGAATGTTCCCGATGCTCGGAGAGTCCAGAACCAGGGGTCATAATCTAAGGATAAGGGGTAAGCCATTTAGGACAGAAATCAGGAAGAATTTCTTCACCCAGAGAGTGGTGAACCTGTGGAATTCTCTACCACAGAAGGTAGTTGAGGCCAAGTCATTAAATATATTCAAGAATGAGTTAGATATATTTCTTAAAGCTAAAGGTATCAAGGGATATGGGGAGAAGGCAGGTACAGGGTACTGAGTTTGGATGATCAGCCTATCTTCTATGTTTCTATGGTAGGCGGAACTGAGCCAGAGAGACCAGCAAGGCCATAGATTTCATCATCAGTCCCTGGAGAATCAGTCAAGGTAGTGACAGAGACAGAGACATCATAGTTGAAAACAGCACCCCACGGGCAGGGAAAGAGAAAAATCAGTGAGGGGTTTCCCACTCCTGATCACTATCCCAGTGACTTTTGTTGGACAGGATTATGCTAGGCTCAGATGTATCCTTCAGTCGAATAGCCTGCCAGCACTCACACATGAATAATGATCATTCAGATGTGTTACCAATGGAGTCAAACCCCTGCCTGAATTGAAGAGGAGGGAGAAAAGCTGGAGGGGGATTAAAAAACCTAATGGTTCACTCGTGAAAAATAAAGCTTTTCTAACAAGTACCCGAATACTAAAAAATGCCAAGAGACTACTTGACTTTATAACCTACTGCCAACATAAGATAGTGTTTATACAATCAACATTTTGGAAAGGCATTTTTTTTTTTACCTTTCGACATTGTGTGTGTTTAGAAGTATTTTTGGGTATTATTCGTTTGCACAGGTGGTGAAGTCGTATTTACAGGTTGCGAGATGTGAAGATATTTAAATGCAGTGCTTGCTCTGGAAGCTCAGCCATTTGCTGGAGTGTGCCGCAGTCAACAGCAGCGACCAGAATATCAAAAGTACTGACAGACGGCCTAACTTTATAACCTGCCGCTGGCACTGGCTAGACATTAGAATCTTAGCTATCTTGCAGCATTGATGGAGGCCATTCGGCCCATCGTGCCGGCATCAGCTCTTTGAAAAAGCAGCCCATTTCCCCCATTAGATCGTTTGTATATAAAACTTTCTGATTTCACTCCTTGACATTTTGCGCTCTGCCCTGGCCCAAAGTATAAAAAGTATGCAAGGGTTTGTACGAATAGGCTTCCACTAGCATGCATTGATATGGGATGCAATATTTGCTTTTTCTGTCTGAGATCTCCTGGCTAATGTGTGAATGTCAATCCCAGGCCAAACATCTTACTAAGATCATTTTGATTTATAACTTCCAGCATGAACAGTTTTTAAAGCATAGACACCTATTTTTCTTCTCCTGGATGGAGTAGGGATACACATTGCAGAGTAGATTAATTATACTGTGTCTCAGCCTTGCAATGTAAATGTGTTTGTTTAAGCGAGTCAATTTAACAGCTCATTATTCATGAACGTGGCCAATTTAAATATTATTCCGCTTGGTATGCAGGACTATTTCTGTAAAGTATCATTCTATAAAGGGCCTTTAACTTGCTGGTAAAATCAGAAGGATCTTGTTTAAGCAGATTTGTAAATAAGAGATTGCGCACTGAGGACTCAATGACAGCTTTGCGCCACAGATCATATTTGCACTAAAAACATATTCTGACAGTAGATGAGAAAGGGATTGGGTGCCTCTCCTGCTATTGTTCCAGGGAAAATAGATTCAGGCTCTGTCCCCAGAATAACAGGGATCAGACACCACTCAGCAGCCATGACTTCTTCCCGCTTTTAAAAGATGCATTTGACATCAGCTTGGCACAGTGGTAGCACTCTTATGTCTGAGTCAGAAGGCCATGGGTTCAGGACCCAGTACAGGACTCCAGCACGTAGTGTAAGCTTGCACTTCAATGAAGCACCGAGGGAATGCTACATTGTTGGAGGTGTTGTCTTTCAGATGTGATATTAAATCATGACCAGACCTTCCTGTCCAGGTGGGCGTAAAAGCGTCCCAAGGCACTAATTGGGGAGTTCTCCTAGATTCCCGGTCAATATTTATCCTTCAACCAACACCGCCAAAACAGATTAACTTGATATTTATCTCATTCGCAGTTTGTGGGACCTTGCTATGTTCAAATTGGCTGCCGCGTTAGTATGAATGGCACTATATAAATACTGGCTATCATCCAACATGATAGTGGGAGACTGTGGTAGAATACATAAAATAACCACGAATATGCATTGTGGTCACAATGGTCCATAACAGATACAAGCAAGAGATGGAAGATAGTGTTGTGCCTGCACAGAGGGACTTTTGTTCTTTAGCAGACGAACAGCAGCACTTTTTTTTAACAAACAGATGGATCTGAACTAAAATTGTCCATTTTGAAACAACCTTAGAACTTTTCTAATAGATCAGAAATGAGCCAAATTAATTCTCCCCTCCACTCCCACTCTGATCTCTCCGTCCTAGGCCTCTTACATTGTTCCAATGAAGCTCAACGTAAGCTCGAGGAACAGCACCTCATCTTTCTATTAGGCACTTTTCAGCCTTCTGGACTTAACATCGAGTTCAATAATTTCAGACTATAAATTGGCCCCTGGATTTCTTTCTTTTTTCTCTTGTTTCCTCACATGGTAGCTGTTAATGTTGCTGCCATCATCATTCACACATCATCTAGAGCCAACTTTTGTTTCTTAACTTGTCCCATTACCATCTCCTTTTGCCTCGCACCACCATCCCTTTTGTCAGTCAATCTCTCCTGCCTTCCATCCTATCACAGACCTTCCCTTTTTTCTTTCCTCCCCTTCCCCCTGCCCCTGCTTAAAAATCTCTCCTCCCTAACCTTTTCCATGTCTGACGAAGGGTTCGACCCGAAACGCTGACTCTGTTTCTCCTCTCCTCGATGCTGCCTGACCTGCTGAGTGTTTCCAGCACTTTCTGTTGTTATTTCAATGATATTAGGTCTGGCATTTGATGGGAGGAGGCTCGTGTGGAGCATAAACGCCGGCATGGACTGGTTGGGCCGAATGGCCTGTTTCTTTTTTTTTATTCGTTTATGGGATGTGAGCGTCGCTGGCAAGGCCGGCATTTATTGCCCATCCCTAATTGCCCTTGAGAAGGTGGTGGTGAGCTGCGTTCTTGAACCGCTGCAGTCCGTCTGGTGAAAATACTCCCACAGTGCTGTTAGATAGGGAGTTCCAGGATTTTGACCCAGCGACGATGAAGGAACGGCGATATATTGGCAAGTCAGGATGGTGTGTGACTTGGAGGGGAACTTGGAGGTGGTGGTGTTCTCACGCGTCTGCTGCCCTTGTCCTTCTAGCTGGAAGAGCTCGTAGGTTTGGGAGGTGCTGCCGGAGAAGCCTTGGCGAGTTGCTGCAGTGCATCTTGTAGATGGTACACACTGCAGCCACGGTACACCGGTGGTGGAGGGAGTGAATGTATAAGGTGGTGGATGGGGTGCCAATCAAGCAGGCTACTTTGTCCTAGATGGTGTCGAGCTTCTTGAGTGTTGTTGGAGCTGCACTCATCCAGGCAAGTGGAGAGTATTCATCCAGGCAAGTGGAGAGGGCAACACGGTGGCATAGTGGTTAGCACTGGTGCCTCACAGCGCCAGGGACCCGGGTTCGAATCTGTCCTCGGGTGACTGTCTGTGTGGAGTTTGCACATTCTCCCCGTGTCTGCGTGGGTTTCCTCCGGGTGCTCCGGTTTCCTCCCACAGTCCAAAAATGTGCGGGTTAGGTTGATTTGGCTGTGATAAATTGACCCTTAGTGTTAGGGGGGGATTAAATATGTGGGGTTACGGGGATAGGATGGGATATGTTAGGGGGAATTAAATACGTGGGGTTACGGGGATAGGGTGGGATATGTGTCGGTGCAGGCTCGATGGGGATTCTGTGTGAGAAAGCAGGGACAGGGTACTGGATTTGGATGATCAGCCATGATCGTATTGAATGGTGGAGCAGGCTCGACGGGCCGAATGGCCTACTCCTGCTCCTAGTTTCTATGTTTCTATGTATTCCATCACACTCCTTACTTGTGCAGTATATCCTATGCAATTTGGTGCTCTTCCCCTAAGAATAATCTTTAGACTTTTATAGATCTTGAAAACTGCCAAAAGAGTAAAAGTTTCAAGATACACTTGGTTGATTCTACAAAGGCAGCGGTTTCTGTTGAATGTGGTAGTGCAGACTGAGTGCCACATTATCACTGTCTACACGTGGAGGGTTGGAAGAATGAGTCTTGGTTGCTCTAAAATGTTGCCGGTTACCCATTTTCCAGAGCCTCGCATTTGTGAAGCAATCATTTCAAACCACAGAGCTTAAATGAATTAAATGTGACTAACTCTTAACTAAATGCCAGTGAGCAAACATTTATCTTTTGGAAACAGAACATTAAGCCACCAGACTTATTTCTACTGTGTTTACACTACTAGCATTGGGCCACCGTGAGCTGTGTATATACTACCGAACAAAGCTTGACAGTATACCGACTCCTATAAGAAAATTCACCCCGTAACCAATGGTACGTCAAGAGAAAAATACAGGCATGATTCTTGCTAGTGTTGTAGTTTAACTCTTGCAATCTTCTTCAGGTCATGCATTTTATTTTACATTCTTCTGAAATTTTGCACATTTATTAACTTCATTGACAGTGCTGGTCCATGGCTTTCAGTGGATGTTTCTTAATAATAGCACTGTTTATGTGTAACTAAGAATTCTGGTACTGTGTAATTATGTATAAAGTACTACCTCCCTGAAGCATTATCTTCAGTACCTGGTCTGCGTTGCTATTTCCCACTCTTTACCTCTGAAAGTGCACTAAGTTACTTCTTTTGCTTGAGTCAGTGGCTCGTTTCCACTTTTCCAGATGGTTAGGCTTAACTTAACTTTTAAGTTACAACCCAGTGGAATTGAAAAATGGAACCTAGAAAACTTAACAGTAAGCAGTTACTGCCATCAATCTGTCTGTAATATCCTTATACCAAGCAGTGTCAAAATAAGGCCAATGATTCCAAATATATCAAGTGCGCTTAAATAACAAAATCTATGTTTAGCGCTATTTGATAAGAGAATAAGTACAATATCCTCCAAGTTTCACAAAATGTTCCCACAGATTTTGTAACATTTAATGTAATTTTCTGTTGTCCTTTCCGCACGGATTTCATTCCAGTGTAAATCTGGGCTTAGTGCGACACTCGTCAGCCTTTGATCTTCCCCACATGTCTCCAGGCAACAAATAATGTTTATATGGTAACTGGAAGTTACTGCACTGTTGTCTGGGATCAGTGTCTATATATTAGCAGTTTAAAAGTCAGACCTCTGCAGTAATGTAAGCAGCCAGACCTTAGACTGGCACCCTGACTGAAACTACCATGGTTGAAAGAAAGGAAGACTTGGGGCTGGATTTTGCCGGCGCTCAGAGGGCGGGTTCGGAGGCGGGTCCGCTGTCAAAATAGCAAAGATTGACAGCGGGTAGGAAACCTGCCGTCAACCCGCCTCCACGCGAGTCTCCCAGGTGTCGGGTCTGTCAGCGGAGAACTGACCCGACACCAAACGGCGGGGGAGACAATTGAGCTCATTCAATGGCTTGTTAAGAGCCAATTTAATGCTATTTTGAGGCTTCCTTCCAATTTTACGTTCTCCCCATGGGTTACCCGCTGCTCGGGGAACACGCCAGCTCACCCGGGCGTGAGTTGAGTCTGTGGGGGTAGCACTCTTGCCTCTGAGTCAGAAAGTTTGTGGGTTCACGTCCCACTCCAGAGACTTGAGCGCAAAATTTAGACTGACACTCCAGTGCAGTGCTGAGGGAGTGCTGCACTATCAGAGGTGCCGTCTTTTGGATGAGACGTCTGCCCTCTCGGGTGGGCATAAAAGATCCCATGGCACTATTTTGAAGTAGAGCAGGGGAGCCCTGGCCAATATTTATCCCTCCACCAACATCACTACAAAACAGATTATCTGGTCATTATCACATTGCCATTTATGGGACCTTGCTGTGTGCAAATTGGCTGCTGCATTTCCAACAGTGACTAATGTTCAAAAATATTTCATTGGCTGTAAAACAGGTTGTGACGTCCTGAACGATACAAGGGCTGGATTTTCTCAGCGGTGTCGGGAGAGCCTGGGTGCAACTGTTCACCTTTGTGCAGTGCTTGTTGGTGTTTGCAGCACCTCAATGCTGTCAAACACTGACAGGACAATTGTCAAACTCAATGTGGCCGTGGTCCTTTTAAGGAAACCGGCTGATGGCGCGTCATCAAATGACATCATCAGACCCGCTTCCTGTTAATTGGCTGAGAAGCCTGCAGGGCGGACTTAACAAGGCCAATCATGGGAAAATCCCTTTGACAGAGCGGTTGCAGCCGGGAGCGGGACGGGAACCCGGCAACCAGCTATCCCGCCACCATCCCGACACCGCTGTGCTGGAGAGAGGGTCAAGGGAAATTACCAAAACCCGCATTGTGCCATCTCCATGTAGAGATAAAAGAAGCACATGGAATTAAATCTGAATCTCACAAGAACTACAAGATTCCTCGTTTGGTTAGGTGAATCTGCCAATTTATCAGTTGTGGGCTACACCCAGTTGTTTAATGCCACCTAAGTGGAACGCGCTACCACAAGGAGTAGTTGAGGCAAATAGCATAGATGCATTTAAAGGGGCAGCTAGATAAGCACATGAGGGAGAAAAGAATAGAAGGTTATGCTGATACGGCGAGATGCAGAGGGGTGGGAGGAGGCTCGTGTGGAACACAAACGCTGGCGTAGAGCAGTTGGGCCGAATGGCTTGTTTCTGTGTTGTAGACTCGATGTGACTTGGTGTAATATAACAAACTAAATAATGTTTGCCAATAACTCAAACAATAGGCTCAAGAGTCACACATTACACTGCAGACTGTAAATAGAAAAGTGATGCATTTCACGTTACTAAACAAGATAAACTTCTGGGGCTAAAAATTGAGTCGCGCCCCATTTGGGGCACTAACTTGGCTGGGGCGCTACTTTTAGCGCCCCGGAAAAATTAGCGCACCCGCGCCGGAAATTGAGTGGTTGCACCCCAAGAGGGAAGCAGGGTGCTACTGGAAGTGCCCTGCATCCCTCTTGGGGCGCTGCGAGTCAATATCGCGGCACGTCGCGCCGCAGTATTGCAGGCCTTCCTCTCCTTCTTAAAGGGGAGGGGCCTTGTGCAGCGCGACCCAGGGCCCAGCTGGGCCCCCGGGGATCGAGAGTGCCGGCAAAAGAGCCCGGCACTCAAGAGAAGTGCTAGGCTCTTGGAGCGCAGCCGGCACTCCGCGGGGGGGGGGCGTTTCAGGAGGCCGGGAACAGGAGCGCAGGCAAGTGCTGGCAGGCGGCCAGCAACAAAAATGGCCGCCCCGCACCTCGCCTTTAAATTGCGCCTCCCCGGCCGCAGGTAGGCCCCCCTGACCCTGTCGGACATAGCATCCAGCTGTGAAGCTGTCAAACACTGACAATCTGTCTTCTAACTTGACTCCTTCTATTCAGACTCAGTTAGAGAGCTCTGCAGACCAGAAAGCAGAGGCTGCAGCTTATGACAGCTCAGCGGCCATTCTGCTTTCTGTGCCGGTGAGCTGAGGGACTCCCGAGAACTGAAGGGAGGAAGCCTGGAAGAGAAAGTAAAGGTAAGTAAAACTTATTAAAACACACCAAACACACTTACCTCTGCACTCATACACCCATCACTCACCTGTACACCGGACATCTCGACCCCTCCAAGCCCTGCAGACCGACGGTCCGCCTCGCTAACTTGGCGTGGTGTGGAGCCGTCGGGCAGCCCACACTTCAGGGCTAAAAATAGGGATTAGCCAAAAAATTGCCTGTTAACTACCTGTTAACAGACAGTTAATTGGCACTAATCCCCTTCGTGCCTCGGGGAGGCGGCTCCCAGCACAGGTCGGGTACCCGCCTCCTGGGACATTAGCATGGAGGCGGGTTGGGGGCGGGATGGGTACGTGCCCCCCGAATCTGCAATTTTCCCACCACTCCTGCCTCCAAACCCGCCTCCACGGGGCTTGGAAATTCGAGCCCACATAGTTTTGAACCATTCATTTTCCAAGATGTCAGGAACACTGCACCGTTATGTTTTATCCACTTGTGTTTAATTGCAAAGGTTTATCTGGAATTGTGACCCTCAGTTAATATCTGCACCGCACAGACTTACCTGTGATAATTAGTCTCCTGTCGGAGCTATTTGTGAGACAATCAGTGTTACATAAACTGATCAAAGGTTCTGTCTCGTAGACCTCTTGTAATTGGAGAGATTAGATGGGAAGTCACTTCTGGCCAAGCAAATGTGGCAGCACTCAATGGGAAGCCAGTTGTTGAGCCGTCGACAAGGCAATGTAAACATCCAATATAGTGGATGTATCCTTGGGAATCCCTGGCCCAAGACCGCACAAAGTGGAGGAGAAGCATCTGGGAAGGCGCTGAACACCTCGAGTCTCTTCACCGGGAGCAAGCGGAAGCCAAGCGCAAGCAGCGCAAGGAGCGCACGTCAACCCAAGCACCCCACCCACCCACCCGTCCCTTCAACCACCGTCTGCCCCACCTGTGACAGAGACTGTAGGTCCCGCATTGGACTCATCAGTCACCTGAGAACTCATTTTTAATGTGGAAGCAAGGCATCCTCGGTTCTGAGGGACTGCCTAAGAAGAAGGATGTAGCTGGATCCGTTTTCCCTAGAATCCTGGGATCAATTCTTGATAGTGCAGGAGACCGACAATCTAGATCACACCGAGCAAATCCGTAAGGAAGGCAATCAGACGAAACATAGGTTTTACTCAAGAAATAAACTTAAAGGATGCATTTAAGTACCCCTGCAACCTACATCACTGGAGTAGTTCAAGAGAGAGTGTGGATCTGAAAAGTCTGTTTTTGATGAGGGCAAAAATATCCTACAAAAATGAGAATATTTCCACATGATTTGTTAAGGAGAGGAAGGAGAGAGAAATGGGCAGTACTTGGTACAGAAAGTACTTCCCATATGGTTAATGTATGTAAATTTATTATAATATACCAACATCATCATCATGTATGCAACTCTTAACAAAACGTTGCTTGTAAACCGCAAAGGACACCATTAAAGATCTCGTTTGTCATACGACTAAGTTATCAGCCTTAGCTTGGTGGTAGCACTCTTGTCAGAAGGTTATGGGCTCAAGCCCCACACCTGGGGGTGAATTTTAACACCCAAAAACGGGTTGGTTGGGGTTGGGTCAGATATTAAAATTTTAAAAATCTGAAACCCGACCCCAACTCGCCTCCAACCCGCTCACTTCCGAGTTTAATGGAGGCGGGACAAGGGGCGGGCATCCAACCTGTTTCCAGGAGGCAGGTTGGCAATTTAAATATTTTAATGAGGGCTGGCAGCCTCTGATTTAACCTGCTTTACAGAATTTACAGTGGGAAACCCGGCCGCTGAAGGGAGGCGAGGACAGCTTCGGGGAGAAGGTAAGTGTCTTTACAGCACTGCTTGTGGGCCGGAAGGAGCAGGAGTGCTTCCCCCCTGGCTTCCCAAGTTCCCCCTCCATCAGACCACCCCCCTCCCATACAAAGACCCCGATGTAAGAAAACTACTAGGCACTTGGTCTAAGCGTTAAACAAAGCTTTAATCAACTGTTTTTCAACATGGAGATCTAGTTGTGTCCTTCACTAGTTCCTGTTAAAGAATGTCCTGAGCAAGCTGGGCCCATGCCCGAGTATTTATACTCTCCCTGGACAGCGCCACCAGCAGGCCGCCCAGTATTACTTCATACAAGATTCATGTCAACCCCCATGATCGGGGACCAGAACCACCCCTCCCCCCAGGGATCGGATGCCCCCCAGGATCGGACCGCCTCCAGGGTCGGGGATCGGACTGCCCCCGGGAACGGGGATCGTACCCTCCTGGAATCGGACCCCCGCCCCCCCGCCCGTGGATCTGACCTACCTGCTCCTGCGGCCTACTCCGGAGTCCTCCGAAATAACAGTTTACGACTGTCTTAGTGTGATGAAGTTATTAGTTCTTAGTTTAGATTTTTATAAATCATGTAAAACTGCTGCTGATGTAAACTAAAACCTCACTCTTCTGCCATCCTCTTTGAATAAGCGTATCCGATTTCAGATACAGAGCGAACTAAAACAATGCAGTCCTTTCATTATTTATGGTCCATCCGTGAAATGGAAACACAAATTAAAGCTGAATATTTTATTTGAAGTAAATCAGTAGATTTGAATGCGATCAAAAAGTTCACTGAATCCAGTTTCAGTGCTATGGCAAACAATAAATAGAGACACTTAACCTATGGAAATGGTTCTGGTTTTATACATTTGTAAATTATTCCAAGTTCGTAGGGTCTTCAGTGTGTCTGCACTATGTTAGGGAACTCCAGCGTAATTAAATGCAGGAGGCTAGAAACTATTGATGCTGGTAGACAGTTAATCTGCTACTTTTACAGAAGTGTTAACTCACTTAAAATAAACGACTACTGCTCACCTTAATATAGTGAACCAAATAATAGCGCACAACACGTTGATCTGTGAATATTCACTTCCAGGCTAGCGAATCATCTGTGAAATGTGAGATAGGATCATTTTGCTGTTGCATGACGTATAATCTCATCTTGCTGAGGCAATGGTGTTACCATTAACCTTTGTATTAACGGAAAGTTTGGAGTTCACAAGGATCGTTTCATCATCCTTTCTTTTGAGATTCTGTGGGACGCAATTCAACCTTTGGTTCAGTCTTAAGGGAACTTGACCGGTCATTGCAATCTTCACAACTACATGGCCATCTCTGATTCTTTCAAGTATTCTATTTTTATTTACCCACTGGTGCATTAATACAGGTGTTCTCAATTTGGAATGCATACCACGTTTGGATGGGCAACTTACATAGAATTACTTTGGGGGGCGATTTTATCAATGGGGACGTGAGGGAGGCGGGACTGCTGCTTGTCGGGCTTTAGTCCCGCCTCCATCGACGTCCGGCCAACCCATGCTATTTTCCCTTGATTGACTTTGTTAAGCCCGCCCAGCGGACTTAGCAGGCCAATTAAGGGAAAGCCGGTGACAGAGAATGACGTTTCGTCTGTCAAAAATTTTTGACAGATGATTTGTCATCATTTGACAGCTTTGAGAAGCTGTCAAACACTGACAATCTCTGTTCTTTGGTGAGTTCTTGTACTCGGATACCGTTATGTCTTACCATTCATTGCAATTCACTAAGCCACTTCCGAAGGTGCACACAAATCTGTCCAAGAAAGCAAAGTGTTGAAAATAAAGATTTCAATGTTTGACAGCACATTAACAGAAACTTCACATGAACATTGGCTAAAGCACACGAGTGTCTACCCTTGTGTGTTGTTAGTTGGTATGATTGGACTAGGATGAGGGTGAGTGTGAGGGGTGGCTAATGAGATGGGGAAGTGATAATGTAGATAGAGAGGGATGGGTGGAGGTCCAAGGTAAGTTGGTGTGAGTAAGGATGTGCAGGAGTAGGGTAGGGAAGGCAGAGTGATGGGGATGTGATGAGTGGCACAGCAAGATGAGGTTGAGTGCGGCTTTGCAGTAACGTTTTGTGATCTACTGAGAAAACGTTTGCGCCACTGCAGCCTGGTCTTCCTTACAACATCCCTGCTTGTGACCTCCTCAGCTATTTACAGCCTGGCTGCCTGGGTCTCCTGGGGAGGTCTCTTCCGACCACTGGCAGGGAAGAGAACCTCCCTGTGTGCTCTGACTCCCCCCACAAGAACATGGAGGGAGTCATCAAAGAATCGAGGTGCAGCCCTCTGCCTTTGTGAGCTCATTTTTGGAGTTGAACAAGCTATCTCGACAATGGTCATTTCAAATTCAGGAAGTGGAATGAAGTGGGGCCGTGGGCCCTTTAAATAGACCGGCAAGAGAAGCGTCAGCGCTGATGTCACCTGACCCGCACTTCCTAATAGGGTCGGGGAACGCGACGGGCCAGCTTAACAAGGCCCATTAACATAAAATCCTTTTTTTCGGCGGGCTTCAGTAGGCAGCGGGACCATATCCCGACAACGACCTCTCCCACCCAGAACCCGACCATTGTCCCTCATCCCTGGAACCATTCTTGTAAATCTTTTCTGCACCCTCTCTAAAGCCTTCACATCCTTCCTAAAGTGCGGTGCCACAATACTCCAGTTGTGGCTGAACCAGTGTTTTATAAAGGTTTATCATAACTTCCTTGCTTTTGTATTCTATGCTTCTATTTATAAAGCCCAGGATCCCGTATGATTTTTTAGCCGCTTTCTCAACCTGCCCTGCCTCCTTCAACGATTTCTGCACATATACCCCCAGGTCTCTCTGTTCCTGCACCCGCTTTAGAATTGTACCCTTTCGTTTATATTGATTCTCCTCGTTATTACTACCAAAATGTATCACTATTATGTGGCACCTTATCAAACGCCTTTTGGAAGTCCATGTACATCACTTCAACCGCATTACCCTCATCAACCCTTTCTGTTACCTCATCAAAAATTTAAATTAAATTAGTTAAACACGATTTGCTTTTAACAAATCCGTGCTGGCTTCTCTTAATTAATCCACACATGTCCAAGTGACTGTTAATTTTGTCCCAGATTATTATTTCTAAAAGCTTCCCCACCACAGAGGTTAAGCTGAATGGCCTGTAGTTGCTGAGTTTATCCTTACACCCTTTTTTGAACAAGGGTGTAACATTTGGAATTTTCCAGTCCTCTGGCACTACCCCAGTATCTAAGGAGGATTGGAAGATTCTGGCCAGTACCTCCGCAATTTCCACCTTTACTTTCCTCAGCATCCTAGGATGCATCCCATCCGCTCCTGGTGACTTATCTACTTTAAGTACAGCCAGCCTTTCTAGTATCTCCTCTTTATCAATTTTTATCCATTCAATATCTCAACTACCTCCTCTTTCACTATGACTTTGGCAGCATCTTCTTCCTTGGTAAAGACAGATGCAAAGTACTCATTTAGTATCTTAGCCATGCCCTCTGCCTCCATGCGTAGGTCTCCTTTTTGGTCCCTAATCGGCCCCACCTCCTCTTACTACCCGTTTACTATTTATATGCCTATGGAAGACTTTTGGATTCCCTTTTATATTAGCTGCCAGCCTATTCTCATACTCTCTCTTTGCCCCTCTTATTTCCCTTTTCACTTCCCCTCTGAACTTTCTGTATTCAACCTGATTCTCACTTGTATTCTCAACCTGACATCTGTCATACACGCTCTTTTTCTGCTTTATCTCTTTCATTGTCCAGGGAGCTCTGGCTTTGGTTGCCCTACCTTTTCCCCTTCGTGGGAATGTACCTCGACTGTACCCGAACCATCTCCTCTTTAAAGGCAGCCCATTGCTCAATTACAGTTTTGCCTGCCAATCTTTGATTCCAATTTACCCGGGCCAGGTCTGTTCTTAACCCACTGAAATTGGCCCTCTTCCAGTTAAGTATTTTGACTCTAGATTGTTCTTTGTCCTTCTCCTTGGCTAACCTAAACCTTATGATATTATGATCACTGTTCCCTAACTGTTTCCCGACTGAAACTTGCTCCACTTGACTCACCTCATTCCCCAGAAGCAGATCCAGCACTGCCTCCTTCCTCGTTGGGTCGGAAACATACTGATCAAGAAGGTTCTCCTGAACACACTTCAGAAATTCTTCCCCCTCTCTGCCCTTTACACTATTACTATTCCAGTCTATATTAGGATAATTGAAGTCCCCATTATCACTACTGATCAAAATTTCTAGTGTTCCAGGGAGCAGCCATATCTTCCACTCTCATTGATTGTAATGAAAATCAGGATCGGCTCGTTCCATGGGAGACTTCAACAATAATATGATGAGTCCAATCATTGGGAATTAGGCAGATGGATTCAGGCAGAACATCAGGAATTGGGCACAGTATTGGGTAATACTCTATATAACCAATACTCTATGTTGCCAAGAGGGGATGGAGAGGTCCTTCTGAATCCTGGGTATGCTCCTGCCAAGCATTAGAATGGCAAGGAGCAGGGGAGTGGGACTGATTGGATAGTTCTTTCAACACGATGGGCCAAATTGCCTCCTTCTCTGCTGTATGAGTCTATGATTAAACCTTTATAAATCACTGGTTAGGCCTCAGCTAGAGTGGTGTGTCCAATTCTGGGCACCGCACTTTAGGGAAGATGTCAAGGCATTGGAGAGGGTGCAGAGGAGATTTAGCAGAATGGTACCAGGGATGAGAGGCTTCAGTTATGCGGAGAGGCTAGAGAAGCTGGGGTTGTTCTCATTGGGGCAGAGAAGGTGAAGGGGAGATTTGATAGAGGTGATCAAAATTATATGGGGTGTTGATAGAGTAGATGCAGAGACACTGTTTCTACTGGTAGGAGGGTCAGTAACCAGAGAATACAGATTTTGGATATTTGGCAAAAAAATCCAGGGGGGAAATGAGGAGAATTTTTTTATCTAGCGATTTGTTATGATCTGGCATGCACTGCCTGAAAGGGTGGTGGAAGCAGATTCAATAATAACTTGAAAAGGCAAAATTTGCAGAGCTATGGAGAAGGAGCAGGGGAGTGGGACTAATTGGACTGCTCTTTCAACACGATGGGCCAAATGGCCTCCTTCTGTGCTGTATGATTCTATGATTTTAAACAATTATAAAGAAAACCTGATACATGCCCTGACAAGCAAAAATGGGTATAACCAACTTTATTTTGTTGACAATCTAAACGAAAACCAGACACCATTTTGGCTACAAATGGCTACAGCATTTGCCCTGCCTCATGTAAGATTATTTCCTT
The DNA here is from genome assembly GCA_030390025.1 of Squalus acanthias. Classification (NCBI taxonomy): domain Eukaryota; kingdom Metazoa; phylum Chordata; class Chondrichthyes; order Squaliformes; family Squalidae; genus Squalus; species Squalus acanthias. The sequence goes on along the minus strand of CM059434.1, from coordinate 15,430,160 downwards.
CCTGAGGTATCACTTGAATAGTGATGGAATAGCACCCTTCCAGTCATTTGAATCAACTTTAAAATATTCATTGTGAGGCAAACTGCGGCAAGTGCCTTTGGATATTAGTTTTAGGGTGTCGCGGTAAAACTGCTTATTTCAGTAATTCCACTGAGGTGTTTGTGTGTGCGTGTTGGAGCTGCTGCATAGTGCATTTGTATAGGTTTGCAAAATTAAAATAATGCCCAGGGCAAACAACTGCAAACTGAATCGAAACAGACTGCAGATATGACATTGAGCAATTAGAATTTTTAAAAAAATAGGGCACCGCATATAGAAGGATATGTTGACAGGGTTAGATGAAGAGGGGTGAGAGGAGGCTCGTGTGGAGCATAAACACTAGCACGGACCAGTTGGGTCGAGCGGCCTGTTTCTGTGTTGTAGACTCGATGGGGGCGATTTTCCCAGCCCTGGGGAGGCGGGTATGGAGGCGGGACTGCCGGGAAAATGGCAGATTCTGGGGGCGGGTACCCATCCCGCCCCCAATCCGCCTCCGTGCCATCTTCCCAGGAGGCGGGTACCCGACCCGCGCCAGGTCCCGTCTCCTCGAGGCGGGAAGGGGATTAGTGCCAATTAACTGCCTGTGAACAGGTAGTTAACAGGCAGTTTTTTGGCTAATCCCTATTTTGAGCCCTAAAGTGTGGGCTTCCCAATGGCTCCGAACCTCGCCAGGGTCAGCGAGGCGAGCCATGGGTCTGCGGGGGTCGGAGGGGCCGAAATGTCCAGTGTGCAGGTGAGTGATGAGTGCAAGTGTGGAGAGGTAAGTGTGTGAGATGAGTCTAAAGTGTTTTAATAAGATTACTTACCTTTGCTTCTTCCTTCAGGCTTCATCCCTTTAGGCTGCAGAGCTGCCTCATCTCACCGGCAGAGATGACAGAATGGCTGCTGCATTCTCCGATGCAACAGCCATCTGATTTCTGCTCAGGAAAGAGGTGTGAAAGGAATGGCTTTTGTGTTGTAGGGATGCTTTATGGTGTTGGTGTGGCACATGATGTGGCAGCCAGGGTGTACAGCATCAAGTGAAGTAAATCTGGCTATGGTGAGGCCATCCCTGGCATCCCGGGCAGCAATGTGGTTAGGTGCTGATGCCCTCTGTCCTGTACAGCATCAGTTGATTACAGAGAAGGTTGGTGGTGTTGTTGTTGGTGCTGCTGGTGTGCCTGGTGCTGCTGGTGTTGGGGCTGACCGTGGTCAGATTCTGAGGACCAAGGTGAGAGAGTGTGAACTGTTCCCATTCTGATGTAATAGATGGCAGGCGACGGAGAGATGACAGAAGCAAATCCGTCAATGGTGAGCGAGTTTGTTGCAATGAGGTGCCACTGGATAGAGAGTTGTCTCTAAACACTTGCAAGCTACAGAAAGCTCTAGCGGGGAAAAATGGAGTCGCGGCCCCTTTGGGGCGCTATCTTCACTGGGGCGCTACTTTTAGAAAAAATTAGCACTCCCCACGGCCGAAATTCATCGGTGGCACCCCAAGAGGGAAGCGGGACACTACTGGAAGCGCCCCGCTTCCCTCTTGGGGCGCTGCGAGGGAATATCGCCGCGCTGCGGCACGTCGTGCCGCGGTACTGCAGGCCTTCCTCCCCTTCTTAAAGAGGGCCCTGCACAGCGCGACCCAAGGCCCAGCTGGGCCACCAGGGATCGGAGTGCCGGCAAAAGAGCTCGGCACTCAAGAGAAGTGCCGGGTTCACGGAGCACAGCCGGCACTCCACGGGGGTGCTGAAGAGGAGGCCGGGGACAGCAACGGGGGCAGGTGCTGGCAGGCGGCCAGCAACAGAAATGGCCGCCCGGCACCTTGCCTTTAATTTGCGCCACCCCGGCCGCAGGTAGGCCCCCCTGACCCCGTCGGACATAGCGTCCGGTGGTAAGTCAGGGGGCGCTACCGAAGATTGCGGCCGGGGCGCGAGCTGGGCGCTGCGCACAGTAATGATGTCATCGCCGGCGGTGCAGCACCGCGGGGCACTAACGGTTACCGCCGCCGCTTAGCTCCCACTGAATTTCGTGGGAGGCGTTGGCGGCTCCACGCCCGGGCGCTAGTTGCTTTGCGCCCCATTAGCGCCCTCTTAGGGCGCTAACAGGAGGCACAAAGCAATCAAATTTTTCCCCCTATATGTCTTACAAATGCAGTAAACAACAGTTTCTGAGCTCTGAAACTGAACAGCTGCAACATGGTATCCTTTATACCACTTCTGCAGCTGTCAGGTTATCAGATAAATCAAAGCAGACTCATCTCACGCCAGGGTGAGCTGGCGTGTTCCCCGAGCAGTGGGTAACCCGTGGGGGAGCACGTAAAATTAGAAGGTAGGCTTAAAATAGCAATAAATAGGCTGTTAACAAGCCATTTAATGATCTAAATTGTCTCTCCCGCCGCTTGGTGTCGGGTCAGTTCTCCGCTGACAGATCCGACACCTGGGAGACTCGCGTGGAGGCGGGTTGACGGCAGGTTTACTACCCACTGTCAATCTTTGCTATTTTGACAGCTGACCCGCCTCCGAACCCGCCCTCTGAGCGCCGGCAAAATCCAGCCCTTCAGTTACGTGGATAGACTGGAGAAGCTGGGGTTGTTCTACTTAGAGCAGAGAAGGTTGAGAGGAGATTTGATAGAGGTGTTCAAAATCATGAGGGGTCTAGACAGGGTGGATAGAGAGAAACTGTTCCCATTGGCGGAACGGTCGAGAACCAGAGGACACAGATTTAAAGTGATTGGCAGAAGATCCAAAGGCGACATGAGGAAAAACCTTTTTACGCAACGAGTGGTTAGGATCTGGAATGCACTGCCTGAGGGGGAGGTGGAGGCAGACTCAATCATGGCTTTCAAAAGGGAATTAGATAAGTACCTGAAGGAAAAGAAAATCGCAGGGCTACAGGGAAAGGGCGGGGGAGTGGGACTAGCTGAAGTGCTCTTGTAGAGAGCCAGCACGGGCTCAATGGGCCGAATGGCTCCCTACGGTGCTGTAACCATTCTATGATTCTATGGCCACGATTTTGCCAGCGGCGGCGGGAGAGGTGGTTGGTGGTTCCGGTCCCGCTCCCGGCTGCAGCCGCTCTGCAAAAAGGATTTTCCGCTAATAGGGTTTGTTAAGCCCGCCCTGCAGGGTTGCCGGCCAATTAAAAGGAAGCGGGTCTGGTGATGTCATTTGATGATGTGTCATCAGCCGGTTTCCTTAAAGGGACCATTGCCGCATTCATTTTGACAGTTGTGCTGTCAGTGTTCTGCAGCATTGAGATGCTGCAAGCACTGACAATGACTGCACAAAGGTGCACGGCTGCACCCAGGCTCTCCCATGGCTCCCTCCATATGCTTACGGAGGGAGTCACAGCATGCAGGGAGGTTCTCTTCCCTTCCAAGGGCGGAAGAGACCTCCCCGGAGACCAACGCAGCCTGGTTACACATTGCACAGGAGGACACAAGCAGGGATGTTGTCAGGAGGACCAGGCTGCAGTGGCGCAAACCTTTCAATGATCTCAGTAGATCACGAAACGTTACTGCCAAGCCACACTCAACCTCATCCTGCTGTGCCACTCATCACATCCCCATCACTCTGACTTCCCTACCATACTCCTGCACATCCTTACTCACACCAACTTACCTTGCACCTCCACCCAACCCTCTCTATCTACATTATCACTTCCCCATCTCACTAGTCACCCCTCACCCTCACCCTCATCCTACTGCAAGCATACAAACTAACAACACACAAGGGTAGGCACTTGGGCGGTTTATCCAATGGTTATGTGAAGTTTCTGGTAATGTGCTGTCAAACATTGAAATCTTTATTTTGCACAATTTGCGTTCTTGGACAGATTTGTTTGCACCTTTGGAATTGGCTTAGTGAGTTGCCGTGAATGGTGAGACATAACGGTACCCCCCGCAATGGTGATGAGTGTGAAAGGAATGGCTTAGACATTGTAGGGCTGCTTTATGGTGTTGGTGTGCGGTGGTGCCAACCTGGTACATCATGTGGCAGCCAGGGTGTACAGTGTTAAGTGAAGCAAATCTGGACATGGTGAGGCCATCGGTGGCCTCCCGGGCAACAATGTGCACGGGTGATGATGCCCTGTGTCCTGTGCAGCTTCAGGTGATTGCGGAGAAGGTTGGTATTGTTGTTGGTGATGTTGGTGTGCCTGGTGATGTTGGTGTTGGAGCAGATCGTGGAGGGATTCAGAGGACCAAGGTGAGATTTTTTTCAAGAGCACCGATGTTGCTGGAATAGATGGCAGCTGAAGTTGAGATGACAGAAGCGATCTGTCAATGGTGAGAGAACTTGCTCCAAGGAGGTGAGAGTGGATGGAGAGTTTACTCCAAACACTTCCACACTGCTTACAGCTCAAAAGTTTCTTTCAAGTCATGAAGGCTCAAGCTCCTGACATTGGAAAGTGACCAACTGTGAAATGGAAGCTTTCATACCACTTTTGCAGATGTCACCTATTCACAGCAATGGGGAGACATAAAGAACCCGACCTATTTACCTGACATGATCTCCGAACGACATGAACCCTATTAAAAATATGGTAAAATAGAAAAAGGCTGGCAAAATAGTAGTAAACAAGCACTTAACAAGCAGCTATGTATCTTAAATGCCTCCCCGCCACTTGGTGTCGGGTCTGTTCTGAAATCGCAGACCCGACACTCTGGAAACTTACATGGGGGCGGGTTCGGAGCGGGTTCCCAACCCGCTGTCAATCATTGCGATTTTGACAGCGGATCTGCCTCCAAACCCGCACTCTGAGCGCCGGCAAAATTCAGCCCTTTGATTCTAACTGGCTGCTACGGACAAGTAGGCCACAGGGTGAAAAGTTTCAGCAATGCATCGACTCCGACCAAAGAAAAGGCAATCGCCTCAGGCCTGGCTGTGTGGGTCTGGGCCAGTGCTCAGACTGTGGGTAGTTTTAGGGCCGGATCCATTGCTGACAGCATGGCAGCATCTCTATCTTAGTCTTGTGAAGTGAAAGCCTGACGGGCAGGCCTAACTTTGCTCCACAAGCACAAGGGTAAGCCCCTGCTAATTGGTGTGCTCTTTTCACTTCGTGCCACGCCAACCTAGTTGAGGGAGTACAAGAGAGATAGCATAAATTTAAATAAAGCAATGTCCAAATTAGCCTTGCTTAAAAGGGAATAGAACGAAAAAAGAAGTAGGAATGAAAATGATCAAAATAAAAACAGAAAGAGTGAAAAAAGAAAAGATAGAAAAATGAAAAGACACAAGAAAAGCATTTGTTTTTTGCAATGGTGCCATATTAAGTCCATTCTCATCCTGCCTCACATACTTACATTCCATCCTCTGCTTTCAGTTTCAGGACAAGGATTCCACCGCCTTTGAAAAAACCCTGGGAACCTAGAATAGACCTCAATCCTGCTTCTTGTTTTGCATTGCAGTCCACATATTTGCAATCATGTTATGAGGGAATTCTTGGCAATATCCTGATCTAATTGTTACCTCCTCGCAATTTAGCTCCTTACATAGTCAGCAGCAGTTAGTCACTCCTCTTAGACGGGACATTTTGCAGTAGGATTCCATACATGTTTTCCAAACCTTTCCTATTTGTACGACTGGTGCGACAAGCTGAATTGAAAGACATTTTAAACCTCCTAGGAAAGACAGAAAGAACATTAGTGCAGGCACCAAATTCATTTCTCTAGTATCCAGCTGTGTTTTATCACCAACTCATAAACACCAAAGATAAACAAATTAATGCTAAAAGTAAAACCAAGTTCAATAAACTGTACTTGAAGAAAAAGAATCGTTAGAAAGCTGGCAGGGTAGTCTAAACGTACCACACATACTCTGCCATTGCATTTTTGTGGTTTGTTTGTGGACATTTAAGTGGCATGAAAAATTCACAAAACAGATCTGATTGCAGTAGACCACAAGCAGAAACTAGCATCTGTTATCAGCACTCTAACAGTGCGTAAAATGAACCTGGACAAGACCTCTGAAGGGGCATATTCACACTGTAAAGGATAGCATCGCCCTTAAACACAAAATCCTTACAGGTTCACAGTTTTAGCACCATGTTCTCATATTCATCGTGTGTCAGCAGTGGCTCCGTGGAAGCACTCTCGCCTCTGCGTTAGCAGGTTGTGGGTTCAAGTCTCACTCCGAGGACAGAGCACAAAATCTGCGCTGACACTTCAGTAAGAAGAAAGAAAGTCTTGCATGACATAGCGCCTTTCACGACTTCAGGAGAAAAACTTAATATTCATACAATAACATAATTCACTGTAATTCCCAGGCTTATATGTGCATATTCTACTCGGTGACCTCAGTATCTGGGAGCAGTAAAGAAAGCCTTGCATTTCTATGGTGACTTTCACAACCTCAGGACATCCCAAAGTGCTTTACAGCCAATTAAAAGTACTTTTGAAGTGCAGTCACTGTTGTAATGTAGGAAACGCAGCAGCCAATTTGCGCACAGCAAGCTCCCACACACAGCAATGTGATAATGACCAGATCATCTGTTTTTTAGTGATGTTGGTTGAGGGATAAATATTGGCCAGGGCACCTGGGATAACTCCCCTGCTCTTCTTCGAAATAGTGCCATGGGATCTTTTACGTCCACTTGAGAGAGCAGACGGGGCCTCTATTTAAATTTTAGATTAGTGATGGGAAAAGCAGGTAGATAGATTAGTGATGGGAATAGGAGGTAGATAGATTAGTGATGGGAATAGGAGGTAGATAGATTAATGGTGGGAATAAGGACATAAGAACATAAGAAATAGGAGCAGGAGTAGGCCCTACAGCCCTTCAAGCCTGCTCAACCATTCAATAAGATTATGGCTAATCTTTGACCTCAACTCCACTTTCCCGCCCGATCCCCATATCCCTTGATTCACTTAGGGCTGGATTTTGATACTGGGGCCGATTGGGGTCGTGTCATCCGCATTTCGTGTTATCCACCCGACTGCAATTGGATGTGGGAGATTGATGCAATTTTCACTTAATTGGGCAATTGAGTTCCAGCATGTGGGAACCCATGACCTGCAGCTGATAGTCAGCTATCCAAATGTGCTCCCGCCAGGTTTCACAATCGTGGTTCAGAACAGGCATGCTTCACGTATAACAAGGGTTAAAATCACAAAGGCCTTTCAAAATGGCATTATAGAGCCAATTTAGTGCTTGTTAAGGGCCTTAACAGCCTATCCCATCTCTTAAAGGCGGAACGGAGTTGGGACCAACGCACACGATTTCATCAAAATTTCATGGAGGCGGGATCGGGTCCGCCCGCCACTTTTCGCAATTTTAACCCCCCACACGCCTCCAAACCTGCCTCCACGGGTCTATGAAAATCCAGCCCTTAGTGTCTAAAAATCTATCGATCTCAGCCCTGAATATACTCAATGACTGAGCATCCACAGCCCTTTGGAGTAGAGAATTCCAAAGATTCACAACCCTCTGAGTGAAGAAATTTCTCCTCATCTCAGTCCTAAATGGCCGACCCCTTATCCTGAGACTATGGCCCCTAGTTCTAGACTCTCCAGCCACGGGAAACAACCTCTCAGCATCTACCCTGTTAAGCCCTTTCAGAATCTTATGTTTCAATGAGAATTTTTGGCCTTTATTGCAAGGGGGATGGAGTATAAATATAGGGAAGTCTTGCTACAACTGTACAGGGTGTTGGTGAGACCACACCTGGAGTACAGTTTTGGTCCCCTTATTTAAGGAGGGATATACTTGCATTGGAGGCAGTTCAGAGAAGGTTCACTATGTTGATTCCTGAGTTGAAGGGGTTGTCTTATGAGGAAAGGTTGAGCAGGTTGGGTCTATACTCATTGGAGTTTAGAAGAATGAGAGGGGATCTTATTGAAACATATAAGATTCTGAGGGGGCTTGACAGGATAGATGCTGAGAGGATGTTTCGTTCGTGTGGGAATCTAGAACTAGGGGGTATAGTTTCAGAATAAGGGGTCGCCCATTTAAAACGGAGATGAGGAGGAATTTCTTCTCTCAAAGGGTCGTGAATCTTTGGAATTCTCTACCCCAGAGAGCTGTGGAGGCGGAGTCATTGAATATATTCAAGGCGGTGATAGACAGATTTTTGAAAAACAGGGGAGTCAAGGGTTATGGGGAGCGGGCGGGAAAGTGGAGTTGAGGCCAAGATCAGATCAGCCATGATCTTATTGAATGGCGGAGCAGGCTCGAGGGGCCAGATGGCCTACTCCTGCTCTTATTTCTTATGTTCTTATATAAATGTATTGGAGGCAAGTGATGGGAATGGGAGGCAGATTGATTAGGGATGGGAATGAGATAAAGAGATACCAGGTAGAGATTAGGAAATATTGAAAGGCAATATGAAATCTGGCCCAATTTGGATTGCCCATTCTTTCCTAGTTCTCCATATGATATACAACCCCTGCAAGCATGGTGGAAAACTGCAGAATAAGCTCTGTATTTTTGACCAGTGTTCCCGCTAAGCTGCGGGCAGCCGTGCAGCGGTCTGGAAGTCCCGCGCCGGCCACTCACCGGCTTTTCAATGGAAATAACGCTTGCGCAAAAAATTGAATGGGGCACGCAGCTAGTTAAAGGGTCCACGCACTAAAAAGAAATTACAGGGAACATTGATTCTGACTGCTATTTTCTCAGTAATTAGCTACTGATTCTAATTTAATTCGTTTGCAGTGACTGAAGTGTAAATTCTGTGATCTTGTGCGGTGCTCTCAGGGAGCACAGGTAGGAGAACGGGGCTATGGTGTTATGGTTCTATCTCCGACCTGCGCTCCCTTTGAGTGCAGCTGCCCAGCTGGGAATTTATCTTTGTGTCACATCAGTAATCCTTCTATAGAATACCATCCTGCACCAACTATATGGGGTGTCCTGAAACTGAATAAAACTGTACATAATGGCCCAATATATAACAAAATGGGTGACTGCAAGGACATGACTTCTAAGCATAAATCTCGTCTTTGATTCAGGAAACGCTTTTAAGCAAATCAAGCTCTAGTTTTGCCATTACAATTTTTTGTTATTCGTTCATGGGATGTGGGTGTCGCTGGCAAGGCCAGCATTTATTGCCCATCCCTAGTTGCCCTTGAGAAGGTGGTGGCGAGCTGCCTTCTTGAACCGCTGCAGTCCACCATTCTACTTTGTAGCAGTTTGGTACAACTGAGCAACTGAGCTTGCTCGGCCATTTCAGAGGGCAGTTAAGAGTCAACCACATTGCTGTGGGTCTGGAGTCACATATAGGCCAGACCAGGTAAGGAGGGTAGATTTCCTTCCGTAAAGGGGCATTAGTGAACCAGATGGGTTTATTGCGACAATCCGATAGTTTCATGGTCACCATTACCGATACTAGCTTTTTATTCCAGATTTATTTAATTAACTGAATTTAAATTCCCCAGCTGCTGTGGTGGAGATTTAGAACTCACGTCTCCAGATCGTTAGTCCAGGCCTCTGGATTACTAGTTCAGTAACATTGCCACTATGCTACCGTACCCCTAAATCACGTGTGATTCCTTGATGAGACAATTTGATTTTGCTCGCATCATGGTTTAATTAAATTGTTAAAAATTATTTCTCGGGCTTTTACTGCACCCACCTGGTCAGACAACAAAAATGTTGGTAAAACCCTTTTCTTTCGCAAAACAAATATTTTCCTTTACACTATAGCATGCACTGATGCAAAACCCGCCATTTAATGCACAGAACACGTGCCCAATATCCCACTCTGAGCACCGATTAGCTTTTATCATTTCATCTGCACGCTTCGAAGCAAATTTGAAAGTATATTGTTCGGCACTCATATGAAGATAATATTAGCTACTTTGAAGAGATCATTATCAGCCTTTCTGAGAGCGGGCCATGGTCTCGCACTGCTGGCTGTTGGCTGAGATTCTGTGTTTAAAGTTCTTCATTTCCTCTCAGCAGCGTGCATAATGGGCAGTGAGACAAAGAAAAGCTCTTGTTTGATTATTAATGAAAAGCTGTTGTTATGGATTGCTTAATTAAAAGCGGCCCTCCTGTGCCCACATATCTGGGCACAGTTCCCTCATGTACTTCAGGCAGCAGTAGCAGGCAATGTGACATCATCATCGGGTGACAAATTACTCTTAATGAGCTCCTCAGAGCAATTAATTGCTGCTCTTAGCGAGTGGAAAAGATTCAGTTACCAATTTATTCCTCCTATGTAAACAAATAAGCCTTCCGATATTTCATTAATACCCCCCAATAAATGAATTCCAAATTCAGGATTAATTCCCAGAACCCATAGGTGCCAACACTGGTTCTATGGGGAAGTGTGCAGCCATTTTTCCGTTTGACACACATAGGGCCAATTTTCCTGGACTCTCTCTCTCTCTCTCTGCCCAGATGCTAGACCAGAGCAACGCAGCTGAAATGCGCTGCACCTGCGCAGCCCCAGGATTGCCCCTGCTTTTCGCCATTCAAATGGCCGAGAGGAGACCCAGTTTAGACCCTCACACTGGGGCCTGGAAATTCAGAGGCTTGCAGCTGCTCGTTTGGCCTGGGTGATTGGGACCTTCGGCAGCAACGAGGTCCCGATTGAGCTGCGCACTTCTGGGGGAGAGCCAAAAATAAAACCTGTGGTCTACCCGTGGATCTTCAAGCCTGCCCCTGGGGGCCCTCCGGTCAGTGGGACCCGACCAGTCAGAGCACCAACTTTCTGTGGGCGCCCCTGCACTTGGACATCAGGCTAAACCCCCCCCCCCATCCATGACAGAGGTTGGAGGCCGGGCAGACCTCTCTGTCCAGCCAACAATCTTCTGCGGGCACAGGCAAGCCTCCACCGTCACAGGCAAGCCCTGGAAATCCCAGGGCAGTGTTAAAGGGGCTAACGGGGTTCCAATCCTGTTTTTCTGGTCCTTGGACCCACAGAACACTCAGTTCCCGGGTGCAAGGGCTAAGAAAATCGGCCCTCAGGGGTGCGTGATCTTCTCTCCATACTGATGGTCTGGTTATGTACAGTAGCATAGTGGTTATGTTACTGGACTAGTAATCTCAGAGATGTGAGTTCAAATCCCACCATGGCAGCTGGGGAATTTAAATAAATCTGGAATTTAAAAAAAAAGCTAGTATCAGTAATGGTGACTGACATGAATCTGTCAGTCATGAAAGAAAGACTTATGAAATAATACTGAGTGGCCTGCGGGTGGCGCTGTCCAGGGAGAGTATAAATACTCGGGCACAGGCCCAGCTTGCGCAGGCCATTCTTTAACAGGAACTAGTGAAGGACACAACTAGATCTCCATGTTGATAAACAGTTGATTAAAGCTTTGTTTAACGCTTAGACCAAGTGCCTAGTAGTTTTCTTACGTCAGTGACCATGAAACTACCGCATTGTCGTTAAAAACCCATCTGGTTCACTAATGTCCTTTCGGGAAGGAAATTTGCCGTCCTTACCCGGTCTGGCCTACATGTGACTCCAGACCCACAGCAAGGTGGTTGACTCTTAACTGCCCTCTGAAATGGCCGAGCAAGCCCACTAAGTTGTACCAAACTGCTCCGACAAAGTCAGCGCCGTGGGAGTACCTTCACCACAAGGACTGCAGCGGTTCAAGAAGGTGGCTCACCACCACCTTCTCGAGGGCAATTAGGGATGGGCAATAAAGGCCGGCCTTGTCGGCGATGCCCACATCCCGTGAATGAAAATAAATGTTAGGACTGAGTGCACCATTAGTAGCCTGTGGCACAAATATATGGCTGAATGAAATAGTGGAGGAGAGTGCAGAGGATGCTGTTAATAATTCACATCTACTCCTTTAGCATTATACTTTACGAAGGCAGTTGTAAGCGTATATTATTTACTTAAGGTGTTTAGTTGTTCTTTTCAAAATTGTTTTGCTGATTAAACCCAATTAAATGTGAATTGTTCCGATTACAATTTTTTTTTAAATTCTTGATGTACTCCATAATTTAATCCTGACATCCAGATAGCCAACAGCACTGTGTGCCTATGAAGATTAAGGCTATCTATTTCAGTAAAGTTATGGAGCCAGCCCTACACATTTACTCTCTGAGTCTTTGTATCATATCGTGGAGCCCTGCATACCTATAAATTAAAAAAAAGAAAGAATGCATTTCTATAGCGTCTTTCACAACCTCAGGACGCCCCAGACTGTTTCACAGCCAATGAAGTACTTTTTAAGTGGAGTCACTGTTGTAATGTAGGGAAACACGACAGCTAATTTGCACACAGTAAGGTCCTGCAAACAGCAATGGGATAAATGACCAGATCATCTGTTTTGGTGGTGTTAGTTGAATGATAATTGGCTAGAATATCAGGGGAACTCCCCCGCTCTTCTTCGAATAGTGCCATGCGATCTTTTACGTCACCTTGAGAGGACAGGTGGGGCCTCGGTTTAATGTCTCATCCAAAAGGCAGCACCTCTGGCAGTACAGCACTTCCTCGGTACTGTGCCAAAGCCTCAGCCTAGATTATGGAGAGGGTGTTGAGGAGATTTACCAGAATTATACCAGATTTGAAGGACTTCAATTGTGTGGAGAGATTAGAGAAGCTGGGATTGTTCTTCTTAGAGCGGAGAAGGTTAAGGGAAATTTAATAGAGGTGTTCAAAATGATGAGGGGTTTTGATAGCGTGAATAAGGAGAAACTGTTTCCAGTGGCGGAAGGGTCGGTAACCAAAGAATACAAATTTAAGATAATTGGTAAAAGAGCCAGAGGGGAGCTGAGGAAATTATTTTACACAGCGAGTTGCTGTAATCTGGAATGTACTGCGTAAAAGCAGATTCAATAGTAACTTTCAACAGGGAATTGGATATATACTTGAAAAGCAAAATTTGCAGGGCTATGGGGAAAGAGCAGGGGCGTGGGACTAATTGGATAGCTCTTTCAAAGAGCCTACAAAGGTACGATGGGCTGAATGGCCTCTTTTTGTGCCGTATGATTGTATGAAGAGGATAGTGCGGGAAGGTGGAGTTGAGGTAGAAGATCACCCACGATCTTATTGAATGGCGGAGCAGGCTCGAGGGGCCGAATGGCCTCCTCTTGCTCCTGTTACTTATGTTCTTATGTTCTCTGGAGTAGGGCTTGAACCCATGACCATCTGGCTCAGAGGAATGAGTGCTGCTATTGATCCGAGGCTGACACTACATAGGCAATTGTCTACATTAAAACTGTCACTCCAGTTCTAGGTAATTCATTCTATATGATGAAATTCGGGACATTTCCAAGAGACATGTTATATAAATGCAGGTCTTTCTTTCTTGCTGAACAAGAATTTTATTTAAGAAATAAAATGGTTCCTTTGAAAATGGTAACAGTCAAACAAAAGTTAGGTCACAAGATCATCTGTTCTGGCCTTCCATTACATTTACAAAATAAATGCAATATATATAAGAACATAAGAAATAGGAGCCGGAATAGGCCATACGGCCCCTCGAGCCTGCTCCGTCATTCAATAAGATCATGGCTGATCTTCTAACTCTACTCCACTTTCCCACCCGATCACCATATTTCAGCCATTCCACTGTTATTACCTTTGAGTTTACCTTGTGCATCCTTTAGTGGCCCTGTCCCTATCCCAAATTGGCTTTTATTATTTATGTGCCCGTGAATACTTTACTATTTCTTTTCATATTCCTTCATAATTTAATTTTGCAGTTCCTCTTTGCCTTCCCAATATTTTTTTATGTCTTTCCTAGCCTCTTTGCATTCCCTTTTGTCATCCTTTCCTTTATTGTCTGTGTACTCAGTGCCTGCCTTTTTCTTTGGTTTCAGTTTTGCCCTTATCTCTTTATTCATCCATGGTGTTTCATTATTGACTAGTTTGTTCTTGTTTTTTGGTGGAATATATCTCTCCTGAGCTCGAGTGATCACCTTTTTAAACATTTCCCACAGCTTTTCTATCCATTTGTCAATTTTTTTCCCCGTTTATCTTCCCTAGTTCCATGCTCAACCCCTCAAAATCATCTTTTTGATCATCTATTACTTTTGTCTTTGTCTTTCTCAATCATTACCTTAAACCTTATTATGTTGTGATCGATATTGCCTAGATTTTCACCTAAGCTTACTTCTCTTATCGGCTCTGGTTCATTACCCATTATAGATCCATCAGTGATTTATCTCTTGTTGGGCTTCTTATGTACTGGGTAAGAAAGGAATCCTGAACACACTGTCAATACGCCATTCCCCTTTCTCTACCTCTTCTTGCCAGTTTATTTGTGGGTAGTTAAAATCTCCCATGATTATTATGCTGTGTCTTTTACTCATTTCATAGATTTGCTGGAAATATTTTCATTCCACTATTAGGCAGTCTGTAGAATAATCCTATTAGCATGAATTTAACCAGGCTGGAATCCCTGCTCCGCAGAGGTATCTTAGGTATCCACACAGATATCCTATATGGAAATACGTTCAGCAGATGAGCAGGAATCGCTTCCAATTATTCAAAAGTTTCAGATAAATTTAGAAAATGACCAAACTGCTTCAGTTACAGAGACAGGCCGATAAAAATAAGACTAAACAAGGCCCAGGAGATTTACAGAGAGAAGCAAATCAGAGGCATGGAGAAGAGGGTGGATATGTCACTGGAAGAGGGAAGATAATAAAATGAGTTCAGGAGTGGGCATGGATGAGACATGGAGGCAGAGGTGCAGCAGAGGTTAGAACCAAAAGCAAGCTTCCCTCCAGATTAACAGTGAAATCTTACAGGACTTCAAGCCACTAGTGGGGCCTAGCACATCCTGGGCAGCTCATCTGAAAACTGGGGGTGCAGAAGGTATTCAGCATACGGGCTGGGCTCAGTGTGAAAGTGTTTGTGTTGGGACAGTCCTGTTACATCAGGAATCTTGACTTAGAAGGTAGACACGAACAGAGAGAGAGGGGGAGAGAGGGGAGAGAGAGAAAGAAAACAGAGGCAGAGAGAGAAACAGAGAGAGAAGGGGAGAGTGAGACAGAGAAAGAGTGTGTGACAGAGAGTAAGGGAGAGAGAGAGAGAAGGGGAGAGTGAGACAGAAAGAGAGAGAAAGAGCACCAGAGAGAGACACACACAGAGAAAGAGGGAGAAAGTGAGCGAGAAAGACAGGAACAGAGATAGAGGAAACAGAGAGAGAAGGAAATAAGAGAGCCAGACAAAGATAGATAGAGAGAGAGAATTAGAGTGAGGAGAGAGTGGGAGAGAAAGAATGAGGCAGAGATAGAGAGAGGAGGGAAAGAAAGACAGTGACAGAGATGGCAAGAGAGAGAGAATGCGGCAGCAAAGAGAGAGGGGCCATACAGGCAGAGAGAGGGGGAAATATATTGAAGCAAAAAGAGGGACTGAGAGGCAGAGAAGAGAAAGGCAGAAAGAGTGAGAGAGACAACGAGACAGAGTGAAATAACAGAGAGGTAGAGAGAGAGCGAGCAAAAGAAGAGAGAGACAGAGCAAGGGTGAATGGGAGAGAGAGAACGAGACGGGCAGAGAAAGAGCCAGAGAGAGAAAGAAACAGAGGCAGAGAGAGATGAAGCAGAGAGAGAGAAAATGAGACAGAGAGCAAAAGAGAGAGAGAAAAAACGAGAAAGAGTGAGACAGCAGAGGCAGAGAGAGAGACAGATAGAAAGATCTTTTTTTAAATCCTACTTCTCGATTCAGTTTAATATTTCTTGAACTTTTTATTATTCTATAATAAGAGAGAGAAAGAAAACAGAGGAAGAGAAAGAGAGAAGGGGAAAGTGAGACAGAGAGAGAGAAAGAGCAAGGAAGCGAGAGATGGAGAGAGAGAGAAAGAGAGCTTACGTCACCTCACCCTATCATCATAACCTTATATTCCTTTTTCCCTCTTGTACTTATCTAGCTTCCCCTGAAGGGCATCTATGCTATTCGCCTCAACTACTCCATGTGGTAGCGAGATCCACATTCTAACCACGCTCTGAGTAAAGAAGTTTCTCTTGAATTCCTTGTTGGGTTTATTAGTGACTATATGACCCCTATTTTTGGACTCCCCAAAAGTGGAAACATCTTCTCTACATCTACCCTATCAAACCCTTTCCTAATTTTATAGATCTCTATCAGATCATCCTTCAGCCTTCTTTTTTCGAGAGAAAAGAGCCCCAGCATGTTCAGTCTTTCCAGATAATTATAGGGGTAGAAATTCGCCTTGGGCGGTGCCACAACACAGGTGTATTGGATCGGCTGCCCGTTATACGCAGCCCTTGATACTCAGTTCCATTGACTGCAACGGGCGGCCAATCCGATACCGCCCGTTTTGCGCCACTGCCCGAGATGAATTTCTACCCCATAACCTCGCAGTTCTGGTATCATTCTTGTGAATATTTTTTGCACCTTCTCCAGTGCCTCTATATCATTTTAGGAATATGGAAACCAGAACTGTTCACTGTACTCCAAGCGTGGTCCAACCAAGGTTGTATATAGGTTTACCATAACCTCTCTGCTTTTCAATTCTCTTACTCTAGAAATGAACCCCAGTGCTTTGTTTGCATTTTCATGACCTTGTTAACCTGCTTTTAATGATTTGTGCATCTGTACCCCTAGAATCCTTTGCTCCTCTACCCCATTTAGACACTTATTTTCCAAGGAGTATATGGCCTCCTTATTCCTCCTACCAAAATGCACCACCTTACAACTGTCTATATTGAAACTCATTTGCGATTTACACGCCCATCCTGATAGGTATAGATGTTTTAAAATTTGTGGTAAAGTGACAAAGGTGCTTGTGGAAATCTTTCTTGCATAAGGGAGTTGAGTGATGCTTCACTGAATAAACAATGCAGCAAGCTGAGCTGGAAACATTACACTAGTCACTGGGACATCATCTGTCAACAGCCAAACAGCAAATGTATTCTGCCCAGGAGAAGGATGACTCTAAGCTTCCAGAATTGTCAAACGTTGCCTCCCCCTGCCAGTAGATGGTGTTCAATGTCTTCTACCTTGTCATTACTTGAGCTATGTTGGATCACTGTTACCTGTCAGTGCAACTTTCACTTGTTGAAAGACTTGGCCATAATACTACTGGTGCTTGTCTATCCCCCTCCATCACATTTATATACTCTATTTGAACGTGTAGCTCTTTGGTCTCCATTAATTCCCTTGTGCTCCACATCACCGCTGCCTCTCTCGACCCCTCCACTGCCTCTGCGCTTGTCTGACACTCAGTATTGGATGAGCAGAAATTTCCTCCAATTAAATATTGGGAAGACTGACGCCATTGTCTTCGGTTCCCACTACAAACTCCGTTCCCTAGCCACTGACTCCATCCCTTTCCCATGTCACTGTCTGAGCTTGAACCAGACTGTTTGCAACCTTGGTGTCCTATTAGACCCTGAGCTGAGCTTCCGACCCCATATCCGCTCCATCACCAAGACTGCCCGCCAATTCCACCTCCGTAACATCGCCCATCTCCGCCCCTACCTCAGCTCATCTGCTGCTGAAACCCTCATCTATGCCTTTGTTACCTCGAGACACGACTATTCTAATGCTCTCCTGGCCGGCCTCTACCTCTCTCTCCTCCTTTGCACCCTTCGTAAACTTGAGCTCATCCAAAACTCTGCTGTCCATATCCTAAAATGCATCAAGTACCATTCGCCCATTACCCCTGTGCTCCCTAACCTGCATTGGCTCCCGGTCCAGCAATTTCAAATCCCTCCATGGTCTCATCCCTCCCTATCTCTGTAACCTCCTCCAGCCCTACAACCCTCCGAGATCTCTGCATTCCTCCAATTCTGGCCTCTTGCGCAGACCTGATTTTCATTGCTCCACCATTGGCTCTGCCTTCAGCTGCCTAGGCCCTAAGCTCTGGAAATTCGTCCCTAAACCTCTCCGCCTCGCCACTTTTCTCCTCCTTTAAGGCACTCTTTAAAACCTACCTCTTTGACCAAGCCTTTGGTCACCTGTTCTAATATCTCCTTATGTGGCTTGGTGCCAAATTCTGTTTGATAACGCTCCTGTGAAGCGCCTTGGGAAGCTTTACTACATTAAAGGCACTATATAAATTCAAGTTGTTGGTATTGTAATGCTATCTGCCTTGAATATCCCCAGTGTGAATTAGCATGATGACTATGACAAGTGCAGAATTAGAATGCTCGTCGCACTCCTTTAACTGATCCACAGCTCACATCAGCTGTCTCCACCAACTAGGAAAAAACTGCGTGGATATCTGTTCATTGCACATTACAAATTTCTTGGGTCTCTGCCCACACATGGGATAACTGAGTCATTGTAACTCTTGACCGGGGTTGGGGGTGTTGGGGGATAGGAAACCCATGACCATCTGCCGAAGGTCAAGTGTGGATAACCTCTTGCAGTTGGTCAACGTGCAGTACAAACTTTCAATCCCATTCCCACAAATACGTGCATGCACCTATATATTGCCTTTCCTCCCCTCCTACCCTGAAGATGGTAACTCTTGCTGATGTATGTCTACACGTCCCAGATGCCCTCTAGTACTTTTCCCAAGTGGCCATCCTTCATATTAAACCTGGTCAGTGAGTGTCAGCGGACTATTGATCCACGAAGGGCATCACAGCCAAGCCTGATCCAGTCCTCGCTCCAACATCCGTGCACGCGTACTTTCAGGCAAGAATCAGCTGACAGCGATCAGGAGTGGGGTCACTGGGTGGAAGCGGTAATCGTGGCTGATTTTCCCCATCCGTACTCTAAGGAAATCAAAGCTTTAATTTCCACTCCAGATCCAGCGATCATTACTGGAAGTTTGCATATGTGGCAGTCGGGTGACGACAATCATAGCTCTCAACTTCAGTACCAGCTAACAAAGTTTAAAAAGAAAGAAAGACTTGCATTTATATTGCGCCTTTCACGACCACCAGATGTCCCAAAGCGCTTTACAGGCAATGATGTGTAGTCACTGTAGGAAACACAGCAGCTAATTTGTGCATAGCAAACTCCCACAAACAGCAATGTGATGATGACCGGATAATCTATTTTTAGTGATGTTGGTTGAGGGATACTTATTGGCCAGGACACCAGGGAGAACTCCCCTGCTCTTCTTCGAAATAGTGCCATAGGATCTTTTACGTCCACCTGAGAGAGCAGACAGGGCCTCGATTTAACGTCTCATCTGAAAGACGGTACCTCCGACAGGGCAGCACTCCCTCAGTACCGCACTGTAGTGTCAGCCTAGATTTTTGTGCTCAAGTCTCTGGAGTGGGACTATGAACCCACAACCTTCTGACTCAGAGGCGAGAGTTCTACCAACTGAGCCATGGCTGATATAGATTAGAGACTGAACAAGGGAGCTTCAGTTTTAATATAGTTTAGTACCCTATTAGTGGGAAACACTAGGCCCTTGGGGATGGTGTTTTTGTAAACTTTTAACCCATTGCAATATTTGAAAAATAAAAATATACAAAGATCCGCCCCCCACCCCAACCCCCGATAGCTCAGTGGGTTTAAACATAGCTGTGCCATTAAGGCCAATAGGATACCAGGTTTGACCCCCGTTCTACGCTAATTTACCTAGCCTCAGTCGGGTGGTAGTAGGGATGCTTCGATTGGTGTCAGCATTAATGGGTTAGGGAGGGGGAAGAGCTACCTCGGATCCCTCTTCTGGTCAGTATCCAGTGGCTCCTGCTGGAAGTACACGTACGCGGATGTCGGTTGGGATCCGGTTTAGATTTGGCGGTGATGAGGCTCTGGTAAAATGCTCCGGCCAGTTGACCGAAGTACCAGAGGATGACCAGCTGATGTGAGGTAGCTACCCAGTGAACCTGGCTGGAAATATGCTTGCGTGGATATTGGGTGGGGACAAGATCTAACTCAGCTGTGATGCCTTTTTGCACCTGTCAGTGCTCACTGTGCAGGTTCATATGTGGGATGGCTACTGCTTCCCAAGGAATTGTACCACACCATGAATGGCTGCTTTTGGCAAAGAGAGATTAGGGCACAGACCTGAGGGGAAAAAAAAAAATCAAAGAAAAATTCTACGGTATCAGAATTTTTTTAAAGGCTTGGGTATGAAATATATTTGTTATTCTTTCCATCTCAGTGGATTCAAACAATTCAAAATAGTTCCTGTCCATACTTTGTACAAAGACCGCAATGATGTGGGACATTTCAGCATTCTATTTTTATATGACTGATCCCTGGGGAACCTGCCGGGTAAGAGGCGAGTGAGTGAGCAGGGAGGACCAGCAGAACCATAGGCAACTCTTCGGCAGAAACTGGCCGACAGTAGTGCTTAAATCAGGTGACTGCCAATTTAAAAAGTTTCCATTTTCCTTTCAGAACCGGCATGTATGATACTTTTCACAGGAGCGTCATCATTGAAAATCTGACACCGAGCCACATAAGGAGATATTAGGAGAGGCGACCAAAAGCTTGGTCAAAGTGGTCGGTTTTAAGGAGCATCTTAAAGGAGGAGAGGGAGGTAGAGAGGCAGAAAGGTTTAGGGAGGGAATTCCAGAGCTTAGGACCCAGGCAGCTGAAGGCACGGCCACCATGAAGTGACGGTGGAGCGAGTGAAAATCGGGTCTGCGCAAGGGGCCAGAATTGGAGGAGGGCAGAGATCTCGGCGGGATCTACCAATGAATCTCCAGCCTCTGTTGGCTTCAGAATAACTGCTGACTGGGAGAAAGTCAACCACAGATATCCCGTTAAAAATCATTTTGAAGATACACCAAAACAAAGGACGTTTAAATAGGTGGCCAGCCATTCATAGGATTCAAAACTGTATTTGCTCACACAACTACTGCTGGATTTATAGTAGGGTTCAAAGACATCTCTCAGCCTGTTGATCCTCAAGCTGACTATATTGAATAGAATGACATCTAAGTGGATAGGTGTTAGGAAATGCTTCTCGGAAAAAATGTCTTTGAAGTGACTTTTTTGCATACCAGACCCTAATGTGCTAATCTCTGGAATGTAAGAGAATAGAAACAATTTGTATTTTCAGGACACAGCTAGCAGTACCTAACATGTAAAATGACTGCCAGACTCCTGTGCAAAGATGTAAAATACTTCCTTCTGACTGGAAAATAACCCAAACTCTGTTTCCTAAGGAAACTCTACCCCAGCAAGGAGTCAAACCATCCAGAAAAGAAGAGTGATGGACAAAAAAATAGTGGGTAAAAGATGGAGGAAAACAAAAGGTTTGAATGGCCGTAAAATCCATGCCAAAATAAACAAACTTTCAACTTTCCAGCAACTTCTGTGAGTGCCCTCTATGGTTTGTGAAGATAATGGCACTTTTATACTGCCTCAATACTGCCTTATGTTGACTCAACATTGAATCCGGTCCCATGAAGTCTCATGGCTTCAGGTCAAGCATGGGCAAGGAAACCTCCTGCTGATTACCACCTACCGCCCTCCCTCAGCTGATGAATCAGTACTCCTCCATGTTGAACACCACTTGGAAGATGCGGAGATGCAGGTGTTAGACTGGGGTGGACAAAAGTGAGAAGTCGCACAACACCAGGTTATAGTCCAACAGTTTTATTTGAAATCACAAGCTTTCGGAGCGCTGCTCCTTCGTCAGGTGAAGTAAAGGAATACAAATCGACAAAGCATATATAGACAGAGAACAATGCATGTGTAGCGTACAATGGCAGACGACTACATTTAATCCTCCTGACTGCCTTTTGTCACACCTCGGCAGATAAACAATCAGGTCAGCCAGGAAGGCACCACATCAAAGACATAGCAAGATACAACTGAGACAATGAGGTGGGGTTACAGGGGGTCTAATGTGTCAAAAGCTGCAGTCTGTATGGAAAACGATAAACTTTAAAATTTTTACTTTTTTTTACTGGAAATCACATCTGTGAACAAGCCAACGACGACTCGAGTCTGGATGACTCTACGTCATGTATCGTGACATGAACCCAAGATCCCGGTTGAGGCCGTCTTCATGAGTGCGGAACTTGGCTATCAGTTTCTGCTCTATGATTTTGCGTTGTCGTGTGTCTCTAAGGCCGCCTTGGAGAACGCTTACCCGCAGATCCGAGGCTGAATGTCCTTGACTGCTGAAGTGTTCCCCGACTGGGAGGTAACAATCCTGCCTGGCGATTGTTGCGCGGTGTCCGTTCATACGTTGTCTCAGTGTCTGCATGGTCTCGCCGATGTACCATGCCACGGTGTATTCTTTCCTGCAACGTATGAGGTAGACAACGTTGGCCGAGTCACATGAGTATGTACCTGAGTAGGTACATACTCATGTGACTCGGCCAACGTTGTCTACCTCATACGTTGCAGGAAAGAATACACCGCGGCATGGTACATCGGCGAGACCATGCAGACACTGAGACAACGTATGAACGGACACCGCGCAACAATCGCCAGGCAGGATTGTTACCTCCCAGTCAGGGAACACTTCAGCAGTCAAGGACATTCAGCCTCGGATCTGCGGGTAAGCGTTCTCCAAGGCGGCCTTAGAGACACACAACAACGCAAAATCATAGAGCAGAAACTGATAGCCAAGTTCCGCACTCATGAGGACGGCCTCAACCGGGATCTTGGGTTCATGTCACGATACATGACGTAGAGTCATCCAGACTCGAGTTGTCGTTGGCTTGTTCACAGATGTGATTTCCAGTAAAAAAAAGTAAAAATTTTAAAGTTTATCGTTTTCCATACAGACTGCAGCTTTTGACACATTAGACCCCCTGTAACCCCACCTCATTGTCTCAGTTGTATCTTGCTATGTCTTTGATGTGGTGCCTTCCTGGCTGACCTGATTGTTTATCTGCCGAGGTGTGACAAAAGGCAGTCAGGAGGATTAAATGTAGTCGTCTGCCATTGTACGCTACACATGCATTGTTCTCTGTCTATATATGCTTTGTCGATTTGTATTCCTTTACTTCACCTGACGAAGGAGCAGCGCTCCGAAAGCTTGTGACTTCAAATAAAACTGTTGGACTATAACCTGGTGTTGTGCGACTTCTCACTTTTGACCACTTGGAAGAAGCACTGAGGGTAGCAAGGGCACAGAATGTACTCTGGGAGGGGGGGACTTCAATGTCCATCACCAAGAGTGGCTCGGTAGCACCACTACTGACCGAGCTGGCCGAGTCCTGAAGGACATAGCTGCCAGACTGGGCCTACGGCAAGTGGTGAGAGAACCAACATCAGGGAAAAAGCTACTTGACCTCGTCCTCACCAATCTAACTGTCGCAGATGCATCTGTCTGTGACAGTATTGGTCAGAGTGACCACTGCACAGTCCTTGTGGAGATGAAGTCCCGTCTTCACACTGAGGACACCCTCCATCATGTTGTGCGGCACTACCACCGTGCTAAATGGGATAGATTTAGAACAGATCTAGCAGCTCAAAACTGGGCATCCATGAGGCGCTGTGGGCCAGCAGCAGCAGCAGAATTGTATTCCACCACAATCTGTAACCTCATGGCCCGGCATATCCCTCGCTCTACCATTACCATCAAACCAGGAGACCAACCCTGGTTCAATGAGGAATGCAGGAAAGCATGTCAGGAGCAGCACCAGGCATACCTAAAAATGAGGTGCCAACCTGGGGAAGCTGCAACACAGGACTACATGGAAGCTAAACAGCGAAGCAGCATGCTATAGACAGGGCTAAGCGATCCCACAACCAACAGATCAGATCAAAGCTCTGCAGTCCTGGCACATCCAGTCGTGAATGGTGGTGGACAATTAAACAACTAACAGGAGGAGGAGGCTCCATGTATATCCCCATCCTCAATGATGGCGGGGCCCAGCACACAAGTGCAAAAGACATGGCTGAAGCGTTTGCAACCATCTTCAGCCAGAAGTGCCGAGTGGATGATCCATATCGGCCTCCTCCTGAGGTCCCCACCATCACAGAAGCCAGTCTTCAGCCAATTCAATTGACTCCACATGATATCAAGAAATGGCTGAGCGCACTGGATACAGCAAAGGCTATGGGCCCCGACAACATCCCGGCTATCGTGCTGAGGACTTGTGCTTCAGAACTAGCCGCACCTCTAGCCAAGCTGTTCCAGTATAGCTACAACACTGGCATCTATCCGACAATGTGGAAAACTGCCCAGGTATGTCCTGTCCACAAAAAGCAGGACAAATCTAACCTGGCCAATTACTGCCCCATCAGTCTACTCTCGATCATCAGCAAAGTGATGGAAGGTGTCATCGACAGTGCTATCAAGCGGCACTTACTCACCAATAACCTGCTCACGATGCTCAGTTCGGGTACCGCCAGGACCACTCGGCTCCAGACCTCATTACAGCCTTGGTCCAAACATGGACAAAAGAGCTGAATTCCAGAGGTGAGGTGAGAGTGACTGCCTTTGACATCAAGGCAGCATTTGACCAAGTGTGGTATCCAGGAGCCCTAGTAAAATCGAAGTCAATGGGAATCAGGAGGAAAACTCTCTACTGGCTGGAGTCATACCTAGCACAAAGGAAGATGGTTGTGATTGTTGGAGGTCAATCATCTCAGCCCCAGGAGTTCCTCAGGGCAGTATCCTAGGCCCAACCATCTTCAGCTGCTTCATCAATGACCTTCCCTCCATCTTAAGGTCAGAAGTGGGGATGTTTGCTGATGACTGCACAGTGTTCAGTGCCATTCGCAACTCCTCAGATAATGAAGCAATCCATGCGCGCATGCAATAAGATCTGGACAACATTCAGACTTTGGCTAATAAGTGGCAAGTAACATTTGCGCCACACAAGTGCCAGGCAATGACTAACTCCAACAAGCGAGAGTTTAACCACCGCCCCTTGACATTCAACGGCATAACCATCACCGGATCCCCCACCATCAACATCCTGGGGGTCACCATTGACCAGAAACTTAACTAGACCAGCCACATAAATAACGTGGCTACAAGAGCAAGTCAGAGGCTAGGTATTCTGCAGCGAGTGTCTCACCTCCTGACTCCCCAAAGCCTTTCCACCATCTACAAGGCACAAGTCTGGAGTGTGATGTAATACTTGCCACTTGCCTGATGAGTGCAGCTCCAACAACACTCAAGAAGCTCGACACCATCCAGATTGGCACTCCATCCACCACCTTAAACTTTTACTCCCTCCACCACTGGCGTACCGTGGCTGCAGTGTGTACCATCTACAAGATGCACTGCAGCAACTCACCAAGGCTTCTCAAAAGCACCTCACAAACCCATGACCTCTACCACCTAGAAGGACAAGGGCAGCAGGCGCATGGGAACACCATCACCTCCAAGGTTCTCTCCAAATCACACACCATCCTGACTTGGAAATATATCACCGTTCCTTCATCGTAGCTGGGTCAAAATCCTGGAACTCCCTCCCTAACAGCGCTGTGGGAGTACCTTCACCACGCGGAGTGCAGCGGTTCAAGAAGGCAGCTCACCACCACCTTCTCGAGGGCAATTAGGGATGGGCAATAAATGCTGGCCTTGCCAGCAACGCCCACATCCCATGAACGAATTTTTTTAAATGGAGCATTATACCCATTTAATGATTTAGTTATACCACCAGGTTTTGCACTGAGGTGAAGCAGTTTTGGATGTATCAAAGTAAAACCAATAGTATAACTCAGAACTACAAACAGAAAATAGCTGGAAACTCTCAGCAGGTCAGGCAGCATCTGTGGAGAGAACAACAGAGTTTGCGATTCAGGTCGATGACCTTTCATCAGAACTGGAAGAAGTTAGAGATTTGACAGTTTTTAAGCAAGTGCAGAGCCAGGGAAAAAGTGGAGGGGGGTGGGAAGAAAAGAACAATGGGAAAGATCTGTGACAGAGTGTAGGTTTTACGCGTGGATCTCAGGAAGCGGAGAGAGCAGTGGTTTGAGGAACATTGAATATCATTGAGACATCTGTGCTCAAGGGTGGATCCAAAACATGAAGGGTGGAATTTAAGTTGGTATCCATATGGAATAAGTCAAAGCCGGAGACAGTTATTGGGATCTAATGGAGGCCAGTATCTGGTAACTTTCTAAGTTTTAATTTAGAGGTTTTTTTGTTACGACTGAATGTTCATATCGGCTTTCACCAAATAATAATGTAACCAACTTTTGGAAGACAGTAGCTGGAGCTCTGTGCATGAATTTACCCTGAAATCCACTGCATTAAACCAGAGTTACTCTGCAAAGGCTGCAGTGAATCAATGCAAAGTCTACCATATAAATGGCCTGTAAGACTATTTATTCTCTTAACCCTAACTCTTCACCCAAATATTCAATTTCCATCCTTTTGTCTAAGACATAGATTAATTATGATGTAAATCAAGCTCTGGTCTCTTATTCTATGCACAAGCATAATGGCCCAGAATTTGCTTGAGCGATGCATCTCATGGTGTGCGCGTGATTTGGATTATTTTCTTCAACCTTCAGCTTCAATTATTATTGTGCCACAAGTTGCTGGAATTGCGAATTGATAATGAGGTCAACAGGGTATCTAGGACCTTGGTGAACAACGGGACCAATAGTCTATCTCCTCAGTGCAGTACTGAGGGTGTGCTGCACTGTCGGAGGTGCCGTCTTTTGGATGAGACATTAAACTGAGGACCTGTCTGCCCTCTCAGGTGGGCATAAAAGATCCCGTGGCACTATTTCGAAAAGAGCAGGGGAGTTCTCCCCGGTGTCATGGCCAATATTTATCCCTCAACCAACATCACTAAAAACAGATTATCTGGTCATTATCACATTGCTGTTTGTGGGACTTTGCTGTGCCCAAATTTTCTGCCGCGTTTCCTGTTACAACAATGACTACACTTCAAAAAGTACTTCATTGGCTGTAAAACGCTTTGGGACATCCTGAGGTCGTGAAAGGCGCTATAGAAATGCAAGTCTTTCTTTCTTAAATTTCATTTGTTAAGGACAGAGAAAGAAACAGAGTGAATGGCGGAGAAGGAGATAGGGTGAATTAGAATCAAATTAGATACAGAAAGAGAAATAAAGAGAGGGAAAGAAAGATTGGATTAAGAGAGAGCGAGCAAAAAGAGACAGGAAGGAAAAGTAAGGACACAATTTTTAAATTCAAATTTAAAATTTTATAAACCTCCAGGAACAATTTACTACCTGCAGGGATGAGATTCCACAGTTTCAATTGTTCCCGTTCTGGGCCTCCGAGGGCGAGTGGCATGTCAGGACTATTAATCACCCCATTGACTGGGTCCTTAAACCATGAAATAGCAGCCCTAACTTTATGCGGCGAGTTTAATTTGTATTTACGGCGCAAGTCCGGCAATTTCTTAACACTCATGGGGAGGTTGGTGGCGAGATCCCGTTTTTGCGGAGCGGCGCAAATTGTCCAACAATTTGTGTCGAATCGCAACTCACGGCGCACCTCTTCCTCGCCACAAATTGCTGGGTTCTTTACGCACTAATAACTGCACCGTGAACTCGCCGATATTTTCCCAACAATTGCTGTGCCATTAAATTTGACTTATGTTGTAGTTACACTGCCGATTTCATGTTATTACAAAGCAGTTTCAGCTTTGCACCAACCCAAAAGTGACAGCAGAACCTTGGAGTCAGGTCCTGATCTGACTCTCAAATACTGCCTATTAAAGCGAGCTGATGTGAAACGCCCTTCGGGAATCCATCTCGCACTGCTTGGGTCTGGCAGGAAAAAAAGAAAGACTTGCATTTATATGGCGCCTTTCACGACCACCGGACGTCTCAAAGCGCTTTACAGCCAATGAAGTACTTTTGAAGTGTAGTCACTGTTGTAATGTAGGAAACGCAGCAACCACTTTGCGCACAGCAAGGTCCCACAAACAGCAATGTGATAATGACCAGATAATCTGTTTTTGTTATGTTGGGTGAGAGATAAATATTAGCCAGGACACCGGGGGATAACTCCCCTGCTCTTCTTCGAAATAGTGCCACGGGATCTTTTACATCCACCTGACAGAGCAGACGGGGCCTCGGTTTAACGTCTCATCCAAAAGACGGCACCTCCGACAGTGCAGCACTCCCTCAGTACCGCACTGGGAGTGTCAGCCTAGCTTTATGTGCTCAAGTCCCTGGAGTGGGACTTTGAACCTGCAACCTTCTGACTCAGAGGCGAGTGTGCTACCCACTGAGTCACAGCTGACATGAGGAAATAGACTTGCAGTGTGGGGTGAAGCCAAGTTTTTAAAAAGGGCTGAGGTGGTCTCCTGGGTACTTTCTAAACTTATTACGGTGAATACTCCTATCCACACATTCCAAACAGTAAAAAGTAGCTGTGTTATAGGCACGGACTCTATGCATGTGAGTAAGTATGCATGTGTAAAGCTCCTTCCAGGTTAGGCGCAGTTCATGATATAACTCACATGCTGTCAGCTGTGCTTTGCATTCCACAGCTACAACAACAACTTGCATTTACATAGTGCATTTAATGCAGTAAAACTTCCCAAGTTGCTTCACAGGAGCGTAATCAGACAAAAATTGACACCGAGCCAAAGAAGGAGACATTAGGAGAGGTGACCAAAAGCTTCATCAAAGAGGAATGTTTTAAGGAACATAAGAACATAAGAAATAGGAGCAGGAGTAGGCCATTCGGTCCTTCGAGCCTGCTCCGCCATTCAATGAGATCATGGCTGATCTTCTGCCTCAACTCCATTCACCGGCCCTATTGCCATATCCCTTGATGCCCTTACTAGTCAGAAATCTATCGACTTCTGTTTTGAATATACCCAATGACTGAGCCTCCACAACCCTCTGGGGTAGAAAATTCCAAAGATTCACCACCCTCTGTGTGAAGAAATTTCTTCTCATCTCAGTCCTGAATGGCCTACCCTTTATCTTGAGGCTGTGGCCCCTGGTTCTAGACTCCCCAGCCAAGGAAAACATTCTCCCAGCATCCATCCTATCAAGCCCTGTAATAATTTTGTATGCTTCAATGAGATCCCCTCTCATTCTTCTGAATTCAAGAGAATACAGGCCTAGTTTACTCAATCTCTTCTCATACGACAGTCCCGCCATCCCAGGAATCAATCTCGTGAACCTTCGTTGCACTCCCTCTATGGCAAGTATATCCTTCCTTAGGTAAGGAGACCAAAATTGTACACAGTACTCCAGGTGTGGTCTCACCAAGGCCCTATATAATTGGAGTAAGACTTCTTTACTCCTATACTCAAATCCTCTTGTAATGAAGGCCAGCATACCATTTGTCTTCCTAATGGCTTGCTGCACCTGCACATTCACTTTCAGTGATTCATGTACAAGGACAGCCAGGTCCCTTTGAGCATCTGCATTTCCCAATCTTTCACCATTTAGGAAATACTCTGCCTTTCTGTTTTTTCTACCAAAGTGGATAACTTCACATTTATCCACATTATATTCCATCTGCCATGTTCTCGCCCACTCACTGAGCCTGTCGAGATCCCCTTGAAGCCTCTTCACATCCTCTTCACAACTGACACTGCCACCTAGCTTTGTATCATCAGCAAATTTGAAAATGTTACATTGAGTCCCCTCATCCAAATCATTGATATAGATTGTGAATAGCTGGGGCCCAAGCACCGATCCTTGCGGTACCCCTCTAGTCACAGCCTGCCATCCTGAAAAAGACCCGTTTATCCCTACTCTTTGTTTTCTGTCTGTTAACCAATTCTCAATCCATGCTAGTATATTACCACCAATTCCATGTGCCCTAATTTTGTTCACCAACCTCTTGTGTGGGAACTTATCGAAGGCCTTCTGAAAATCCAAATACACCACATCTACCGGTTCCCCTTTGTCTACTCCACTAGTTACATCCTCAAAGAACTCCAATAGATTTGTCAAACAGGATTTCCCTTTCATAAATCCATGTTGACTCTGACCAATCTTACTATTAGTTTCTAAGTGCCCAGTTATTGCATCCTTTATAATAGATTCCAGCATTTTCCCAACTACTGATGTGAGGCTAACAGGTCTGTAGTTCCCCATTTTCTCTCTCCCTCCTTTCTTAAATAGTGGGGTTACATTTGCTATCCTCCAATCTGCAGGAACCATTCCAGAATCTATAGAATTTTGGAAGATGACAACCAATGCATCCACTATTCCAATGGCCACCTCTTTCAAAACCCTAGGATGTAGGTGATCCGGTCCTTGAGATTTATCGACTTTTAGTCCCATTAATTTTGCTAGTACTGTTTTTTTACTAATAATAATTTCTTTAAGTTCCTCATTCTCGCCACACCCTTGGTTTTCTTGTATTTCTGGGAGATTTTTTGTGTCTTCCTCCGTGAAGACAGAAACAAAGTATTTATTTAATTTCTTCGCCATTTCCTCATTCCCCATTATAAATTCTCCCGTCTCTGATTGTAAAGGACCTACATTTACCTTCGCCAGTCTTTTCCTTTTCACATACCTATAGAAGCTTTTACAATCTGTTTTTATATTTTTCGCTAGTGTGTGCTCATATTCCATTTTCCCTTTCTTTATCAATTTCTTGGTCCCCCTTTGCTGATTTCTAAAAAGATCCCAATCCTCAGGCTGATCGCTTTTTCTGGCAACTTTATAAGCTTCCTCCTTTGACTTAATACTAGCTTTAATTTCTTTTGTTAGTCATGGTTGGATCACTTTTCCTTTTGGGTTTTTATGCCCTAGAGGAATATATGTTCGTTGCAAATTATGCATTATTTCCTTGAATGTTAGCCATTGCATGTCCAACTTCATACCTTTTAGTGTAGTCTCCCAGTCTACCATGGCCAACTTGTCCCTCATACCCTTGTAGTTTCCTCTGTTTAGATTGAAGACCTTAGTTTCAGATTGGACTACATCACTCTCAAACTTAATGTAAAATTCAATCATATTATGGTCACTTGTCCCTAAAGGCCCCTTTACCACAAGATTATTGATTAGCCCTTTCTCATTACACAGTACCAGATCCAGAATAGCCTGTTCCCTGGTTGGTTCCTCCACATACTGATCCAGGAAACCATCTCGCATGCATTCCAAGAATTCATCCTCCACACCATTAGTGGTAATTTGATTTGCCCAGTCAATATGTAGATTAAAGTCCCCCATGATTACCGTATTGCCCTTGTTACATGCACTTCTAATCTCTTTATTGATACTGTGCCCTACATTACCATTACTGTTTGGTGGCCTATACACAACTCCCACCAATGTTTTCTGCCCTTTGCTGTTTCTTAGCTCCACCCAAACTGATTCCAGTTCTACATCACGATCTGCCAAGCCAAGATCTTTTATCTCTACCGTACCGATCTCATCCCTTATTAACAACGCTACGCCACCTCCTTTTCCTTTTTGTCTGTCCTTCCTAAATGTTGAGTACCCTGGAACATTCAGTTCCCAGATTTGGTTACCCTGCAACCATGTCTCTGTAATGGCAATTACATCATTACCATTTACTTTTATTAGTGCCATTAATTCATCCACCTTGTTGCGAATGCTATGTGCATTTAGATAAAGTGCCTTCAACTTTGCCTATTTAATATTTTTCTGCACTTTGACCCTCTTTACTGTTGGCCTTTGTTTCTGCTCCCTACTAGTTTTGCTGACTACTTTTCTAACTTGCACTTCCAGCTTTGTTTCTCTCTGTTCTGAGCCCACACTTAGGTTCCCAGCCCCCTGACAAACTAGTTTAAATCCTTCCCAACAGCACTAGCAAACCCCACTGTGAGGATGTTAGTCCCGTTTCTGCCAAGGTGTAACCTGTCCAGCTTGTACAGGTCCCACCTTCCCCAGAATCAGTCCCAATGCCCCAGGAATTTAAATCCCTCCCTCCTACACCATCTCTCCAGCCATGCATTCATCTGGTCTATTCTCCTATTTCTGCTCTCGCTAGCATGTGGCACTGGGAGTAATCCTGAGATTACTACCTTTGAGGTCCTGCTTTTTAATTTATTTCCTAGCTCCCTATATTCTGCTTGCAGGACCTCGTCCTTCTTTCTACCTATGTCGTTGGTACCGGTATGGACCACGACCTCTGGCTGTTCACCCTCCCCCTTCAGAATGTCCTGCAGCCGCTCAGTGACATCTTTGACCCTGGCACCAGGGAGGCAACATACCATCCTGGAGTCATGTCTGTGGCCACTTACGATAGAATCCCCCATCACTATTGCTCTCCCACTCTTTTTCTTCCCCTCCTGTGCAGCTGAGCCACTCGTAGTGCCACGGACTTGGCTCTTACTGCATTCCCCTGAGAAACCATCTCCCCCAGCAGTATCCAAAACGGAAAATCTGTTGGAGAGGGAAATGGACCCAGGGGACTCCTGCACTACCTTCCTAGTTCTTTTACTCTGTCTGGCGGTCACCCATTCCCTGTCTGCCTGTGCACTCTTTACCTGCAGTGTGACCACCTCGTTAAACGTGCTATCCACGAAGATCTCAGCCTCGTGGATGCTCCACAGTGACTCCAGCCGCAGCTCCAGCTCCGAAACGCGGAATTCGAGTAGCTGCAGCTGGAGACACTTCTTGCACACGTGTTCGCCCTGGACACCGAAAGTGTCCCTGTCTTCCCACATAGCACAGGAGGAGCACTCCACGCTGCCGAGCTGCCCTGCCATGTCCTACCCTTAATTTACTCCTTTTACTTCCTTTAAATTAAAGAATATTAAATACACTAGGGACCTTACTTCACTTTAAACACTACTTACTCTAAACTAGAGACCTTACTTTTACTTTAACGACTGGACTGTAGAAATACTCACCAGGTCTTACTTACCAATCAGCTCCTTCCATTGTGCCGACGTCACTTTTAATCTCTGACGTCACTTTCGAATGTTGCCTGTTTTGGTCCGCTCTCGCTGCTGCTCCCAATAGCTCGGTCTGAGCCTCGAGCCTCGGGCTTTATTTCCTCGCTCCTCCTCCGCCTGCTCCCTCACAGGTCGGTCCGCTCTCGCTGCTGCTCCCAAGGAGGGTCTTAAAGGAGGAGAGAGAGAGGTGGGGAGGTTTAGGGAGGGAATTCCAGAGCTCGGGGCCTAGACGACTGAAGGCACGGCCGCCAGTAGTGGGGCGAGGAAGCGGGAGGTGCACAAGAGGTCAGAATTGGAGGAACACAGAGTTCTCGGAGGGTTGTAGGGCTGGAGGAAGTTACAGAAATAGGTAGGGGCAAGGCTATGGAGGGATTTGAACATGAGGATGAGAATTTTAAAGTCGAGGTGGAGGTCACAGTAAACTTACAACATAATACTGTGTATTGGTTTATCCTGCTGGACTGGTCAAAGTTATAACATATATATATATAAAATATACACACATATACTTTGACATTAAATTACTTTGGATTTTCTGCTCAATAATCCCCAAGATAGAATGTGATATTAGTGAAGGATATCAAAGGATCATATTAAGCATTCCCTTTCTAAGTAATGTGCTTACGCTACAGTTTTATCTAACAGTAGCCTTGAAGTAACACTATAGTTTTTGCTAATCCTAAAACAAGGTGACACTAAAGTTTTGCACACCCAACCCTAATAAAACATTTCAACTAGCACTGACCCTGAAACAGTTTCTCCCAATCCTAACTCTAATGTGACAGCAGCCATGAAATGGATTTTAGTGGGTATCTCTTAAAACAACTCTCCTTATTAGAATTTGAATTAGATAGGGCTCAAGGGAATACTGAGGGTAGAGTTTTACTGTGACTACTCTGTCACAGTAGTGCAAAAGTAGTCGTGTAACTCCAGAATCGGGACCCAGCCTGACTGCGGAGCGAGAGTGGTCTAAGACCCCCCAGGGAAGTCACCTCACACTGCTTCAATGTGATATGGCGTAGATTGTGGTGTCGAACCACGTTTCAAAAGTCCCCAGAGTGTTTTCTGGATCTCCTGGACACTTTATAAACTTAAGTACAGCTTAGTTAAATGTTTTACGAGTGGGCGCACTACGCTTCCCTGGCGGCGAGGACACAGTTCACAGCCAGGCAGTATATAAATAACGTGCTGCCTTACGGATCTGAGATAGATTTATATAGTGCCTTTAATGTAGTAAAACGTCCGAAGGCGCTTCACAGGAGTGTTATAACACAAAATTTGACACCGAGCCACACTAGGAGATATTAGGGCAGATGACCAAATGCTTGGTCAAAGAGGTAGGTTTTAAGGAGCATCTTAAAGAAGGAAAGAGAGGTAGAGAGGCGGAGAGGTTTAGGGAGGGAATTCCAGAGCTTAGGGCCTTGGCAGCTGAAAACATGGCCACCAATGGTTGAGCGATTAAAATCAGGGATGCTCAAGAGGCCAGAATTTGAGGAGCACAGATATCTTGGCGGGTTGTGGGGCTGGAGAAGATTACAGAGATAGGGAGGGGTGAGGCCATGGAGGGATCTGAAAACAAGGATGAGAATTTTAAAATTGAGGCGAGTCAATGTAGGTCAGCGAGGACAGAGGTGATGGGTGAACAGGACTTGGTGCGAGTTAGGACATGGGCAGCATAGTTTTGGATGACCTCAAGTTTCCGGAGGGTAGAAAATGTGAGGCCAGCCAGGAGTGCTTTGGAATAGTCAAGTCGAGAGGTAACAAAGGCATGGATGAGGGTTTCAGCAGCAAATGAGCTGAGGCAGGGGCGGAGTTGGGTGATGTTACAGAGGTGGAAATAGGCGGCCTTAGTAATGGAGTGGATATGTGGTCAGTAGCTCATTTCAGGGTCAAATATGACACCAAGGTTGCAAACAGTATGGTTCAGCCTCAAACTGATGCCAAGGAAAAGGATGGAGTTGGTGGCGGGGACCAAAGGCAATGGCTTCAGTCTTCCCCAATATTTAGTTGTTAGTATATCTACAATATAACAGCACCCTGAATGTCAGATCGAGTATATTGCCTGTCACTGCATCTCTCTCCCCTTCAGTCCTGCGGCCCTCTGAGAACTATGCATTTCTCCAACTCAGGCCTCTTGTGCATCCCCCACTCTTTTCGCCCCACCATTGTTGGCCATGTCTTCAGCAGTCTAGGCCCTAAGTTCTGAAATTCCTTCCATAAACCTCTCTGCCGCTCTCATCTCCTTTAAGACAGTAGGGGGGAAAATTCAGCTGCTTGCGCCTCCCGTTAGCGCCTTAAGAGGGCGCTAATGGGGCATAAAGCAGCTAACGCCCGGGCGCAGCGCCGCCCACGCTTCCCGTAAAATTCAGCGGGAGGTTAGCGGCGGCGCCAGCCGGTAGCGCCCTGTGGCGCTGCGCCGCCGGCGATGACGTCATCGCCGTGCGCAGCACCCCGCTCGTGCTCCAGCCGCGATCTTCAGTCGCGCCCCCTGATTTACCGCCAGACGCTATGTCCGACGGGTTCAGGGAGGCGTACGTGCGGCCGGGGCGGCGATATTTAAAGGGGAGGTGGCAGGTGGCCATTTTTGTTGCTGGCCGCCTGCCAGCACCTGCCCCCGTTGCTGTCCCCGGCCCCCGTGAAGCCCCCCCACCGTGAAGTGCCGGCTGCGCTCCAAGAGCCCGGCACTTCTCTTGAGTGCCGGGCTCTTTTGCCGGCACTCCCGATCCCTGGGGGCCCAGCTGGGCCCCGGTTCGCGCTGCGCAGGGTCCCTCCCCTTTAAGAAGGGGAGGAAGGCCTGCAATACCGCGGCGCGACGTGCCACAGCGACTGGCGCTGCGGCATGTAGCGCCAGGATATTCCCTCGCAGCGCCCCAAGAGGGATGCGGGGTGCTTCCAGTGGCGCCCCGCTTCCCTCTTGGGGCGCAACCACTGAAGTTCCGGCGCGGGGCCGCTAATTTTTTCGGGGCGCTGGCGAGGTTAGCGCCCCAAATGGGGCGCGACTCAATTTTTAGCCCTAAGACTCCAATAATGCAGTTGTTATAGGGGACTCGATAGTCAGGGGGATAAACAGGTGTTTCTAGAACCCCAGGCGTGAGTTACAAATGGTGTGTTGCCTCCCTGGTGCCAGGGTAAAGGAAATCACTGAAGGGGTGCAGGATATTCTGCGAGGGGAAGGGGAACAGCCAGAAGTCGTGGTTCATGTTGGAACCAATGGCGTAGGTAGGAAAAGGGTTGAGGTTCTACAGGCAGAGTTCCAGGAGCAAGAAAAAAGATTAAAGAACAGGCCCTCAAAGGTGGTAATCTCTGGATTACTCCCAGTGCCACATGCTAGTGGGTACAGAAAGAGGAAGATGGTGCAGGTGAACTTGTGGCTGGAGAAGTGGTGCAGGAGGGAGGGCTTCAGATTCCTGCGGCATTGGGACCAGTTCTCAGGCAGGAGGGACCTGTACAAGCCGGATAGGTTGCACCTGAACGGGGCTGGGACCAATGACCTCACTGGGAGGTTAAATAATGCTGCGGTAGAAGATTTAAACTCATTTGGCAGGGGGAGGGGAACTAAGACGTAGCAGCAGAGAGGAGAGAGAAGGTGCACAGGTATCTAGGAGGGACAAAGAACAACAGAATAAAGAACAGTGTAGAAAGAGCAGGAATTAGATGGAGGAAGAAAGCAAAGTCGACTAACATGTTATTGGAATGCACGTGTGTCAATGCGAGGAGTGTTACAAATAAGGTTGATTATCTGCAGGCACAAGTTGTCACATGGGGTTATGATATTGTGGCTATAACGGAGACATGGCTTAAACATGGGCAGGAATGGGAACAAAACATTCCTGACTACAATGCATTCAGGAGGGA
The DNA here is from genome assembly GCA_030390025.1 of Squalus acanthias. Taxonomy (NCBI): domain Eukaryota; kingdom Metazoa; phylum Chordata; class Chondrichthyes; order Squaliformes; family Squalidae; genus Squalus; species Squalus acanthias. Next base: position 15,393,768 of record CM059434.1, on the reverse strand, counting down.
TAGGGAAGGAAAAAAGAAAGGGAGCAGTGGAAGTATTGATCAAGGATAATATTATAGTTCTACAGAGGGACAATATACTAGATGGTGCAAAGACTGAATCTATTTGGTTAGAGTTAAGGAACAGAAAAGGAGCTGTTACATTGCTGGGTGTTTACTATAGATCTCCAAATGTGAGAAAGGGATGGAGGAGCAAAGCTGCAGGCAAATTTCAGAGAAATGTGAAAATAATAGAGCAGTAATAGATGGGGACTTCAATTACCCTAACATAGACTGGGGAGAAAACAGTGTAAAAGACTTCCTAAAATGTGTACAGGAGAACTCTATAATCAATATGTTTCTAGCCCAACAAGAAAGGAAGCAGTGCTGAATCTAATTCCAGGGAATGAAGTAGAGCAAGTGGGATGTGTGCCATTGGGAGAACATCTGGGTAATAGTGATCATAATATAATTAGGTTTAAAGTAGATACAGAAAGCGACAAAGAAATATCAAAGGTAAAAATACCCAACTGGAAGAGAGCCAAATTCCGCGATTTGAGAAGGGATCTGGCACAGATGGACTGGAAACAAAGACTAGCTAAGAAAACAGTAAAATGAGCAATGGCAGGCCTTCAGGGTAGAGATAGTTCAGGTACAAACCAAGCATATTCCCATGAGGAGGAAGGACAGGGCATCCAAAGCTAGAGCTCCCTGGATGACAAAGGAAAATAGAGGTTAAAATAAAACAGAAGAAGGAGTTTTATGACAAATATGTACAGAATAGCATAGAAAACCAGGCGGAATACAAGAGTGCAGGGGGTAATTGAAAAAGGATATGAGAAGGGCAAAGAGAGAATACGAGAAAAGATTAGTGGGTAACATAAAAGGGAACCAAAAAATCTTTTATAAACATATAAAAAGTAAAAGGATAGCTAAAGGAATAGTGGGGCCAACTAGGGACAAAAAAGAAATCTTCTTGTGGAGGCAGAGGGCGTGACTGAGGTGCTGAATGAGTACTTTGCATCTGTCGACACAAAAAAAGAGGATGAAGTTAATGTCGTAGTAGAAGATGGGGGAGTAGAGATATTGGATAGTATAAAAATAGATAGAAAGGAGGTGCTAAATAGATTGGCATCATTCAACGTTAACAAGTCACCTGGTCCAGATGAGATGCATCCTAGGTTGCTGAGGGAAGCCGCGGTGGAGACAGCAGAAGCTCCGACCACAATCTTTCAATCCTTCTTGGATAAGGGAGTGGTGCCAGAGGACTGGAGGTTTACAAATGTTATACTCCTGTTCAAAAAAGAAGAGAGGGATAAACCTGGTAACTACAGGCCAATCAGGCTGATGCCAGTGGTGGGATAACTGATAAAGACCATTGTCGAGAACAAAATGAATTCTCACGTGGAGAAGCATGGGTTAATAAGGGATAAAATTGAGAGGTCGCACAACACCAGGTTATAGTCCAACAGTTTTATTTGAAATCACAAGCTTTCGGAGCTATCGATTGCTCCTTCCTCAGGTGAAGTAAATTAGATACAGAATCGCCAAAGCATATATAGATCGAGAACAAAGCATGTGTACCTTACAATTGCAGACCACTAAATTAAATCATCCTGACTATCTGCCGAGGTGTGATAAAGTTAATCAAGTCAGCCAGGAAGGTACCACATCAAAGACATAGCAAGATACAACTGAGACAATGAAGTGTAGTCGCAGGGGTTCTAACGTGTCAAAAGCTGCCGTCTGTATGTAAAACGAAAAGCTTTAAAATTTTTACTTTTTTACTGGGAAAATTTTTACTTTTTTACTGGGAATCACATCTGTGAACAAGCCAACGACGACTCGAGTCCGGATCACGTCATGTATCGTGACATAAACCCAAGATCCCGGTTGAGACCGTCTTCATGAGTGCGGAACTTGGCTATCAGTTTCTGCTCGATGATTTTGCGTTGTCGTGTGTTTCTAAGGTTGCCTTGGAGAACGCTTACCCGCAGATCCGAGGCTGAATGTCCTTGACTGCTGAAGTGTTCCCCGACTGGGAGGTAACAATCCTGCCTGGCGATTGTTGCGCGGTGCTCGTTCATACGTTGTCTCAGTGTCTGCATGGTCTCGCCGATGTACCATGCCGCGGTGCATTCTTTCCTGCAACGTATGAGGTAGACAACGTTGGCCGAGTCACATGAGTATGTACCATGTACCTGGTGGGTAGTGTCCTCACGTGTGATGGTGGTATCTGTGTTGATGATCTGGCATGTTCATGCAGAGTTTGCCATGGCAGGGTTGTGTGGTGTCGTGGTCGCTGTTATCCTGAAAGCTGGGTAATTTGCTGCGAACGATGGTACTTCTGAGGTTAGGCGGCTGTTTGAAGGCAAGTAGTGGAGGCGTGGGGATGGCCTTAGCGAGGTGTTTGTCGTCATCGATGACATGTTGAAGGCTGCGAAGAACATGGCGTAGTTTCTCCGCTCCGGGGAAGTACTGGACGACGTAGGGTACCCTGTTGGTTGTGTCCCGTGTTTGCCTTCTGAGGAGGTCTATGCGATTTTTCGCTGTGGCCCGTCGGAACTGTCGATCGATGAGTCGAGCGTCATATCCCGTTCTTACGAGGGCGTTTTTCAGCATCCGTAGGTGTCCATCGCGTTCCTCCTCGTCTGAGCAGATCCTGTGTATTCGCAGGGCTTGTCCATAGGGGATGGCTTCTTTAACATGGTTAGGGTGGAAGCTGGAGAAGTGGAGCATCGTGAGGTTGTCCGTGGGCTTGCGGTAGAGTGAAGTGCTGAGGTGTCCGTCTTTGATGGAGATTCGTGTGTCCAGGAATGAGACCGATTCTGAGGAGTAGTCCATGGTGAGTTTGATGGTGGGATGGAACTTGTTTATGTTATCGTGTAGTCTTTTCAGTGATCCTTCGCATACTTAATAAGGGATAGCCAGCACTGATTTCTTAAAGGCAAATCGTGTCTGACTAACCGGACAGAGTTCTCTGATGAGGTATCAGAGAGGGTTGATGAAGGTTGATGTTGTATATATGGATTTTCAAAAGGCATTTGATAAAGTACCACATAACAGACTTATTCGGAAAATAGAAGCATATGATATTAAAGGGACGGTGGTAACTAGGGTACATAATTGGCTGAGGGATTGGAGGCAGAGAGTAATGGTGAACGGATGTTTTTCTGACTGGAGGGTCCCCCAGAAATCGATATTAGAACCATTGCTTTTCTTGTTATATATAAATGACCTGGAGTTGGGTACAGGGGTTGCAATTTCGAAGTTTGTGGAAGATAAAAAAAACTTTGCAACATAGTGAATAGTAAGGAGGCTATTATCAGACTTCAGGAGGACTTAGATAGACTGGTGAAATGGGCAGACACGTGGCAGATGCAATTGAATGTGGATGAGTGTGAAGTGATGCACTTTGGAAGGAACAACATTAAGAGGCAGTATAATCTAAATGGCACAAAACCAAAATACTGTGGATGCTGGAAATCTGAAATAAAAATCTAAATGTTACTATTTTAAAGGGGGTGCAAGAGCAGAGGAACTTGGAGGTACATATTCACAAATCTTTGAAGGTGACAGGGCAAATTGATAAGGCGGTTAAGAAAACGTATAGGATGCTTGGCTTTGTACTTAGGGGCATTGAATACAAAAACAAGGAAGTCATGCTGAACCTTTACAAATCATTGATTAGGGGCTGAATTTTGCAGGGTGATAGCGGGCGATATCGGTGGCGGATCAGGTGGGAACATTGTTATTTTTGACAGCAGGTCAGGAGTTCTGTGGCCATTGCTCCAGCTGATTACTTGACAGCATGAAAAACAAACCAGAATAAAAACATGTTGATTACATCAGCTAACAGATAAAAAAACTTTGCTAACTTTGGTGCTTTAGTCACAAATCGATAGACTTTTGTATCAGTAACTGGTACAAATAAAAGATGTGTGTGTACAGCTAACAAGAGATTCTGTTCTACTTGAAAAGCTACTGGTAAATGTTAATTCAGAAATTCCTGAAGGGATGTGAGTGCCGAAGGCTCCCCTCCTACCCTGGATGGTGAGGGAAATGCATTTTTCACTGGCCATTCTCGGCTGTTGTCTTCCAACTCAACAGTAATTGCAGTGAATTGATCTGCACTATAAAAAATGACATATACCATTTAAATAAATGTTTGTGCTGTTTCTGGTCGGGTTTTTCTCACAGTATACTGTGATTGTCCAGTTACAGATTAAATCAAGTCATCAACCATAACAATTTCATGCTCATCACTCATTCCACTGGTTCAATTTGCTTTCAGTCCCTGAATATAACTAATGTAATTTTTCAGTCTGAGACTTTGAGGGTGAATTTCTGCAGAGGTTCCCTCACTTGTCCATTGTTAACTTCAACGGAAGAGCTGCAGAAATCCCAGAAACACATTGTAAGCACCACTTACACTGTTTGTCAGGGTTTCCGCAGCTCTTCCACTGAACTTGCATAAGATTATAAATCCACCCCTTTACAATTACATTTAAAATGTGCTTAGTTTTATATATTACCTATACACACACATCTTTTATTTGTACCAGTTACTGATACAAAAGTCTATCGATTTGTGACTAAAGCACCAATAACTTCCCAATTAATGTACTTTTTAAATTATGTTCTTGATCGTATTTGTAGATGGCGTCATATCACTTAATGATAATATTATTTAAATATTTCTTTGTGACTCATACATAAATTTTATTATATTATTGTAGAGTAAAGATTTAACACCCACTTTGTTAGATTAGACTTTAAGGGGTAAAAATTCAGTTGGTTGCGCCTCCCGTTAGCGCCTTAAATGGGCGCTAATGGGGCGTTAAGGCGCTAACGCCTGGGCGCAGCGCTGTTTGCGCCGCTCGAGAACTTAACTTGAGATTGTGCGGCGGCGCTAAAACTTACCGCTGCGACCACCTGCGCGCGCAGATTGTGACGTCATTCTGTGGTGCAACGCCCTTGGGGCGCCCCGGAGCGGAAATTGAGTGGCGCCCCCTGCCTTACCGCCTGGCGCTTCCAACGACCGGAAGACTGGAACGTTATCAAACGGTCTGGGGCTGGGGGGGGCGCTATTTAAAGGGGGCCTCTTCCTGTCTTTTTCTGTGGTCGACATTTATGCACCACTCGTTCTGAGAGAGAGAGAGAGATTCGGAGAGAGAGAGAGAGAGACTTCTACATTGACTCAACGCTTTGTGAGGTAGTTTTGCCTAGTTCATCCTAACTTTGCTGCTACTTTCGTTGCTGTACCTCATTACTTTTCTGGCAAAGAGAAGATGGGGGCTGCAATGATTGGGGGCGTCGTCCTGCTCCAGCTCAATCGGAGCAGAGTGAGACGCAGACAGAGAGTGGCAATGATGGCCAGACGGAGGAGGCCCATCAGGCGCATGTACAGGAGAGCTTACCCTCCCAGGGTATATCGTGAACAGCTCTCCTACATCCACATGTCCGAGGAGCTGTGTTTGCGAAGGCTGCGATTCAGCAAGGAGGTGGTCACTGAGCTCTGCCACCTGCTGCAGCCAGATCTGCAGCCTCAGCTGAGGTCCAGGACGTCTCTGTCGGTGGCAGTGAAGGTCACAGTGGCCTTGAACTTCTACGCCACTGGCTCATTCCAAGCTGCTGTTGGGGACCTCGCCAATATCTCCCAGTTTGCGGTGCATCGCTGCATTCGGCAGGTCACCAATGCCCTCTTCACAAGGAGACGAGACTTCATCTCCTTCCCTATGACCCCAGACAAGCAGCATGACCGTGCTATGGGCTTTGCGAGGGTAGCGGGCTTCCCCATGGTGCAGGGCGCCATTGACTGCACGCATGTGGCTTTGCGTGCTCCGCGAGAGAATGCAGAGGAGTTCCGGAACAGAAAGGGGTTCCATTCCTTGAATGTGCAGTTGGTCTGTGACCACAGACAGGTGATTCTCGCTGTCAATGCCCACTATCCGGGCAGCTGCCACGATGCTTTCATCCTGCGCCAGAGTACTGTGGCAGAAATTTTCGAGGCACCGCATCAGCCAGTTGGTTGGCTTCTGGGGGACAAGGGGTACGCATTGAGCACCTGGCTGATGACACCGCTCCGTGCGCCAAACACCCCTGCTGAGCTGCGGTACCAGGAAAGCCAACAAGCAACGAGGAACATTATTGAGCGCACAATCGGCGTGCTCAAACAACGATTCCGCTGTCTGGACCATTCCGGAGGAGCCCTGCAGTACTCGCCTGAGCAAGTTTCCAAATTCGTAGTGGTGTGCTGCATGTTGCACAACATGGCAATCCTCAGGACGCAGCCAATGCCACCAGGCCTTGCAGCACCACAAGAGGAGGAGGAGGAAGAGGAGGAACAGGCCGAGGACGATGATCAGCAGCAGCACCAAGGCAGGAGGGCGGCCCACAATGGTCAAACTGCAAGGGCCGTCCGTCAACGACTAATAGCAAGCCGCTTCTAGGACCCCTGCCAGTGCTACAAACACGAATCAACCCAGCACGCAACCCCTAAGCCGGCCAAGGCACCAATAATTCCAACCACCAGCCATGTATATTTTGAATACAGAAACTTATTTATTGTACAAACTCTGTGTGTGTCAATTCCTCATGAGAAACTCATAGAAATAAACACCAAAAAACAGTCAATAACATAACTGGTTCTCACAACCTGGAGATAATGTCCAAAACACTAAACAAAAGTTGGGCCATGAACCTCGGCCTTTAATAAAAAAATGACCAGCATTTTGGCACACATCCTACTTTTTGCCCTTCGAGGGTGATCTCCTTCCCTTGCGCACTTCCCCCCTTCTAACCCTACTGCTCCTCCGTAATGGGACCTCAGTGGCTGCAGCAAGGCTGGTGGAAGGCTGCTGCTTGTCAGACCCTGACACTGCAGATGCCCCTGAAGGCCGGCCTCGACCACTTCTGGGCCTGGAGGGCCCGGCTGCAGACTGCACCAACTCTGCATGGGCGGCAGCAGTCTGTCCTACAGGCGGTGGCAAGTGCAGTGGAGAAGTGACAGTGTTGGCAGCAGGAATGCTGTCATCGTGAGAGAGGACAGCAACTCCCTGCTCGCCCGACACACTGGCACTCCCACGGGGCAGCACTTCAGCATCCGGAGCAATTTGCCTGAGAACAGATTGCTGGCCTGCTGCGGCGCGGTGACAGCCCCGGGGACATGTGCACGAACCATCGAGGATGGCAGCAGTCAGTGCTCGCGTGGCCTCAATCTGAGTCTGCATGAGAGCAGGCTCAGATAGGTTCCTGGCAGCCAGTGACTGAATTGCAGCAGTAAGCTTTAGTGTGGCATCCGCCTGTGCTACAGCGAAGTGCTCCACACTCCTTGCCAGTGCCTCAATGCATTCGGGCACCCTTCCCACTGCACCCATGAGCTCAGTGTGCATGACCACCGCCTGGCTGTTCATTTCTGCAATCATCCGCTCCTCCTCTGCGTCCATTGCATTAGGAGTGTCTGGCATACTCTCCCTCTGGGGAGAAGGCTCCCGTTCTTCCCTCCCCCCCCCATGGCGTTGCTGCAGCCCGCTGGGTCCTGGAACTTCACCATCATCAGCCCCTTCCCCCCTGCTCCCCCGTTCTTCCCTCCCCCCCCCATGGCGTTGCTGCAGCCCGCTGGGTCCTGGAACTTCACCATCATCAGCCCCTTCCCCCCTGCTCCCCTCCGGGGAAGGCGTGTTCCCAGTGTGGCCATGGGCTTCCTCGGGAGAGGGTGGCACTGATGCTCCGGCTTCCTCCTCAGCTGCAGCATCACTCCCAGTGGCAGCTTCAGGGACCATCTCCTCAGCTGGTGAATCACCATCTGAAAGCAGGGAGGTACAAGAGTGGCTTTAGCGTGAGGACAGGGTGGCAGTAAGGGAGGAATAAGTGCAGCGAGTTAGCAAGTTGGATTGAAAGTGTCAAAGGCTGGTATTGTGAGGGACAAGTGGAAGGACAGAGGACAAAAAGGTGATGACCTTACCATTGCTGTCCACAACGGGGTCGGCGTCTCCAGTGGCGACGGGACCGATCACCCGGCTTGCCACAATCCTGTGGACGCGCTCCTCCAGATCGCTGAGGGGTTGCAGCTGAAGCCGCCCTCCACCCGTCCGTTGCTGCTGTCTCCGATTATGAGCCAGCTTAGCCTGCAAGAAAAAGGACAGCATCTGAGTCAATATACAGCCATGGTCTTGCCTGATGTGCCTCCCATAGGTGAATAGCCCTTACAATATGCAGCCATGGTCTTGCCTGATGTGCCTCCCATAGGTGAATAGCCCTTACTGTATGCAAAGTGTGGAATGTGTGTGTGTGTTTGATGAAAGGGCCATAGGTGTTGGATGAGTGTTGTGCATTGGGGTTTTAAGACCCTCTGGCCATAGAGTGAGGTTGAGATGGAGGGATGGAGAGGTATTGAGAAAAAGCCACTCACCCTGACGACCCGAGTGAGGTCGTTGAACTTCTTGCGGCACTGGACATGGGTCCTGGGCACCATGCTCCTGGAGGAGACGCTCTGAGCCACCTCCCTCCACACTCTTCTGAACTCGCGTGGCAAAGGCCTCCTGCCACTCTCTGGGAACAGCATGCATCGTCTGCGCTCCACTGCGTCAACCAGAGCATCCAAGGCCCGCTCGGTGAAGCGATGAGCGCGTTCTCTCACCCTCTCCATTCTTGGCAGCAAAATGGATTACAGGTCTCTCCAGGCTGAGATTCAAGGCTGCAATGAGCAGGGTGTGGCTGGGGAGCAAGTGGCCCCCCCCGCTTTAAGAAGTGTCCGGCGCCAGTGTGTCTGTGCTCCCTCGCTAACTGGCAGCAGCTGCGCTGCGCTCGTGCGCTGAGTTAGCGCCTCACTCCTAGGCCTTTGCGCCTTAAGAGAGGTGTGCAGCGCCTAATTTAGCGCTCCACTCACCTCCCGGGGCGGTAAAAGTGAAGTTTCCTGTCAGTGCCGATAATTAGCGCCAGGCGCTAATATTTGCGCGCGGACGATATTTGCGCCCCAAATGGGGCGCGACCTAATTTCTACCCCTAAATGTAATGTGGCCAGGGTCCCTTTAAGGATACCGGCTGAAAACGCATCATGAATGACATCACCAGGCCCGCTCCATCTAATTGGGCCGGGTAACGCACTGGGCGGGCTTAATAGGCCCCATTAAGGTAAGTTCATTTTCAACAGGGGGATGGAGCCAGCAGCGGGGTCGGGACCCCCCACGGACACCGCCCGCGCCAAACCCACCCAGGTGGGCAAAATTCCGGCCTAGGCCTCAGCTGGAATATTGTGTACAACTCTGGGCACCACACTTTAAGAAGGATGTCAAGATCTTGGAGAGGTTGCAGAGGAGGTTTACCAAGATCATACCAGGGATAAGGGACTTCAGTTATGTGGAGAGATTGGTGAAGCTGGGATTGTTCTCTTTTGAGCAGAGAAGCTTAAGGGGAGATGTTAATAGAGGTGTTCAAAATTATGAGTTGTTTTGATAGAGCAAGTCGGGAGAAACTATTTCCTTTGGCAAGTGGGTTGCTAACCAAAGAACATAGATTTAAAATAATTGGTAAAACTACTAGAGGAGAAATTAGACTTTTTTTTCACACTGAGGCTTGTTAAGATCTGGAACGCACTACCTGAAAGGGTGGTGGAAGCAGATTTCATAGGAACTTTTAAAAGGCACTTGAACATGGGGGGAGATATAGAAGGGATGTCCGAGGTAGATTCTTTACTCAGAGAGTGGTTGGGGTGTGGAATGGACTGCCTGCTGTGATAGTGGAGTCGGACACTTTAGGAACTTTCAAGCGGTTATTGGATAAGCACATGGAGCACACCAGAGTGATAGGGAGTGTGATAGCTTGATCTTGGTCTCGGACAATGCTCGGCACAACATCGAGGGCCGAAGGGCCTGTACTGTGCTGTACTGTTCTATGTAACATGTATGCGAAGAGGACTAATTTGCAGGGTTATGGGGAAAGAGCTGGGGTGTGGGACTAAATTGGACAGCTCCTTCAAAGAGCCGGCAGGGGCACAACAGGCCGAATGGCCTCCTTCTGTGCTGTAAGATTCTATGATTCCATGATGCTCCTTAAAGCCTACCTCTTTGACCAAGCTTTTGGTCACCTGTCCTAATATCTCCTTATGTGGCTCGGTGTCAAACGTTGTTTGATAATAGCTCCTGTGAAGCGCCTTGGGACCTTTTTTTTTAACGACCTTGAAGGCGCTATGTAAATGCAAGTTGTTGCACCGTGGCTGTTTCTTCGGAGGAGGTACAGAAGAGCAAGAATGGTCCTGATGAAGCTCAGCCGCGCCGGGACCTGATCTGCTCCCGATTGTCTCTCTCCAACTCACCTGCTCTTGTCGCTCAGCACAAGAGTCACAGCCTCGGCGAAGTGTGCGTCCCGGATCCACTTTCATTAACCGGAGATGACCTCCCATTTGTTGCACGTTTATTTTATTTAGATGGCGAGGTTCTGTCTGTTAAAGGTCGGCGGGCGGGCTGGCGTTTTATTAATGGTTGGAGCGGCGAAACTTGAGTCCGGTTCAGGACCGTAACGTGCGTGCTCTGTGTGGGTCGGTTCAGCTCACAATTGAAGCCCTTATGAATTAAAAATAACAGAGACATTTCACGCCTGAAATTCCGTTTGGAAGTCTGGATACATTTTCGCTGGACCTAATTGGAAAAGGGAGCCGAAACCTTCTAAGTAGCATTGACTTTTCTAGGTAATAGGTCGGGTCTGGGGGGGGAGGGAGTAAATGTTGCTTATCGTGTATGGGGGTGGGTGGAGGTACTGACTAAAGCTGGGACACATCCAGCATCGTCAATATGTTGTTTGGAACACGGTTGTACAGACAGTATAGTTTAAAGATAATTAAGTTGGCAAAACTTATCTTTAATGTTTATATAAGTTCGGCCACTTGCAAAAATGTTCATTTTTTTTTTGTTTGCAAGGCGAGATTAAACAGGGTGTCTGTGATTCAGAAACACAAGCGAACGGCTGGACCGCGAGTCGTTTCACCAATCTTTCCAATTGTCTGTATTTCGGAAGGAAGTGCAGCCGAGGGCAGGTGAATGTGTGAATGGGGCAGAGTGACCAACAGTGCCCCCCAATGGTGGAACCTTTGGATCAGGGTGGCATTTCTGACCATGGCGGCGGGTATTTCATGTTTATATATATATATAAATATAAAGTGGGACATTGGAGCTCTCTCTCTCTCTCTCTCTCAGGTCCCTGCTTTGCCCCCTGTGAGGAAGTCTGTAGTTGGGTGTTAGTGTCCCTCCCTCCCACCCTCTCCTCCCGGGACGGGGCAATTGAGTAATAGGAGTGGCGAGAGGGAACACGATGGGAAGGCATAAAAGGTTGCTTTGTGTGTGTGTAATGCTCAAGAACAAACCCTAAAAAGGGAACTCACTGTTTCCTGTCATCAGTGCACATTCAAAGACCGCAAGGCTGACGGAGAGGTGCAAGAGATCGCCATGGACCGGAATGGCTATGATCTGCAGAGAATTTGCGGGCACCGAACCAGGGCAGCAAGACGTAAGTACAATTCACAACTTTCCCCCCACCCAGCTGGGCTCGCAGGTGGGGCGAAATTGGGAGAAAGAGGGTGAAAACCTGGCCAAAAACTTCGATGCTTGCGCAAAAGACTTGGTGCTTGTTTTTCGGGGGTGTGTGTGGGGGGGGGGGGGGGGGTTTGGTTTCGTTTGCCCGAGTGTTTATTGTGAGATTACCGTGCGGGCTATCACATCGTCTGCCTCCAGTTAAAACTATCTAGTGGGCGAAGTGTGCCAGGGCAGTGGCGCTCTCTGCCAGTGAAGCCCTGGTTCGAATTGACCTGTGTGGGTTCCGTTGCGTTGAACAGGTGGCAGGAATTGCTGGTTTGACAGTCGGCGAGTCAGCGGGAGTCCAGAGTGCTCCTCATAGCTGAGATGTTCTTCTCTGTCAGTTCAACATTTTACACATATTAAATATGATTTAATGCATTACAACGTAATACTGTGTTTGCTGCATTGATGCTTCTAATCCTGAATTCGCAACAGATTGAAAGCCAGAACTGTAACGGGACAGTGTTATATTACTGACACTCCTGGAGTGGGTGTCCGATACTCTCAGAGTATAGAATGATAAAGCGCAGAAGGGGGTGGCCATTCGGCCCATCGTGCCTGTGCCGGCTCTTTGAAAGAATAGAATGAAAGGCAGACCAATGTTTTTTTGCGAAGTGTCCCGTCGCTCATTAAATAGTAGCTAGAAAATGCCCAATATCCTAAACGGTTTATTATGGTAGATTGCACATTAAAACATTAAAGACTAATGTCAGCGCCAACAGATAACAAGGCGGTGAAGATCATGGAGAGGGACGGGGGGGGGGGGGGGGGGAACCTGGCCTGATCTTCCTCGGCCTTTTTTTTTGTCAAAAGTGAGAAGTCGCACAACACCAGGTTGTAGTCCAACAGCTTTATTTGAAATCACAAGCTTTCGGAGCGGCTGCTCCTTCGTCAGGTTTGTCGCTCTCATTCCCACGAAGATTGGGAGGGATCTTTATCGCGAAGTCTGCTTGTTTAAACTGCCAGGCCAGACGCGTCTTGGAAGCGAGCCTGGTTCTAAAAGTAAGCTTGGACACTCCAGAAAAGTGCAGTCGGCGGAGAAGACGCTCGGGGCTCCCGAAGCGAGCAGCAGACCTGACACAGAGCAGCTGCCCGTTTCTCAAGTCCGAAGTGCATTGGCTGGTCGCATTGTTCCCGAGCTCAGCAAATGGGATTCTTAATGTGAGTTTTATGACATTGCAAACGAAAGCTGCCCTCCGTACAGGGTGACTTAACTGGCTAATTCTAGCCTGCTCTCGCGTAATCCTTTAGTTTATACTTAAAAGGAACAATATACATTCTGTACAATTTGTTTTGACTGGTTTGGCCATCAGAGCCTACAGTATTGTTTATTTAGTTTTACTTGGTGAGAAAGTTGACAGGTTTTGAGGTGTTACTTTTCCCAGAAAGGCCAAATCTATAACATAATAAAACGCCCATGTCTGATTTTTTTTTTCCTCCCAGTTTTATTGCTTTACCCATACAGTTTTTGTTTAAATGTAGCGGTCCATATTTTTTTAAAGAAGCCGTCGGGCATTGCCTTCGGGCTGTTTTAAAGGCATATCCTTATGGTCAAGAGTTGGGATGAGCAGAAACTGCAGCATTGGTTCTCAACCACCACGTTCTGCCGTATCGCTGCCGACCTCACCCACACTCTCACCTGTTCCCTTTATCAGTCCTGTGCATAAATCACTGGTCGCTCGGTTGGTACACGAAACTGACTTGAAATTGACCATGTTCAGTTGGAAGAGATGAGACTGGGTTGACTGTTTGCACCACTCTGGGGTTTATCTCCAAAGCAAGACTTGCATTTCTATAGCGCCTTTCACGACCGCCGGACGTCCCAAAGCGCTCTCCAGCCAGTGAAGTACTTTTTTGAAGTGTAGTCACTGCCGTAATGTCGGGAGGACCACAGCCAAGCTCCCACAAACAGCAAGGTGACAATGACCAGATCGTCTGTTTTAGTGATGTTGGTTGAGGGATAAATATTGACCAGAACACCGGGGATAACTTAACTCCTCTTCGAAATAGTACCATCGAGATCTTTTATGTCCAACCTGAGAGGGCATCCGAAAGACGGCACCTCCTTCAGCACTGCACTGGAGTGTCAGCCTGGAGTGGGACCTGAACCCACAACCTTCTGACTCAGAGGCGAGGGTGCGACCACAGTGAGCCAGGGCTGACATCTCAGCTCACACAAATCACTGGTCCCTCGAAACTGACCTGAAATTGACCTTGCTCAGTTGGAAGATATATTAGTTTGGCTGTTGGCTTGGGACAGTCATTCTGGGGGGATTTAATCTCGAAAGCAAGAGAAGTTCATATATAGGCAATTTGTGCTTTTCAACCATCAGACGATGAACTGAGAAACATCCTTGAGTACAATTGGATACAAACCGATTTAGGTTCTGCTGCGCATCGCCCGCTGTTAAGTAACTGACAAGAACACGTGAGAATTATTGGACATCTGCTGGGTTAATGGAGCAGTCAGACCCAGAGAGTTTCAGATTTCACGACCATAAATATCGAGACTCCCAGTTACCTCATTCCGCCACCCTTCATGTTAAAACGTGTTGTCCGAGCCGGCGTCAGTAGCTCCGGTTCATACCCGGTGCACAGTTTAGTTTCCACAACGAGAAACTGAACTCACTCGCCAGCTTGTGATTGCTGTGGTGACTCCTCCACACACTGTCGTATTTTGTACTTTCGATGATCGAAACCGGACTCCAAGTGACTTTTTCTTTTTGGCACGAAACACCAAACTTTTATCGACTCCCCTCAAGTAAATATATTGCATTTGTCAGAGCCTCGTGGACGTCTGATTCAAAAGTAATGAATACGCGTCGTCCTGACCCCTGATTCCTATGAATTTGGCGAATGTCATTACATCATGCAGTAAATAGCAGATACTCCCATTATTGTCGATGTTGGGACATTGGCATCCAATTGCAAAAGTTAACTAAACTGCATCTAACTAAACCTTAACGATTATATATGCATGTATGTGCAGTAGCACCTCTCTTGTGGCATTGCTCATTGTGTGGAAATATATCCTGTTTTATAGCAATAGTAATAGTTTCATATAATCATAGAATGATACAGCACAGGAGGAGGCCATTGGACCCATCGTGCCTGTGCCGGCTCTTTGCTAGAGCTCTCCAATTAGTCCCGCTCCCCTGCTCTTTCCCCATAGGCCTGTAATTTTTTTTCCCCTTCAAGTATTTATCCAATTCTCTTTTGAATGTTACTATTGAATCTGCTTCCACCGCCCTTTCAGGCAGCACGTTCCAGATCACAACAACTCGCTGTATTAAAAAAATGTTTCCTCATGTCGCCTCTGGTTCTTTTGCCAATCACCTTAAATCTGTGTCCTCTGGTTACCGACCCATCGGCCACTGGAAACAGTTTCCCCTTATTTACTCTATCAAAACTGTTTTATGCCACATTAAATAAAATGCCTTTTTGGAGCCAGTAATTTTTTGTTAGCCCTACCCTCAGTTTACCTGTTGCATTCCTTACCTCTTCAATTCTGATTTGCTGTTGTTTTACTTTGAACCAATATGATGACTAAAGTGTGACGAAGTGGGATAGGACGTAAGTGTGATGCTTGCGGGAATTGGGTGCTGTAGGCAAGACTTTTAATCCATTATAGATCGGCTACTAAACAATGCAATGCAAGAACGTTTGAATTTATCATCAATCATAGATCCAATAGGTTAGGTTTTGTTAGTAAAGCCAACGTCGACATTCCCAGTATAAAATCAGATCCTGCCACAAAATTAGAAAGAAAGAACTTGCATTTGTATAGCATCTTTTATGACCTCAGGACGTCCAAAGCGTGTTACAGCCAAATGACCGGTTACTTTACTCTATATACCATTCACCTAATGTGGCCATTTAAAACAATAACTTTATCCAGAAAATATCCAGGTGTGTTTGCAGATTATAGGTGCACCTGCAATTTTAACAAAGACTGCAGGTTCACTTTATTTCCAAGCCCATTACCACCCCATGTAATGGACAAACTTACACTAGGTCAACAAGAGCCTCAATATCGCCTTATAAAACTTTTCCAAAACACTTGGTAACATTCGTCTGTCTGTAAATGTTTTGGAGAAAGATAAAAGCTGAAAACTCTGATGCACAGCGAACGCATGTTGGAGTCCCATTTGACATGTTAGCTATCCAAAGAGCTGATCAGATAGCCAAAGGGATTGAACTACAATGCACTGGCACTAGTTTCTGCCCATTGGATAAAAAGTGTATCCAAGGGGAATCCCAGCTTGTTTATGTTTATGTGACGACCCGATGCTTTTGAAAGATAGTTTTACAAATCTATTTTTAAGTTGGTTATGCTGGTGTTCTGAGGACGATAAACAAAATAGCTTGTGCGGTGATCCACTGATGCAGTTATCCACTGCTGTGTGCATGCCAGAGTGTTGCTGTCACGTATTGTATCTCATAAAGACTATTAGCACCAAATCATTGAAATTCATTTCATGGTCACAGACCCATATACAGGATTTCAGTGATGCATCTAGAGTGCATCTAGAGACCCGAGCTATGGTATAAATAGCGCACACAATGGGCTACAGTTATTTCCGCCAATAAAAGAGAGCTAGTACTTCATCTCTGACATTACTTGTGAATTATGAAGGCCTTGCATGCGAGTGGAATAAACTGAGTATTTGTTCTGTGTCTTACCTGTGTATCATTCTTACATCTGTTAATTATTTTCAAATGGTTTGTATTTGATTTTTGTTTTAGAAGGATTTATTACATTATGAAAGGGGTTTTATTACTTTCTGTTAAGCTAGCAGGGAAGGTCGTTGGAACAAATAGCATAAATGCATTCATAGAATTACATAGAATTTGTAGCGTAGAAACAGGCCATTCGGCCTAACTGCTCTATGATCCACACGAGCCTCCTCCCACCCTACTTTATCTAATCCTATCTGCATATCCTTCTATTCCTTTCTCCCTCATGTACCTATCTAGCTTCACCTTAAAGGCATCTATGCTATTTTCCTCAACTACTCCACGTGGTAGCAAGTTCAACATTCTAACCACTCTCTGGGTAAAGAAGTTTCTCCTGAATTCCTTATTGGATTTATTGGTGACTATCTTATATTTATGGCCCCCAGTTTTGGACTCCCCCACAAGTGGAAACATCTTCTCTATGTCTACCTTATCAAACTCCTTCATAATTTTAAAGACTTCTATTAGGTCACCCCTTAGCCTTCTCTTTTCTAGAGAAAACAGCCTCAGCCTGTTCAGAAAATCTGTTCAGTCTTTCCTGATAGTTATAATCTCTCAGTCTTTGTAAATCTTTTTTGCACCTTCTCCAGTGCCTCTATATCCTTTTTGTAATATGGTGACCAGAATTGTACACAGTACTCTAAATTTGCAGATGACACCAAACTTGGAAGTATAGTGAACAGTGAGGAGGATAGTGATAGATTTCAAGAGGACATAAACAGGCTGGTGGAATGGGTGGACACGTGGCAGATGAAATTTGACGCAGAAAAGTGTGAAGTGATACATTTTGGGAGAAAGAATGAGGAGAGGCAATATAACCTAAAGGGTACAATCCTGAAGGGGGTGCATGAACAGAGAGACCTGGGGGTATATGTGCACAAATCGTTGAAGGAGGCAGGGCAGGTTGAGAAAGCAGTTATAAAAGCTTACGGGATCCTGGGCTTCATAAATAGAGGTAAAGAGTACAAAAGCAAGGAAGTTATGATGAACCTTTATAAAACACTGGTTCGGCCTCAACTGGAGCATTGTGTCCAATTCTGGGCACCGCACTTTAGGAAGGATGTGAAGGCCTTATTGAGGGTGCAGAAAAGATTTCCGAGAATGATTCCAGGGATGAGGGTCTTCAGTTACATGGATAGACTGGAGAAGCTGGGGTTGTTCTCCTTAGAGCAGAGAAGATTAAGAGGAGATTTGATAGAGGTGTTCAAAATGATGAGCGGTCTAGACAGAGTAGATAGAGAGAAACTTTTCCCGCTGGCAGAAGGGTCGAGAACCAGAGGACACAGATTTAAGGTGATTGGCAAAAAAAACAAAGGCGACAGAAGAAAAAACAGTTTTACGCAGCGAGTGGTTATGATCTGGAATGCACTGCCTGAAAGGGTGGTGGAGGCAGACTCAATCATGGCTTTCAAAAGGGAGTTAGATAAGTACCTGAAGGAAAAAAAATTGCAGGGCTACGGGGAAAGGGCGGGGGAGTGGGACTAGCTGAAGTGCTCTTGCAGAGAGCCGGCACAGGCTTGACGGGCCGAATGGCCTCCTTCTGTGCTGTAACCATTCTATGATTCCATGTGGTCTAACCAAGGTTCTATACAAGTTTAACATAACCTCTCTGCTTTTCAATTCTATTCCTCTAGCAATGAACCCCAGTGCTTTGTTTGCATTTTCTACGGCCTTGATGACTTGCGTTGCAACTTTTTGGATTTGTGAATGTGTACCTCTAGATCCCTTTGCTCCTCTCCCCCATTTAATTTATTATTTTCCAAGGATTATGTGGCCTCCTTATTCCTCCTATCAAAATGCACCACCTCACGCTTATCTACATTAAAATTCATTTGTCATTTACATGCCTATTCAAAGGACAACTAGTTACATTTCTGGACAAAGATGAGGTTAAGAGATATCATGGGAAAGTAGGACTGAGATTAACCAAAAAAGGCCAAATGACCTTTTCATGTTCCCCAAATTTGTTTTGTTTCTAAGACGTTTCTTTAAACCAATCTTTATACACATGAGCCAATGTGAACGCACAAAGAAGGAGTTGAGAAGCAATGAAGCAGTTTTTCTATCTGTGTGCATCCAAGTTTAGAATATAATACTGACTATATTCTATCACTGTTTCTCTCTTCTCAACCTCATTCTATTATTTATGAGTCGTTCTTATCTTCCTCATTTGTGTTCCTTTTATTGCTCTCTCTTTCTTTCATTGTTTCTCTGACTCCTTCTTCCATTTATAACCCATATATCCTATTTCTCCTTTTGTTTTCACCCACCAAGTCTCCATTGCCCCAATGAAATCCTGAGACAACACGGTCACTGAAATTCTCACGTTAAAATAGTCTCTCATATTTGTTTTTGAAAATCTCCATAGCCGTTTTCATAGATTGCGTGATCCAGAGAATCCTTTACCTCATCTGTATTCCCATCAATAACTCTGCCAAATAAAGTAATCTGCGGAGAGACTGGAGCACTGAGTAATCAAACTGGCCTATTGACTTAACAACAGAAAACGCTGGAAAAACTCAGCAGGCCAGGCAGCATCCGTGGAGAGAGAAACAGAGTTAACGTTTCAGGTCGAATTGACTTGATAAGTGTAATAGTATTTAGGCCTGAAATAGCCCTGCAAATTCATAATTTCTTCAGTATCTTTTGTTGCCCTGCAGTATTTGATATAACTGTATTGAATTCATATACCATTACCACCTGGAAAATATCTTGTGCTAAATAAAGATTTTCCTTCATGGTGTTAGTACATGAGCACAACCCCAGCATTTACTTCTGTACACTCTGCTAACTCTCAGCATCTTAAGTATGTTCTACCCCACTTGCCCTCACGTGTACTTGTTTCTGTCTCATGTGCTCCAATATGTGTAAAGGCTGGAAATATCAAATATTGAAGCAACGGTATACTTATCAAAAGAAGGAAACAAAATATACTGAAATGTTACAACAATATGTAAATATAACTGTAAATAGGGCAACCTTCAAAAAACTCAAACTATAGAAGTTTACAACACAGAAGGAGGGCATTTAACTAATCGTGTCTGTGTTGGCTCTTTGCTGGAGCAACCTATAAACTAATCCCACTGCCTCATTTTCTCTCCATAGCCCTATATCTTCCTCTGCTTCAAATATTAATCCAATTTTCCCTTACAAGATGCAATGGTCTCTGCCTCAGTCACTACCTGTGGCACTACATTCCATGCTCCACCAACCCCTGTGTAAAGACATTAGTCCTAACCTCTCTCCCTAATCTTTTTTTTATTCATTCATGGGATGTGGGCGTCACTGGCAAGGCCAGCAGTTATTGCCCATCCCTAATTGCCCTTGAGAAGGTGGTGGTGAGCCGCCGCCTTGAACCGCTGCAGTCCGTGTGGTGAAGGTACTCCCACAGTGCTGTTAGGGAGGGAGTTCCAGGATTTTGACCCAGCGACGATGAAGGAACGGTGATATACTTCCAAGTCAGGATGGTGTGTGACTTGGCGGGGAACTTGGAGGTGATGGTGTTCCCATGTGCCTGCTGTCCTTGTCCTTCTAGGTGGAAGAGATCATGGGTTTGGGAGGTGCTGCTGAAGAAGCCTTGGCGAGTTGCTGCAGTGCATCTTGTAGATGGTACACACTGCAGCCACGGTACGCCGGTGGTGGAGGGAGTGAATGTTTAAGGTGGTGGATGGGGTGCCAATCAAGATGGCTGCTTTGTCTTGGATGGTGTCGAGCTTCTTGAGTGTTGTTGGAGCTGCACTCATCCAGGCAAGTGGAGAGTATTCCATCACACTCCTGACAGTTTTAAATATATACATAAAGAAACAGCAAATTTCTATTTTTCCTTTGGTAATCTGGCATGAAACTTGTACAAGTGACTGTCGGAGCAGTTTTGCTGATGTTATCTAGACACAGCAGAAGGTAAAGGTTGCTCATGTTGGTTTGCCTTTGCTGGTAATAATTGCTAGTAAGGTATCCATAATATATATAAGAATCTCGGACAATCAGCCAGACTGGTTTGTCTTGTGTAAGGACTTCATCAAGGCCTGCCCCACTTGCTGATGTTCAAGCATACAACCCAACTGTAAGTACTGCAATTCAACCAGCCTCCACTCTTGCTCCCTTTGCCATGATTCTCATTCATCACCATCTATTCAGTCATACAGTCGATATTCTGTTCCACCTCTTGAACCATTATAGTTGTGTGTATTTCTCTTTGAGACCCACTTCTCTGACCAAATTTTTTGATCACCCCTCATCATCTTGCCTTTGGCTTGGCATCTGTTTTTTTCCCCAACTTCTCTGTGAAGTGCCTTGGGATGTCTGTGTACACTAAAGGGGCTATATAAATGCAAGATGTTGTTTGTTGACCTGCCATTGCTGTGATGGTACCATTTTTGTGGTGATAATGTGGAGTGAATACACTGGCTCACCCTACTCAACAAGGGATGGCATGTACTCGGATTACCAAAAGAAGGAAAGATGCTGTCACTGTGACTCCGCAACAGGTATTTTGAACAGTGCAGATTGTTAATTTGATTGAAATGCTTGGTAACTGTAACCTTCTCCAGCCCTACCATCCCACCCTCAAACTCATCATACCTCCAACTCTGACCTCTTGTGTATCCGCTCTTCCCCTCGCCCACCAATAGTGGCTGTGCCTTCAGCCGCCTAGGCCCTACACTCTTGAATTCGCTCGCTAAATCCCTCTCCTCTTCACCTCCCTCTCCTTCTTTAGGACCCTTATTAAGACCCTCCTCTTTGTCCAAGCATTAGGGCTCCCCTTCCTAATATCTCCTTCTTTGGCTCAGTGTTCATTTTTGTCTGATTATGCCTCTGTGAAGCGCCTTGGGACATTTTTCTAAATTAAAGACACTACAAGAATGCAGATTGTTGCTGTTGTTTGATACTGATCATAGCATATGTCTGCTTACAGTAAAGGCCAATAATATATTTTTTCAACAACTTCGGTTATTGTTTTTTGCTGCTATTTATTGCTATTTGCAGCTTGACATGTACAATATATTGCTCTGTGCTTCTTTCATATCCCTGGTCAAGCATTTTGTCCAGAATTCCCCAGTGAATGTGTGCATTTTCTATATGCCCACAGAGTGCACTCCAACCTACATTGTCCCTCATGTAGAAATCTCTGGGACACAACCTTTGGAAACCTAGACCATTGGCCAGAACATTAAATGAGTGTACTGGCCAAAAGCAGAATTACGTGCGCTGTTAAAAATTAATATCACAGTTTCAATGATAAGACTTAGAATAGCAACAAAAATTTTCTACCAAAGAAAACTTAGAGCACTGGACAGAATTAAGCATGCTGCTAGCCTGTGAAATGTCTTTTTGCGTGCAGCCCCTTCCCAGAATTTACTGCAACATGTTTCTCCATGCAGTAGTGAGACACAAGTTTGTGCCTATGGTTTTGCCATATGGTAAAACAGAAAGGGGGAGAAATTCAGTATCGCCCCATTTGGGGCGCTAATTATCGCCACCGACTGCAAACTTGACTTTTATCGCCCCTGGAGGTGATTGGAGCGCTAAATCAGGCGCTTCACACCTGTCTTAAGGCGCAAAGGCCAAGGAGCGAGGCGCTACCTCAGAGCGCTGGCGAAGCTCATGAGGTGTCAGTCAGCAATGGAACACACACACAATGGCGCGGGCCAGTTCTTAAAGGGGAAGGGTTGATCTTGCTTTCCATCCACATCCTGCTCATTGCAGCCTTGAATCTCGGCCTGGAGAGACCTGCACATCAAATCTGCTGGAAAGAACAATGAAGAGTACCAGGGAAAGAGCTCAGAGTGCAGCCCCCACACTCTCTTCTAAATCGATACAAGGAAGGGCAAATCAAAATGAACCTGCAAAGTGCTGCTCAGTACCCAAAACTCCTTCACACGGCGTTGAATCTCTCCAGAAGTCTCTCTCTCTCTCTCTCAGAATGCGTGGTTCAAAAATGTCACCAACAATAAAAGGCAGGAAGCGGTCGCCTTTAAATAGCGCTCCCCCAGTCCCTTCCTGACTGCAAAACGCTCCCCTCAACCTGTCGTTGCTAGCGGCAGGCGGTAAGGCAGGGGGCGCCACTCAATATCCGCTCCGGGGCGATACCGGGGCGTTGCACACTCGACTGACGTCACGATCTGCCGGTGCAGGAGATCGTGGCGGTAGTGTTTAGCGCCGCCGCTAAATGTCTAGTTAATTTCGCGAGCGGCGTAAACATCGCCGCGCCCGGGGCGCTAGATGCTTTGTGCCCCATTAGCGGCCTCTTAAGGCGCTAACGGGAGGCGCAACCAACTGAATTTTTCCCCCAAAATCTCAAGGCCGGAAAGCAACATGGGTCCATATAGCCCATCGTCCTTCGGTACGAAGATTTCTAATTGATGATGTGTTTCTCTTCAAGATACTTGTCCAACTTGATCTTGAATGGATCTAAGCTATTTGCCCCGACAACTTCCTATTAAGCTATTACACAAAATGACCACCCTCTCAGTGAGGCAGTACTTTCTTACATAAAGAAAGAAAGACTTGCATTTATATAGCACCTTTCAAGACCTCAGGACGTCCCAAAGTGCTTTACAGCCAATGAGGTACTTTTTGAAGTGTAGTCACTGTTGTAATGCAGGAAACGCAGCAGCCAATTTGCGGACAGCAAGCTCCCACAAACAGCAATGTGATAATGACCAGATAATATTTTATTGCGATGTTGATTGAGGGATAAATATTGGCCAGGACACCGGGGATAACTCCTCTGCTCTTCTTCAAAATAGTGCCACGGGATCTTTTGCGTCCACCTGAGAGAACAGACAGGGTTTAACATCTCATCCGAAAGATGGCACCTCCGACAGTGCAGCACTCCCTCAGTAGCGCACTGGAGTGTCAGCCTAGATTTCTATGCTCAAGTCTCTGGAGTGGGACTTGAACCCACAAACTTTCTAACTCAAAGGTGAGCGTGCTACCAACTGAGCCACTGGCTGACACATCCTGCCTAAATCTAATCTATTTCAGCTTATACACTTGTCCCCTTGTTCTTGTATCCTGTATCAAATCAAACATCCCTGACCTTCTACATCCTTGAGTTTATTCATTTGAACAGCTCTGTCGATCCATTTGAACACCTGTGATCTGCTGATCGCGGTTATGCTGCTGTTGGAAGTAGCTGAGTGCAAGTCAGGCACATTCCCATTGGAAGAGTTGGGAGGGGGGAGGGGGGGGCAAAATCACATGGCCAGGTCATGGATGACTCACACATGTCTCCTTGAGTCGGTCTTTAGACTTTTATTGAATAAGGGCTAGGAGCAAGTCTTCAGTCCACCTCAGACAGAGAAACAACGCAGTAGAAGAGAAGAAATGGAGGGGAAGAACAAATAATGGGAGAGGTGGGGGCATTCTGTCTCTGTACATCTTCTCTGTTCTCTCACTCCTCTTTTCTTTGGCTCTGATTTCTTTCCATTTTCTCCTCTGTTCATATTCTACCTGGCTGTTGGATGTTCTTGGTATCAATATTCAACACCTTTTCTATTTCATACTCTTTGAGAGAAAACAAAAATGTGCTGTTTGCAGAGAAGGCTGCCCCAGTATACCTACTGTGTGTGAAAAGACTCCATGTGCTGAGACAGCTCCTGAATCCTGCTGGCAACTGGGCCAAATCCCTCTTTGAAGAAAAACTGGAGAATACCTGTTTTTGTCCATAATTAATGACCGCTAGCAATATTGGGGGAGGCACAGCTTTGTAATATGCAATTTCTGAGAATATTGTTTTGTTATTGGTCATTAAGCCTCATTATTAAAAAATCATTATTAAGGTCATTATTAAAAAAGAACTTTGGCTTTCTCTAACAACCCCTCCCCTACTATTCCCCAAAGAGATGGAAAGTTAAAAACACCAAATAATATCAATAGTATTTTACATTCAGCTTAATGTAGATGCTCAGGCCAATGGCAAATGGACATAGACACAGAGTACAGAAAACGTGGAGAGTGATTTAACCCAGTCTCTTTCTTTCCCCTCATATTCTTCCCCACCGACTCCCACTTTGCCCCCTCCTCTCCTGAAAATGATGACTTATGCTGGAATATGGTTCTGCCTACTCTCCAATACCTCCCACAATTGGCCTTTCTTCACGTGAAAGTCTAGATAGTGTCAGGAAGTTATTCAATCGCTGAGAACATTATAGCCAAACTCAATCCTGTCCTCACCTAACAACTACACTTTCGAGAACGGCTCATGAATGGCTATTCATCGGAAAGAAAGAAAGAACTTGCTGTCAGGATCTCCCAAAGTACTTTACGACCAATTAATTATTTTGAAGTGTAGTCAATGTTGTTTTGCAGGTAAATACAGCAGCCAATTTGCACATAGCAAGGTCATAAGGACATAGAACTAGGAGCAGGAGTAGGCCATTTGGCCCCTCGAGCCTCCTCTGCCATTCAGTGAGATCATGGCTGATCTTCTACCTCAACTCCACTTTCCCGCCCGATCCTCATATCCCTTGATTCCCAAAAATCTATCGATCTCAATCTTGAATATACTCATCGACTGAGCATCCACAGCCCTCTGGGCAAGAGAATTCCAATGATACAAAACCCTCTGGGTGAAGAAATTTCTCATCCTGGTCCTAAATGGCTGACTCTTTATTCTGAGACTATGGCCCCTAGTTCTAGATTCTGCAGCCAGGGGAAACAGCCTCTCAGCATCTACAGGTCCCACAAACAGCAATGAGATAAATGACCAGTTAATCTGTTTTAGTGGTATTGCTGAGAGATAAATGTTTGCCAGGGCACTGATATAACTTCCCAGCTCTTCTTTGAATAATGCCATGGGACTTTTTTGCATCTACCTGAACAGGGCCTTGGTGCAACATCTTATCCAAAAGGCGGCACCTCCAACAATGCAGCTCTCCCACAGTACTGCATTGAAGTGTTAGCTTGGCTCAGTAGTAGAACTCTTGTCATAAATTTGTAAACCTCTCCACCTCTCTCTCTCACCCGTTAAGTCGCCCCTTAAAACCTACCTCTTTGACCAAGCTTTTGGTCACCTGTCCTAATATCTCTTTATGTGGCTCGGTGTCAAATTTTGACTGATAACGCTCCTGTGAAGCGTCCTATAAATGCAACTTCTTTCTATTTTCTTTCTAGTTAGGATCAGTGATTTGACATGGCGTGATACCCCTTGACAAATCCTATGATTTTCACAACCTACCATGACAGTGTGAGTTTACTTGTCACAGTAAGTTGAAACTCTACGGGGGAATTTTCCCAGCCCTGGGGAGGCAAGTATGGAGGCGGGACTGCCGGGAAAATGGCAGAAACTGGGAGCGGGTACCGACCCCGCTCCCAACCAGCCTCCGTGCCATCTTCCCGGGTGGTGGGTCCCCGACTCGCGCAGGAACCCGTCTCCTCAAGGCGGGAAGGGGATTAGAGCCAATTAACTGCTTGTTAACAGGTAGTTAACAGGCAGTTTTGAGGCTTATCCCCATTTTACTCTTACAAGTGCGGGCTTCCCGACGGCTGCGAACCTCGCCAGGGTCAGCGAGGCAAGCAGTGGGTCTGCGGGGCTGAGAGGGATCAAAAAGTCTGCTGTGGAGGTGAGTGATGGGTGCAAGTGTGGAGAGGTAAGAATGAGAGGTGAGTGTAAAGTGTTAGAAAAAGTTTACTTACCTTTGCTTCATCCTGCAGGCTTCAACTCTTGGGGATCCGGAGGTGCCTCATCTCAACGGCAGAGATGACAGAATGGTTGCTGCATTCTCAGATGCAGCAGCCATCTGATTTCTGCTGAAGAAAGAGGTTTTGGTGAGTCTTTGTGCAAGGGCTCACCTTAGAACAGAGATTGTCAGCGTTTGACAGCTTCTTAAAGCTGTCAAACGCTGACAATTCATCTGTCAAACATTTTCGACAGATGAAACGTCATACGCTGACGTCCTCTGTCACCGGCTTTCCCTTAATTAGCCAGCTAAGCCCACAGGGCGGGCTTAACAAAGCCAATCAAAGGAAAATAGCGTGGGTTGGCCGAACGTCATTGGGGGCAGGACTGAAACCCAACAACCAGCAGTCCCTCCCCCAACGCGCCCCCATTGGCAAAATCCAGCCCTTCATTTTTTATCTCCTTCCTCCCTACTTTCAACAACCTGCAAGAAGTGATGATCCACTCCCAAAGAAAAAAAGTCTTTAAAATAATAAATAACAGGATACTTCTGTTTAAATACAGTCTGCTCTGGGTATTTCCCAATGAAATGCACTGTGACATCCATTAATAAATAGTAGAACATACACAGCAATCTCACAGCACAGATATGCCTCTCAATTGCCTTGATAAGAATCAATTTTATCTCCAATCTTCAGGCTCTATAAATAACATTTTAGGATATGGAAGCATCATTCTTATTATTATCAGAAACTTTTAAAAAAATAATTTCTGACACATTTTGTAATCAGTCCTAATGATAGTACGCGCCTCATTATAATAATCAAAAAGCTTGGCTCCCAAGTACTATTTTCTAACGAGCACTTAACTACATCCTGTAAAATAATTTGAGCAATTGTAAATAGGTTTTCAGATTAACGTTTTTTAAACTTGAACCATTTTATTTCTGTAAAATATAACAAGCATTGGATTTATAAGTTCACACTTTTCACTGTTTCTTGCCTTCTTTAGATACAAGCAAGGGTGAGGATAACAGGAACACTGCAGTCCTGCCTGAGTCTGAGGAGAAATCACATTCGTTCGATCTTCGCAGAATGTTACAAAATGAGATGCACTGTCCTATACCAATAGACGAAAAAGGTGTTGATATTATCAATATAAAAGGAATTGAAGATATAGGATATATACAGCCAGAATCTATGGTAAGTGAATGGTGCTTTTCGCATTGGCTCAACATTTAATGGTTATTACGGGAGGTTACATGCCAGTTTTAGTGTCATATGGAAGCAAAAACTGTAAATACCACAAAAAAAGACTTGCATTTATATAGTGCCTTTTACGACCACCAGACATCGCAAAGCGCTTTACAACCAATGAAGTGCTTTATGAAGTGTAGGCATTGTTGTACTGTAATGTAGGAATCGTAGCAGCCAATTTGCGCACAGCAAGCTCCAACAAACAGCAATGTGATAATGGTAATTTTTTTTAGGGATGTTGATTAAGGGATAAATGTTGGCCAGGACACCGGGGATAACTCCCCTGCTCTTCTTCGAAATAGTGCCATGGGATCTTTTATATCCACCTGAGAGAGCAGATGGGGCCTCGGTTTAACGTCTCATCCAAAAGACGGCACCTCCGACAGTGCAGCATTCCCTCAGGAGTGTCAGCCTAGATTTCTTTTGTACTACAAGTGTCTGGAGTGGGACTATGAACCCACAACCTTCATAACTCAGAGGCAAGGGTGCTACAAGCTGAGCCACGGCTGACAAGGAGCAATTGAGACAAATAGCATAGATGCATTTAAGGGAAAGCTAGATAGGGAGAAAGGAATAGAAGGGTTAAATTAGGAATGGGCAATAAATTCTACCCGTGCCAGCGATGCCCACATCCCTGGAACGAATAAAAAATAAATAAATGAAGAGGGGTGGAAGGAGACTTGTGTGGAGCCTAAACACCAGCATGAACCAGTTAGGCTGAGAGGCCTGTTTCTGTGCTGTAAATTCTATGTAATATGTAAAAATTAATGTGCGAACTCAGAGTCAAATCAGCAATCTGATCCCCCATTGCACTGGGAACTTGAAAGTGAGACTCACGGTAGCTGGTTGGGTTTCAAAGCCCTTCCTGCCTTGTAATCATGGCTGTTTGAACATTGAAAACAATTAGCTCTCCATTTGCTGTGCAGTTTTAATGCATCCTGAGTGACTAATACATAAATTGGACTTCCAGATAGGAGAGTGGAAACCCTGCAATCAGGTAAGAACATGGGAACAGGAGGAGGCCTCTCAGCCCCTCGAGCCTGTTCCGCCGTTCAATTAGATCATGGCTAATCTGTAGCTTATCTCCATTTACCCGCATTGGTTCCATATCCCGTAATAACCTCACCTAACAAAAATCTATCAATACTAGTTTTGAAATTTTCAATTGTCCTAGCCTCAACAGCTTTTTGGGGGGGTGAGTTCCAGATTTACACTACCCTTTGTGTGAAGAAGTGTTTTGCAACATCACCCCAGAACAGCCTAGCTCTGACTTTAAGGTTGTGCCCCCTTGTTCTGGACTCTCCTACCAGAGGAAATAGCTTCTCTCTATCTATCCTATCAACTCCTTTAATCGTCTTAAACACCTCAGTTAGATCACCCCATAATCTTCTATACCTGAGGAAATTCAAGGCTAGTCTTTGCAACCTTCCTTCATAACTTAACTCTTTTAGCCCCGGTATCATTCTGATAAATCTACGCTGCATCCCCTCCAAGGCCAATATATCCTTCCTGAGCTGTGGTGCCCAGAATAAGAACATAAGAAATGGGAGCAGGAGTCGGCCATTTGGCCCTTCGAGCCTGCTCCGCCATTCAATAAGATCCTGGCTGATCTTCTACCTCATCTCCACTTTCCTGAACTATCCCCATATCCCTTGATTCCCTTAGAGTCCAAAAATCTATCTATCTCAGCCTTGTATATACTCAACGACTGAGCCTCCACAGCCCTCTGGGGTAGAGAATTCCAAAGATTCACCACCCTCTGAGTGAAAAAATTCCTCCTTATCTCAGTCCTAAATGGCTGACCCCTTATTCTGAGACTGTGACCCCTGGTTCTAGACTCCCCAGTCAGGGGGAAACATCCTCCCTGCATCTACCCTGTCAAGCCCTGTAAGAATTTTGTATGTTTCAATGAGATCACCTCTCATTCTTCTAAACTCGAGAGAATATAGGCCTAGTCTACTCAATCTCTCCTCATAGGACAATCCCCTCATCCCAGGAACCAGTCTGGGGAACCTTCGTTACACTCCCTCTATGGCAAGTGTATCCTTCCTTAGGTAAGGAGACTAAAACTGTACACAATACTCCAGATGTGGTCTAGCCAGAGCTTTATACAACTGTGGCATAACTTCCACTGCTTTGTATTCCAGCCCCCTTGAGATGAAGGCTAACATTTTATTAACCTTTTTAATTATTTTTTGTACCTGTCCACTAATTTTAAGTGATTTCTGTGCATGGGCCTCTAAATATCTCTCTTCTTCCACAGTTTCTAGCTTCTCGCCATTTTAGAAAATACTCTGATCTACCTTTCTTTGGTCCAAAGAGACAATTAGATGCTGCAATGGAGGGGATTGTAGGGTCTTTCTGATTGAATGAAATAAGATAGGCCAAATCTGTAATTATCTTGTGAGCTTGAGTGTGGTGCTTGCTAAATTAACGGGCATTAGATTAATAAATTGTTTGGTTTTGTTTTGGGATAGGTCATAACAATTGAAAGTTCGACCATTGAATTGGAATTGGTAGGAATAAAAAGAAAGCCTAATTGTGTTTAACTAGTCAGTCTTTAATCTTGGGCAGTCTACTCTGGGTCTATCATTTGGTACACAATACTGATTTAGAAAAGCATTATGCTCATCTAGTCCTGTAACATAAAGAAGAAAAGAAAGAACTTGCATTTATAAATCGCCTTTCCTGACCTCGGATGTCCCAAAGTGCATTACAGCCAAGTTTTGATGTGTAGTCACTGTTGTAATGTAGGAACACTGCGCACAGCAAGCTCCCATAAACAGCAATGTGATAATGACCAGATAATCTCTTTTAGTGATGTTGGTTGAGGGATAAGTATTGGCCAGGACATCGAGGAGAACTCTCCTGATCTTCTGCAATAATAGTGTCACAGGATTTTTTACGTCCACCTGAGAGGGCAAACGGGGCCTCGGTTTAATGTCTCACCTGAAAGACGGCACATCAGACAGTGCAGCACTCCCTCAGCACTGCACTGGAGTGTCAGCCTGGATTATGTGCTCAAGTCTCTGAAGTGGGACTTAAACTCACAACCTTCTAACTCAGCGGTGAGTGTGCTGCCCACTGAACCATGGCTGACACCATAAACACTGCAGCTGCCAATACATAATATAATCACTTGGAACCAGTATATTAGGCAATTCACAGGGCAGGAAGGACACTGTGAAACTGGATGGTGAAATATTTATTTAATAAGGATGAATAAAACAACAATATCAACAGTATGATTTACATATATTTTATTAATAATTTTGTGCCAACTCCAGTACAGCTGGCCAATCCATCATGCTGACAAAAGCTTTATGAATACTGCTAACAGTGAAAAGCAGATCCTTTGCTTATAAGGATGTGCTTTTCTAGGAACAGGAGTAGGCCATTTAGCTCCTCGAGCCTGTTCCGCCATTCAATGAGATCATGGCTGATCTGCGACCTAACTCCATATGAACGCCTTTGGCCCATATCCCTTAACAGCTTTGGTTAACAAAAATCCATCAATCTCAGATTTAAAATTAACAATTGACCTCGCGTCGATTGCCATTTGCGGAAGAGAGTTCCAAACTTCTACCACCCTTTGTGTGTAGAAGAGTTTCCTAACTTAACTTCCTGAAAGGTCAGGCTCTAATTTTTAGACTATGCCCCCTAGTCCTAGACTCCCCAACCAGCAGAAATAGTTTCTCTCTACCTACCCTATCAGGGTAACACGGTGGCATAGTGGTTAGCACTGGTGCCTCACAGCGCCAGGGACCCGGGTTCGAATCTGACCTCGGGTGACTGTCTGTGTGGAGTTTGCACATTCTCCCCGTGTCTGCGTGGGTTTCCTCCGGGTGCTCCGGTTTCCTCCCACAGTCCAAAAATGTGCGGGTTAGGTTGATTTGGCTATGATAAATTGACCCTTAGTGTTAGGGGGGGATTAAATATGTGGGGTTATGGGGATAGGATGGGATATGTTAGGGGGAATTAAATACGTGGGGTTACGGGGGTAGGGTGGGATATGTGTACTGTGGCGATTAAAGCAGGGACAGGGTACTGGATTTGGATGATCAGCCATGATCGTATTGAATGGTGGAGCAGGCTCGATGGGCCGAATGGCCTACTCCTGCTCCTAGATTCTATGTTTCTATGTTTCTAGGTACCATGAGAGAAGCTCCATTTGCATTGTTACAATTAACAAAATTATAGCCTTTCATCAATAGCCACAAATCCAGGTCTGTGTAAACCCAAGATCTAGGGTTGAGTCGTGTTGTGTACTGAGCTACCACTGACTCGTGAAATCTTTGAAGGCTTTAGATGGGAATTAAGGGATAAAAAAGATGCCATTCCCAAGTTGTTCCTAGTGATAGGGACCATTACTGATGCCAGCTGAATGGATCTTCGGAAATTGTCAGATCCCAAACGTCAGGTCTCGATAAGGTTGTAGGGAAGCAGCCAAAGAGCCTCTTTACTGTACAGGGCAGTCACCTCAGTAGTCTCGGCTTCAGTGGCTGCACTGTAAAGGAAATGAGGCAGTACTGCTGCCACCCACCCAAGTGAT
The DNA here is from genome assembly GCA_030390025.1 of Squalus acanthias. NCBI lineage: Eukaryota > Metazoa > Chordata > Chondrichthyes > Squaliformes > Squalidae > Squalus > Squalus acanthias. Next base: position 15,362,055 of record CM059434.1, on the reverse strand, counting down.
CTTCATTACAAGTCACCTCTGGAGATAGGAGGTAGGAGCTCCTCCAGTGACAAGTACAAATTCTGCAGCCACAGGCAAATGGGCTATTTTTATTTTTCTGGCTGCACGTGCGTTGAGCATTCAGTCCCATACGGATCAGCAATGTGGTTTTCTGATAACTGCCCTGAATAGACTTTCCTCGATCATCAGGAAAGGTCCGACAACCAGAACCTCTATGTTGGTCAGTACAGTTTTACGTTTCAAGTTATCGGCCCAGAATTTGCGGTCACCGCTGACCTTGAAGAAAGCAGCCCACAAAGATCTAGTGATCTCTGTGGCGTCGAGTTCACCTTTCCTGACGTTAGTTTGAATCTGGCGCCAAATCAAGCGAATCTCCAGCGTCCAGCAACAGTGATGTCATCAAGCAGGCTAAGCAGCCAATCACATTGAAGAATTCTCACAGACAGCAAACCAGGAAGTAAAATGCACAGATTATAATTTACTTTTTATAAATTTTACAGAGAGCATAATAAAGATTGGGACATACACATAGGATTAAGGTGGAAGTTGAAATATCATAAACAAACTTTAAAAAAAATGATTATATTAAAAGCTATGTAATTCTTATCATATTAATGGAAACATTTGACATTTAAAAAATATAAAATTAGTTTTTCAGGGCCAGAACGGTTGTTCAGCAGTCAATATGCCATTAAAAACCCAGTTACACCTCTTTCAACAAGACTTAACTTTTTCGGTTGGGGAGGGGGGCGTGGGGAGGGCAGTGTTTAACAGCGATATTCCAGCATAATAGGGGAAGTTTTGACAGGAACTGTGATTTGAATTGATTGTCGGCTCTGGGCGGTTCCAGAGCGCAACCTGTGGCGGAGCAGGGAATGACTGACCACAACTTCTGATTTCTGCGTTTATCTGCGCACGCACTGACTCCAGAAGTTGCTGTCACTTTCAGAGGAATAATGACAGTGAACGCTGACAGTTTCACCGTCATTACCACAGCAAAATCCGGGCCATTATGTAGTACTTCTAAAGCCTACCCAGACTGATGTTACCCAATACTATAACTAGAGTCAATGAACGACCTTAACTGAGCAAATTTATGTCTATATTATATGGTATGATAACAAGATACAGGTTCACATTACTAGATGAACATCAGAAGAAGCAAAGCAGCCTTTACTACAGCAAAGCTAGAGTGCATCTCCCAATGTTAATGGAGACTGAGACACTTAACTCTTTTAAAAAGGACAAATACTTGGTGGGGAGTGGAACTGGAGGTTACACATTTTGTCCTGGATGATTTCATTGAAAATCACAGCGCCCCATGGGGTGCATATAAACATTGGATTAGGGAAGATTTTAGAAAGATGAGGATCGAGCAAGCTGAGCTGAAGTGGAATGAGAAATTGGCACACAGGACTGCAGAGCAATAGTGGGATTTTTTTTTAAGGATTGCAACAGTGCGGGATAAATATATTCCATTGAATAAGAAGGAAACTATTCGTAGTTTCAGGATGCCATAGATAAATAAAGAGGTAAGAAATCAATTAAAATTGAAGAGGATTATAAGAATAATAATTGAAAAAAATAAAGGAGAATAAGAGAAAATAAGAAAAGAGGTTAAGAGTGAGATAAGGAAAACCATAAGGATATGGGGAAAAAAATCCAAAAATATCAAAAGGAACAGTAAAGTACTTTATAAATATATCAGTAAAAAGAGGATTGTTTAGTGAATCCGCACAGTCTTATGATGCATTCTGTAAGATCATATCTTATATCAACCAGTTAAATTTTATTAATACTTATACTACCAATGCCCTATTAGGATTTATATAAGCTACTGAGTGAATGAGTTATCCTCGACATAGTCGTCAAACAGGAAATAAGACCATAAAATCATAAACTAACATTTCTTTATTAACACACGTAAAATAACACAATTACAATTACATCTTAATTTTAAACAGTAAGAGTGTTCAGAGTACTTGGACACTTTTAACTGATGGAATTAATAGCTGAGGTTACAGAAGGCAGTTCAAGTGTATTACAGTAACTCAACATCAACTATGCTCTCCAAGTTGATGTTATCCTCAATAGTTGAGATTGACAAAAAAAAAATCAGGAATATTGGATTAGATTCGATTGTTGCTTTCTTCTCAAATGTTTAGGTCCACTTTCAGGATGTTAGCGTGATGAACCTTCATCTATTGTCATAATAGTTTGGCCTTCGTTCATTGTCTGTTCTTTCTTGGTAGCTCCAGCATTACTTCCATTCTCAGCGACTCTTACAGCTATGTGAGACATTGAATTATTTGCCTATCTCTGGCTAGTCAACCTTCTAGACTTCTCTGAACTCCTGTAACCTGTTTCTCCCAAGAGACTTCTGTCGATCTTTCCCAGCCAACATCTTTCTCTTCCTGACCCTTCGCATCAAAACCTCCATCTTTTATACCATTGATTCTTAAACTCCTTTGATCTCATTTCAACAAATACCTTGTTGCAAGGATTCCCTTATTTGGTGACAGTACCTTAGAGGGGGACATGTCAAGTATTTATGATGAGTACATTTTTTTAATAAATTGAGAAAAGCCAGGCCTATCCATGAGTTGAAAACTCCTTTCACTTTGTCTAGACTTAAATAACAACAGGAAGACAGGACAAGATAAGAAATAGTTAGTCTAGGAAATTTCTTGGTCAGCAAAGCATAACCCTCCATTCAGCCTTGACAAGCCTTGGTTCTCACCATTGATCAGAACCAGCTGCTAACTGTGAGAGATTCTTTTGTCTTTATAATGCACAATATACTCTTGAAGTGCCCGCAGTTCCCAACATTAACTTTTTCTGTTTTCCCAGAGTTCAACAGCCATGCGGAAAACTCAGTTTTGAGGACACCTCTGGGAATTGTTAGGGCACTTTTCCTACAATTCACACTGTAACTATAGCACCAATGCAAAGTCATTTTGCGTTAGAACATAAGATATAGGAACAGGATTAGGCCATTTGGCCCCTCGAGCCTGCTCCGCCATTCAGTAAGATCGTGGCTGATCTGATCTTGGCCTCAACTCCACTTTCCCGCCCACTCCCCATAACCCTTGACTCCCCTGCAGCTCAAATATCTGTCTATCTCCGCCTTGAATATGTTGCTCTGACATTGCTCTGATAAAGTGTAAAGGCCGCCTGAATCTAGAGTCAGGGCACTGGAAGAGGTAACTTCACTCCACTTTGCTTTGGAGTCCGTTTGGTGTGAAGCAGGAACTGCTCTACCTCAATCTTAAACCTGGGGTGTGAAATCACTGTTACACACAGCTTTCAGCCAACTGAGGAAGATCCTTTTTCTAGGAACCGTCAGTATTAGCACGAGTCTCATTCCAAAAGGAACTGTAGACTTCACTATCTATTCTTTTCTGTCATTTACACCTCTCTCTCCCTCCTTGAACCCCTCATCTGATTAAACTAAGAATATACTTGTATCTTGCTTTGAGCACTCTTGGTTTTACTTCCTCAGATTCTCCTGTCTTCTCTTGTTCTGTTAATGTTATAATTATATCTTATTTAGTCTTTACATTTATCGAAGGAGAAGATTTACAGGTTGAGCCTTTGAAACACAATTTCTATTTCTATTTATTCTACACATACTGCTGGATTAATTTGCTTAAATGTAACTGTTCCGGCAATTTGGAAAGTTCTGTATTCATGCAGCTTCCCCATTAGTGGATTTAGGATTTATTCACCAATGAGGGAAAACGTAGAGATCAGACCTTCCCAAACCTCCTTTCCTGCGAATCCCAAACAGGCGAACCCCTGGGGATAAGAAATATAAGCATGAAGAGAAAATAGAGGCGGCAGCTGGAAGGATGCGTCACTGGGACTTTGTGGGCCAGACAGCTATAGACTGAGATGATTAAATGCTTCATAGGCCACAGTGGTCTACTACTGTTGTTGGTGGGTGCAAGGGCAGCAAGCTAAGGATAAGCAATATGGATGGATGAAACACACTGGAGTTTTGCTTGATTGCCATTAAGGATCAATGAGTCTTTCACAGACCTTTCCCTCAGAAAATTGAATGGGTGGCATAGAGTTCATTAAATGCAGTGGACTAAAATGAACCAAATGGTCTGAAGGTTGCTTATGTCTCAACCACTAGAACCAGAAGAAAACTAAACTAGCGTCATGTAATAAGAGTGTTTAATAAATAAGGTTTGGCTATTGTATGATGTATCCAATTTTGTGAGAGGTCACCATTTCCCATCATACAGAAGGCTTCAAGATCAAATAGGAAAAAAATGATCAAAGCTGTTTTGTATAAGTTTGTTTATACATTGCAGTAAATTGAATGTGCTGTATAATGGAATATATCCCACTCCTGCCTGGGAATTGATGTAGTAATTTATAACTATATAATGTATGCTTTTAAAGAAAGAAAGACTTGCATTTATATAGTTCTTTTCACATCCTCAGGATTGTCCCAAAGCGCTTTACAGTCAATGAATCACTTTTGTTAAGTACATCCACTGCAAATGCAGCAATCAGTAATGTTCGATAAACAGCAACAAGACAAATGACCAGTTAATCTGTTTCAGTCATTTTGGTTGAGGGCTAAATGTTGGCCGGGACACCTGGAGAATGCCCTGTTTTTCTTTGAATAGTGCCATGGGTTCTTTTCCATTCACCTTAGCAGGCTTGTGGGGCCTCGGTCTCATCTGAACAACGGCACCTCTGGAAAAAATACTGCAAAAAATGTGTCAGCCTAGATCTTGTGATCAAGACCCGGAGTGGGGCTTGAACCCAAGACTTCTGTTTCCAGAGGCGAGAGTGACACCAATAAAATTAGACAAGAAAGGGAGAGGGGGTTAAGCACTTATCTAATCCTGGATAAAATCTACTTTACTTTTGTTTTGAAGTTGGGCCAATTCTTTCTTTGAAGGACATCTTCGTTCCTTTCATCAGGCTGTTTATAATCACTAGTAACACGTTCCCAATAATAGCTCAAAGGAATATTCTAAGGTAATTCTATAATGGCCTTATGATATAAAATCCTGGTTACAACATATAAAAATATCTATTAAAATGTATTTACTGATGAAAAATAGCTTTAATTAAAATATGACTGATCTGTAGTTGGACTCCTGTTCAGAGCTGCTATTTTCCATTCATTCTCTGCTGGGAGAGAAAGTGAGGCAGTGAGGCGTGATTTACTGAGACTGAGTATAATGTTCCCATCCACTCTTCCTCCCACTTAGCAATAGCACTATGTGTTCTGATCCATCTGACTTGCTATGGCTACGTAACTTTTCTGACCCAATACTGCTGGTGCAACACAATTTATATTCCAACTGTGATTGTCTAAGAGGTTTCAACAGCTTTGAAAGCTATTAGTGCATTGCCTCAGCCACTGGAGAATGTTTTATCGTGTAGTGGACGCAGCACCAGAGGCAGATGAGGACTATTAGACTTGGCGCTGTGGTAGCATGCTTTCAGTGCGCTACCTTCCCCATAATCCAAGATTGAATGGAAAATGATGGGCCTGATAGGACAGCGGGCGCAGGTGATTATTTTCTTTTACAAAAAAGAGGCAGCGTTGTAACTAAGAAAATTGTAAAATAAACTCATTTGGAGCCTGCCCCATTAAACAAAATGCCCCTTGGGACAAACCTTTATAAACATAGGAACCTCTTCCACCTAGAAGGACAAGGGCAGCAAGCACATGGGAACACCACCACCTCCAAGTTCCCCTCCAAGTCACACACCATCCTGACTTAGAAGTATATCGCCGATCCTTCATCGTCGCTGGGTCAAAATCCTGGAACTCCCTCCCTAACAGCACTGTGGGAGTACCTTCACCACACGGACTATAGCGGTTCAAGAAGACGGCTCACCACCACCTTCTCAAGGGCAACTAGGGATGGGCAATACATGCTGGCATTGCCAGCGACGCCTAGATTCCATAAACGAATAAAAAAAAGGAATAGGCCAGTCAGCCCCTCGAGCCTGTTCCACCATTCAATGAGATCGTGGCTGATCTGTATCTTAACTCCATCTGCCTGCTTTGGCTCCATATCCTTTTATACCCTTGTCTAGCAAAAATCTATCGATCTCAGATTTAGAATTATTAATTGAGCTAGCATCAACTGCTTTTTGTGTGAGAGAGATCCACACTTCTACCACCCTTTGCCTGAGAAGTGTTTCCTAACTTCGCTCCTAAACATCCTGGCTCTGATTTTGAAGTTAATTCCTAGGCTCCCCCACCAGCGGAAAAAGTTTCTCTTTATCTATCCTATCAATTCCTTTCAAAATCCTAAAATCAATCAAATCACACCGTAATCTTTTATATTTTATGGATTACAAGCCTAGTTTACCTAATCTCTCCTCATAATCTAACCCTTGGAGCCCTGGTAACATTCTTGTGAATCTACGCTTCACTCCTTGCAAGGCCTATATATCCTTTCTAAGTTGCGGTGCCCAGAACTGTACACAGTACTCCAGACATGGTCTAACCAGGGCTTTGTACAGCTGTAGCAAAACTTCCTCCCCTTCGTATTCTAGCCCTCTAGTTATAAAGGCTAACATTCCATTAGCCTTTTTGATTATTTTTTGTACCTGGCTATTACATTTTAGTGATCTGTGTACATGGATTCCTAAATCTCTTTGGACCTCCTCTGTTCCTAGCTTTTCGCCATTTAAGTAATACTCGGAATATAGACTTTCTTTATAAACCTTTATAAAGCACTGGTTCGGCCCCAGCTGGAGTATTGTGGCCAATTCTGGGCACCACATTTTAGGAAGGATGTCAAGGCCTTAGAGAGCATGCAGCCGAGATCGACTCGAATGGTACCAGGGATGAAAGACTTCAGTTACATGGAGCGACTAGAGAAACTGGGGCTATTCTCCTTAGAGCAGAGAAGGTTAAGGGGAAATTTGATAGAGGTGTTCAAAATCGTGAAGGGTTTTGATAGAGTAAATAGGGAGAAACTGTTTCCAGTGGCAGAAGGATCAGTAACCAGAGGACACAGATTTAAGGTGATTGGCAAAAGAACCAGAGGTGACATGCGGAAACATTTTTTTACGCAGCGTGTTGCTATGAGCTGGAATGCGCTGCCTGAAAGGGTGGTGGAGGCAGATTCAATAATAATTTTCAACGGGGAATTGGATAAATACTTGAAAAGGAGAATTTTGCTGGGCTGTGGGGAAAGATCAGGGGAGTGGGACTAATTGGATAGCTCGGTCAAAGGCACGATGGACCGAATGGCCTCATTCTGTGCTGTATCATTCTACGAAATGAACATTCTACAGGCACAACACTTGCAAAGTGACAGGTACAGGAATTATTATTAAAGGTGGCAATTAGCAGACTTTTAATAAGGTGAAACACTAATGCACAGATCCAGCAATACCACTGGGTGTAACAACATCCTCCTGAGAATACCTTCCAGCGCAGTGAGAAATGAGGGAAAAAAATCAGCACTGGAGGGCAGGAACCAGATTATTCTGCTTTACTGCACAATTACCGTGTGCATTGAGGATAACACACAGTGTCATTTCTCGGCTTATCTCTCATTCTTCTAATAGTACCCCTGCTTCCTGCTCTATAAAATGTACTTCCGTTTCTGTTGGGAAGAACTTTGGGTTGCACCAGCACAATCACCAGAGCAGCTAAGGGAGGCTAAGAAATTAATTTACTTTAAATTATATTCTCATTGATTCACCATCAGTTCATGAAAGGTGGAAACATCTTCTGGCTGCAAAGATATCTGTTAGGTGTTTTGGCTTTAGTTGTGGGCTGGCATAGAACATTAGTACAGGATGTCCAACCAACCCATGCCTCACAGCACAGATACCTCAGTCTTATTTCATACTTTAGCCGTCTAGGCCCGATGCTCTAGAATTCCGTCCCTAAACATCTCCGCCTCTCCACCTCTCTCTCTCTCCTACTTTAAGACGCTCCTTAAGGGGAACAGATAGGGTAGAAAGAGAGAAACTATTTCCGCTGGTTGGGGAGTCTAGGACAAGGGGACATAGTCTAAAAATTAGAGCCAGGCCTTTCAGGAGTGAAATTAGGAAACACTTCTACACACAAAGGGTGGTAGAAGTTTGGAACTCTCTTTCGCAAACAGCATTTTGCTGTGTCTTGGATGAAGGGACCGAGTGTAATGTAGCCAAGTTTGCGGATGATACAAAGATGGGTGGGAAAGCAAGTTGCGCAGAGGACTCAAAGAATCTGCAAAGGGATATAGACAGACTAAGTGAGTGGGCAAACATTTGGCAGATGGAGTATAATGTGGGAAAGTACGAGGTTATCCACTTTGGCAGGAAAAATAAAAAAGCAAATTATTATTTAAATGAAGAGAGATTACAAAATGCTACAGTTCAGAGGGACCTGGGGGTCCTTGTGCATGAAACACAAAAAGTTAGCATGCAGGTGCAGCAAGTAATCAAAAAGGCAAATGGAATGTTGGCCTTTATTGCAAGGGGGCTGGAGTATAAAAGCAGGGAAATCCTGCTACAACTGTACAGGCCGTTGGTGAGACCACACCTTGATTACTGCGTACAGTTTTGGTCTCCTTATTTAAGGAAGGATATACTTGCATTGGAGGCAGTTCAGAGACGATTCACATGGTTAATTCCTGAGATGAGGGGGTTGACTTATGAGGAAAGGTTGAGCAGGTTGGGCCTATACTCATTGGAATTTAGAAGAATGAGAGGTGATCTTATCGAAACATATAAGATACTGAGGGGGCTCAACAAGGTAGATGCAGAGAGAATGTTTCCCCTCATGGGGAAATCTAGAACTCGGGGGCATAGTTTCTGAATAAAGGGTCACCCTTTTAGAACTGAGATGAGGAAGAATTTCTTCTCAGAGGGTCGTAAATCTGTGGAATTCTCTGCCCCAGAGAGCCGTGGAGGCTGGGTCATTAAATACATTTAAGGTGGAGATGGACAGGTTTTTGCAAGATAAGGGAGTGAAGGGTTATGGGGAGCGGGCAGAGAAGTGGCTTTGAGCCCAAGATCAACCATGATCTTATTGAATGGCAGAGCAGGCTCGAGGGGCCAAGTGGCCTATTCCTGCTCCTATTTCTTATGTTCTTATGTGTCAGCCGTGGCTCAGTTGGTAGCAACCTTACCTCTGAGTCAGAAGGTTGTGGGTTCAAGTCCCACCCCAGTGACTTGAGCACACATAAAGCTCGGCTGACACCCCAGTGCAGTGCTGAGGGAGTGCTGCACTATCGGATGTGCCGTCTTTCAGATGAGATGTTAAACCGAGGCCCCGTCTGCTCTCTCAAGTGGACGTAAAAGATCCCATGGTAGTATTTTGAAGAAGAGCAGGGGAGTTATCCCCGGTGTCCTGGCCAATATTTATCCCTCAATCAGTATCACTAAAAACAGATTAGCTTGTCATTATCACATTGCTGTTTGTGGGAGCTTGCTGTGCGCAAATTGGCTGCCGCGGTTCCTACATTACAACAGTGACTCTTCAAAAGTACTTCATTGGCTGTAAAGCACTTCGGGACGTCCGGTGGTCGTGAAAGGCGCTATAGAAATGCAAGTCTTTCTTATTGATGCTAGATCAATTGTAAATTTTAAATCTGAGATTACTAGATTTTTGTTAACCAAAGGTAGTAAGGGATATGGGCCAAAGGCGGGTATATGGAGTTGGGTCACAGATCAGTCTTGATCTCATTGAATGGTGGAACAGGTTCGAGGGGCTAAATGGCCTCCTCCTGTTCCTATGTCCCTATCCTACCTCTTTGACCAAGCCTCTGGTCACATGTCCTAATGTCTCCTTCTTTGGTGTCAATTGTTTTGTCTGATAACTCTCCTGCAAAGCGCCTTGGGACGTTTTACTACATTAAAGGCGCTATATAAATGCAAGTCGTTGTTGTTGTTTGTGCTTATTTGCTTTGAACCTGGAGTTTCGGAGAGGGCAGCTGCCTCATTGCTGAGATTAATCCTAAATTTTGAACACCATGAATAATTAGTATCAGCAACCTGAGAGATATATGCAAGTTATTGGGAAGACAGATTTGAACTTTATAAGTGTGGCCCCTGAGGTTCCGTTGCACCCAGCTCACGCAGCCCATGAAGATAAAAGCTTATCAGTCTGCCAGTCAGTGAACCTTCGAGCAGGAGGACAAGGGATCGCGCCACGTTTCTTCATTAATAAATTCTCCATCTCCGGCTGGGCCACCAGAAGCAAGTGCTTGCTTACCCACGTGGGAGGACAAAAAAGGAAATCAGATCCTGCCCGCTCTCACACACCACCTAGTGGCTGGGTATAGCGCGGCATTGGTAGTTGGCTCAAAGTCGGCTGGCTGCTCTTCTTGAATAAGTAAAGGGAAAATGAAATAGAAACAGTAAACAGTAAAGCCTGTCAGCATCTGTAAAGAGAGAAGACCGGTTATCCTTTCAGACATTTTGATGAGGGGTCTACACCCAGAACTTTTCTCATTACAGAGGCTGACAGGCCCCCCTGTGTATTTAAAGCATTTTCTGTCTTTTATTTCAACTGCTCTTCTAATCAACGTGTTGGCAAATGGGACTATTTTGATTTGGACCAGTGGCATTCGGCTAGCCCAGTATCACCACCAGGACAAAATACCCCAACGAGTGCCCTCCCCAAGAGGTGAGCACCATTAAAACATGTTCGATTAAAACCATATTAACATGATCAACAACGTAAACTGTGTCCAGCGGTGCCCACCAGTCGCGGAAGGCATCAAGTGCAGCAGTGGGCCCTGCGTGATCTTCTTCTAAGGTCACCCGGGCGAGCACAAGGCCTCGGCAGGGTGGCAAGCCATCGGAAGTGGCACACGGGACTATTTTTAAAGGGTGACGCTGAGATTTATCCAGTGCCTCCAGCCATAGCTACATTCTACAAGTGCCTTCCCTGGGGGACAGGGGCACCACTAATGCGATTGGTCCCCAACCAACTAACATTGTACTGTGGCATTAAATTAGAATCTGATTGTCACCTGTATTCAGTGGTGCGCACCAGTCACGGAAGTCTTCCAGCTCAGAGACCATGAAAGGGTGTGACATTTTCCTGTGTTTGCACAGGTGAAGAAAATGGGTTTAGTTAAACGGTCACAGATTTACAATGCCAACTTAGTAGCATATCATTTATTTTATTCATGGAGGAAAATGCGCCCTTTAGATAGCTACATCAGTAAATTAATGTTAGGTCTGACTAGGCAAAGAATATAATCCTCTCTGAATTGTCTCTAAGTCGAAGAAAGCATCAACTGCTGCTGTGAAAAGGGTTGACAAGCACATCACCAACGTTAACAAGTGGTGAACAAGCCCTTAACAAGTATTTTTTCTCTCTCTGCTTTTTATAAACTTTATGAATCAGAGGAAGTCACCTCTAGGTGATGACAACATGGGCTTAAGGTGATTTAGGAAACGAACAATAAAATCTGGCCTGTTGTCTACCCAATTGGAAGTGATTTCTGTGGAGGTTTTATTATAGGAATACTTTTAGTGCAGCCTATTTAAAGACAAGGGTTATCTCCATGAAAATGCTCTTGCAGGAGCCTTTCTTTAATCTCACATGCGGCATCAATTATAAAAATAAATAATGCTGATGGAATGTCACATTAATAAGACTGGAGTCTGCCAGGGATAAGAAACTATAGTTATGAGGAGAGACTTGAGACAGTGAGACTATTTACACCAGAGCAGAGAAGGTTAATGTTTAATTTAATAGAGGTTTGAATAAAAAAAACTATTTTCTTCAGCTGAGGAGTTAGTAATGAGGGGTCGTCAACTTCAAATCTTCACAGAGAACAGGGAGAGAGCTTAGGAGAGTTTTTTTTATACACAGAGTTGTTGGATTACTTTGCTACCGGGAATAGGTAATGCACAGGCCATTGCATCTTTTTAAAGAGCAAAATGGATAAATATTTGAAACAGAGGAAAACAAAAAGGCTTTGGGGAGAGAGCAGGGCAGTGGGATTTGTTTTGGCTTGCTCTATTCAAGACCTGGCACAGACACAATGAGCTGAATGCCCCCCACCTTCTATGCTGTAAACTTCTCCAGTTCCATGTACTTCAAGGACCAGGATGGGCATTAACCAATTTTGTTCTGTTCGTATTGCTTTATAATCCTAATCAAGCAAATACTTGATTTTTTTTATGCTGATGAACATATAACCTGTAGCTGCTCAGGGAATCTTTCTTACTCATGTAAATAAATGGCCCAAATACCGTCACTGCTGAAATATTCTTTATTTTCTATAGTTAAAAATTAAGACTCCTGATTTACTGGGAGTATTCGATCCACTATATTTGGGCATTCCGATCTCTAATTTAAAATTAGGCAAATTATCGAATAGTATAAGTAATTACACAAAATAGTCAGTTGATAGAATAAGTAAATCAATAGCAATGATAACGAAGAAACAGCACAAAAATCTTCATATTTCTCAGGTGTGACAAATTTAATTACAGAAGTGTGTGCCCCAGGCTGAGGAGTACAAATTTATAGTTTATGGACCAATTCAGATTTTTAACCTGAAATGTCTGGAATTTGATTGGTTTGGATTTATTTACAGACTTGACCCAACTGGTGGCCTGTCTAAATTTAAAAAAAACGCAAGTCAGTAAATTAGGGTCGATGATATAATCAATGTACTTCATTGCCACTGGTTGCCGAAGCCTTTGAGTGAATCAATGGACACTGTGTGGTCATCGTCCATTTTCACCTGACTGCAAACTGAAGGTCACGCAGTGGGAGAGATGCTCTGCGGTGATGTTAAGTGTCCTGTACTTCTAGGGAGGTACTTGTAGTTCTCCTGGTGGCTTTGCCCAATTCCGCCCTCTTGTACTCAAGAATACCGAATAAGTTGAAACCAGTTTCCGTGCCCTGACATTAGTTTCCTGCCAAGATAATGGGTCAACGGGTGGTAGCTATGGTAAAGGCCACAACACTAAAACCTTTTAAATGGCTGATGGCATTATAGAGAATGTAGGATTTTTTTAAAGTTTTAAGTTTATTTCTGCTAAGTTCTGCTAAAGAGCATGGTCGGAGAGGGGCTCTTCAAGTTAGGGGCTGGGGTTAAATAGCTGGTTAGGGATAAAGCAGGAGCTTGGAGATTAGTAACTGTTAATACTACATTAAATTAGTAACTGTTAATACTACATTAAATTAGTAACTGTTAATACTATATTATATTAACTTGAATTAGGTACATCTTAGTCTTAAGTTTCTGTAAAGTTAATTAATAGTCGAATAAATAAAGGCATGGCAGAGCAGCTCAGTCCCGCGGAATGCGTATCCTGTACCATGTGGGAAATGCAGGGCGCTTCCCATGTCCTGTGGATGACCACGTGTGCAGGAGGTGTCGACAGCTGCAGGAGCTCAAGCTCCGGGTTTTGGAGCTTGAGCAGCAGCTGGCATCACTGCGGTGCATCCGCGAGGCTGAGAGCTACGTGGACAGCACGTTTCAGGAGGTGGTCACCCCACAGCTGAGGAGTGTGCAGGCAGAGAGGGAATGGGTGACCACCAGACAGAAGAAAAGGACCAGGCAGGTAGTGCAGGAGCCCCCTGAGTGCATCTCGCTCTCCAACCAGTATTCTGTTCTGAGTACTGGTGAAGGCGATGGTTCATCTGGGGAGTACAGCCAGAGCCAAGTGGCTCAGCTGTACAGGGGGGTAGGAGGAAGATAGGGAAAGCAATAGTGGTAGGGGAGTCGATAGTTAGGGGAGCAGACAGGTGTTTCTGCGACCGCAGACGTGATTCCAGGATGGTATGTTGCCTCCCTGGTGCCAGGGTTATGGATGTCACTGAGCGGCTGCAGAACATTCTGAGGGGGGAGGGTGAACAACCAAAGGTCGTGGTCCACATCGATACAAACGACATAGGTAGAAAGAGGGATGAGGTCCTGCAGGCAGATTTCAGGGAGCTAGGAAAGAGATTAAAAAGCAGGACCTCAAAGGTAGTAATCTCTGGATTACTCCTGGTGACACGCGTGAGTGAGTATAGAAATAGGAGGACAGAGCAGATGAATGTGTGGCTGGAGAGATGGTGCAGGAGGGAGGGCTTCAGATTCCTGGGGCATTGGGGCCGGTTCTGTGGGAGGTGGGACCTCTACAGGTCGGACGGGTTGCACCTCAACAGAGCTGGTATCAATACCCTCACGGGGGGGTTTGCTGGTGCTCTTGGGGAGGGTTTAAACTAAGTTGGCAGGGAGATGGGCACCAGGATGTAGCATGAGAAAGGAGAAACAAAAGGCACAAAGGATTGGAAGAGACGGATAGCACTAAAGTAAGAAATAGTAAGTTATTAGGTGGGGTCAGACTAAGAGAGAACACAGGATGGTCTAAGATAGGTTTACAGTGAATGTATATGAACGCACGAAGCATAGTAAACAAGGTTGGTGAGCTGCAGGCGCAAATAGCCACATGGGAATATGATGTCGTGGCAATTACGGAGACCTGGCTCAAAAAAGGGCAGGATCGGGTATTAAATATTCCTGGATATAAGGGGGGAGGAATTCCCCTAGAGGGCCATTTGGGGCGCTAAGTCAAAAATGTTTGAAAAGTTAGCGCCAGGCACTAACGTTTTCAAACATTTGAGAAATTCCCATTTGTTGCTCCAAGAGGGAAGTGGAGCGCTAAATCAAGTGCTCCGCTTGCCTCTTGGAACGCAAGAGCCGGGGAATGTCCCGATCCGTGGCGATTTGCTCAGCAGCGCCATGTGTGGCCACGCGTGGCGCTGTCGCGTTGCAGGGGCTCTTCCCTCAATTAAAGGGCAGGGTTCCCCGCTGCGAGCTCTGCATTTTTTTGGCATCTGCTGGAGCACTGGGGTGCGGGAGAGCCGCGCGATCAGCTGAGTGTCGGGCTGACCGATCGCGGCACTCAGCCCGCGTCCGGTGCTCAGAAATGTATTTTTTTTTAAATCGCCAATTTTTTTCATGTTGGCTGGCCACTGCGCCTTTAAATCGCGCCCCACGAGCAGCCGGCCTCACTGTTCGTGACCCCTGCAGCAGTCGGTAACATCGCCCGGCGCTGCAGCGGAGCGCGAGGGGGAATTCTTCTCCTGAGGCGCTACCAGGGCGTTGTGCCCGGAGATGACGCCATGATCTCCGGGCGCAGATCGGGGCGATACCCAGTATCGCCGCCACTAACCTCCAGCGGAATTTCACGGGAGGCGCGGTTAACGCCTCGGGGGGGGGGGGGGGGGCCAAAAGCCATTTGTGCCCCGTTAGCACCTCCCACCAGAGGCGCAAACGAGGGGAATTTCGTCCCCAAGGTGTTCAGGAAATATAGGGAAGGAAAGATAGGGGGCAGTGTGGCAGAATTGGTTAAGGAGAATGTTACAGTGCTGGAGAGAAAGGATGTCCTGGAGGGGTCAAGGACAGAATCTATATGGCTAGAGTTAAGAAATAATAGAGGTGCCCTTACACTACTAGATGTATTCTATAGGCCACCATCTAGTGGGAAAAATATGGAGGGGCAAATTTGCAGAGATATTACAGAGAGATGCAAGAACTATAGAGTAGTGATAATGGGGGAGTTCAACTATCCTACTATAGACTGGGATATTACACAGGATTACATAGGATATACGGCACATAAACAGGCCATTCGGCCCAACCAGTCCATGCCGGCGTTTATGCTCCACACAAGCCTCCTCCCATCCTTCCTCATCTAAATCTATCAGCATAACCCTCTAATCCCTTCTCCCTCATATGCTTGTCTAGCCTCCCCTTAAATGCATCTATACTTTTCGCTTCAACCACTCCCTGTGGTAGCGAGTTCCATATTCTCACTACTCTCTGGGTAAAGAAGTTTCTTCTGAATTCCCTATTGGATTTCTTGGTGACTATCTTATATTGATGGCCTCGAGTTATGCTCTTCCCCACAAGTGGAAACATTCTCTCTGTATCCACTCTATCAAAACCTTTCATAATTTTAAAGACCTCTATTAGGTCACCCCTCAGCCTTCTTTTTTCAAAAGAAAAGAGACCCAGCCTGTTCATCCTTTCCTGATATGTATACCCTTGCATTTCTGGTATCATTCTGTAAATCTTCTCTGCACCCTGTCCAGTGCCTCTATATCCTTTTTATAATAAGACGATAATATGGATAGTAATAGTGTAAAGGGCAGAGAGGGGGAAGAATTTCTGAAGTGTGTTCAGGAGAACTTTCTTGATCAGTATGTTTCTGGCCCAATGAGGAAGGAGGCATTGCTGGATCTGGTCCTGGGGAATGAGGTGGGGCAAGTGGAGCAAGTGTCAATAGGTGAACATTTAGCTATGGAAAAGGACAGGGAGCAATCTAGAGTAAAAATACTTAATTGGAGGAAGGCCAATTTCAGTGGGATGAGAACGGATTTGGCCTGGGTAAATTGGAATCAAAGATTGGTAGGCAAAACTGTAATCGAACAATGGGCTGCCTTTAAAGAGGAAATAGTTCAGGTACAGTTGAGGTACATTCCCACTAGGGGGAAAGGTAGGGCAACTAAAGTCAGAGCTCCCTGGATGACAAAAGAGATAGAGAGTAAGATGAAGCAGAAAAAGAGCGCGTATGACAGATTTCAGGTCGAGAATATATCTGAGAAGTAGGCTAAATATAGAAAGTTCAGAGGAGAAGTGAAAAAGAAAATAAGAGGGGCAAAGAGAGGGTATGAGAATAGAATGGTAGCTAACATAAAAGGTAATCCAAAAGTCTTCTATAGGGATATAAATAGTAAACGGGTAGTAAGGGGAGGGGTGGGGCCGATTAGGGACCAAAAAGGAGACCTACGCATGGAGGCAGAGGGTATGGCTGAGGTGCTAAATGAGTACTTTGCATCTGTCTTTACCAAGGAAGAAGATGCTGCCGTAGACATAGTGAAGGAGGAGATAGAGGACATACTGGATGGGATAAAAATTGATAAAGAGGAGGTACTAGAATGGCTGGCTGTACTTAAAGTAGATAAGTCACCAGGACCAGATTGGATGCATCCTAGGACACTGAGGGAAGTGAAGGAAGAAATCGCGGAGGTACTGACCATAATCTTCCAATCCTCCTTAGAAATGGGGGTGGTGCCAGAGGACTGGAGAATTGCAAATGTTGCACCCTTGTTCAAAAAAAGGTGTAAAGATAAACCCAGCAGATACAGGCCAGTCAGTTTAACCTTGGTACTGAGGAAGCTTTTAGAAACAATAATCAGGGACAAAATTAACAGTCACTTGGACAAGTGTGGATTAATTAAGGAAAGCCAGCACGGATTTGTTAAAGGCAAATCGTGTTTAACCAACTTGATCGAGGTTTTTGATGAGGTAACAGAGAGGGTTGATGAGGGTAATGCGGTTGACGTGGTGTACATGGATTTCCAAAAGGCGTTCGACAAAGTGCCACATAATAGGCTTGCCAGCAAAGTTGAAACCCATGGAATAAAAGGGACAGTGGCAGCATGGATACGAAATTGACTCAGTGACAGGAAACAGAGAGTAGTGGTGAACGGTTGTTTTTCGGACTGGAGGAAGGTACACAGTGGCGTTCCCCATGGGTCAGTTCAAGGACCACTGCTTTTCTTGATATATATTAATTACTTGGATGTGGGTGTACAGGGCACAATTTCAAAATTTGCAGATGACACAAAACTTGGAAGTATAGTGAACAGTGAGGAGGATAGTGATAGACTTCAAGAGGACATAGACAGGCTGGTGGAATGGGTGGACACGTGGCAGATGAAATTTAACACAGAAAAGTACAAAGTGATACATTTTGGTAGGAAGAATGAGGAGAGGCAATATAAACTAAAGGGTACAATTCTAAAGCGGGTGCATGAACAGAGAGACCTGGGGGTATATGTGCACAAATCATTGAAGGTGGCAGGGCAGGTTGAGAAAGCAGTTAAAAAAGCATACGGGGTCCTGGGCTTCATGAATAGAGGTATAGAGTACAAAAGCGTGGAAATTATGATGAACCTGTATTGGTTCAGCCTCAACTGGAGTATTGTGTCCAATTCTGGGCACCGCACTTTAGGAAGGATGTGAAGGCCTTAGCGAGGGTGCAGAAAAGATTTACGAGAATGATTCCAGGGATGAGGGACTTCAGTTACGTGGATAGACTGGAGAAGCTGCGGTTGTTCTCCTTAGAGCAGAGAACATTGAGAGGAGATTTGATAGAGATGTTCAAAATCATGAGGGGTCTAGACAGAATAGATAGAGAGAAACTGTTTCCATTGGCGGAAGGGTCGAGAAGCAGAGGACACAGATTTAAGGTGATTGGCAGAAGAACCAAAGGCGACATGAGGAAAACCTTTTTTACTCAGCGAGTGGTTAGGATCTGGAGTGCAATGCCTGAAAGGGTGGTGGAGGCAGACTCAATCACTGCTTTCAAAAGGGAGTTTGATAAGTACCTGAAGGAAAAAATTTGCAGGGCTACGGGGAAAGGGCGGGGGAGGGGGACTAGCTGAAGTGCTCTTGTAGAGAGCCGGCATGGGCTTGACGGGCCGAATGGCCTTCTTCCGTGCTGTAACCATTCAATGATAACAGCTGGTTGTGAATCTGGTCCTTGCCAATCTAACCTGGAAGAGGTGGAATGGTATTCATAATCTGCTGGTGTAGTGCTGAGCTGAGTATCCATCTGATTCATAGCACGATGAAGCATGTATCTAATTCTTGGTAGTATCGTAGCCTTGGTTTTGGCCAGCGTGAGTAGTCATGTTTTAGAATCCTCTGCGCAATGATAGTTTTAACACTGCAATGAATTCCACAATTTTAGAAAGGCTATGTACTGCTTGAATCATTTTGTTGTATATTGATACAACAATGGTGTATCAGGTCTTGATGCAGTTTTGCTAAATGTTTCTATTCAAAAACATTGTAACATTTTAAGCACCTTTTGTTACCCACAGGTAGATTACGGGCTTCCTTCTTTGCCCCACTCCCCTATGTTGTATCATGGCCAATTTTATTTCTTCTTGTTGTGTAAACAGAAGAAAACTGCAGTAAAGCACAAAGCATAATTAGAGAACTGACTTAATCCAGTGAAAACCGTCATTATGCATCAGACAGAGAAAGCATATCAATCCTTGGGCTTGAAATTTGCTGTATTCTTGACTACAAAACATATTTATCTCAGTTCCCGATCAGCCTTACTGCCTTTCTTATTCACAGTTCACAGAGTAAAGCAACTATCTACTCAACAGCTAGTCCATTAGTCACTCCGTAGTTAGCCCAAGTGCTGAACTCCATCATCTTCGTGCCCAGCACTCAGGCAGATTCCTCCACGACACACAAGTCTTGCTGGAATCCTGCCCATAGAAATGAACCAAGTTGGTAGAGTAAAATAAAATGTCCATGCTTAAACCCCCAAGTCCAAAGGGAATCCTATTCCTATAGAATCATGAAATCATAAAATGCTACAGCACAGAAGGAGCCCATTCGGCCCATCGTGCCTGTGCCGGCCCTTTGGCTGAGCTATCCAATTAATCCCGCTTCCCTGCTCTTTCCCTATCGCCCTGTAATTTTTTCCCCTTCAAGTATTTATCCAATTCCCTTTTGAATGTTACTATTGAATCTGCTTTCACCACCTTTTAAGGAAATGCATTCCAGATCACAACAACTCGCTGCTATTCTTATGTAACTTTCATGTGAATGATTGCACTGTGAACTGTGCTGCGGTTCTGGGGTCCATTTTCCAGCATTCAGAACAACCAGTTCAAATGATGTCCTAAAATCTGAGAGTCGTATTTGAGCAGTTTATTTTTTTTTTATTTGTTCATGGGATGTGGGCGTCGCTGGCAAGGCCAGCATTTATTGCCCATCCCTAATTGCCCTTGAGAAGGTGGTGGTGAGCCGCCTTCTTGAACCGCTGCAGTCCGTGTGGTGAAGGTACTCCCATCTCATTTGAATAGTGTATTAGATTAATGCCGTAAATTCACTCAGAGATATCTGTTATAAGGTAGTGGAATATTGAGAGGTGCTATGGACTGCAGGGGTACAGGTTTCAGCCATATGGCAGAGGGAAGGAAAATAGCATCAGTTGTGCAAGCATTCTGGAGGTCAGTTAAGAGCAGAACAGGTTACCCACCTTTCCAGCTGCAGAGGTGCATAGTTTAGAGGGACCTGTCTGGGGAGGGGAGAATGAGCACTTTACCACATTAACCCCCCCCCCCCCCCCTCCCCCGGGAATGTTTTAAATTTGTTTTCTTATATGTTAAGGTATGATTTACTGGTTCTTTTCTTTCACGTTATACTGCTTGAAAATAAAAGCCAGATGATAAGTGAATTACTAAGATTAATATAATGAAGTAGTATGAGGATGTATTTGATTGTATTACATAGGATATACGGCACAGAAACAGGCCATTCGGCCCAACCAGTCCATGCCTGGCGCTTATGCGCCACTCGAGCCTCCTCCCGTCTTTCCTCATCTAAATCTATCAGCATAACCCCCTATTCCCTTCTCCATCATATGCTTGTCCAGCTTCCCCTTAAATGCACCTATACTATTCGCTTCAACCACTCCCTGTGGTAGCAAGTTCCACGTTCTCACCACTCTTTGGGTAAAGAAGTTTCTTCTGAATTCCCTATTGGATTTCTTGGTGACTATCTTATATTGATGGCCTCTAGTTATGCTCTTCCCCACAAGTGGAAACATTCTCTCTGTATCCACTCTCTCAAAATTATTCAGAATTTTAAAGACCTCTATTAGGTCACCCCTCAGCCTTCTTTTTTCAAGAGGAAAGAGACCCAGCCTGTGCATCCTTTCCTGATAATGTATACCCTCGCATTTCTGGTATCATCCTTGTAAATCTTCTCTGCACCCTCTCCAGTGCCTCTATATCCTTTTTATAATATGGCGACCAGAACTGTATGCAGTACTCTAAGTGTGGTCTAACCAAGGTTCGATACAAGTTTGGCATAACTTCCCCACTTTTCAATTCTATCCCTCTAGAAATAAATCCTAGTGCTTGGTTTGCTTTTTTATGGATTTGCTAACCTGCGTCGCAACTTTTAGTGATTTGTGTATTTGTACTCCTAGATCCCTTTGTTCCTCCACCCCATCTAGACTCGCACCCTCCAAGTGATAAGTGACCTCCCTATTCCTCCTACCAAAATGTATGGCAGGGTCTGTTATTGTATCCTGTTTTGCATGAACAGAAAACTGTATCAATAAGTGCGCCTCCTGCAAGAAGCAGGACACGATTAACAAAAACATACACAGTCTGTCCGAACTACAATCCTAAAATAAGTATACGATAACTCAAATGGTCAGATTGGTTGAATGATGCAGTTAATACCACAGGTTATAGAAAGATCCTGGGAAACGTCACAGCTCTGTACCCCAGGGTCATCAGGCACACATTAATGCGCAAAGTCTGTGGACGCGCGGTGACCCTACACATCCTGGATCAGGAATAGCTGATTTAGGATTGGAAACAGACGTGCCAGGATATTCCCTGACCTACTCACCATGTGCACCAAAAATGAACATGGTAGTGAGGAGCAAGTTCTTCACATAATGAAACAGGTTGCACCCTCTGGCATTGCATATACATATGGAATACTGTCTCAAAGTCCCTGCAAAGTGGATCAGCCGGAGCATCAGTAAAGTGGCTCAAGTGCTCATTGCATGCCATGATGCCACAGAACGCTCTCCAACTCAGGGTCCTCAACGTGCTAGGAAGAATCCTGAAATATATCATTGAATTTTTTGATGAAGTAACAGAGAGGATTGATGAAGGGAATGCAATGAATGTTGTCTACATGGATTTTCGGAAGGCGTTTGACAAAGTACCACATAGAAGGCTGGTTAACAAAATTGAGGCTCATGGAATAGGTGGGTCAGTGGCAGCTTGGATAAGGAATTGGCTTAAGGACAGAAAACAGCGAATTGTGGTAAATGGCTGTTTTTCAGACTGGAGGATGGTAGACAGTGGTGTTCCCCAAGGGTCAGTGCTGGGGCCACTGCTTTTTTTGATATATATATAAATGACCTGGATATTGGAATACAGAGTAGAATTTCTAAATTTGCATATGACACCAAACTTGGGGGTGGCAAACAGTGAGGATGATACCAATCGACTGCAACAGGACATAGAAAGACCAGCAGAATGCGCAGACAAGTGGCAGATGGAATTTAATACAAAGAAGTGTGAGGTGATGCATTTTGGCAGAAGGAACAGGGAGAGGCAATATACACTTAATGGCACAGTTTTAAAGAGTGTGCAGGGACAGAGGGACCTGGGAGTTAATGTGCATAGGTCCCTGAAGGTGGCAGGACATATTTAGAGAGTGGTTAACAAAGCATATGGGATCTTGGGCTTCATAAATAGAGGTATTGAGTACAAAAGTAGAGAAGTTATGCTGAACCTTTATAAAGCGCTGGTTAGGCCACAACTGGAGTATTGCGTCCAGTTCTGGTCACCACACTTTAGGAAGAATGTGAAGGCCCTTGAGAGGGTGCAGAGGAGATTTACCAGAATGGTTCTGGGGATGGGGGATCTTAGCTACAAGGACAGGTTGGAGAAGCTGGATTTGTTTTCATTAGAGCAAAGGCGGTTGAGGGGTGATTTGATAGAGGTGTACAAGATTATGACGGGTTTGGATAGGCTAGACGGGGAAAGGCTGTTCCCACTAGTTGATGGTACAAGGACTAGGGGACACAGATTTAAGGTTTTGGGCAAGAGATACAGGGGGGATGTGAGGAAAAACTTTTTTACACAGCGAGTGGTGATGACCTGGAACTCGCTGCCGATGGAAGTGGTGGAAGCGGAGACACTCAATGTTTTCAAGGGGAGACTGGATAGGCACTTGAGGGAAATAAACTTGCAGAGCTACGGGGATAGAGTGGGGGAATGGGACTGACTGGATTGCTCTACAGAGAGCCGGCACAGACTCGATGGACCGAATGGCCTCCTCCTGTGCCTCTATGACTCTATATAGCATTCCACTTGAGCCCCCTGTGTTCAACAGATGGTGAAATCTCCTGCTGAGGCGAGTGTGGACAGTGTGAAACAGTAATGAGTGCAGGAAATCGCTGTGTGTTCAGTGAAGTGCTTGGTAGATAGCTCTGATTGACAGTTCAAATTATGAGGCAGAGGTGCACAAGGGGGGACTTTGGGACCTCCTGCCAATGAGCAGCTCTGGCCGGTGGGATGGAGGGGTGAGGGATAATCGCATGGAATACCTCCACTCTGTTGAGCCCACTCAATGCGTCTAATGTGGTCAGGGATAAGGGCAAGTCTTATTTGTTGGAGGACATTAGCAGCAGGACGGGTGAAGCAGAAGGACATCCTCATGGCGATTGTCTCTATATCCTGAAAGTTGTGAATATTCTGGATTACTTTATAGCAGGGAATGAAATCCAAGGCACCATAAAATCTTACAGCGCAGAAGGAGGCCATTCGGCCCATCGTGCCTGTGCCGGCTCTTTGAAAGAGCTACCAGTTAGTTTCACTCCCCTGCTCTTTCCCCGTAGCCCTGCAATTGTTTCGTTTCAAGTATATATCCAATTCCCTTTTGAAAGTTGTGGTTGAATCTGCTTCCACCACCCTTTCAGGCAGTGCATTCCAGGTCAAGGAGCCCTCATCATGGAGTTTAGTTGATGTCTTGAATCAAGAGTGGGTAACTCAAGGAGTTTATGATGGTCATTTGAACCCCCGAATAGACGGTCTTTAACTCACTCCTGGGTATCTTATTCAGGACTGCAGCTGCTGCAGATGGCTGTAAGGCAGCTTGACAATTGCTTGCTTTGACAGCTAAGGCTTTTATAGTGAACAGGAATTGTGTTGCGTTTGCCAACTTTTTGAGGTAATTTTTCTCCTTTCTTGTGGTAATTTGTGACTTCTGGGATGTTTCAGGGTCTCCAGGAGTGGCTTCAGGCATTCTGCATGTATCTTGGGGCGGGGTTGGGGACAAGAACGTTCTTCTTTGTATTTTGGAGGGGGAGCAGTTTTCTGTTTCTGCCGAAGTGTTGAGGTTGCTTGGTGCTGGCATTAACTTTGCCGGTAATATGGGGAAGTTGAAAGCGATGTGATTTGGGCGCAGGCAGTACAACAGGTGTTGACTGCACGGTGTGAAGAACAACAGCATCAGGTGATAGGCACTGAGGTCGAACCTTGTTTTTAAGCAGCAGGTAACAACATAACAGATTGCAAAAAAGCAACTGACTACGTTGGTCCAATATAAAGGGAGCAGAAAAGTAATTTCAGTTTGAGGACCCCCCCACCACCAACAAAAACAACTTGGATATGCTAATAGCCTGCAATCGTCCAACACAATTCGGAAGCAAAAGCTCTTTTGAAACACTTTCAGACGGCAACTGGTTTTAGTTTGCAGGGTCTAATGTGATTCTGTTTGTGATCTGTGCAATGGAAAGCACGTTACAGAAGAGCTCTCAAGAGAAATGCAATGTGCCCTGTTACCAAAGTGGGTGGATGATGTGCAGATGCTAATTGTTCAATTAAGTGCAAGGAGCATGTTTCAGTGACTGGGATTTCGCCGGCACCTTTCTTTCAAGTGTGCTGGTGTTTGGGAGAAGGAGTTGGGATCTTGGAATGCCGAGAATGCTTCCAGGCGCTGATGACTAGCACCCAGATTCAATTTTGATCTAATATTAGAGCTGGGAGCTCGTTCTCAAGGAGCTGGTGTAATAAGAACTCTTTCGAGCGTCTGGTAGCTTGGGTTGCATGGGAACCCCCTTTAGCATGGCAATTTAATAGGATATATACAGCAGCAGCAGCAGCAACAAGCAAAAAAAAATTGTTTTGAATTTGGTGGAGGGGGAAATGGCAGCCGACCCACCTGCGAATTTTAGTGTTGTCACCGAGAAAGCCGCAAATGAGAGGGATCCGGCAACCCAACCACTAACCGAGCAGCGTCCGACCACCGAGTCCTCACCCAAGAAGGAGCCAGCAGCCCAGCCACTAACTGAGAAGGATCCAGGGACCCAGATTCCAACCGAGAAGGATCAGCTAACCTACGTGAACCAGCCTGAGGAAGTCATCGTAAGTGGGCATTTCCCTGTTTCTTCTCTCTCTCTCTCTCTCTCTCTACCACCTCAACAGATATTTCAGACGATACAGTAATTTCCTCAGAACGCAAAAGTTTGTTTTTAAATCAATCCTATCAGCAACTCTTTGGATTTCTTTCATATAACGAAATGCATTTTGAAATTGAATCCAGGTGGAGTTTGGGTTGTTGGAATTGGGACGAGGTGAGGTCTACTTGGATCTAATTGTTCAGAGATGCGGTTGGTAGGCTTTGGTTCCAAATTCAATAGACGGGGTGATTTATTTTTCACCTCTACCTGAGGGGTTCTTTGATAAACGATCAATTTTTAAATATATTCTCTCTGTCACTCAGAATTCCATCAGGCCACTTTCACCTCCGGGGCCAGCAATAGTTCAGAAACTCGATTCTTCACCACCCCCCACAAAAAAAGTTTAGGCCAAAATTTAGGTAAACTCTTTAAATCTCAATAACTGATATGAAGATACAAGTACAGCTATTCAATCCAGTTTGCAGCTATTCTGGCCTGATGGTCCTATGGTAGACTTCACTCTTCCAGTTGGCCTCATTACTGCCTGTAGACTGTGAATTTCTCCACACTGGTGTGGTGCAAAAGGATCACAGTGTAGCAGTGCCAAATGTACGCTATAACTAGGGCACTTGACCAAGAGCATAGCTGGTTCTGCGACAGCACAACTGTATCGCTCCATCTCCGACTAATGACAAACACACTTCGAGAGGTTAATGTTTCAAACAATTTAACATACGCTGTTTGCAAGAAACCAGGCTGGCGAGTTAAATTACATTTATATTTAAGCTTAAAACGCACCAATGTTTCGAACTCTGACCATGAAGTAATTGCCATATATATCATATGAAGTGATCATTACCAGGCAATATTATTACTGCAAGTATTTATGATCCCTTTTTATTATATTGTGCTCACTCTACGTACACGAATTATGTCTCTAAGCTTTTAATGCCCAGTTGTACTGCACTAGCCCATGCATTATCAATTTGTACTTTTATGGGGATGTGCAAGTATATGCTGGTTATACTGCCCGCTTCCATTGTTGTGGAATGGGGAAAGTCAGAACTGCATAGACACAGCCAGAAATAGTTGTAGGAACCAGTGACTCTATCAGTAATTAGAAACTGGCTGGAAATACAGTGTATCTTTCTCTTTGTGGGCTGTGCATGGGATGCTGTGATACTGCAGATGATGTGCAATGGCAGTGGTTTGAGACTACAAAGTTCTTTAAGCATTGCATTTGGCACTGGTGCAGTGTAGAAGATTGTGGTGGTGAAGGTAGAGTGTAAGTGGGAAGTTTGGCTGACGGGACCGCAATTTCTATGATCCAGTTCTATGATCCCCTTCATGTTTTTCTCTTGTGTCAATAATAGATCGAGAGGCCAATGTTAATTGTACAATCTACCCACTGATTTTAATTTAAACAAAAAATTGAAAACACCATGTTGCGCCATTTTGATCACTTTTTAGGGATTTGAGTGATCTGTTAAGAATTTTATTTGATTAATTTCTCTCTTCCGCGCACCTTTTATTCTGAGAAGGGGAAGTGCAACGAGACCTGGGTGTCCTTGTGCACCAGTCGCTGAAGGTAAGCATGCAGGTGCAGCAGGCGGTGAAGGCGGCAAATGGTACGTTGGCCTTCGTAGCGAGAGGGTTCGAATACAGGAACAAGGATGTCTTGCTGCAGTTGTACAAGGGCTTGGTGAGACCACACCTTGAGTATTGTGTGCAGTTTTGGTTGCCTTATCTGAGGAAGGATGTTCTTGCCATGGAGGGAGTGCAGCGAAGATTCACCAGACTGATACCTGGGATGGCAGGAATGACGTATGAAGAGAGATTGGGTCGATTGGGCTTATACTCGCTGGAGTTTAGAAGAATGAGAGGGGATCTCATTGAAACTTATAAAATTCTAACAGGACTAGACAGACTAGATGCAGGAAGGATGTTCCCGATGGCCGGGGAGTCCAGAACCAGGGGTCACAGTCTAAGGATAAGGGGTAAGCCATTTAGGACAGAGATGAGGAGGAATTTCTTCACCCAGAGAGTGGTGAACCTGTGGAATTCTCTACCACAGAAGGCAGTGGAGGCCAATTCATTAAATATATTCAAGAAGGAGTTAGATATATTTCTTAAGGCTAAAGGGATCAAGGGATATGGGGAAAAGGCAGGGACAGGGTACTGAATTTGGATGATCAGCCATGATCTCATTGAATGGCGGAGCAGGCTCGAGGGGCCGAATGGCCTACTCCTGCTCCTATCTTCTATGTTTCTATGGAATGCGGTGCAATGATTAATGATTCACAGTAGTTTGAGGCCTGTGCAAGGGGTTTCATGTTTTATCGATGCTTCTTGTTAAAAGATGGTTGGATAATTTAATACAACAACTTGCATTTATCCAGCACCTTTTAACGTAGTAAAACTTCCCAAGGCACTTCACAGGAGTGTTCTGAAACAAAATTTGACACCGAGCCACATAAGGAGATATTAGGGCAGGTGACAAAAAGCTTGGTCAAAGAGGGTAGGTTTTAAGGAGTGTTGTAAAGGAGGTGGAGAGATTTAGGGAGGGAATTCCAGAACCTAGGGCCTAGGCATGGCCACCAATGGTGGAGCGATTGAAAATTGGGGATGCGCAAGAGGCTAGAAAATTGGGGATGGGCAAGAGGCTAGAATTGGAGGAGCACAGAGATCCGAGTGTTGTAGGGCTGGAGGAGGTTAGAGATGGGGAGGGGCAAGGCCGTGGAGGGATTTGCAAACAAGGAAGAGAACTTTAAAATCAAGGCGTTGCCGGACCCGGACTGGGAGCCAATGTCGGTCAGTAAGCGCAGTGGTGTTGGAATAACTGCTCCTCCTTCAATTCAGGAATCTGAATGGTTCCACTGCTGTCCAGGACATCAAGTCTTCTTTCACTCCTGTGGGCAGCATCTTTGTGTTGCAGAGTTTAAAGTTGTATTTTCTGCCTGGCAGTTTCACTTTGCACCAATGCTGAAGTTATAGTGTGACTCTGGAGTTGTGGCCTGACATGATGTCTTGGGGAATCTCACTTTGCTTTGCTCCAAGGTCAAGTCAGGCCCCAGTTTTTGGACCTTTTTGGCATCCATGTGAAGTTGGGAGTGTAATGCCAGCCCGTTGGTTAGATCTTCATTCCACTACATTAGCTGTGCTCTATTTTTGTTGTTCAAATGAATGGTGCAGTGCGTTGGTACAGAGTCCTTTTTAGCTGTTGACATTTGAATTTGAATCCTACCCAGAAGGGATGAAAATCTCTTCATGAGAGACTTGAATGCCTTTCAGCCCATGTGACCTCGCCCTTCAAGAATTAAAAAAAAACCTACCCTTTTCCCATTTGCAGGATCTACCTGTTTCTCAAATGAATCCAGTGCTCTGACCTCAACCATCCTTCTTGGCAGCCGACCCTCTGCATAAAGAAATACTTCCTAATGCAAGTTGTAAATTTGCCATTTACAACCCTGAACCTGTTGATCTGTTGCCCTCGCGTAAATGAAAGTACCGCTTCAGGTTTACTTTTTCTATCCGATTAAATATGTTGTCTACCTCCCTTTTAAGGTCTTCAAACAATATTTTATCTTTTCTGAGATTGAAAAGCCCTAGCTTATCGAGGCACATTTTCCACAGCTCTTCCCTCTGATACCAGGATCGGCCTTGTTGCTCTCCTCTGCACTATCTCTAGGGCATGGGTGGCCCCCTTGTGCCGCATAAATGTACGCAGTACTCTAGGTGTGGCAACTCCATGGCACCGTACAGCTTTCGAGTAGTCTCTGGGGATTTGAATCATGATTTAGTAATATATCCCAGCATCCTATTCGCTTTGTTTTTTGCCATCTCACACAGTTTAGAGACAATGAGCAATGCGTCAGCTAACATCACTAGATCTCTCTAAGCTTCCTCTTGACAAATACAATCCCACTCATAAAATTCATGTACCGGCTCTTTTTATTTCCATTATGCAATATCTTGCATTGGTCTGCATTGAATTTGCCCCAATCATCAGCCCAGGTGTAAACCCTGCTGAGCTCCCTTTGTAAAATCTGGCTGTCGCTTTCGGAGTTCACGTTTCCTCTTCACCTCCACCAGCTTGTCGCCTGTGAATTTAAAAAGTTTAAAGTTTATGGTTTTCCATACAGACTGCAGCATCTGACACATTAGACCCCCTGTGACCCCCACCTCATTGCCTTAGTTGTATCTTGCTATGTCTTTGATATAATGCCTTCCTGACTGACCTGATTGTCTCTCTGCCGAGGTGTGATAAAAGGCAGTCAGAAAGATTAACTGTAGTCGTCTGACATTGTACGCTGCACAGGCATTGTTCTCTGTCTATATATGCTTTGCCGATTCGTATTCCTTCACTTCACCTGACGAAGGAGCAGCCGCTCCGAAAGCTTGTGATTTCAAATAAAACTGTTGGACTATAACCTGGTGTTGTGCGACTTCTCACTTTTGTCCACCCCAGTCCAACACCGGCATCTCCGCATCATGAATTTAACTGGCTTGTGATTCCAGGTCACGGATATAACCAGGAACAGGTCCATTGGAGAATCTCACTCGATACCTCCCCTTTTCCTCCTTCCCCCCCCCCCCACTACTATGTAACTTTTCTTGCAACTCGCTTCCGCTTCCTTCCCTTTCGCTAGTTAACAATCCAAGCTCAAGTCTTGCTCTTGAGACCTGCTGGCCCTGGGTTGCAAAGGAACCTCTCGTCTAATACTTTACCAAAAGTCTTTTAGCAGTCGAGGTATACTAGATAGTAAGACTCCCTCTCCTCCCCCACCCCACGCCCCATAATTGGGGATCTTATCAAAAAAATTCAGGCAAAATCTACCCCCTCTAAAGCCTTGTTAGCTGCCATTTATTACTTTTATTTTTGTACATGTATGCTTCCATTTGTTTTTGATGATTGATTCCATTAGTTTTCTGAGGTCAGGCTAATGGGTCTGTAGTCGTTAGCTATGGCTCTATATGCTTTATTAAATTTTTCTGGGGAATCTCATTGGTGTTCAGTGCCTCCCTCAAAATGATGACGTTTCACAAATCTCCTCCCTTGCCTCTCTCAAATACCCTAAAGAAAAGAAAGACTTGCATTTATATAGCGCCTTTCATGACCACCGGACATCTCAAAGCGCTTTACAGCCAATGAAGTGCTTTTGAAGTGTGGTCACTGTTGTAATGTGGGAAGCCCGGCAGCCAATTTGCGCACAGCAAGCTCCCACAAACAGCAATGTGATATTGACCAGATAATCTGTTTTTTGTTATGTTGGTTGAGGAATAAATATTGGCCAGGGCACCGGGGATAACTCCCCACTCTTCTTCAAAATAGTGCCATAGGATCTTTTACGTCCACCTGAGAGAGCAGACGGGGCCTCGGCTTAACGTCTCCTCCGAAAGATGGCACCTCTGACAGTGCAGCGCTCCCTCAGCACTGCTAGTATTTAGCTAATGAATTTATTGGTCTTCAGCCTATCTGAAACCTCTGCTTCACTATTGTCAAAGTTCTGGAGCTCCTACAATGTATTTTTGATGGGTTATATATTCTCCCTGGTTTTTTTTTAATGTTCTAGAAATAGTCATTTCACATTTTAGCTATTTTGTGTTCAACTCTACAGTCCCTTTGGGCCTTGGAGGATCTATTGAGATCTTTACTCTGGTTGCAAGGGTGCAATGTGAAATGAGATTAAACAGTCTCAATCCTGTTCCTAGTCAGCACAGACTTGCAGCACAAACCTGTAAATGATTTGATGGACAACCATGTGACAGAGGTCCAGTTGTGTGGGGAAACTCTGGTAAAATCCATATTGGTGCAATAGATGGTGCTTTTTTTAATGCACATTGTTGAGATGGTAGAGGCAGCTTTACTCTACGTCTGCGGTGTGCTATATGTGACCAAGGATTGCTTTTATGCTTCTTTCTGAGGGACAAAAAAAGCGACAATTTTTCCATTCTCAGCCACTGCAGTTGTCACTTTGATCATCAAAATATGTCTGGTACAGATGTTGTGCCCTGTGAATGAAATGAAACATCTGGAGCCACCTTGCTGAAGTCTTCCATGTAACTGAAGCAGTTCCACTAATCTGCCTCTGCAGATTCCACTCACTGTACTGAGCCCAGATGACAGCACACCATACTTCTGTTAACAGGTCGTACCAAATGCTATGTACCCATAAAATAAACAGTATCTCCTGAGTGGTGCTGAGTTTCAGGCCTCTTTATACCCTTGAAAGAGCTGTCGTAACTCGCTGTCACTACTGAGGTATTGTCTATTTATTGCAAGTAATAATTAGGTATGAGCCAAGGTTGATTTTTGGTATGTTTTCAAACATTCTCGAGTAAATATTTACTTCCCAACAATTTATGATAACCCCGTGTGTGCGGCAGGGAAAAAAAAAACAACTTTGATTCCATTTACTGTTCCAAGCAGTACTTCAGCCAAATTGATTTATATGCAAATCTGATACTGTACTAGCAATTTTATGAAGTCCCATTTTGTTCCAGCCAGTGTGGTGCTGCTTCAGTTATTTGAGCTGAGCAGGACCAGAGCACAGTGACATGCTAAAAAATCAAGATATATGATGTGTAAACTATTGTGTTTTTAAAGCGTACTTAAGTTATGGAGAACTGGTGGGGCGCGGCATTAGCACACTATCCTTGCAGCTGCAGGCCCGGAGATTGAAGCCAGCGCAGAATGGTGGCTGGGGCGATGGTGGTGAGGATGGGAGTAAGGTTTCACCTCTTCCCTGGCTGCCGGGTTGCTGTGTGACCCGGTTCCTTGTGGCTTAACTCCCTACGACTGGCGTTTTAAATGGGAAATCTCACTCAAAAGGAGCCACGAGGCTTGGTAGCAGACGAAAGGGAAACGTTTATACTGGTTACAGGGTGTCTTCTGGTATTGAGGCTGAAGCTTGCTTTGCGCACAACAACTACTGCTTGCATTTATATAGCACCTTTTAACATAGCAAAACGTCCCCCAAGGCATTTCGCACAATTTCACACCGAGCCACATAAGGAGATATTAGGACGGATGAGGTAGGTATTAAGGAGCGTCTGAGCGGTTTAGGGAGAGAATGCCAGAGCTTGGGGTCTAGACAACTGAAAGCACGGCCGCCAATGGGGAGGTGAAGGAAATTGGGGATGCGCGCACAAGGCCAGAATTGGAGGATCGCAGAGTTCTTGTAGGGTTGGAGGAGGTCACCAGAGATAGTGGAGGGGTGAGGCCATGGAGGGATTTGAAGAGTCTCCTGATCTGTATAACTCCCTGCTACACGGTACATCTACCTACTAAGCCATTAGTAATGTAATTTTTTGAACAGAGTTTGAAAGCCAAGATTCTGCATGAAATCATTTTCCTTTTCCCTTGTCCTCCTTAGATTTTGAATGTCTTTGCAACGGACCAGGATGCTCGACAGCCGAGTGGCTTGTATTTGCAAGATGGAAAGCGCCACGTGGATTATGTGTTGGTGTATCAGTATAAGAAATCAAACCGCAAGGGGTTCAACCCACGCCACCGGGGTTCAGTAGGCAGCCGTCAACAGGAACAAGACCCAGATTCTAATCTCCAGCCATCAGATTTCCCAGAGGATGACCGGAGATTGCGCAGGGACGAGTTTGAACTAAACCTCATAGATGCCGGATTAGAACTGGAGAGCGATGAGGAGGTAATGGCGCATTGTTTCATGTTAATGCAGAGCTCTCGGGCTGGGTCTGACCCATCTCAAAAACCAAGTGACTACGTTTTCTTTGGGTAGATGGGTGTACTCTTTTGTAGGGACCATAAACAAATAAACTGTAACTAATAAAACATTAAATGAAACTTAAACAACTTAAATTAAAATTTGGTTGGCCGGGGTGATGATACACTCCAGTCCCCGCGGTGCCCACCGGTCACGGAAGGCCTCAAGCGTGCCGGCGGGCACCGCGTGTTCCATCTCCAGGGCCACCCGGGCGCGAACGTGGCCGCGGAAGAGAGGCAGGCACTCGGGCCGAACGACCGCCCGCTGCCTGGACCAGTTGATGGCCACTTTGGCCAGGTCCGGGAACAGTCCTACGAGGAGGTCCCCCGACCTGCCCGCTCCCCTCCACACCGGGTGACCAAAGATCAGGAGCGTGGGACTGAAGTGCAGCCAAAAATCGAGGAGCAGCCCCTTCAAATAATGGAAGAGGGGCTGCAACCTCTCGCACTCTACATAGACGTGGAACACAGACTCCTCCAGGCCGCAGAAAAGGCAGGCAGCCTGGGAGTCCGTGAACCTGCTTAAAACTTTATTGCATGGGACTGCTCCGTGCAACACCCTCCAGGCCAAGTCCCCAATAGATAAAGGGAGGACTCCCGCGTAGAGGGTAGATGGGTGTAAGTGGAAGAGAGCTCTCTGAGGGGGAGGAGTTCAGGTCTAGATATTCAGCTGAAGTTAATGTGAAATAATAATGTGTGGCACTCTCTTGTCTTGTCCAATTGTTTTGGAGAGCCTTTAGTTATTGTGGAAAACCTTAAAAGATATTGGTGGTACTATAATGTGGTAAAGTACGTGGAATATGCAGAATAGAACTGCTTGAACCACCAGAGGAGTTCATGAAGTGTTAGAAAGGTAAGTATTTAGCTGAGCCTTTTTCCATCACTACTGTCTCTGATCCTGACCTATGTAATCTATTTGTATTTTTGTTAGCCAGGCAGCTCTTTAATTCAATCAATACAATTAAGTAAAACCCTTTTCGTGTTTTCCCATGTTACTGAGCGACCGCAATCATCCTCATTACATTATGGTGCAGTACAGTTACAAATATCTATCAAATATGGCAGAAGTAAGTCTATAGCCTGGAAGTAATTGTGAGCCACGTCGCTGTACAAATGATTAATGTGCTCGTAGCTAATTGGGTTAACACCTCCATCGAAGTAAGAGGAGTATGAAATGAGTGTGTTTAGTGTGCGTCCACTAACGCTGCTCACGGTAATTTCCATGCTTGTGTTTGGTCATATTGGATCTCCAACCAGCATGGATAGAAGTGTGTTTCAGTAGAGACATACAGGGCTCCACCCCTGTGGTTTATCGGGCTTGGTCCCCCGCACAAACATTCCGCTGCACAGCAATTACACTCCGAAGTGACTCTTAAGCTGCAGAATACATGTTTTGGACCCCTTGTAAAACCAGTAACTCTGATATAGTGCTGCACTGCAACTGACAAATAGAATACCATTTCAGAGCCCCCCCACTCTCCCCATGTGAAGTCTAACCATCCAACAGCTGGAATGTTCCAGAGTTTGTACCAACCCTATCTATCTAATTAAAATGTTGCGGTTGGCAGCAATCTAATGGAACCATCCAGCTTTCTAACAACGTGATTGGTCTACGGAGATCATGTGACCCATGCCGCCAACAGCCTTCTAACTATTTTGGTTGGTCAGAGGGAATCACATGGGGCAATGCCTCCACTACTCTTGCAGTAATGTTGTCCTTTGGGGCCATGTGACTTACCAGATCAGTCCCCCTCCAGTGAAGGTTTCGGCAATGTGACTGCCGCACCTTCCTTGCTCCTCCTTGACCTCCCTGGGACCGAAGGTGGTGTTTTTCATGATCTGTTGCCACTTGTTCCTGACGCTTCCCCCCCGCCTCCTCACCTCCATTCCTGGGCTGAAGTCATGTGGATATATTTAAGGAATTGATGTATCCGGTAATTTTTAGACCATTTTATTTGTTAAGGCCACAGCACAAGCTCTTTGAGCCTGCTTTTAATTTAAAAAAGCATTGTTTTTTCTACATTCAAAAGCTGAATGCACTGCTTGGCTCAAATTATCTAGTGTGAGCTGCGAATTCTTCGGCAGCACCTCCCGAACCCAGCGACCTCCACCACCTAGAAGGACAAGGGCAGCAGGCGCATGGGAACACCACCACCTCCAAGTCACACACCATGCTGACTTGGAAGTATATCGGCCATTCCTTCATCGTCGCTGGGTGAAAATCCTGTACCTCCCTCCCTAACAGCACTGTGGGAGTACCTTCACCACACAGGACTGCAGCGGTTCAGGAAGGCGGCTCACCACCAGCTTCTCGAGGGCAATTAGGGATGGGCAATAAATGCTGGCCTTGCCAGCGATGCCCACATCCCAGGCACACTTTTTTTTAAAAGGACAGGAAATCTCCATTTGCTCCAAATAAAACCACTATCTACTGATGTGAAGTATTCCAATGCGCCTTTCCTTGCTCCTGTATGATGTATTCCATGGCGAACATGTACATCAGATTTTTTAAAATCAAAATATTCTCCCAGCAATATCGGGCTCTGAGCTAGAGAATCCCCTCCATTGTCATTACTCTGCAAGCAGACATCTTTATTTATCTATGGAGTTGAAGATGATGGATTAGTGCTACAAAATCCATTTTAGTGTTACTGCATAATGTTATGTGGCTGTTTGCTAATTAATGCAGCTTCTCTCTGTCTGCTATTAATTAAGTGTTTTTTGCTCACGAGCTTGTTCCCAGGTCAGAGTGCCCCGTTTACTCGTAGCCCTAGGCCCTGGTCACTACAACCTCTCCGCCTAGGTTCCCTCGTCCCTCCCAACCCAGACCAGGCCCACTACTTTGGACTGGTATCCTCTTCCCTCAGTCTCTCTCTCTGGATATGAAGATCAGCTGGTTAGACCCCATCTGGTTCCAGGTCTCTGAGATTGTGATGAGAAGAAGATAATGAGAGTGATGCAAAGGGAGAGGCTGACAGATGTACAGAGCGAAAGTGTGCATGAGACCTACAGAATGGGAGACATGCAGAAGAGAGGGGAAGATGGGGAAGGAGAAACTTGTAGAAACTGAGAGGAGAGAGTTGGGAATGAATGGGGAAACAGACGAGCGTAAATTCCCAGATCCCAAATAGAACACACAACTAGGGAGACCCATTGGAAGACGAACAAAACCCAGAGCACGGGAAAGATCTTGGTGTGGAAGACCAGCAGAGACGCAGTTACAGGATGGTGCAATACATTTTTCATTAAAGATCATCAACTAGTTGACACATTGGCCTTTTGTGATGTAATCTTTAATCTCTCAGTTTCTACTTTACATAAAAACATGAGCTTCTATTCCATATTTATCCTTTGGCGGTAAATGGATAGTTATGGTCGCATTCCCTTTCTCAATTCCCTTCTGTGCACAAGTTACCCACAGGGAACAAAATCCCATGATCATTTTAACCGGAGCCCTGTGTAAACCCAGCAACTGACTGACCAGGAGCAACTCGGTGCAAAGTCAACTTTCTATTGACTTCAGGTTAACGCTGATCTTCAAATGAAAATGCGTCATGCAAACCCGTCAGGTGTTTTTAATGGATTTGGAATATATGGCAATATTGGACACGTGCCACATCTGTTCTCACTAATCATTGCCCGCTGTATATATTCTGCAGCTCCAATGATTCTGTTGCTAAAGCGCTCAGATTGTTGGATGAGAGTAACTGCGGCTGGTGCACAAGGTTGATTTTTTTTTTTTAAGTGAATGGCTGTTTTTCCAAGCAGTTGAATGTACCAAGTTATTCTTTGCATTGTATATCTCATGTGCAATTTGCTTCTGTTATTTCGTATGTATTTGATTCTCCCTCTAATTGCTTTATCTTGCTCCTATATATTGCGATTTTTCGGTCATTCAGATATTTTTGCTGTTGTAACGATTGAGGATTAATATGGTGCGCATGATGCCACACATGGTACAAGATTATTTTCTTCACCACTAAAAGGAATTGAAATGAAGTGTATTTAAGGGTGATCAGTGTGGTATGTGATACGAATTTACTGCTTATTAAGCGCACCTAACCAGTCCGGGACATGGGATAACTGAACTGGCGCTCTCTCCACTGAGACCCTAAAGCATCTTTTGGGGAAATAGGATCAAGATATTTGGGATAAAAAGCATCTCGGCACTTTTTTTTCTGTGAGCATATTACCTAAGTTGCCCTGAGTTGCTGGGTACTTCAAAATGTCACTCACTCCCTAAATATGGCTTTTCTCACTGAGGTGTTGGCTAGGCTACAATCAAGCAGGCTGGCTTTTGTCGATGACTGCAAATGAATCACATCACTGCCAAGCCTGGGAGAGGTTGAAGCAAGCGTGTACTATCCAGACATATGCATTCCATTTTAACCAATAAAAGTTATTTTATTTCTTACATTTTAGGAAGAGAGACGGTCGTGTTTTTGTGTCAAATTCTGCCTCTAATGATCGTGATTAAGAATTTTTTCAATCAAACTGATGAACCTTACCAATAGATAATATTCAACACTGTTAAAATGAGACCATCTCATCGCATACGTAATGTACTTGTACTGGTGAGATGGCATCATATTTATTAGTGCATACTGCTAAGGGAGGATAAGTCCCAAAGCGTTGGTTGCAGCATGTTTACATGACTCAGATGATCAAAGCTCAGGTTCATCAAAGAGCAGCCCATATTTTTGCGCCTATTTAGTGTGTGTGTGTGTGTGTGTGTGTGTGTGTTTTACTTAGTTAAGCACTATGTGTCTTGTATATTGTTTGTCTTTTTATATTATTCCCCCACTGCTGCTTCCCTGATGCTCAGAATGATCTCAGCTGTGAATCCAGTCCAGTAATGAAAAGAGTTAATAGCTCTGAATCCGTGCAGCAGCATTCGAATGGGGATCCACAACTGGTAGGAGCAATTACGTAGCAATCTGATTAGTGTAACGCAGATAGCTGTAGTCTTTGTAGTGATTAGCCGTTGTGTAGATAGCTGTGTACTGCACGACTCTCTCGATTTTGTGCGTTTTGTAAATGAGATTACTGACGAAATGATTCTTGTACATTACGAACTGGGTACTTGGTGCTAACTCATTGACTCCCAATTTTCCTCCCCCTTATCTTCTCTCCTCAAGGCACTAACTAATGCTGATTCCACAGTAGGGCTACCGCTTTCTCTAATGAGAGGGAGGAGGCCTGATGGTATTATCCCCCCAACCCCGGGTGGAAGCCAGAAGATTTTGCATTTGGACGCAAATGGGAGTGGGATGCGAATATTTGGAACTTGATATTTCCTTATTCAGGGAGTGTAACGTTACTGAAACTGGCAATATTTGGTTAGCAGGATGTCCAACACATGTGGAAACTCATCACCGTAACTGAGTCTCCAAACCAAACAGCTGGGGAATCCACCTGGGTAGAGTTTCTGTTTGCCTGGTAAGGTGTGTACACTTCCTCCCAGTAGGGCCACGCCCCCAAGTCCAGCAAGCTGGGGCAAATTCATTAATAATAACCATCTTTTAGAAACCACATGTCAGCCAAGGAAATGTCTAAATTGAGGTGGTACAGGTATTTTGTAGTTGTTTTGACTGCCCCTAGTTTCTAAGCTCTGAACACTCGCACAGTTTTAAGCCTCTCCATTTGTGGTGCAGTGGAAATTTGCTGTCAAGAGTTTCCTGTTTTCACTGAGG
This sequence comes from Squalus acanthias, assembly GCA_030390025.1. NCBI lineage: Eukaryota > Metazoa > Chordata > Chondrichthyes > Squaliformes > Squalidae > Squalus > Squalus acanthias. The sequence goes on along the minus strand of CM059434.1, from coordinate 15,323,649 downwards.
GTTTGCAAAGGGCCAGTTTTCCATTGTAACCAGGCACAGGCACGTGAAGCTGTTGTTGACTCTTCAGGGCAAACATGACCTCCTTGAGCTGGGAGAGCACTCGTACCCTGCCTTCCAAACATACCCACCCCCTTTCTGCGAACAGTAAACGTTAACACTATCTCTCGCAATGGGATACATAACGGAATCCATTTTGGATCTACAGCCTGAGAGGAACACTAACACTGTTTTGAAACCACTTTTTTTTTTTAAATGGCTACTGTACTGCTACTAAAGGCTCATAGACATGGATTGTAGGAGCAATGTCCAGTTTTTTAATTTATTCGTTCACAGGATGCGGGCATCGCCGGCATTTATTGCCCATCCCTAATTGCCCTTGAGAAGGTGGTGGTGAGCCGCCTTATACAACTGAGTGGCTTGCTAGGCCATTTCAGAGGGCGGTTAAGAGTCAACCACATTGCTGTGGGTCTGGAGTCACGTATAGGCCAGACTGGGTAAGGACGGCAGATTTCCTTCCCTAAAGGACATTGTAAAAACCCATTTGGTTCACTAATCATTCACCATTACTGATCCAGATTTATTTATTAATTTAAATTCCCCAGCTGCTGTGGTGGGATTTGAACTCCAGTCTCCGGATCATTAATCCAAGCCTCTGGCTTACTAGTCCAGTAACATAACCACTATGCTACCGTACCCAATAGTTGCCAACCCTATTCTACAGGTACCACATTTCCCCCCTCATCCAATACCTCACCTGAAGTGGGCATTTTTCATGCGTCCACCTAGACTGTGAGTGCCAGCAGGCTAACCCACCAACGTGGGTATTACAGCCAAATCTGATCCTAACGTCACCCAGCATACATACACACACTTGTGTACTTTCCCATAACACAGCCAGGCGACCTGGCTTTTACCCCAGCTCACTGGGCAATGAGGCCAAGTATCAAAGTCCTGTCTGACGTAAATTCGCTCAGCACAGACGAGGGGTCCGTATGACTCAGTACCATATCACATCTTGCAATTATTCCCGTTGGTGGAACATTTTTTTTGTGTGCATCAGTTTACTCGTGGTTTAAAAGGGGTAAGATATCTCTCTGCAGTATTTTGCATTGATGTTGGGAGTGCTGGCCTATATTTTTCAGCTTTCACTGTCTGTGTATTGGTGATGGCACTGCTTCACAATTTATTAGCCCCATTTATTCAAGTATATTGTTTTTCAAATGTGTATACATAATAAAATATTTGGAGTAGTGCCAAGTTTGAGAAGAAATGCACTGGGGGAGGGGACTATTGCAACAGCCATTTGTTGGTTACAACCAGTATTTTGAGTATATATTAACTGAACAAATAGCAGTATGATATTTGTCATGCTCATTATCGTAAATCTCATCTGGTGAAAAGATTATCCGTATGTCCCAACCACTTAAAAGGTCTTGCTGTACAAGCAAGTTAACGTTACAAATGTTAGTTGCTGAAGGCATCTTGCCAATTTCGGTTCCAAATTTGGTAAACCCTCAGCTGCTGTAGGCTGTCTTGTATTTGACTAATGAATTGTTCTTCTTAAGTGGAACGAATGAATTTATAATTTAGCACTAGTTGCCCTTGGGTGCAATTTGGATTAATTAGCACCGAAGTATATCTCTCTGCGTCGTTGCAAAAATAAAAACGTACTATTAAATAATACAATTGTAATGGGTAAGTGATGTAACTGAACCAAAAATATTTAAAGTGATCAAAGCACTAATATTTCATTAGCAAAATATTGGATGTAAAAGATATTTTTCATAATCTTTCTTTCTTCCATACTTTATTAAAATCGCAGTCCAGAAAAAAAAGCAATTGAGCAAGTGTTAAATTTTGGGTTATGCAGTTTGCTCTACACAATTTTGAGTGTGTGAGTGAAATAGTTTTACTGTAACCTTGGTGCCACTGTAAGGTACATTAATCCTTTTGTGAAATGTTTGGACTTCCAGTTCCAAGACACCAGAGTTTGAACTTTTGACCTGTTGTGAGTTGCCTGTGATTAGAATGACCAAGTTTGGTTGTAGCTGGGTCCTTCGACTGTTTACTACATGTTCCTGTTTGATCTGTTTCTCAGTCTGCCAGGAATGTTAGAGTTTGAGATGAAAGAGAGTCATAAATGAAAAAGTTGGATCTTCCTATGAAGAGTACCCAGTTCATCATTTTGTTAAGAGTCATTTGGGTGAATAACAGAAAAAAAAACACACACCGGTTCGGTAACTTCATTTTTTTTTTAAGCTTGTAAATTCTCGATTTGTGCAGCTCCTTCCCACACTGACGAAACAAGGCAAAAAAAAAATGACCTGAATTTTAAACATCAAAGCGTTGTTGCTTCAAACAGTATAAATCATACCAGTTATTGCTGTTATTCATCCCATCCTATGCTGACTTGCTTCAGTAGCTGCAGTTCCTGTGACTGTAGGTTGATGGTTGGTATCTTTGTCTGTGGTGTTTGTGGTGGTGGGTATTTGTGAAACTTTCTATCGCGATTCTGACGCTGAATAGTTTTCCACTGTTGACATGCATTTCTGAATATATTAACACTGGAAGGATAACTGCATTTTAAAAGTTTGCTGTTTTGTAGAGTTGTCTATCTTCAAGCTTTGGCACAAGTGTATAATATTGATGTACAATGCACTCTACTTCAGATTCGGGTAGCATGCAGTTTCAGTTAGTTCTTAAACTGCCTTAGGTTTATATTCAAAAATTAACCAACTCAGTAGAGTCAATTTGACCAAAGTCTTAAAAGAAAAATGACACGAGCATCAAATGTTGATGGGGACGTCACCTACTATACTTGGGACAATATCAAAAGTCACTGTGTCTTACACTGGTTAACCAGTGAACCATTATACTCTACTTGACCTGAAGCATGACAATCCTGAAGAATGGACTATTTCCCTCCTGCTCAACAGTGGTTTCAGGCATTCCTGTGTCAAGTTTATTCTAGATTAGCAGGGACAAGTGTCAAATTGAGTTCCAAGCCCAAAGTAACTCCAAATCATTTATGAATTTTTGATCCATTTTGACCTCGTTATGCCCGTTCCAAAAAGGACCATACACATACAGTTGGAGAATTTAACTGTGCATAACCACTGCTCGTCCCTACCCAAATGTAAGCTTTCTTTCTGCACTTGCACAGTTGGTGTGAAACAGGTAACTTTTTTTTTCCATTATTGTAATTTATTAAAAGGTTTACATCTATTCGTCAGTCATCTGAGAGGGGGAAGGTTTGTGGCTTTTTGGAGGGAACAAATAGATGGTTACAGTAGAAAAGTGAGGATTATTATGCAGCCTCATGGATCTCATGCTTGGTTTAATTGGGAAGGGTAGGAGCAGGAATATCCATTGAATAATCTACCAGGCTTTTCCACATTAGTGAAAGTGATGTATTTATTTTCACTCTTTCCTCATGGCTTCTTTGAGATTCCCAAACTAGTATTTCAATGCAGTACATTTTGTACTGTGTATGCTTGCACCCATTGAAATATGGATGGCAGTTGACAAACCCGTTTGAGTTTGTTTTTCTTTCTTGTAACCAAGTATCCTTTCATATTTCATCTATCTGCGCTGGAGCTGACCTGTGTTCAGCGCTAAACGGACTATGTTCTATCATCATTTTACCAACCCCCCCAATACTCGTTGAACATTTGAATTAAAATCCTGAGGTTTTTTTTTTCCCGGCTGCCCAATGGCAGTCGAGGAAGTAAATAGCAAAGGGAGAGGAACGTGGGGGAAAAGATGAATGAGGGAAGAAAATGGAGAACAGACCCATCACCAGTATGACGTCCAATAATTTCTGAAGTAATGTACAGTTAATGATGATGGAGAGCCCCAGACAGACATGTAACAGTTCTCATATAGTGGATCTGTAGTGACAAATAGAGTGTGTGCATGAAAATGACTTGGCATGATCGATGGGGAATTGCTGAACTACAGCTTCAGGATAGTTGTAGTGTTGGTAAGTGGACAGCAATGCAATACACAATTTAGAGTTTCAACGCATCATTAGGAAATGAATTGAGAACGTGCTAATTTTCCGTAAATTGCAGTAATCCATTGCTTTTATTCCCCCCCCCCCCCCCCCCCCCCCCCAGACAAAAGCTTACGGCCTTGGATTTGTGAAGATACATGCACCGTGGCATGTGCTTTGCAGAGAAGCAGAATTTCTCAAGCTGAAGATGCCTACTAAAAAGGTGAGCTATGATCATTTAAGATATCTAGGTGTCTTAATCATAACTTGTAGGGTATTCCAATTGGTGGGTTGGATACCTTGAGTCTCAGAACCAATGTTTTATTAAGTTAATGTTCAAGTTACAACATAAGCTCTTGGGATCAAATTTTTTTTTTTAAATACACATTTAATATTTGCGGAGTTTTCAAATTAACGAACATTAATGAACAACAGCAACTTGTATTTATATAGCGCCTTTAACGTAGTAAAATGTCCCAAGGCGCTTCTCCGGAGTGTTGCAAAACACAAAATTTGACACTGAGCCGCATAAGGAGAAATTGGGGCAGGTGACTGAAAGCTTGGTCAAAGAAGTAGGTTTTAAGGGGAGTCCTAAAGGAGGAAGAGAGGCGGAGAGGTTTAGGCAGGGAATTCCAGAGCTTGGGGCTTGGGCAACAGAAGGCACAGCTATTAATGGTTGAGCGATTATAATCGGGGATCTTGTGGGCAGAATTAGAGGAGCGCAGATTTCTTGTGGGGCTGGAGGAGATTAGAGATCGGGAGGGGCGAGGCTATGGAGGGATTTGAAAACCAGGATGAGAATTTTGAAATCGAGGCGTTGGTTAACCGGGAGCCAATGTAGGTCAGCAAGCACGGGTGATGGGTGAACGGGACTTGGTGCGATTTAGGACACGGGCAGCCAAGTTTTGGATGACCTCAAGTTTACGTAGGGTAGAATGTGGGAATCCAGCCAGGAGTGCGTTGGAATAGTCAAGGAGATGGTGGTACTGAGTGGGAGAAGGAAGGAAGTACTTGTAAAGCAAAGTACTCCCCACATCTTTCTTTTGCATATACATTGTCCTGGTATCTTGGCCAACATTGCTCCCTCAACCAACACCACTAAAAACATGCACTCCATCATTTGCCTACATAACCACTAAGACTACATTTTAAAAGTAATTCATAGATGTGAGGCACTCTGGCAAATCCCAAGGACTTGAGGTGCTGTATAAATACACGTTCTTGATTTTATTGCCTACACTGAAGGGACAGGAATGCTGCCATACTTGGTTGGTATTGAGGGAACTGACATAAAACATAGAAAAATAGGAGCAGATGTAGGCCATTCGGCCCTTCAAGCCTGCTCCGCCATTCAATATGATCATGGCTGATCCTCTATCTCAATACCATATTCCTGCTCTCTCCCCATACCCCTTGATGCCTTTTGTGTCTAGAAATCTTTCTATCTCCTTCTTCGTATATTCAGTGACTTGGCCGCCACAGCCTTCTGTGGTAGAGAATTCCACAGGTTCACCACCCTCTGAGTGAAGAAATTTCTCCTAATCTCAGTCCTAAATGTCCTACCCCGTATCCTGAGACTGTGACCCCCCTCGTTCTAGACCCCTCCCCAGCCAGGGGAAACATCCTCCCTGCATCCAGTCTGTCCAGCCCTGTCAGAATTTTATACGTTTCAATGAGATCCCCTCTCATTCTTCTAAACTCTAGTGAATACAGGCCTAGTCGACCCAATCTCTCCTCATACGACATTCAACCATAATCTTTGTTGGTAGATTTTGGTCTCCTTTTAGTGCAGATATTTGCTGTTTGAATTGGGGCCCACCTTGTGGTTCAATTGTTCATTCTTGTATGAGGTGATGAGCTGTGATTTTAAAAATTCACCATTTGTGTAACCGGTCAGAAGTTTTGTAAAACCCTCATTAGGGAAAGATGAAAATGTTTTTGAAGTATTTTTTTCCTACACAGCTAATTTTGTTTTTAATTTTCAAGGAACAGGGCCCATGTACATACTAATGCTTAGCCATTTCTATTTGATAGCAGTATATCTAAGTCGTTGAGTATATTCAAGGCTGAGATAGATAGATAGATTTTTGGACTCTAGGGGAATCGAGGGATATGGGGATAGGGCAGGAAAGTGGAGTTGAGGTGGAAGATCAGCCATGATCTTATTGATTGGTGGAACAGGCTCCAGGGGCTGAATGGCCTACTCCTGCTCCTAATTCTTATGTTCTTAACACTTTCTTGTGTGCTACCTTAACAGCCAAACAATATAAGGTGTTGGGTTAAAGTGAAGCTTGGCTACTGACCCATATTTTTTCTTAATTTTTCAATAGCATATGAGCCTAGATCCATAACTACTTGATACAAATCACAAGTCTGCCCCTTCTCGTGCGACGGTCATTAGTGTTGCTATCGCACAGAGGCCTAGGTCTACACTTCAAAATAAAAGAAGCTCATTCTCGTAATCAGCCTGCTGTATTATCCCTTTTATTGACCACTTGGGACAAACACTTAATATCTCCACCAAATTAGCAGACAATATGAATTAACTAGTTTAAAATGGCAGACGAAGGAAGATCATGCAACTGGTATGTTAGCCTTTATTACAGAAGGATTGGAGTATAAGAGTAAAGAAGTCTTGCTGCAATTAAATAGGGCCTTGGGGCGATCACACCTGGAGTGCTGTGTACAGTTTAGGTCTCCTTACCTAAGTAAGGATATACTTGACTTCGAGGGAGTGCAACAAAGGTTCACCAGACTGATTCCTGGGATGGGGGGGATTGTCCTAATGAGGAACGATTGAGTAGACTCGGCCTATGTTCCTTAGAGTTTAGAAGAATGAGATGTGATCATCGTTGAAACATATAACATTTTTACAGGGCTTGACAGGGTAGATGCAGGGAGGATGTTTCCCCTGTCTGGGGAGTCTAGAACGAAGGGTCACAGTCTCAGTCCTAAATGGCCGAGTCTTTATTCTGAGATGAGGAGAAATTTCTTCACTCAAAGGGTGGTGAATCTTTGGAATTCTCTACCCCAGAGAGCTGTGGCTGCTCAGTCATTGAGTACATTCAAGACAGAGATCGATAGATTTTTGGATACTAAGTAAAGCAAGGGATATGGGAATAGTGCAGGAAGGTGGAGTAGAGGATTTTTCCACTAATATCACCATTCATCATTCCTAAGCTATATGCGCTAAGGGGGGGAGGGGGCGGCAGCCAGCCAATCCGCTGCCGGGAGGTGGATCGTCTATTTAATATTATAATGAGGCTGGAAACCTCCACTTTAACCTCCATTTCGTATTTAACTTTAGCTGGTTGGGTTTTGCACACTTCGTGAAACCCGACAGCTAAAGCAAGGTGAGGATTGCTTGATCCAAGAGGTAAGTGCCTTTACACTTGGCTCCGGAATCCAGGATCCCTGACTAACAGCCGCCCCCCCCCGCCAAAAAAAAACTCCCCCAGACCTCCGACTCCTCCTCCCCCCTCCAGCCCTCCCCCGACCTTCATCCGATTGCCCCACCCCCGCTTCTCTGGCTGCACCCTGGCCCCTCGATTCTGGCCACTCCCCGGCCCCCGATCTTCACCCGACGCTGCTCTCCGCCACCCACCCCCCACTCCTGCGGCCACTCCCCAGCCTCCGATCCACTTTGGACCCTCCCCTCCGGCCGGCCCCAATCTTCGTCCCCTACTCCTCTGTCCATCCCTTGCAATCGCTCCCTCTTTGCGGCCTCGTGCCGCAGGCCTACCCGCCTGGAGCCAGCCAGCCCCTCAATCTGGCTGGCTGCGGGTGAGAAACGGAGGCTTTCCATGCAGATCAGGCCCTGCCGTTAAATTCGGCAGGGCCTGTGGGAAATCCGTTCTCCCAGGTTTCCCGACTGCTTCGGACCCTAACCCGCCTTCCCCATGAAAATTCAGCCCAAACATACATAATTTTGTATATCCTGGCCAATAATCCAGTATACATAATAATAGATCCCAGATTTCGGTTCCCCTTTTCCCAAATGCTGATATTTGCTCTCTCATGCACTCTGCGAAGTGTGTCGGAGCTTATTTCCCAGATGCCTCTGTGCTTTTTGGCATAATTTTCAGGCAATTCCTGGTTTCATCTGTAGGTTTCCCCTGTTGCTTTGCTGTTTCATGCCTTTTTTTTTTGGGAGTTCCGACTGCCAGCAATCCTCCTTGGACTAGTTCCACACATTCCCTGCTGTCTTAGAAACAGACGTCAAAAGACCTGGTTAAAATACTCAGAAAGGAAAAGAGTATTAGAGAGTGGTGGGGGGGTGGTTATGGCAAACAAAAGATGAGAAGGAAATAATGGAAAGTGCAACAAAAGAACAAATTAAAAGATGCTAAAATGAAACTAAATGGTATTTGAGGGAAAAAGAATAAGGAAATCAAATTGGTTTGTCCATTTTTATTTTGTCTGTAGAGATCTTCTTTTACAATAGAGGAAGACTTGCATTTATACAACACCTTTCATGACCTCAGGACGTCCCAAAGTGCTTTACAGCCAATGAAGTACTTTTTGAAATATAGTCACTGTTGTAACGTAGGAAACGTGGCAGCCAATTTGCGCACAGCAAGCTCCCACAAACAGCAATGAGACAATGACCAGATAATCTGTTTTTAATGATGTTGGCTGATGGATAAATATTGGCCAGGGCACCTGCTCTTCCTCGAAATAATGCCATGGGATATTTTACGTCCACCTGAGAGAGCAGATGGGACCTCGGTTAAACATCTCATCTGAAAGACAGCACCTCCCACAGTGCAGCACTCCCTCAGCACTGCACTGGAGTGTCAGCCTAGATTTTTGTGCTCAAGTCTCTGGAGTGGGACTTGACCCCACAACCTTCTGACTTGGGCAAGTGAGTGCTACCAACTGGCTGACACTTGATATGGGATTCGGAATTTGTTACGATAGACTCCCTGCAGCTGAAAACCATTCCAGCAACCAGAATGATATTAACAACTTACTTTGGACAAATCTCCCTGCCAACATATACAGGTGGAGCTAACCTGGATGTAGGCACGGTTCATGTTTCCAAGGCCCCTACAGTGATCTGATTCAAGTGAGGATATGGGAAAATGCTGTGCCGGGTTGGAGTAGACAAATCTGCTCTGGTCAGTCTTCCACATGTGCAAGAACTCATTGAGATGTCAGAGAGGAGACCCAATATGAGAGTGAGATTTCTCCTCTCTAGAATTTCTGAGGGCGTAATGCAGAACTGTCCCTGAAACCCGATAGAATATATAATAATGTCAATGGTGCTGATCTGACTACATTATGTGCCTTAATGCCATGCTATTGCAGTGTGATTTTTTTTAATTTGGGAAAATCTCAACAAATAAAGTAAAGAAATAGATCATTAGAATCTCAACAATAACCGTGCCATTTACAGTTTATTAATACATGGTGCACGTGCACACAGGACTGCAGTTCTGTTGCCACTTTTGCTTCAATGTCAAGTGGTTCTGGGTGCATATCGATACAAGTGGCGGTGCCGCTCAGGTATTGATCTGACACATGAGCACACCAAAGCCATGTGGTATGAGATCCTCCCCCAGCTCTTACTGGGAGGCCATTTACCACAGCAAGCACTTCGCACTCAGTGGTGTATAACTCCAGTGCGCAGAAAAGCTGTGTTTAAAAGGTGCTTCAGATTTGGAATGCACTGCCTGACAGGGTGGTGAATACAGATGCAACAGTCTCCTTCGAAAGGGAATTGGATAAATACTTGAAGGAGGAAAAAAATTGCAGGGCTATGGGGAAAGAGCGGGCGAGTGGGAATAACTAGATTGCTCATCGAATGAGCCGGCGCAGATTCGATGGGCCGAATGGCCTACTTCTGTGCTGTGCTATTCTATGATTCTAGGTGCTTCTTATCAAGTCAATGTTATGATAAAGCAGAGGTTGCCACCTACGCTCTCCTAACATTAACCGATATCTACTGGGTATCGGAGCTCTGCACATGCGTGTAAGTAAGCACACGTGGTCAAAGCTGTCTTCTAGTGAGCACAACGCAACTCTCCAACTTAGTACATCCCTGGTCCTGCCAACTACACTTGGCAATCTACAGCTACTGGACACAGACCAGTTGTGTAGTATTGCAACCTGAATGAACACATTAAATTACAAATCTACAAGAAGACAATAAATAAAAGGCTGAGGGGAAAAAGACAGACTTTTTTTTTTTGAAGTATTCTGAGCCTGGGATGTTTGACGGCAGAGTGGGATATGCCCACAAGCAGTTTATCCATGAGTTGGTGAGTCGCCATGTTGACTTATAGTTTGGGACCTCATCAATTCCTTTTGAAATCTCTTGTAAAATTCTTCTATGATTAGTTCTGATATCCAACTACGTGATTTAAATTTAGATGAGATCAGTACTAATGGATTAATAGTACTTTTGTTAACTTCCTGATGGAAGTGTTCCACAACAGTAACCCAAAAAAAACAGAACCCTAGTAATATGTTCTAAATTGGATGGGGGAATCTGGAAGAACCTAGTGAATATATCTCCGATATTGAACTTTTTTAAAAAAAAAAAACCTAATCTGAGCAAGATTTACAAAAACATTGCATTGGCAATTACCATGATAACATCCTCATTCATGCAGAATTATTTCCTGGAAATTTGTCATGAGGGAAGCCAATAATATTGCCATGTTTGTCCTAATTTTACAATTTATTTGGGTATATTTTGTGTTGCAATGTAAGATGGTATCTCGGCTGTACTTGGTTAATTGCCCCAGAGGAGTGCCGTGCGTCTTATTGCTGCTGCTAATTCCTCAGGTATATGAAGTAAAGCAGAAAACCGGGATCCTCAGCAAAATCTCTAACATCGCGCATAAAATTACTTCACCATTGCGACCAAAAGTGGAAGAACACAGCAACGTTACGTTCAAGCACCTTTCCTACCCATTCTCCAGAGAGAAGAAACACTTGTAAGTACAGTTGCAGCAAACACCTAGATGTAGTATAGTTCGTGCTGTATTTTACTCTTTTTTTTTCTTCCTTCTAATTTATTTATTTGTTCTAAAAGTGTGTCTTAAAAATGTACAGAGGAATTCAATCCATTCGTTTGTGCAAAGGTTTTTTATTTAGTTTCCTTTTTTTTTTAACTGTCCAAACTTTATAGAATGCAATGAATAAAAGATTACCCATGAATTAAAATAGAAATGGCTGAAAATAGCTAAACTGTGTTGATAGTGAAATGACTACAAGTTGTAATAAAGTTCTGATTTTAAGTATATGAGACAGTAAAAGCTAATCATGGATAAATACTTCGCCTGCCACTGACCATAGTATTTATTTGGTTTGAGAAAGAATAGAAAGAAAAACTGCATTTTCCATAGCGCCTTTCACGACCTCAGGACATCCCAAAGTGCTTTACAGCAAATGAAGTACTTTTTGAAGTGTAGTCACTGTAATGTAGGAAGCGCGGCAGCCAATTTGCGCACATGTTAAGTATAGTCAAATATTACATTTATCACAACCTTGAATAAAAATGGTAAACATTGGCCGAAAAGTAACCTTGTGTGAAAACCTTTGTATTGCTCACCGGGGCATTTAGTGTTTTGGATGAGGCTACTGTTCTTGGCTCCCGAGATCCAAACTTTCACTGTGAACGAATGCCTCTTGATTGTCCTCTTGGTTTGTTATGGATGGTGCCATTAGCAAGTGTTTAGATGCCAGTCATCGTTTTGTCAGTCAATAGCTAGTTTTAGCCACCACGAAACTCGATAGCAGAATCTTGCATTTGGGCTCCCAGCAGGACACTCGCCCAGCAAGCCAGTCAGAGTGGCCTGCAGGTGTGTTCCACGCCAGCTCGCTTATTACCAAAGTATGAACTGTTCAGAGAACAGAAGTACGGAATAAAAAATGACCAACTCATCAAAGCTACTCCTGCCACTTGCGATTTTATATAATGGGCAGAATCTTGCTGGAGCAGGGCATCTCGCGGAGTGTGCCACTAGTTAGACTTTTTCCTGCACCTTTCAGCTCAAATATAAATTGCGCCTTTTAACTCGCTAGAAGTGCAAGCTGATAATGGCACGGTGAGGGCGACGGGGCATCTGGGACCTTGGTGAACAACGGGACCAACAGTGCATCTCCTTAACCAATGAGATTTAAAGATTGAGAAAGAAATGGAGGAACGGCGGAGAAGGATGGTGAATTGGAGTGGGTGAATTAGAGGCAAGTCAGGTTCAGAAAGAGAAATAAAGAGAGAAAGATTGAATTGAGAGAGGGAGGGGGAACAAAAGACCAAAAGGAAAAGTAAGAAAACCTTTTCAAAATTTGAAATGTTTCAATTCTCTAAGAATTTACTCCATGCAGGAATGCGACTCGACCGCTTTAAATGTTTCCCCTTCTGGGCCGGAGAGATTGATTGGCATTGCATTAACAATTGCCACATCGTTAAGAGTACTTGCACTGTTAATTATGAGCCCTGACTTTCTGTGGTGAGTTTAACGGGCAATTAATGTGCAAATTCAGCAAGTTCTTGAAAATATCGGCAGTGCGAAGGGCGAGATGTCGTTTGCGCGAGCCAAACGACGGAGTGGCGTCAGTCAACCGGCAAGCTCTGGAGATTCGCAACTCGCGGCGTATCTCCTTCTGCCGCTGAACTTGCGATTTGCGCATTAGTAATGGCGTGCATCGTGAACTAGACATTATTTTTACAGGACGGTTTGGCCCAATATTGTGAGCTGTGCCTATCTTCATTCCCCCTGAAGGAGGTGAATAACTGTGGATAACATTTCAAAATAGCTAAAACTCTGACATTTCATTGACCATTCAAAGGTTATGGAGCGAAAATTTCAGTTCAACATTAGTCAATATAATTTGTAATGTAATTTGACCCAAATGAGCTGTTCTCCACAGCTAATGTGTTTTTATACCTATCACAATTTACATTAACGATTTAGACTTTGGAATCAAAAACACAATTTCTAAATTTGCAGATGATACCAAATTGGGGGGGGGGAATAGTCAATACTAAGGAGGACTGCAACAAATTACAGGAGGACATTAATAAACTTGCAGAATGGGCAAATAATTGGCAAATGAAGTTCATCACAGCTAAATGTGAGTTCTTGCATTTTGGTAGGAAGAATAGGGAGGTCACTTATCACTTGGAGGGTGCGAGTCTAGGTGGGGTAGAGGAACAACGGGATCTCTGAGTACAAATACACAAATCACTAAGTTGCGCCACAAGTTAGCAAGGCCATAAAAAAAGCAAACCAAGCATTGGGGTTTATTTCTAGAGGGATAGAATTGAAAAGTAGGGAAGTTATGCTAAACCTGTATCGAACCTTGGTTAGACCACACTTGGAGTACTGCGTACAGTTCTGGTCACCATATTATAAAAAGGATATAGAGGCATTGGAGAGGGTGCAGAGAAGATTTACAAGGATGATGCCAGAAATGTGAGGGTATACCTATCAGGAAAGGATGAACAGGCTGGGTCTCTTTTCTCTTGAAAAAAGAAGGTTGAGGGGTGACCAAATAGAGGTCTTTAAAATTATGAAATGTTTTGATAGAGTGGATACAGAGAGAATGTGTCCACTTGTGGGGAAGAGCAAAACTAGAGGCCATCAATATAAGATAGTCACCAAGAAATCCAATAGGGAATTCAGAAGAAACTTCTTTACCCAGAGAGTGGTGAGAATGTGGAACTCGCTACCACAGGGAGTGGTTGAAGCGAATAGTATAGATGCATTTAAGGGGAGGCTAGACAAGCACATGAGGGAGAAGGGAATAGAGGGTTATGCTGATAGATTTAGATGAGGAAAGACGGGAGGAGGCTCGAGTGGAGCATAAATGCTGGCATGGACTGGTTGGGCCGAATGGCCTGTTTCTGTGCCGTATATCCTATGTAATCCAATGTATCCATCACCTTAATCAATGTGCTTCTAGTTCTTTTTTAAAGGAGATGATCAAAATGCAAGAGATTTTTATTGAGATTGTTGGGGGGGGGGGTGTGTGAGGGAAACTTCTTATAATTGGATAAAACCTGCCAGCAAGAAAAGCCATAGATTGAAGAGAAGATCAGAAGACGTCTCAGCTAAGCAATGTCTTTGCATTTCATGAACTGAAAACCCAAAGCAATAGCACTGCTCTCAGCCGCAGTAATGTGCTGAATCCAAAATGATGGTCTGAAAAGCGATCAGTCGAAACAACCTATCCAAAATACTTGTCCCATACTTAATGGTAGCCAAGAAATTACTGTTAATGATATTAGCAGATGAAGGCTTAGAGCCTTCATATGATATTCCTCTGCTATTTTAATGAAGGTGTTAACTGAATTATGCCTGTGTTAAAATAGCATACAGGGAAACATCTTGTGAATGCAACAGTAATTTCTAGCCTTGCGTCCTTACAGTGTGGCATTGAGGAACTACCTTCAGGAAAGGGATGACTCGTATATTTTTATCCCTGTTCTGCTCACTCCTATGGTATGCACATGCATGGGACAGTTGACGCTTCACAGTTTGAAAGGAGTTGAATCATCCGAGATCCTCGACCAGTATAATTCAGCCACGTCCAGTTCAAATTGATGTTGTGGTCAGGCAGGAATTATACTTGCTCCAGTACCTAAATATAGCAACGTGGTTATGATGCTGGGTCATGGCATGGTGTTCAATGGTTTGAGGAATGGTGATGTTCAAAGGCTATTGCAAGGATTCAACATGATGTTAGTCTACGACAAAATCAACATCTTCTGGATGTCTGGCTCCCAACAGCTCATTTTTTTAAAAATGGGAATTTTTGGCTTTAGCTTTATATCGTTTGAAAGAAGGACTTGAATTTATAGTATTGAAGTACACCAAGGGTTTTAAAGTGGAGGCTGTTTCTTTGCTAGGTACAAAATGAAAGACGGAAGATACATGGTGAGAAAGGGAAAATTCTTTTGATCAGAAATTGGTTAAGATAAAGTGCTTGGAACCAGGTGTAAATGAAATTATATATGAATAGGGCTATAGCTAGTGATGGGTTTTAACGTATCATTAGTATTCCATTTGATCATTGAGCCCCTGATCATGATTGATTGACAATGCTATCTTCAAAGGATAATAAAGGATGCAAGCCAGGATTTTTTTTCTTCAGTGCTCAGCAGATTTGGCATGATCACTTCGGGCTCTTTCCATAGAGACTTGTGTGCATGCTTTGTGCGTTAATATTTTCTTTTGAAAAATTTCCTACCAAAGTGGATAACTTCACACTTCTCCACATTAGATTTCATCTGTCATGTTCTTGCCCACTCCCTGAACCTGTCTATATCCTTTGCAGTCTCTTTGCATCCTTCTCACAGCTTGTTTTCCCACCTAACTTTGTATCATTGGCAAACTTGGGTACATTACACTCGGTCTTCTCATCGAAGTCATTGATATAGATTGTAAATAGCTGAGGCCCAAGCACTGACCATTGCGGGACCACACTAGTTACAGCCTGCCAATCTGAAAATGACCCGTTTATTCCTACTGTGTTTTCTGTCCATTAACCAATCCTCGGGATTAGTTTATTGTCTTGATCCATAGCTTTCTGATTTGGGTAAGAGTGCTATAACAGAGCCAAGTTGACACTTGTCTATAGCAAACTGGTGACTGTGTCAACCAGACCCAGCTTGGGAATGGATTGACTCTGGGCCCAATTTAAACCATTGTTGTCCAGATCTAGCATGACTGGGTAGCTCCAGTAAACCACACTTGTCCAATTTGGGCATGGATTATGCACTAAGTCTTCATTGCTGAGGTATATGTGAAAGGATGGAATAGAACTGAGACTGTTGTCTGCTGGCCTGAAAAAGCACAAACTGCAGCTACTTTTGAATGGCAAATAATCCAGAGACATGAGTTCAAATCCCACCACGGATTTATTTAAATTGTTAATTGAATAAAAAGCTAGTATCAGTAACGGTGACCGTGGAACTATCGGATTGTCGTAAAAACCCATCTGGTTCGCTAATGTCCTTTTAGGGAAGGAAATCTGCTGTCCTTACCTGGTCTGGCCTATACGTGACTCCAGACCCACAGCAATGTGGTTGACTCTTAACTGCCCTCTGAAATGGCCTAGCAAGCCGCTACAAGAAACAATAATAAAACTGAACGGACCACCCGGAATTGACCTCTGCACCGACTTTGGACAAGACAATGGCATAACGGTGAGGTGAGAGTGATTGCCCTTGACATCAAGGCAGCATTTGACCAAGTGTGGCATCAAGGAGCCCTAGTAAAACTGAAGGGGAAAACTCTCCACTGGCTGGAGTCATACCTAGCACAAAGGAAGATGGTTGTGGTGGTTGGAGGTCAATCGTCACAGCCCCAGGACATCGCTGCAGGAGTTCCTCAGGGCAATGTCCTAGGTCCAACCATCCTCAGCTGCTTCATCAATGACCTTCTCTCCAACATAAGGTCAAAAATGGGGATGTTTGCTGATGACTGCAGTGTTCAGTGCCATTCCCAACTCCTCAGAAAATGAAGCAGTACATGCCCACATGCAACAAGACCTGGGCGGCATTCAGGCTTAGGCTGATAAGTGGCAGGTAGCATTCGTGCCACACAAGTGCCAGGCAATGACCATCTCCAACAAGCAAGAGTCTAACCACCATCCCTTGACATTCAACGGCATTACCATTGCCGAATCCCCCCCCCCATCAACATCTTGGGGGTCACCATTGACCAGAAACTTAACTGGGCCAGCCACATAAATACTGTGGCAACAAGAGCAGGTCAGAGGCTAGGTATTCTGTGGCGAGTGTCTCCCCTCCTGACTCCCCAAAGCCTTTCCACCATCTACAAGGCACAAGTAAGGAGTGTGATGGAATACTCTCCACTTGCCTGGATGAGTGCAGCTCCAACAACACTCAAGAAGCTCGACACCATCCAGGACAAAGCAGCCCGCTTGATTGGCAACCCATCCACCACCTTAAACATTCACTCTCTCCACCACCAGCGTACTGTGGCTGCAGTGTGTACCCTCTACAAAATGCCAAGGCTCCTTCAGCAGCACCTCTCAAACCCGCGACCTCTTCCACCTAGAAGGACAGGGGCAGCAGGCGCATGGGAACACCACCACCTCCATGTTCCCCTCCAAGTCACACACCATCCTGACTTGGAAGTATATTGCCGATCCTTCATCGTTGCTGGGTCAAAATCCTGGAACTCCCTCCCTAACAGCACTGTGGGAGTACCTTCACCCCACGGACTGCAGCGGTTCAAGAAGGTGGCTCACCACCACCGTCTCAAGGGCAATTAGGGATGGGCAAGAAATGCTGGCCTTGCCAGCGACGCCCACATCCCAGGAATGAATAAAAAAAAAGTTTCCTGCAGCTTATTTGAGGGTTTTAAGAGGGGAAAAAAGTTGTTTTGATGGGGAAAATGCATTTTAATTTAGGAATTATATTAAATGGAATATTCCCAATATTTATTATGGAATGTCTTTATGAAACAATACAGAATGGATTTGGGCTGTCCATTTCTTGTATTTCATTGCAGAATGAAGTAAAGAAATCGAGCAGTTTTACAGCACAGAAGAAAACCCATTCGGCCCACCACAAATGCAGGCTCTCCGAAGGAACTGTTGACTTGGTTCCATTCTCCTGCCCTTTCTACATACCCTTCTTAATTTTTATCCACTTTTCTCAGTTAGTCATGAGAACAGAATTTTCAGGTTGGACCTCATCATCTGAATCTAATTCACGTACAGTTAGGTTTGGCTTTCACCCATTTTTTTGGGAGGGGGAGGGGGCATTGCAGCATGTCTTGTGAAATGCTGAAAGGGCCGTGCAGAGGTAAGGGGTGGGATCTAGCGCTCGGTCTATCACCCGCTCTGTATTGCCCTTTCTCTCGCATGTGTGCGCTCCCATTTGTTACCAGTACTCGGCCACTTTCTCTTTTTTTGGCATGGTGCTAAAAAGTTGAGCAAATCTTTGTCCTTGGGATTTTAACGTGGCGCTGAGCTGTCTTAAGATAACAGGAATCCATGGGTTCAATTTCTTGTCTTTAAAATGGTTTATTTTCTATGGCTTGTAGTTATTCTCCTACATCCTTTTTACTTTGTTGAAAATGGTTAAAGTTGCCTCAGAAATCAAGGGGCTGACAGTTGATGTGCCTCAGCCATTTTGTTCTATTTAAGCAAGTATGACTTTGACACATTGAGAACATTAGTTTTCAGCCTGTGCAGACCTCACAGCATTTGCAAAACCAGACCGTTCCCTATGGGAACAAAACCTTAGGCACACACACCACTAAGGCAAAATTATTGAATTAGTCCACAGTCTTGCCCTGGGAAGGCAAATCAGTCGGGAAAAATTGGAGCTTCTTCCACTTTGAACTTTGGTCACTTTACGAGTGAACATGCCGAGTTTCCCCCAACACTTTTTGCAAGGCGGATACCCGTAGCAACTTGCCAGCTTTCATCCAAGTATTCGTGTCTTGATTGACACACAAGTCTTTCTTTGGAGGTACAGCCTAGCCTAAAGGTTTTATGATGTAACAATCCATCGTCCCTTTCTTGAGTGCTTTGTTATCTTGATTATATGCAAAAGTTGAGTGAAAGACAAGTCAACGTTTGTTCTCAATCATGAGTGTGGTCTTCCTGATTCTTTCATAAAAGTTAGACCCCCATATATTTCCCCTCTTCTCTTTCCATCCCCTGTCCCAGAATAACCTAATCTAGATTTCCACTCTTGTGTGTTTGTCCTTGGAGCTGCTGAGTTCATTTTTTTTTTGCATTACTCACATTATCACCTTTCTGTGGTCAAAGTCCGAAGGTAAGTAATTCAAAATGAGGCTTTGTATATGACCGATTTGAGGATCAAATAATAGCATCAGGATATGAACTCTTTTTAAAGGGACAGTAACCCTCAATTTCCCACCAACTCTGGAGGTATCAAAACTCCATGACTGCTATCGCGATTTTAGACAATATCTTGGTGGTTTATAAATGTTGCTGCTTTGTTTAATTAAACTTGTTCTTTTTTATTTCCTAGATTTGATCTTTCCGATAAGGATAACTTTTTCACCAGTACAACAAGAAGCACAATAGTGAGTATTGAAACTTTATTGCAAAGCTTAATTTAAGACACTAATAACTTGCAAACTTCATTTTTAGTAACAAGTATTATATGCTCAGGCGCTCATCCCTGTGATGTACTGCAAATAACTCCTTGTAAAATAGTTAAGTGATCTGAAGGATTCTCCATTTATGTAGCTCCCCAAGATGGCTTCTGTGTAGGGTCTGGGTGTATAAAATTTGGAAAAATAAAGGTTACCTTGGAAAGTGCAATGTATTTGACTTGCTTGCAAAACCAGGGCTTGAATCTTGGCCTCAGCTGACATCTACTCTCTGGCTTCAGCATGGGTTAGGTTCCAAGTCTTGATCACACTGGCTGGAGTAGATTAATTGAGAGTTGGCATGAGAAAACCTTGTCGCTGTCCAGTTTCTGGATCATCTGTTCAAATGGAAGAGGATTTTATGGCTTTAGAAACATAACTTGGGGAGTGAGAGCAGAAAAAATAGAAATACAAAGTATAAATTTTGTGGGCTGGTATGCAAAAAATGATCTTATTGATACAGATGAGTAAGTTGATCATGAATTCGTGAACCAGTAAATTGTTGAATGCAATTGTTTAGCCTACATTGCAAAGTCTGGTTTGTTCATTCTGTATGCTGACGTCAGAATCTGAATTCAGATTCAGTCCGTCAGTGAAAAGTTATTGGCGGAATTAGCATTTTAAACCAACCAATGTATGACTGAAGTGGAATGTGCTTGCAGATGAGTTCAAACAGTGAGCCACACCACCTAGTAAGGCTAAATCAACTATCCTTCAACCAGAAAAAGATGAATTAAAAAAAAAAATGACATTGACATGACACAAGATCCACTGCATGACAGAATTATCTCTACTTAACAAGTGCCCCTACTTGTCCATGTGGACTGGTGATTAATAATTGGTATGATAATCTCCAGTATCGAACTCCAAAAAAAAATAACTTTTATAATGCAAAACTTTATATTAGTGGAAATGGCTCCATTATGTACATCTTCCTGCTCATGTAGATGGATTACAACACATATATATGAATGTTTTTGGTAGTAAGAAACCTACTGAGTGTCAGATATCTTCTAAATAAGCATTGCAATCTGATGACTGACTGTTGTGAAACTAGCATTGGGGAACGTTCCCCCAAAAAGTAGTGTCCAATTTGAGAGTAATATGGTTAGGCCTCAGTTCGAATACAGTGTCCAGTTTTCATCTCCTTACATGGTGGGGATATTGAGGCTTTGGTAGGCTGTGGAGGAGGGCCACAAGATTGGGGAGCCAAGGTGTTTCTAAACAGAGAACCAGAAGGCTCAAAGAGCGGGGTTGGTATATTTTGAAGAAGCGTAGACACGGGGGCAGTTTGATCAAGGGACTATATTGTGTTTTATGTGGACCAATTATTTCAACTGGATAGGTTAGGGAGGATCAGGGGGTCACCTTCCAAGTTATGTAGGGGCAGAACTAGGTTGGATGTTAGGTGGTTCTTTTCCCAGAGAATAATGGACCTGTGGAGCAGGTTGCCAGCTCATGCAGTGAACGCAAGAAGGAGCTAGACCTGTTTCTGGCTGGGGTGGAGATCACCTCGTACAAGTAATAGAAATCGGGGTCGTTGTGATCTCTTGGCCTGTTTCGATTGCCTAAAGGGGTCATAGAGGAATTTTCCAGATTTGATTCACCTAATTGGACTTTTTTTTTTTTAAAAAATCTCTTTTCGCCTTTCCCAGGAGATTACATCACTCCAGGTGGCTAGGGAGTGTCTGTATCATGAGGCATAAGCATCACAATTATAGGGGACAGGCTAGATGGGGCAGTTGGCCTTTTCCTGTCCATCATTTTTGTTTGTGTATGTAAATGATGTGGCACATTAAGTAAAATAAGGATGTTTCTTGTGCTTTCTATGACTGGGAGGGGAAGTCCATGTAAACCAATTTTGCTTCTCTTTAATATGGGTTTTTAACTGACACCTTGCCATATCTTCAAGTGGAAAAATCAACAGTGTAAGATTATGCTGCACTAAAGGATGTAAGACAATGGAGGTCAACTAATTGAAGGTCTGAAATTCTGAATGCCCAGGACAGGGTGATGGTTTTGATTCTAAATTTACTGATGGGAGATGATCTTCTGTCCAACATGCCAGATATTATCTTAGAATGGGGCTCGACAGAGCTAAAAAATCAATAATGGCAATAAGAATGTTTCCTGCCAGCTAGGAGATGTTTGTTGAGTTTTATATTATATTGAAAGAAGCGCTTTATATTGAAGTGTTTTATGTTGAAAGCTTCTCCCACCCACTCCTTTTCCCCTTCACCTCTTTACGGTGAACAAGAAAGGTCAATGACGATGCATGGACGATTCCCTGAGGGTCAATAGGGAAATGTAATATTAAGGCAAAACCATTTAACAATGGATGTCCCGAGACTCTTGGGCAGTGTATTGGTGAAAAAGTGCAGGAATAAATGAAGGCCAAACTGGAATGTGAATGTTTTTGGAATTTATTACATTTCTCTTAAAGATTCTGTCCTCAGTTGGTGGGTTATTCTTAAGTAGGATATCTTCTCTGCCAGCTGTGATTTAAGAGGAATCTGCTAAAATGAGATGTGATCAGAGCCGTGTCCGTGACTGAGAATGGGTTATCGGGGAACGAGATATTGTTGTAACCAAACTACAGGGAGCATCAATTAAATGGCTAGAAGCAGATGCAACTCAGGCAAGCTAACCACACTAGAATGCTGAGGAAAGGGTTAATCTGCAGAAAGTGACCTCCTGTAACTTGGTTGCTACTATTTGGAGAATAGGCAGCAAGTAAAAATAGACCCAGGACATTCCCCCTCAGGCCAAGTCTCTCTGGAAAATATACTCGAGAGAGCTGTGAAAGCTAGGTTGGCAGCAGCAATATTTTTAACTTTGCTATTGATTGGAGAGCAAACATCTCAAATTGGAGTTCCCATCTGCAAAGTTAGATTATGCTGATTAGTGGTGTTGGCAACTATAAAATGTTCAAAGAATTATACATAGATGTTGCCCACTCTCCAAGCTCTCATCCCCTTTTTTGGATGCGCCAGTCGTGACACTTTTAGAACCACGTGAGCAATCGTTTAGAAATATGGAAAGGCAGTACATCCTTACGAAAAACATACTTGCCAATCAACAACAAGAATTTGCATTGTTAACTTGGAAAAATGTCCCTCGGTGCTTCATGAGGTGTGAGGAAAATTGGCATTGAACCAACAAAGGAGTGGTGGCAAAGATTGGTCAAAGAGGTGTGTTTTAAGGAGAGCCTTAAAGGAGGAGAAGGCCTTGTAATGGCAGAGGGGTTTATGGAGGGTGTGTGTATCTAGGCCGCTGAAGACACAATGGCCAATGATGGAATGAAGGGAGAGGGGGATTATGAATGAAGCCGGAGTGAGAGGAACAAAGATTTCAGTGAGGTGGCCAGCTTCTCATCTTCCACCCTCTGTAAACTTGAGGTCATCCAAAACTCCGCTGCACCAAGTCCCGTTCACACATCACCCCTGTGCTCGCTACATTGGCTGCCAGTTAAGCAACGCCTCTATTTAAAAATGCTCATCCTTATTTTCAAATCTCTCCATGGCTTCGCCCCCTCCCTATCTCTGTAACCTCAACCAGCCCTACAACCCTCAGATATCTGTGCTCCTCCAATTCTGGCCTCTTGTGCATCCCCGATTTTAATTGCTCCACCATGGGCCTTCAGCTGCCAAGGCCCTAAGCTCTGGAATTCCCTCCCTAAACCTCTCGGCCTCTCTTTCCTCCCTTAAGACGCTCCTTAAAACCTTCTTTCTGCCCTAATATCTCCTTGTGTGGTTCGGTGTCAAATTATGTTTGATAACACTCCTGTGAAGCGCCTTGGGATGTTTTACTACGTTAAAGGCGCTGTATAAATACAAGTTGTTGTTGTGGTGTAGGGCTGGAGGAGGTTTTGGATGAACTAGAACTCCATTAATTTTTTTTTCTTGTGATCGTGTACCCCTAAATCCTTCTGCTCTTCCACAGCACAAACCCATGAACTACAGCGGTACCACCTCATAGATTTTATTTTACTTATTTTAAATGAATATAGATGTAGTGCTCTTGTTTCTCACTGGAGTCATGCTGTCTGTGCCCCGAAGCTTCACCGAGCTTCATCTATGTTGTGCGTGCATTTTGTGTAGCTGTTCGTGATTGTATGACAGTGTAATAGCGTATGAGTGTTTGCTATAGTTGAGTTGAACGTTTCGGATTTTGTAAATACTTTTGACTATACCTTCCTACGTCCTAGAAAATGTTAATTATTTCCTAGAAAAGTAACTCCACACATCTAGATTTTTGCAAAATGTAACAAACATGAGATTTGGCCCCTCAAGCCTGCTCCGCCATTCAATAAGATCATGGCTGATCTGATCTTTGCCTCAACTCCACTTTCCTGCCTGTTCCCCATAACCCTTGACTCCCCTGTAGCTCAAAAATCTGTCTATCTCCACCTTAAATATATTCACTGACTCAGCCTTCACAGCTCTCTGGGGTAGAGAATTCCAAAGATTCATGACCCTCAGAGAAGAAATTCCTCCTCATCACCATTTTAAATGGGCGACCCCTTATTCTGAATCTATGCCCCCTAGTTCTAGATTCCCCTATGAGGGGAAACATCCTCTCGGCATCTACCCTGTCAAGCCCCCTCAGAATCCTATGTTTCAATGAGAGGGGATCTCATTGAAACGTATAAAATTCTGACAGGGTTGGAGAGACTGGATGCAGGGAGGATGTTCCCCCTGGCTGGGGGTGGGTGTTCTAGAACAAGGGGTCACAGTCTCCGGATACGGGGTAGGACATTAGGACTGAGATGAGGAGAAATGTCTTCACTCAGAGGGTGGTGAACCTGTGGAATTCTCTACCACAGAAGGCTGTGGAGGCCAAGTCACTGAATATATTTAAGAAGGAGATAGATAGATTTCTAGACACAAAAGGCATCAAGGGGTATGGGGAGAGAGCAGGAATATGGTATTGAGAGAGAGAGGATCAGCCATGATCATATTGAATGACGGAGCAGGCTCGAAGGGCCGAATGGCCTACTCCTGCTCCTATTTTTCTATGTTTCTATCACCTTTCATTCTTCTAAACTCCAATGAGTATAGGCTCAACCTTTCAAGACAACCCCTTCAACTCAGGAATCAACCTAGTGAACCTTCTCTGAACTGCCTCCAATGCAAGTATATCCCTCCTTAAATAAGGGGACCAAAGCTGCATGCAGTACTCCAGGTGTGGTCCCACCAGCGCCCTGTAATTCCATTAAATAATGAATATGTGGTATGATTATTTCCAGGCATGAACTGCAATATTCAGTTCAATATTTGCAAAAAAAAAGTCAAGCATTTGTTTCATGTATAATCATGTTTTAAATATTATAGCAATTCATGTATTCTGTCTAGTAAAGAATGGACTTGCATTTATGTAGCGCCTTTCACGTTGCCAGAATGTCCCAAAGCACTTCACAGCCAATGAATCAGTTGTTGTTATGTAGGGAAATGAGGCAGCCAATTTCCACACAGCAAGGTGCTACAAACAGCAATGAGCTAAATGACCAGTTGATCTGTTTTGGTGGTAATTCAAGGGAAATTATTGGCCAGGACACTGGAGCACTCTTTAAGTAGCGCCATCGGATCGTTTACAGCCACCTGAGAGGACTGGGTCTCACTTTAACATTTCATCCAAAAGACGGTACCTCCAATAGTGAAACATTCCCCTCAGTACTGCGGTTAACTGTTGACCAAAGCGATATGCTGAAGTGGGGCTTGAACCCTCGACCTGCTGACAAAGGCGAGACTGCTAGCACTGAGCCGACCTAAACATTTAGAGACCGTAATGGCCCCCTTTTTGTCGGTAGTGCCCTCCACTAATGATGACCCCCCGCGTGCTGATGGCAGCCAATAAGGACTATTTGTAGGCTTGTGCACTTGGAATCCTCAAAGTTAATCATTTGATTTGCATTCATAGTCATCCTTCTTGCTCCCACCTGCCCCCCAAAAATGCTGTTTTTTAAATGGCAGGTCAAGAGTGTTGATGCTGTTGGAGCCTTGGGACTTGTTTATGCTGACTGTTGCAGTGATCTCTTGAAACCTGACACTGTATCCCAAAAAAATGCAAGTGAACATGATGAGGAAAGCTGCCAAAGGACTTACTCCAGGTAGCAGCTGATGGCCTGGCAAAGCAAACTGCTGTAGCTGCAAGTCAAACGCAATGAAGAGCAACATGTCTCCAGTCAGAAAAAAAGCAGATGAATCTGTCTGTCCAGTGCATAATAGTCAGTATGATCCAGGAGCCCATAAACAGTCATCCAGTCAACAAGAAAGCAATTTGGCCAGAATCGGCATTGCCTGGAAATATCATTGGTGAAGATTTAGCATTGTTTTAGTGCTATGTGAAGTGTGAAATGAATAATCGGACAAAAGCACTCGAGATTTATGGATTCCATGTTATGCCAATGTTTTTGGTTGGAAACCTTTTTGTTTAAGGAGCCTCCAGATCTTAAGGTTTCAAAGACTCCCAAACCCGCGGCCTCTATCACCTAGAAGGACAAGGGCAGCAGGTGCATGGGAACGCCACCACCTCCCAAGTTCCCCTCCAAGTCACACACCATCCCGACTTGGAAATATATCGCCGTTCCTTCATTGTCGCTGGGTCAAAATCCTGGAACTCCCACCCTAACAGCACTGTTGGGAGTACCTTCACCACATGGACTGCTGCGGTTCAAGAAAGTGGCTCACTATCACCTTCTCGAGGGCAATTGGGGATGGGCAATAAATGCTGGCCTTGCCAGTGATGCCCATGTCCCATGAATGAATTTTTAAAAAATTGGCACCAGTTTTCACCAATGTTCCCATACCCACCCTAAAACATTCAATATTGTTGCAATTGAAATGAACTGGTATCCAGGCCATCAATAGTTTAAGGCATATCTGGTTTCAGGAATGAAATGCTTGGTAGGCTTGCGTGCGAAACCTACACAGACGCTAGGGTGGCAGTTGGCTCATGTCTAGTGCCAGTTTTCAGAATGCCATCACACAAGAGATGCTCACAATCATTTTGCAGTGTACTAATAATTAGCAGCTCCTGCCCGATCAAAACCACCTCTGTAAAATATCGGTTAATATGCTACGTGAATCTATTGTACAAACTAATCGGGTCAAAAGCATGGACAGCTCAAAGTTGGACAATTTTTAAATCAAAAGTCAATTATATGAATTGGTGAGCCATGGACACTTGTGCCTCCAACTGCCAGATGTCCAAAGACATACTGAAGCAAGACCAGGAGTACTGGCCACATTCCATGGCAGCATGAAGCCTTGCCAGCGATGCCCACATCCCATGAACGAATAAAAAAAAAAAAACCTTTTTTGCATTAAATTTCATAGTTGTGTACTCTCTGCTGTCAAGGTTTGGGAAGTAGAGATTGTGTGTGAAGCTGCCTTGATGTAAGCATTAATAGCTGGGGATAAAAGTGTGATGAGAAGAGAAAGTAGCTTTTGTTTCCTAGAGTTGCATAGGAACTCTGTGCATTGTGTTTACTTCACACTCCTGTTAGGAAAGGCTTAGTGAATACCTCGTCACATTGCTTTCATCACACTGATGAAGGGAAATATTAAGAAACCAATTGATTATACGATACAACGTCACAATGCCTCCAGAAAAATACATGGGTTTTATATACAGCTAAATGAAGATGAGACCGAACGATTTGATGTGCCCCAGGCCCAAACGGCGTAAGCCGTTAATTCGACTTGCCCTTGTACCTTCCGGTTTTGAGAAATTTTGCGTGGCGATTTGTTGAAAAGTGCCAGCTGATAATGTCAGTGCGTGGGGAAACCGGGCATCTGATTGTGCAATTAACAGCACAAGCACTGAGATGGAAGTGTAAATTAGAGTGGGTGAATTCAATGTCAAATCAAGTGCAGAAAGAGAGGGGCAAGAAAGATTTGATTAACGGGGGGGGAGGGGGGGAAGGCAAAGGGAAAGTTTAAAAACAAGTTTAAAATTTTCCATTTTTAAAATCTCCAACAACAATTAAATCCTGAAGGAATGAAACTCCACACTTGTAATAGTTAATTTTCAGTACCAGAGAGGTTGTTTGGTAACACTTAATTAATACTTATCAAGTCATTAAAAGGGTACTTGGACTGAAATGAACAAATACAGCAGCTTCACGCCATTCATTGCATTTCAGTGGTGAACCCGACGCTAACAGCGGAGAGGCACAACTCTGACAGCAACTTTTGGATATTTGAGTAACTGTGCATCTTTCCCTTGCCTGAAGTTGCTGTACCATTTACGTATAAATAACCGCCATTAGCCTCAACATTATTTTGACTGGAAAATCTAGGCAATTATGTTTGGATATGTAACGAGTACCCCTCAGTAACAATCTGCCTGGCTAACAGCATCATGCATCATTGGGCCTCAAAGATTGCTCAATAGAATAGCTTGGAGGATACATCTATTGCACATGTACAGACATACAGTTGTTATAGCATTGAAAGGAGGCTATAATGGTCAATATGACTTGATTTAATATTTTTGCTGTAGTAGTTTCACAAACCGGTTAGATTATTAGTACAATGACTGAAGGAAACTTAAAGATAAATACGATGGAAAGTATTGAGAAATCAGGTGATTAAGTTATATGCCTTCAGATGTAGGAATCACTGTTCTCTTTTCTGTCAACATTTTAAAAAGGTTTCTCCAACCCCCACCCCCAAAAAAGTTCCATTGGGTTTGACCCTCTGTACACAGCAAGTCTCCAAAGCAATAATCTGGCAACAAAGTTATTTCTGCTTTAGTTTATTTTCTTTGGTCCTTTGTTCCTTTTTAACCTGGACAAAAACAATTCCTTGTACTTCAAAATACTGTTGTGCCTCATTGCCTAAACAAGGACATTAATTAAAAGGGAGTAATTGTTGTTCATTAAGTATGTGGTAATTGCCAAGAGACATAATTTTCCATCCACATGGCCTTCAATAGAGTTATGCTATGTGTCAACTGCTAAATTAAGGCAAACCAGTCCAGTGTCATGATTAACTGTGGCTGTTTGCCTCATTCACTTTCTGATAAAGACACTCCTGTGGGATCTATGGTACCTTGAGATTGGCAGAATGAGACACTGGGTCAGACTGAGCTTTGATTCATGCCTACAAAATGAGCTTAACTAATGAGTCTCTGAAGGTGGACAGATTAAGATTTGATGCCTGAAATCCAAGATGATGCTTTTAGAGTCTGGAGTATCTTAAAATGGTCGACCACATGATGGGGAATATATTGTGCTGGCTTAAATCAATTCCTGCCTGAAGTACCTTATCCCTTCCCTTTGTTCTCCTTTCTCCCTTTTCATTCCTTTAATTCAGTGGCCTTCCAAAGCAGACTTGACTAATGTTCTTCCATCAGTACATTTACCATCTCTTTTCAGACAGCAAAAGACTCCTAGTAGCAGCAGCGTTTGGAGATGAGAAAGCCATAGTTTTCACAGGTCAACTATCTTCTGCCCCCATAAAAATATTTGGAACAAGGAAGATAGGCAGTGGGCGTTTTGTGGGTATTTGATGATGATTGCTACCACATGGGACTGTTGAGAACAAAAAGTGAAGAAAAGTAGTTATTTTTGTAATCTGTTGTTTCCCAGCTTTTTCACAGTACAATTTCCTGTAAATTATAACTTAATAGCAAACAAGTAATGTTTTTTAACATGTCAGTGGCTGTTTTCAATTTGTAAAAATAGATCAAAAATTTTCATATTTACAACTTTTCCCGGGTGTATGTTGTAAATCAAGACATTTGCCTGTTTAACTCATGACGTTGCTACTGTGAGCTATGTGGCTTCCTTCACATTTTCTGTGTGTGGTATCATCTATATCAGGACATATCCACTGAATTTTCCAAGTCCATGTAATTAGTCGTACCTGTGGAGGCACTTTCCTGCCTGAAGTACCTTATCCCTTCCCTCTGTTCTCTCACCTTTCACCCTTCTCGTCCCTTAATTCAGTTGATCATCAGTGGTCTTGCAAAGCAGACTTGACGAATGTTTTTCCATCAGTACATTTACCATCTCTTTTTCAGACAGCACCAGTGTCCTGGCCAATATATTTTATCCCTCAACCAACATAACAAAAACAGATTATCTGGTCATTCTCACATTGCTGTTTGTGGGACTTTGCTGTGCGCAAACTAGCTGCCGCGTTTCCCACATTACAACCGTGACTACGCTCCAAAATTACTTCATTGGCTGTAAAGCGCTTTGAGACGTCCAGTGGTCGTGAAAGGCGCCATATAAATGCAAGTCTTTTTCTTTCACATTGTTTCTTCTTCTGCGAGGTTATTAAACCCTTAGCTGAAGAGCCATTTTACTATATTTATCATCTATATGCATTGCCTTGCATTAGTCAGAGCTGAACCTCCTTTGTTACTCATCAGCCCTGGGCTGTTTATTTCCTTTGACCCTATCCATCTTCTCAATGTGCCTTTGCTTTCCCACGGATTTTTAAGATCCTCAATAAACTTAAATATGTTTACAATATCTTCTTCAGGGCCGTTCGTAATATTACTTCATAGCAAAGGTTGCAGATTTGATCCCGATGGGGACTCCCTTACTAATCCCAAAGCAGTTTAAAATAGTCGTTTTTTTATGGTTAACCTCTTTATTGTCAAAGGCAGTTCTCCAATTTGTCACATCCTCTCTTGATCCCATGCGTCTTTGCTTTAAGTCTTTTGTGAGCGCTTGCAAGTTACATCTCGAGTTCCAGTAATTTTAGGTGCCACTTCCCTTTCATAAACTTTTGCTGCCTCGCATATCCTCCTCGTAGGAACAGGAGTAGGCCATTCAGCCCCTCGAGCCTGTTCTACCATTCAGTTAGATCATGGCTGACCCGTATCTCCACTCTCTTTACCCGCCTCAGTTCCGCATCCCTTAATACCCTTCCCTAGCAAAAAAAACTATCACTCAGTTTTGAAATTTTCAAGTGCTTTAACCTTAGCAGCTTTTTAGGGGAAGAGAGTTCCAGATTCCTACTACCCTTTTGCGTGAAGAAGTGCTTCCTGACATCACCTCTGAACGGCCTAGCTCTACATTTTAAGGTTATGCCCCCTTGTTCTGGACTTCCCCACCAGAGGAAACTGTTTCACTCTCTGTTCTATCAAATCCTTTTAATCATCTTGAACCCTTCAATTAGATCACCTCTTAATCTTCTATACTTGTGTATATTCTACCAATTGATAAATCTTAATTGATATATAGCTTTAGACTGAGTGTGATTAAAATACTGAAGATTAACTGGTCTTGTAATTTCTAGAATCTGGTCGATTGGACCACATGTTGGCTGTTTTACCAATTTTTGGTGCTGCCCCCATTGTAAAATTTGGTATTCAGAAAGCTAATCTATTATATCTTGTACTTATCCATTCCATAATTTGAAGCCATTTCCTCCAGTTGACTGCTAAATATCAGCTCTAGTATATCTTGCACTCTGGGTCTTTTCTTTAATACATGTCAGAGAACAGCCTTGAATTTGCTTCCTCTATTTTAGATGGTTGTTTATCAGAAGGCTGCACCACAGAGTTGTGACAGGTTTTGTTTATGCCCTCAATTTTCTTTTCTCCTCTCGTACTCTCCCTCTATGTGAAAAGGAAAAGACTGGCGAAGGTAAATGCCGGTCCTTTACAGTCAGACGGGAGCATTTATAATGGGGAATGAGGAAATGGCGGAGAAATTAAATAAGTACTTTGTTTCTGTCTTCACGGAGGAAGACACAAGAAACTTCCCAGAAATATGAGAAAACCAAGGGTGTGGCGAGAATGAGGAACTTAAAGAAATTATTATTAGTTTAAAAAAAACAGTATTAACAAAATTAATGGATTAAAGTTGATAAATCCCAAGGACCGGATGACCTACATCCTAGGGTTTTGAAAGAGGTGGCCATTGGGATAGTGGACGCATTGGTTCTCATCTTCCAAAATTCTATAGATTCTGGAACAGTTCCTGCAGATTGGAGGATAGCAAATGTAACCCTGCTATTTAAGAAAGGAGGGAGAGAGAAAACGGGGAACTAGACCTATTAGCCTCATCAGTAGTTGGGAAAATGCTGGAATCTATTATAAAGGATGCAATAACTGGGCACTTAGAAACTAATAGTAAGATTGGGCAGAGTCAACATGGATTTATGAAAGGGAAATCCTGTTTGACAAACCTATTGGAGTTCTTTGAGGATGTAACTAGTGGAGTAGACAAAGGGGAACTGGTAGATGTGGTGTATTTGGATTTTCAGAAGGCCTTTGATAAGGTCCCACACGAGGTTGGTGAACAAAATTAGGGCACATGGAATTGGGGGTAATATACTAGCATGGATTGAGAATTGATTAACAGACAGAAAGCAAAGAGTAGGGATAAACGGGTCTTTTTCAGGATGGCAGGCTGTGACTAGTGGGATACCACAAGGATGGGTGCTTGGGCCCCAACTATTCACAATCTATATCAATGATTTGGATGAGGGGACTAAATGTAACATTTCCAAATTTGCTGATGATACAAAGCTAGGTGGCAGTGTCAGTTGTGAAGAGGATGTGAAGAGGCTTCAAGGGGATCGCGACAGGTGCTCAGTGAGTGGGCGAGGACATGGCAGATGGAATATAATGTGGATAAATGTGAAGTTATCCACTTTGGTAGAAAAAACAGAAAGGCAGAGTATTTCCTAAATGGTGAACGATTGGGGAATACAGATGCTCAAAGGGACCTGGGTGTCCTTGTACATGAGTCACAAAGTGAATTTGCAGGTGCAGCAAGCCATTAGGAAGGCAAATGGTATGCTGGCCTTCATTACAAGAGGATTTGAGTACAGGAGTAAAGAAGTCTTACTCCAATTATATAGGGCCTTGGTGAGACCACACCTGGAGTACTGTGTACAATTTTGGTCTCCTTACCTAAGGAAGGATATACTTGCCATAGAGGGAGTGCAACAAAGGTTCACGAGATTGATTCCTGGGATGGCGGAACTGTCGTATAAGAGATTGAGTAAACTAGGCCTGTAGTCTCTTGAATTCAGAAGAATGAGAGGGATCTCATTGAAGCATACAAAATTATTACAGGGTTTGATAGGGTGGATGCTGGGAGAATGTTTCCCTTGGCTGGGGAGTCTAGAACCAGGGGCCACAGCCTCAGGATAAAGGGTAGGCCATTCAGGACTGTGATGAGAAGAAATTTCTTTACACAGAGGGTGGTGAATCTTTGGAATTCTCTACCCCAGAGGGCTGTGGAGGCTCAGTCATTGGGTATATTCAAAACAGAAGTCGATAGATTTCTGACTAGTAAGGGCATCAAGGGATATGGCGATAGGGCCGGTGAATGGAATTGAGGCAGAAGATCAGCCATGATCTCATTGAATGGCGGAGCAGGCTCGAAGGGCCGACTGGCCTACTTCTGCTCCTATTTCTTATGTTCTTATGTTCCACTCCAAATTTCCTTAGCATATTACAAGGGAACAGGCCAACAGATCCCTGTCTCCACCACATCCCCTGCCCGGTTCATGGGGGGAGCAGAGTCATCGCTAGGCTATCTTTTCATATCTAGTGGTTAATTTTCCCAGCAACTTTGTCAGAGGCCTTAGATTAGATTTTCTGGCCACTTTCTCGACTAGAGATCCAAGAATAGGGCGGGAACAGCCTTTTAAGAGAAAAATAATTTTGCCTGGACAAAGAGACTTCCATAATAAGTGGCTGACTATTCCTCATACAAATCTCTTCCTTTTTGTCTACCCTTTTTGTCCACCAAGTTTAATTTCCCATGCCCACCCCCACCCCACAAATAAGAAATAGGAGTAGGCCATTCGGCCCTTCGAGCCTGCTCTGCCATTCAATAAGATCATGGCTGATCTACCTCAACACTTTCTTGCCATATCCCTTTATTCCCTTAGTATCCAAAAATCTATCGATCTCTGTCTTAAATACGCTCAACAACTGAGCACCCACAGCCCTTTGGGGCACAGAATTCCAAAGATTCACCACCCTCTGAGTGAAGAAATTTCTCCTCGTCTCAGTCCTAAATGGCCAACCCCTTATCCTGAGACTGTGGCCCCAAGTGCTAGACTCCACAGCCAGGGGAAAACATTATCCCAACATCTGCTGTCAGATTCTAATCAAATCTTGCGCAAATGAGTTTGAACAGTCTCCCTTCTGAGGATATATTTGGCATTTTCTTGACTGTCAGATCCTCTCCCGTGGCAGTGCTGCCCTGCTCCAATACTTGGCCCATTCCATCTCTATATTCCGCACTATTTTATGTGAAAGAATTCAAACTAATTTGAGTAGACAACTTGATGCCTTGACATTTCTCTTGTACTTTTATTTTACTGAAACTATTTGTAATCTAGCCTTCACTAGTTGACAGTTTTGTTTTGATATTTTTGGACTTGTGCATTTTTTTTTAACTTTTCTCAGCGGTAATCCGTTCAATCACGAGAAAGTCTAACTTTTTTGCTTTAACCTTTTCTAGTCTGATATGGTTGGGCAGATCATAGCATTGCTAATATTGAAAATCACAAATATTGAAATCGACGAAGAATAAGGGACAACTTTACAACAGTTTTGTGTGTGTTTCGAAATCTACCCAACAAATGCACAGGAAGTGGAGGAGATCTTGCTATTTCTTTCTTTCAAACTATGTAGATCCACAACGTTTTCAGATTTTTGATCCTTTTCCAGCATTTTATATTTATTTACAATTTGCATCCTAGAACTAAACAATTGCGACTATCGGAATGCAAATTCTATACAAGAGTTACTCTGATCGTTTTATAGTTCAGAATAATATTGGCGTTGAATCAGTCTGTTAAGTTGGTCATAACAGTAAATCTGTACGAAATTTTTTTTTAGTCGCAGTATCACACCGTAGTAATGAGGTTAAACATGCGCAGAAATCATGGCGCAAGGGATTGTGCTGCTCACTCTAGCACCTAATTGAAGAGTTGTCAGAGTTGGAGAACAAAGCTGGTGACATCACCTTTTTCCGAGCGCAGAGCCGAGACCATTCTGAAAATAATTCCCTCCTGGTTTAATGTGAACCGTCACCGATAACGAGGGCTTCTATTCAAATGATCATGCGCCGATACATTGTATGATGCAGCTGACCTAAATGCTGTTGTACATACCAGTCAGTCTGTGGCTACAATCAGCGTAAAGAAACCCAGAGAAATGTTTGACCACAGCTATCACATTATTTAAAAGAAAAACACTACTAGAATCATTAGAAATTTATGACACAGAAGGAGGCCATTCGGCCCATCGTGTCTGTGCCGGCCGACGAAGAGCTATCCAGCCTAATCTCACTTTCCAGCTCTTGGTCCATAGCCTTGTAGGTTACAGCACTACAAGTGTATATTACTGTCTGAGTTTGGGATGATGGTTCTCCAACACGCTGAATTAACAGTCTCAACCAAGCCATCAAGAGGAGAAGCTGGCCAGCGACTAGGTCCCTGCCCCAGAGTTGCTATAGCTAATATTGAAAAGTGAGATGCCCAACCAAGAGAGAACTACTTTTTCCCGATAGAAACCTGAGAAAAATTTGAATAAAGATAACTAAATATGGATTTAAAGATGAAATACTTATAAATGTTGGCCCGAGTCCATGAAATCCACTTTTGGAAAGATGATTTGAAAGCTATAGGCTTACACCACTCGTGTTGTATGCCTAGATGTCTCCGATGTAACTGAGCATTAAGTGATCTGTAACACTTGACCCATAAGGGAAAAAGCTTCTTCATGAAATAATATACTTTCTCTTTTCTCTCCTAGGTTTATGAAATTTTAAAGAGAACAACTTGTACCAAAGCCAAATACAGCATGGGTAAAGAAGCTTTTTCCCTCCTTGTCCTTGATTTAAAAAAATAAAGATGCAGTACCGTATAATTAATTCATGTCTGTATAGATAGGTTCCATTCTGAGTCTGTCCATGCACCATCTATCATGAAGCCACGTAACATTGCCAGTGGATACCAGTTAAGATGTAGTTTGTGTACTCTGATGACTGATCTGCACTCTTCATCCTGGGGTTTGGCAAGAAGATCCTGTCACACTCTAGAATTCTGTAATATGTGGTCTATATCCTTGGACTACTGTAAAAGGTTAAATACCTTTTGCAATGGTTCTTTCACACCTGGGTTTCTTTAGCTCCTATCCATACAAGGGAACACTATTTTTAATTATGTGACCTAGAGCTTTTATGACATGGCAATATCTTAACCTTGTTCTTGCATTCGCCTATGTTTAAACCAGCATTTGTTTTATCACAGGGATCACCAGTCTTCTTGCCAGTGGTGTTTACACTGCGGCCTATCCTTTACATGATGTGAGTAATACTGTGCTATAATAGATGCAGTGGGCAATAAAATGTGTTAAGTGTTGAATGAAGTGAGGCTTGTGTTACTGGTCCCCATGGTGGTCTGTGCGCGATGCTGACTGGGTCGCAATGGCAGATCAAAGCTAATTGAAATCCTAGCTATCTGTCAGATTAGAATCAAATGAGTGTCAAACAGAATCCGATAATTAAGTGCCTTTTTCTTCGCTGGACAACTGTTGGGTTCGTAGTTAGCAGAAACACAAGATGCAACTACCGCTTCCAAAATAATTTTTGAAGTCGTCATTCTATAAGGTGAAGGGAATTTTTAGTGTAGTTTTGTTTTTGTGCTTTATGTAAGGGAGGCGCTCCTAGTGGGCACATGGGCTTTGGGGACCCATCTTATTTGTCAGTATGCTATATAGCTTGATGATCTACTGACACCCCCCCCCCTTTGTAAGAGTGTTGCCCTTCAAATGTTTTTATTGTACTTTGAGTTGTAACCCATCTACTCTTCGGTTGCACCTGTTCATCTTGGGTGGAAGTTAAGTGGGAGCCTCCTCAAGGGGCCGAGCCGCATTCCAGGCTTCCTTTTATTCTAAAGTAGAACGGGTCTATACTCCTCTGGAGTTTAGAAGAATGAGAGGTTGAAACTTGTATGATTCTGAAGGGGATTGACAGGGTAGACGCTGCGAGGCTGTTTCCCCTGGCTGGAGAGTCTAGAACTAGGGGGCACAGTCTCAGGATAAGGGGTCGGCCATTTGGGACTGAGATGAGGAGAAAGTTCTTCACTCGGAGGTTACGAATCTTTGGAATTCTCACCCCAGAGGGCTGTGGATGCTGAGTTGACGTTATTCAAGGCCGAGATCGATAGATTTTTGGACTCTTAAGGGAATCAAGGGATATGGGGATCGGGCCGGAAAGTAGAGTTGAGGTTGAAGATCAGACATGATCTTATTGAAGGGCGGAACAGGCTCGAGGGGCCGTATGGCCTATCCTGCTCCTAATTCTTATGTTCTTAAAGTTTGAAGCAGTAAGAAGGATAAGTTTGCTGTCTTACCCCTATTTGCTGCTTGTGTAGTTTGAGGTCCCTGGGGTAGGTTTTCTAATCCTCCTATTGCCTCTTCACTGTTAACTGTGGGCTGGCCTCCCACATTCTACCCTACATAAACTTGAGGTCATCCAAAACTCGGCTGCCCATGACCTAATTTGCACCAAGTTCCGTTCACCCACCCACCCCAGTGCTCGCTGACCTACTTTGGCTCCCGGTTAAGCAACGCCTCAATTTCAAAATTCTCATCCTTCTTTTCAAATCCTCCCATGGCCTCGCCCCTCCCTATCTCTGTAATCTCCTCCAGCCCCACAACCCCCCTCGAGATATATGCGCTCCTCAAATTCTGCCCTCTTGAGCATCCCTGATTATAATCGTTCAACCATTGGTGGCCGTGCCGTCTGTTGCCTAGGCCCTAAGCTCTGGAATTCCCTGCCTAAACCTCTCTACCTCTCTCTCCTCCCTTTAAGACGCTCCTTTAAAGCCTACCTCTTTGACCAAGCTTTTGGTCACCTGCCCTAATTTCTCCTTATGTGGCTCGGTGTCAAATGTTTTGTCTTTATAATACTGCTGTGAAGCGCCTTGGGATGTCTTACTATGTTAAAGGCGCTATGTAAATACAAATTGTTGGGCAATAAATTGTGGGATACTTCATACAGCTGTACATGTTCTTTATTTAGCTGCCATGTTGGGTGAATTTGGAAAAATTTTAAATGGAAAAAGCATTTTTTTTAAAAATTTTTACTATTGCTGCATGTACATAGGGGAGGTGGAAAATGAATGCAATTTCTTCTAGTTCAAGCCATCTACTTTAACTTTTTCTATAGGGTCATTATGAAGGGGATTCCATAGAGCAAAACGACAGAAAGGTAAGTAGGATTTTGAAATATAAAACTGTGTTGGAATTTAGAGCTTTAAATGTTCGAGGAAGCATTCAAAACATTTAATCTGTTTAATATTTTCAGTCTATATATTGCTCAAACGAGAGCCACTATTGTTTTAAGAGGTGTTTTCTTCCTGTCGAGCTTGAACATTATGCAATCTATATGAATGGTGCCCCCACTCAGTTGTACAGTAAAATGCCTTCAAATACAGTTACCATTTTCTGTATAGTTTAGGATGGTGTGTGAATTGTAGAGGCATTCTTGGGTTTTCAGTACGAACACTGGGCTAGCTAGAGGTGGAACTCTATATAAATGTTGTTGGTGGGGGAAACTTACTGGTATTGAAATATTTTCTCTGGGATATGTAAAGCAAAGAATAAGACTGTTCCATCTTGCACTCCAGTGCAGTCAATGTGATTGAACAGAGGCTTGTACCTGTGACAACAAATGTAGAATTCTATCTGGTCTATTCCAGGTTATATTAGAACTGCAGTATTATAATGAGGAGACTTTATCTGCAGGAAAAAATCTGTTATTTTTGACACTGCAAGGTTAATTTTGGAATATGCCCATACTAACACCAGAGTATGGGCATCTTCTCCATCTCATGGTAGGCTCCATTCTAATGTAACATCAGTATTGGTGAATTTAAATCGAGGCCTCGTGACACTGGAACACTAGTGATCTGTGCCAGTTGTTTGTAGGTAACACCAATGTGATGTGGTGTTCCCCACATTATCATATGTTCTGGATACCAGCATAACTGGATCAGATCCAAAGTCTGCAACAGGTGTAAATATTGGAAAATCTCAGAACTGCACTTGGACTATGTTTGCCATAGTTATTACCGAAGTTCTTATCCTCATCTACAAGTCCTTCCCAAGCCCTTCACCCTCCTGAGTCTTGGGCTGCTCTATATTTCATCCCCACCTCTCCACTTTCGCTTAAATCATGAAGCCTCCCGTCTTCTACCACATAATTGACCTTATTCATTAGTCTAATTATGTGGAGTCAGGCGATAAATAGCAGAATTGATAGCTAGCTAACTATCTACAGACAGAAAGTAGAGAGTAAGGGTAGGTAGCTATTCAGAGTAGCAGAAGGTGGGAAGTGGGGTCCCACAAGGATCAGTGCTGGGACCACTGTTAACAATTTATATTAACGATTTAGGCTTGGAATCAAAAACACAATTTCTAAATTTGTGGATGACACCAAATTGCGGGGGGGTGGGGGGGGATAGTCAGTGCTGAGGAGGACTGCAACAAATTACAAGAAGACATTAATAAACTTGCAGAATGGGCATATAATTGGCAAATGAATTTCAACATGGAGAAGTGAGAGTGATTGTATTTTGGTAAGAAAAATAAGGAGGTCACATTACTTCGAAAATAAGAATCTAAATGGGGTAGAATTCCAAAGGGATCTCCGAGTACAAATGCACAAATTACAAAGTAGCAACACAGGTTAATATGGCCATTTAAAAAAAAAAGCAAACCAAGCACTCGGGTTATTTCTAGAGGGAGAGAATTGAAAAGTAGAGAAGTTAAGCTAAACTTGCATCGAACCTTGGTTAGACCACACTTTGAATACTGTGTGTAGTTCTGGTCGCCATATTATTAAAAGGATATAGAGGCACTGGAGAGGGTGCAAAAAAGATTTTCAAGGATGATACCAGAACTGCGAGGTTATACCTAATCAAGAAAGGATGCACAGGCTGGCTTTTTTTCTCTTGAAAAGAGAAGGCTGAGGGGTGGCCTAATAGAGGTCTTTAAAATTATGAATGGTTTTTATAGAGTAGACATGGAAAGAGGGTTTCCACTTGTGGGGAAGAGCATAACTAGAGGCCATCAATATAAGATAGTCACCAAGAAATCCAATAGGGAATTCAGAAGAAACTTCTTTACCCAGAAAGTGGTGAGAATGTGGAACTCGCTGCCACTGGGAGTGGTTGAAGCGAATAGTATAGATGCATTTAAGGGGAGGTAGATAAGCATATGAGGGAGAAGGGAATAGAGGGTTATGCTGATCGAGTTAGATGAGAAAGGATGGGAGGAGGCTCGAGTGGAGCATAAATGCCGCATGGACTGGTTGGGCCGAACGGTCTATGTAATTCTATGTAATATAAATGTTCTCTCTACAAGCTGCAATGTACTTTCTTCCTCTGGACCTTTTAGCAATCTTTAGCTAGTGGGTGAAAGCTTCTCCTTGTTTCTCAGACCTTTTTTAAAGGATCCAATAAAGAATATAGGAGAACATTTAGGAGGTGTAAAGGCCTCATCTGCTACTCCAACTCACGACCCTAGCATCCAACTGCAAATCCACCCTTTTGAGTGAAGATATTTTTTTTTTCGAATGTGTTTTTAAATTTGCTTTGCTTTAAATATGTCGACCTACTGGTCTGATTTACCTCAAAAGGAATATTCTGGGTTCATATCTAACTGATTGATTTAAAAGTTTTGTATACCTCGGTGAGGTCCTCACCTTCACCACCACCTCTCCCTAGATTGTAGAGATTAAGCTTCTCATATTTGCTCACAGTTCAAACCCTTCATACTTGGGGCCATTTACATTGCTATTCTCTGCAGCCTATCCATTGAAGTGGGGTGAACAAATTTGTGTACACTATTTCCAGTTGTGTTTCATAGGCGTAACCTATTCAAATTTAAAGTGATTTGCATTCTGACTAGACTTGTTTTCATAAGTCTGATTAGCCCCTTCATAAGATTGGTCAGGAACCATATAGCATTGAATGAGAAAAGGCCATTCAGTGCAGCAAGCTACAGCCTTCCATGAGAGATTGTATCTACCTAACATGGCCCGTACATCACCTGTTTAATCTCCTGAGGGAAAGTTCTGCATAAACACTCCCCAGTCCCCAAAGGTAATCAAATAAAGTTCCAGAAAATGTTATTTATCCATCTCCAATCCTCTTATTATTCAACCCTGGCTGGCTGGCCTCCCCAGGCACAGCAACATGGGAACTATTGTGGACAGTGGAACACTTGGATCATCTCTGACCACATAGAAAACCTCCAATTCTATTCCTGATCTTGCATGGCTCATTTTTGAAGGGGTTGATTGGCACATCCATTTCACACATGCACTTCCCTTGAGATGGAAGGAGGGGAAGACTGGGAATGTCTTCTCGGGGGAAAAAGTCAGTTGATTTGCGCCTCCCGTTAGCGCCCTGGCTGCGATCTTCGGTAGCGCCCCCTGACTTACCGCTGGACGCTATGTCCGACAGGGTCAGTGGGGCCTACCTGCTCTTTTTGCCGGCACTCCGATCCCTGGTGGCCCAGCTGGGCCCCGGGTTGTGCTGCGCTCAGCCCCTCCCCTTTAATAAGGGGAGGAAGACCTGCAGTACCGCTGCGCAACATGGCGCTGCGGCACGTAGCACTGTGATATTTACTCGCAGCGCCCCAAGAGGGAGGCAGGGCGCTTCCAGTAGCGCCTCGCCTCCCTCTTGGGGCGCTACCAGTGATTTTCGGGTGCGGGAGCGCTAATTTTTTCAAGGCGCTAAAAGTAGCGCCCCGGTGAAGTTAGCGCCCCAAAGGGGGCGCGACCTAATTTTCCCCCCCCTTAGTCTCTAGCCTCACTCAAGGTTTGAAACTGCCTCTAGTTTGGCGTTTGCTTTATAAACTTATGCATTATCTGTAGTTCATGGCATTTTAAAGACTCTAGCTTATTTTCTCCAGTTAAAACAAGTTCAAGTTTGTTGATGTTTCGTTGAGTGCATTGACCTAAAGGAGCTAATACTTGGCAACTCTGAACGAGGAGCAGAATGATGACTACTAAAGTGCCCAGTAACTTGATGTCCATGTTGCTGCAAGTATTGTAGCAACAGGATACAACCAACCGAAATCCATTATGTTGCTTGTAGAAATTTGAAAAAAAAGACCTTGCATTTATATAGCGCCTGTCACGACCTTGGGATGTCCCAAAGCGCTTTACAGCCAATTAAGTTCTTTTGAAGTGTAGTCACTGTCTTAATGGAGGAAACGCAGCAGCCAATTTGCGCACAGCAAGGTTGTTCTTTCCCTGTGGATGCGTGAGGGATTGAACAATGGACTTTTTAAATTCAAGTTTGACACTAATCTGTGAAGAGTTTTATAAAACAACGTGCTCGTGTCTCGCCGTAGGTAATTTTTTTTTGTTGAAAATTGTGCCATTCATTTTTTTTGCAAGAGTTGGTTTATGGTGACTGCAAAGCTCACGCGTTCTACTCTCAGTCTTTCATAACCCTGGTATGCAGCGTGTTGTACAGCTGGAGTGGTAATGGCCCAGAAATTAAACAGTGAGTGTTCGCGCGGGGGTAAGGCTTCCCCGCGATATCTCACTCCGCGCCTACCTTTTTCCTCCGGGCCCACACGAACTTTAGTTTCAAGGCCAGTCCCACATGCAGCTGTGCAGTGCTTGCGTGACCCAGAGACGCAATTAGTTCGTGCGAGCTCTGGGATCACGTGATTCAGTTAGAGCCAATGGCAGCACACCATCTTTCATTCATAGTTTTCACAGCAAGAGCTGTCAAAGCTATGAATCCTACACACCCCCAAAAGAACAGCTAAACCTCAATTAAATTTAAAAAAAAAGCCATCACATTAATAAAATAAGTATAGTTAAATAAATTAACCACTTTAAACAAAAAATTAAATTTTTGAAAAAATTTAAAATCTTTTTAAAAGTTATAAAAATAAACTTACCTTTCTTTAAAGTCTCCTAAAAAAGATAAACCTGTTGAAAAAAATTTAAAATAATACTTAATTAACCACTTACCTTGTTAAAAGAGGGTCTTACGCCTCCTTTCTTCATGTGTAAAATCTTCCATGCTTACCTGCGCGTTCAAAGCTGCAAAAATAACTAAGTGCACTGCGTGCGCGCAGCCTGTAGCGCGCACGCGGTTCACTTAGGAACCGCCCCCTTTTGAATTCACGAAGTGCCGGTTTCCCGCGCATGCGCAGTGCATGCAGGAAACCAGCAATTGGAGACCTAAAACGCGAGAGTACACAGTGCGTACTCTCGCGTATTAGGTCTAATTTTTGGGCCAATATCATCTTCAGTTTCAGAGAGACTAGAGGGGAAGAGTATTTTAGCCCGCCACCAGTGTACACATGCTTTAACTGTACGACTGCTTCTTTGCCCATTATGGCATCTTTAGTCATCAGTTTCACCATTGCTCCAATTGGAGTAAGCTGCATTTACACGCCAGCTGGAGCAAGGTGGTTTTGCGTTGCACTCGTGCCCCGAAGTTGCAGTGTAAACGTGGAGTCGGGGCTTGATGCTGACACGAGTGAAGCAGAGTGAGACTACCCAGACTGGGTAAGGAACCGATTTCCAGATATGTACCACGGCAACTTTTCATCGCTGCAAAGTGAGACTACACTGTTGCTACAGTTGCAGTATAATTGCAGCCTTAATACAGTACTCTGCTAGAAGTTACTTAAAATAAAATCTACCTCTTTTGGTGACAATTATGATTTGGTTCCTCCCCCCCCCAAAAACCTCACAGTTTGGGTCTTCACAGACAGCAAAGAGCCACTCCTAAAGTGCCTGCTACAGGGTCTGCCAGTAAACCGCTCCACTGAAATCCTGCACATTGCCGCTCTTTCCTGTTTCGATTATACCAGCAGAGATTAGAACAGTCTGTATCTGGCCTTATTCCATATTGCCATGACTTTGAGGTTCCCGATCCTCCATGACACAGTTGAGTCTTGTCTTCAAGGGAGTGGAACCCTTGTTTTCCTGTTCAAATTACATTTTGTAAGGAAGAAGGGAAGGAAGAGCAAGAATGGGCACAGAGCCCCAATTATTACTCGAAGATGTTTTCCAACCTTTTGACATTGGTGGTGGCAGTGAAAATTTGTCAGCAAGGGTTAAAATGTATCCTGCTTCTGTTTTGATTAGTACTAGCCTTCATTCCTTGCGTAGAAGAGAGATGTGTAGATGGTCCTCGAAGTCTGTTTGTATGCCTTCCTGAACTATGCCAAGTAACAGCGTTCATTGTATGAGTTTTATCTCCCCGATTGTGACTATAACCATTGGATGATCATTTTGTATGGTTGCATCTGTGCTTCTCTGCAGGAGCTTGTCCAACCCAAATAGAGCATGTGAGCGCTGCAAAAGTCCTGCTACTTCCTTCCTCCTTTCTCTCTTTTGTACAAAGCGACTTTTTTGACATCCGCTCGGTTGGAAAAGGCTGCTCTCTGGATTTTTTTTTTTCCAGGGAGACGCCTTTTTGCACAAATCGGGAATTGCCCTTTAGCCGTACTTCAGGTCTGGCCACTTTTTTTAAAGAAAGAATTCAAGCTTCCAAATTTTCACATTTCACGGATGAGGCGGGGGGGTTTATTTTGCCTGTGGGTATGGCGGTTTTGCTTTTTGTGTCGATGACCATCTTGCACTTGTTTTTTTTGTTTATGGGAGGGGTTCACACTTCTGTGTAATTGTGTGCGGTCCACTCGTGTGTATCCAGTCCCTAACTCCAAAAGGTTAGTCGTTCCTGTTGAATTAGCAGGGTGAATGGTTGCTCATGGATGAAGGAGCACAACATTGGAGGGTGAATCATACCCTCCATCGAGCCACAGCGGTACACGAGTGGAAGTAGATGGGATGCCTGCTTCAGGTATGGATGTTGCACACTGGGAAGGCCAGATTGAGTCACAGGAGAAAATATAATTGAAAGGGATTATTGTTTTAGGTACTGAGGAGGTAGTTTGCCACAAAAGGGGTGGTTTGTTTATATAAACTAGCATTTAACAAGTCTACACTCCTCCAATTGTGTTGTCTTGCGCATCCCCGATTTGTCAGCGCTCCATCTTTGGCGGCCGTGCCTTCAGCTGCCTAGGCCCGAAGCTTTGGAATTCTCTCCCGAAACCTCTTTGCAGTAATCTTTATTTCACGCTCTTGTTTTCCCGCTCCCATTTAAAAAAAAAAAACTGGGCACTTAAGTGAATCATCGTTTATTCACCAATCATTTCAAAACCAAAGCACGTTTTAATACTTCCATAATCCACAGCTTCATTAGTTGCTGATTATTTTTGAACAATTTCCTGAAACTTTGCATCAGATGACTTGTAACTCACTCCTTACCAGCGTGTGTTCCATTCGTGATGTATTTGGAGTTGATCTTTTATGACTTAACAGTTCCATTTTTGTCAAAACCTGTGTTTGGAGCTAAATGCAAGGATGGCAAAGCAAATAGTCGGATTTTCAATGTGCGTTTGAGGTTGCAGCAAAAGATGTTTGGGGATTCCTACCATTCTTGTTGGCTGCTATGTTTGTTTTGTGAATTTGCTGTTCTCTGAGGGGTTTGTGTTCAAAGCTTGCTATGGTTGGTGGAGAGTTACCAAACATCAGCATTCTTGTGCTGTATCTATTTACAAATGGTTCCAGCAAGTATTTGGAAGCATCTCGCCCATCAAGTAAGAGCACTGCTGCAAACACAACATACATCAGCTTTAAAAGAAAAAAATTGCCAACCATTTAGAAATTGGCTAAGTTTCTAAAATATTTACATAACCAGATTTTTTTTTTCCTATCTGTTTTCTTCCCTTGCCGGCCCCCCCCCCCCCACTGCTTGGATATTATTCCACAGATGTCAGTCACCCTCCAATACTTCACTTAAGCAGTCATTC
Organism: Squalus acanthias; assembly: GCA_030390025.1. Classification (NCBI taxonomy): domain Eukaryota; kingdom Metazoa; phylum Chordata; class Chondrichthyes; order Squaliformes; family Squalidae; genus Squalus; species Squalus acanthias. Next base: position 15,278,685 of record CM059434.1, on the reverse strand, counting down.
TTCATATGTCAGCCTAGCCAATGAACTTGGAATTTTGGAACAGGCCATTCAGCCCCTCGAGCCTATTCCGCCATTATATCAGATCATGGCTGATCTGCACCTCCACTCCACCTTGGATCCACATCGCTTGATACTTTACCTAATAAAAATTGTCCATTCAGTCTTGAAAATTTCAATTCAACCAGCATCCACAGCCTTTTGGGAGAGAGAATCTCACATTTCCACTAACCTTTTGTGTGAAAAGTGCTTCCTGCTTTCACTCCTGAGTGGCCAAGCTCTAATGTGAAGATTGTGCCCACGAGAGGAAATAACTTTTTTCTGTATGTATGCTATCGAGATCATTTTTATACACCTCAATTAAATCACCCCTCAGTCTTCTAAACTGAAGGAAATACAAGCCACATTTCCACAACCTGACCTAATTTAACCCTTTAAGCCCTGGTATCATTCTGGTAGACATGCACTGTACCAGTTCCAAGGCCAATATATCAATCCTGAAGTGCAGTGTCTACCAACTGAACGCAGTATTCAAAATGGGGTCTGACCAAGGTTCTATACAACTGAAGAATAACATCCTCTCTTTTCTATTCCAGCCTCCTTGAGATACAGGTCAACATTCCATTGGCTTTTTTGATTACTTTTTGTACCTGTGCGCTAGCTTTTAATGACTTGCGTACCTGGACACCCAAATCCTTGTGCTCTTGCACAGTTCCTCGTCTCTCGCCATTTGAGAAAATGTTCTTTTTTCAAGTCTGTCTTGGATCCAAAGTGGATAACCTCACACTTCCCGCATTGAACTCCAGTTGAGGCCATCACCCCCCTCACCTAACGTCTACATGTGGGCGCGTCCAGCAGGGACTACTGGATAGTAATCATGGTTGGGAACCCAGGCTGGTTTCTCTCCTCCATAGTGTAGGGACACCGAGGCCATTATCCGCATGACTTAACAGATCACTCGAGCCATCAGGTAATTTGATGCCACACCTTTATGCAATTAAAAGTATTTACTTATTCATTGTGTGCAGTTGGCATATTACCACTCTAAATATTAATTTTATAGCAAGCAATATTAAATGGTAATTCAATACTGGTGTACGCTAATATCTGTCCCAAGCAATGTTCCTGTTTGGCTGCGCAGCGGTCTGGAGGTCCCTCGCAGGCCGCGCCCTGGCTTTTAAATGGGGGGGGAAAAACCACGCATGCGCGGAAATTTGAACGGACTGATCCCCACATAACAGACGCTGGCTGTGAATCTTTGGCACTCCTCCACTAGTCTTTTGTCTATTCAAATGCTGGGAATGAACTGTAAGCTGAGGTTGATGTTTGTATTAAAACTTCAATGCCCTACAGTAGCTGCATTTGAAAGTAATGCGGTTAAAAAAAAAAATTCAGTGTCTTTTTGGTAATGTGCCAAGCAAAATCATGTTTTTCTCATACTTTTGAGTTAATGTAAGCAAAATAAGATACTTTTTTTTAATTTTAGTCCGGGCTCCAGAAAGTCTTGCTGCCCCCTCCTCCCTCCTGTTCTCCCCAAGTCCCTCCCAGGTCAGTGTTTCTGAGCAGAAGTGGTTATTCTAATCGGGCAAGGCATTTAGGCGCATGTATCCTAACTTGAGCATTTTAGGAAATATGAATTTATTATTCTTTAAGTGATCTGTGCAAATTCCGAAAGGTCTGTTCAATCAGTCTGTGTCGGCCCAGATGAATAACAATTGACAAGACCAATGCAGCAGTGTCAATAAAGAGGCTGAAAAGTATTCAACATTCACCAGCCCCCTTTCAAGTATTGTTTTATAGCAAAGGCATCATCATTTTATAAGCTGCCTGGTTTCTGCTATTCTTAATATGCTACCCCAGCTACAATCCTTTTTAATACAGTAACTAAATCAAACTCCGTTCCAAGCGCCCACCAGGAGAAATCTGCTGCTGCTACAATATATGAACTTTAAAGGAGCTACGTTATTACTTTAAACTCCGTTCCAGTAATGGCCTGTATTGAGACAACTGCAATGTTGGTTGTTCAGGAAAGTGTACACACAAATATAGACCTTTTGTTCATTGCCATTAAACTTCTTTCAATGTGGTTACATTAATTTCCACATGCTTAGAGGTTATAACTATCGGGAAAGACTGAACAGGCTGGGGCGCTTCACTCGAGAAAAGAGAAGGCTGAGGGGTGACCTGATGGAGGTCTTTAAAGTTATGAAGGGGTTCGATAGGATAGACGTAGAGAAGATGTTTCCAGTTGTGGGGGAGTCCAAAACTAAGGGCCATAAATATAAGTTAGTCACTAATAAATCCAATGGGGAATTCAGGAGAAACTTCTTTACCCAGCGAGTGGTAAGAATGTGGAACTTGCTACCACAGGGAGTGGTTGAGGTGAACAGCATGGATGCCTTTAATAGAATCATAGAAATTTACAACAGGAGGCCATTCAGCCCATCATGTCTGTGCCGGCCGAAAAAGAGCTATCCAGCCTCATCCCACTTTCCAGCTCTTGGTCCGTAGCCTTGTAGGTTACGGCACTTCAAGTGCGTATCCAAGTACTTTTTAAATGTGATGAGGGTTTCTGCCTCTACCACCCTTTCAGGTAGCGAGGTCCAGACCCCCACCACCCTCTGGGTGAAAAAAGCTCTCACCTCCCCTCTAATCCTTCTACCAATTACTTTAAATCAATGCCTCCTGGTTATTGACCTCTGCTCTGAGAAATAGATCCTTTCTATCCACTCTGTCTAGCCTCTCATAATTTCATACAACTCAATTATGTCTCCCCTCCACCTCCTCCATTCCAAAGAAAACAACCCCAGCCTATCCAACCTTTCCTCATAGCTAAAATTCTCCAGTCCTGGCAACATCCTCATAAAGGAAAGCTAGCTAGGTACATGAGGGAGAAAGGAATAGAAGAACAAAAACAAAATACTGCGGATGCTGGAAATCTGAAATAAAAACAGGAAATGCTCAGCAGGTCAGGCAGCATCTGTGGAGAGAAAAACAGAGTTAACATTTCCGGTCAATGACCTTTCCTCAGAAGGATATGTAGACAGGGTTAGATGAAGTTGAGTGAGAGGAGGCTCGTGTGGAGCACAAATACCGGCATCGACCAGTTGCTCTGAATAGCCTGTTTCTGTGCTGTAAATTCTATCCTTTTCCTTTTAATGGATTGTTGTTTAGAGAGTAACTGTAGCCATTAGTTCTGTAGGCACAAAATGCATTGAGCAATGTCTATACATTTGAAATGGTTGAGAAGGCTCCATGGTAGAATGCTAAATATTTTTAGAAACCAAAATTATTTGTTTTAATTGTCAAGTAGGAGAGGGTAGGTGAGTTGAAGCTTTTAAGAAAAATCTCTACCCAAATTCATTTGGTCAGGGGATATGAACTTGGAGCGCTTGTGAAATTCGCAATGTGTTACAAAATACAAGTTAACTAAGGCCCCAGCTTTTACAGACATTGTGACTTTTTCAGATCTTAGTCCTGTAAACACGGGCTGGATAGTGAGTAAGTACATGCATCACTCAAGATGACATTGGTAGTCTGGTTATTTTTGTCCCTTCCGTTCCTTTTTTTAGTAATCTATCTTTGATTTGTGACAAAATTCCTACTCCATCCATTACTATTAAAATCAAGAAGAATTTAAGGGGCAATGCCATTTTAAAATGTGGTGAGTACACCCAAGTAAAATAGTCAAGATTTACAAATGTTCCTTCACTTTTTACTTTAGTAAGTGTGAATGTCTTCCTCTTGGCTTCAGCATGTATGCTTGTGACATTCCCTTGACAATTGATATCTGACATTGTATTAGTTGTCCAACTGGTTTAGTGTCAGCTGTGGCTCAGTTGGTAGCACACTCGCCTCTGAGTCGGAAGGTTGTGGGTTCAAGTCCCGCTCCAGAGACTGGAGCACAAAAATCTAGGCTGACACTGCAGTGCAGTGCTGAGGGAGTGCTGCACTGTCGGAGGTGCCGTCTTTCAGATGAAACGTTAAAACCGAGGCCCCGTCTGCTCTCTCTCGGGTGGACGTATAAGATCCCATGGCACTATTTCGAAGAGGAGCAGGGGAGCTATCCCTGGTGTTCTGGCCAATATTTATCCCTCAATCAGCATCACTGAACACAGATGATCTGGTCATTATCAGATGGCTGTTTGTTGGGAGCTGGCTGTGCGCAAATTGGCTGCTGCATTTCCTACATTACAACAGTGACTACACTTCAAAAATCCTTCATTAGCTGTAAAGTGCTTTGGGACATCCTGAGATCGTGAAAGGTGCTATAGAAATGCTCGCTTTTTCTCTCTGTCTGTCTGCCTCCCTGTCAAAAGATTAATTAAAAGGACAACTTGAAAAAATGTAACTGCGGAGGCAATATACAACAGTAAGAAATTCTTTCAATACTTCAATAATAAGAGAGCAATCAGAGTAGGCGAGAATCATAAAAGATGAAACCCAGTTCAAAACTGAGATGAGCACGAGATGCTAAACATGCTGAAGTGAATATTTAGAGGAAATAATCAAAGGTAAGACATGAGCAACATGCCCTCAAACAGGCCAAATTAATGGCTTTGATATAACTCCCATGGAAGTCCTAAATGAGGTTAGGGAGGAGATTTGTGAGGCATTGACGATCATTGAGGGAGGAATGGACAGTGGGGAGGTAGATTGGAAATAAGCCAATACAGTGCCCGTATCTAAAAAGAGCAACAACTCAGAGAGGCTGGCAACTACAGACCTATTCGTCTTGCTTCAATCCCATGTGAAATAATAGAATCACAGAAGTAGGCCATTCGGCCCATTGAATCTATGTTGGCTCTACTAGCAATCTAAAACTAATCCCACTGCCCTGCTCTCCCGATAGCCACATATTTTGGAGGGATTGCAGCATAGGTTTCCCAGAATGATACCCAGACTTCAAGGGTTAAGTTACAAGGAGAGATTACACAAATTGGGGTTGTATTCCCTGGAATTTAGAAGGTTAAAGGGTGATCTGATCGAAGTTTTCAAGATATTAAGGGTAACAGATGGGGTAGATAGAGAGAAAGTATTTCCACTGGTTGGGGATTCTAGGACTAGGGGGCATAGTCCAAAAATTAGAGCCAGACCTTTCAGGAATTAAATTAGAAAACACTTCTACACACAGTGGTAGAAGTTTGGAACTCTCTTCTGCAAATGGCAATTGGTGCTAGATCAATTGTTAATTTTAAATCTGAGATTGATGGCTTTTTGTTAACCAAAGGTATTAAGGGATATGGGCCAAAGGCGGGTATATGGAGTTAGGTCGCAGATCAGCCATGATCTCATTGAATGGCGGAACAGGCTAGAGGGGCTGAATGGCCTACTGCTGTTCCTATAGCCACATATCTTGCTTTGCTTCAAGCATTTCACCAATTTTCCCCTAAAGGGTGCAATGATCTCTGCCTCAATAAAGCATTCCATGCTGCTACGACTCCTCTCTATCTTGGTGACAAAGTTTAAATTGATGATCCCCCTCATCACTGGACCCTCAACCAGAGAAAATAGTCTTTCCTTATTTACTCTCTTGATTATCAGATATAAATTTGAAGATTCTCTGTACAATAATTACTTAACAGCACTCCGCATGGATTTAGAATGGGAAGATCTGCCTGACGAATCTCCGTGACTTCTTTGAGGAAGTGGATTGTGATGAGGACTGTGATAAGTCCTATGATGTGACTTCCAGAAGTCGTTTGACAAACTTTCTCATGAAAAGCTATTCATTAAGCTCAAAGTTATAGGGATTCTGATTAAACTTGGGTATGGATAAAACAAACTGGCTGAAGGGTAGAAATTATTAGATAAAAGAAAGACTTACTTGCATTTCTATAGCGCCTTTCATGACCACCGGATGTCTCAAAGCGCTTTACAGCCAATGAAGTACTCTTTGAAGTGTAGTCACTGTTGCAATGTAGGAAATGTGGCCGCCAATTTGTGCACAGTAAGCTCCCACAAACAGCAATGTGATGATGACCAGATAACCTGTTTTTTTGTTATGTTGATTGAGGGATGAATATTGGCCAGGACACCGGGGATAACTCCCCTGCTCTTCTTTGAAATAGCGCCGTGGGATCTTTTACGTCCATATGAGGGCAGACAGGGCCTCGGTTTAACGTCTCATCCAAAAGACGGCACCTCCGACAGTGCAGCACTCCCTCAGGACTGCACTGGAGTGTCAGCCTAGATTTTAGTGCTCTGGAGTGGGACTTGAACCCACAACCTTCTGACTCAGACGAGAGTGCTACCAACTGAGTCACGGCTGACATCATTCAGGATGGGTATGCTTAGATGGGCTGACTGGCCTTCCTCATCCATAATTATCACGTGAACCAACAATTTTTCAAACCTATGAACACCCTGGTTGTTTCCTGTTTGCTGTCTACTGCTCCTTTGCCTCTGGATGAGTGAAAGGAATCCAAGTATAATCCCCGTCATACCTATGAGTGGCTAGGACTAATGAAACCAAAGGATCCTTGTTGGTGGATACCAGTCAAGCACACACGCACTTTGGAAAATGTATCAAATTCCAGCCAGTGCATTATTCCTTCAGATTTATTTTTTCCTCCTGGGTTTCTGAATACTTCAGCTAGCTGCAGTCAGCTGCCTTTTATGTTGGTGTCAGTGGGGTATTTGCACTACCCGCTCTGGAAGATTGGCACACAGCCAGGAACAACCTGCTAAATCTGGATGCCAGGAAGACGTGGGTTGTAAAAAGTGGATCCTCGCGGTGGCCTGATTTAGTGAAGCCAGCAGGTTTATATTGGGGTTACCATCAGCTGCATGAGGCCTGTGCTTTGGGAACTGGTGGTATAAGCACGCCAGTGTAGAGGGGCCTGACACTTAACCTGCAATCACACCTACCCTGGGCGTAACCTTCTGTGCATCAACTCCTATTTTAAAACGGAAAACGGTCCGAGCCATATGAGTTTAATACTTTCCAACCTACTTTTGTGGCCTTTCCTATAACATTCCCAGCTCTTTGTCTTATTTATTTTCAGCCTAACTGTTTTAAGAAAAGTTCTTCCTGCCTCTGATTCTTTTCTCAATCTTCATTAATTACATTCGGGTTAATATACAGGGGAGTTACTTTATGGAACTGCTTCTGGTGGGTCATATTACATTTCCAATAAAAATGGCTTGAATGCTGACCAATCTCCTTGGCTTCTTGGAAAAAGTGTACTGTGGTAAGCTGAAACAGGCCATAAAAATGAAAAAGCATTCATTCTTTCTGGTGAAAGTGTTTTCTAAGTAAATATGTTTCCCAACATAGTCCTGTGATGATCCTAAGAAAGTTATTCTAGGAAAGAGCATTTTATCTAAACATCTGGAAAACACCGATCACCAAAGTCTTGTCATAACAATGGAGATAGAAGTGGGGGGGGGGCGGATGGCTGCGAGAGGATGGGGGGGTTGAGGGAAGTAGGAGAACCCAAGAGAAAGTCCCCAGGACAAATATTTACGGACTACAAGTTCTAAAACAAGTACATGATCGTCAGGATACAAGATGTTCAGAATTGGAGCTGCATGTATCCCTGCAGACAAGCCTATGTTTTGTTAGTTGTCAGATAACCCAACATTTTTTTCTGACGTCTGAATGGAGTTACAATGCCAGCCTCTGCCAAGTCTGACAACTGACTGTGATCTCCCCTGTAAGGTCTTTGGATAAGTATGCATACTCTGAAACACCTTGGGATTGTTTCCCCCTATGTTAAAAGGCACTATGCAATAGTCAGCTTCCTGTTGCTTGCCCAGCTATGACGTTGGCTTGCAGAGTTATCGGGAAGGATCCCAATCCGAATCACCTGTCTGTTCCTCCGTCAACAAGTCGGGTTGACCAGACTAATCAACAACAGTACCCTGAAGTATTGCGGGGCTGCCGAACAGAGGTATAAAATTACCAAGAGAATTCTTGTTCCAATGTTTCAGTGCCAAGCATATCTTCTTGGAACCAAATGAGACCCTGGTTAATCCTAAGTAAATGTAAAAGTTGAAACATAAATAGATATAGTTCCGCTCCCTCCCCCCACAGGCCCATCACACATCACACACCAGGAAGCTAACAGACATACCAAATATTAAGTCTTTGTGACATCATTATGTCAGCAATAGGGAATGGTCTGCTATTCCAAAATTGGCTTGACAGCTGGGAATACTTAAAAAAAAAACCCTCACTTGTACTGGAATGAGGCCAGATTTTTATTTATTTACTGGGAAATATAATGCCAAAAGATTGCTGATGTTTTTTGTGTTGAACTTTTAAAAAATTATTTCCAAATTCTCTTGTTAGGACATTAGATCTTATTTTGGACATTAGATCTTATTTTGGATTGCAGAGTCTACTGCTGCCACTACATCAATTCTGTAAGGTTTATGCTGAAGGATAATTGAGTTGTACACAAATGAGGTGTGGTGCTTTTCTTTTTATTCGTTCCTGGGCTGTGGGCGTCGCTGGCAAGGCCATCATTTATTACCCATCCCTAATTGCCCTTGAGTAGGTGGTGGTGAGCCGCCTTGAACCACTGCAATCAGTGTGGTGAAGGTACTCCCACAGTGCTGTTAGGGAGGGGCTTCCAGGAATTTGACCCAGCGACGATGAAGGATCGGCGATACATTTCCAAGTCAGGATGGTGTGTGACTTGGAGGGGAACTTGGAGGTGGTGGTGTTCCCATGCGCCTGCTGCCCTTGTCCTTCTAGGTGGTAGAGTTTGGGAGGTGTTGCTGAAGAAGCTTTGGCGAGTTGCTGCAGTGCATCTTGTAGATGGTACACACTGCAGCCACGGTACGTCGGTGGTGGAGGGAGTGAATGTTTAAGGTGGTGGATGGGGTGCCAATCAAGCGGGCTACTTTGTCCTGGATGGTGTCGAGCTTCTTGGGTGTTGTTGGAGCTGCACTCATCCAGGCAAGTGGAGAGTATTCCATCACACTCCTTACTTGTGCCTTGTAGATGGTGGAAAGGCTTTGGGGAGTCGGGAGGTGAGACACTCGCCGCAGAATACCCAGCCTCTGACCTGCTCTTGTTGCCACAGTATTTATGTGGCTGGCCCAGTTAAATTTCTGGTCATTGGTGACCCCCAGGATGTTGATGGTGGAGGATTCAGCGATGGTAATGTCGTTGAATGTTAAGGGGCGGTGGTTAGACTCTCACTTGTTGGAGATAGTCATTGCCTGACACTTGTGTGGCGTGAATGCATATGATTTATGAATGCCAAAGGGAGTTGACCCAGGTACCAATGAGTGAGAAATGCTAATCTGTGCCTTTTAATTCTTCACGTGTTATTTCACATCTTCAGCCCTTTCATTGATTGCAGTTCTTTTTACCAATTGTACTGGCTAGACTCTGTGCGTGTGAATCACAGAATCCCCACAGTGCAGATAGAGGCCATTTCGGCCCATCGAGCCTGCACCGACACATATCCCACCCTATCCCCGTAACCCCACGTATTTAATCCCCCTAACACTAAGGGTCAATTTATTATAGCCAAATCAACCTAACCCGCACATCTTTGGACTGTGGGAGGAAACCGGAGCACCCGGAGGAAACCCACGCAGACACGGGGAGAATGTGCAAACTCCACACAGACAGTCACCCGAGGCTGGATTCGAACCTGGGTCCCTGGCGCTGTGAGGCAACAGTGCTAACCACTATGCCACCGTGTGGGACTGTCTGAATTGTCTTGTACATCAAGACTTCCTGGTTCACTTTAGCCTGACTGCAAGCACGCTTGGTTTTGTCGTATGGGCAAGCAGGAATCCAGCAGATTTGGTGTCTGTTATTGAATGTCCTGTTACAACTGAGTGACTAAAGCGGCCGTACTGAGAGTATCCAACACGTGAGGGGCAATTTTAACCTAACCCGCCCAGCGGGGAAGCAACGCGATCAGATCATCTGCCCGTTTGACATGCTGCCCGGTTTTGCTCCCCACTGATGTCGATGGAAAGTAAAATCCGTGGGGGCGATTTTTAACTCTACTCGCTCAGCAGAAACCTGGCGCCTGAGCACTTAAAATCGCCCTGGCTCTTAACCTGTCCGATTGCTGCCATGATCGCGACATCTGCAACTTTAACCTGCGCTCCTGAGCAGGCAGCAAGGACACGCGCCCGGAGCCAGCAGGGGGGTTCTTTACATATGTGTGTTGCAGCCCAATGGCATCATTGAGACCCGACTGCAATTTTAACTTGGGCCTGAGTGGGAAATCCACCTGGAGTTAAAATTGGGGCTTATAGTATCAGAAATAACGGAATCCGCCCAGCAAAAAGGGCAATTGAACGGAAGATGGAAGCTCCATGTAATGCAAGTGTTGAATGCTGCCTTCTGTTAAGTCTTGCTTACAGCCAGTTGAAGACTGTGACCACTGGGGCTCTGGGACCAGAATGAAAGGTCATAAAATATAACTGTGATTGCAGTTCCAATTCTGAATATTCATTTCTGAGCTATTTTTAACCAATTAAGCAGAATATTTCACATTTGTGGCCAGGGGCTAAATTCTATGCAGAAGCAGAGACTTGCATCTATTTAGTGCCTTATCACGTCTGAGAAATATCTGAAAGACATTTCACACGCACCACTTTTTGAAGGGCAGTGGACTGCTGTGTAAGCAAATGCGACAACAGCCAATTTGCACATAGCAAGGTCCCACAAGTAGCGATGGAATGAGTGATCAGTTCATTATTCTTTTGTGATGTTGGTTGAGGATATAACGTTGGCCAGGACACCAGGAGAGCTCCCCTGCTCTTCTTTTGAATAGTGTCCTGGGATCTTTTAATGTCCATCTGAAACCAGCAAATGGGGCCTAAGCTTAACGTCTCATCCGAAAGACGGCACCTCCGACTGTGCATCACTCCCTCAGTATTGCATTGGGGCGTCCGTCTAGATTTAGAGCTCAAGTCCTGGGGTGGAACTTGAACCTATGACCTTCTGACTTGGGCCAAAGTGCTACCAACTGATCCAAACTGGCACTTTCAAATAAAAATGTTGTTATTTAATGGAAGAAAAAAACTACACCATTTAACTTCAGCATTTTCCAGATACAATAGTTTAGAACAGTGTTTAAAATTATAGTTTTATTCTCCTCCCCAATAGTTTAGGGCTCTCGCTGATCTGCTATGAAGGGATATACAGTTGCTTGGAGCTGTAATTGCAAAAGGGCAGTGTTGGTCATGTCAAGTCAATAATTTATTTCAACAACCAATTCGAATTAAGTAATTAGTGGCACATTTTGTTCTGCTTGACTCTGCATATTGCGGTGAGTTTTCTGGTGTTTTTTTTCCCCCCCTTTGTGGCATGTAACTGCTGAGAGTTTTTTAAAATTTGTTTTCCATCCTAACTACTCCAGCTGGTTTTCTCAAGACTAAAATATATCCTGCAGGAAGTAGTGATGCTTCATTATAATGACATCCAAGTTCATGCAGCAAGCAATCTGTGTCTCATTTTTAGATCCATTTTTGATGCACTGGTTGGGTTACTGCACTTGAGGCTTCCGATGAGAATTGCTGGAGCCCTTGTGTAATGCATCAGGAAGCGTTTCGATACTTGAGTTGAAGTTTTATTATTTTGTGAATTGCTCTAAACTCTTGTAGTGGCCAGTATGACTACAGCCACTCTCAAAAGGTCATGTATCTGTAAATGTTCTCAGGCAAAGGTTCATTGTGATTTTTTTTTTGAGATGCAACTTTGTGCAGCACAGTCAGAAGTTCATCTTGTTCTCAGTTCAAAATATCTTCCCACAAAATAAAAGCAGGGCCAAAGGTCATGTAAATCTTCTGATCTTCAAGTGCAAAAGACTAATGATTCCCGACTGGTTGGTGTGTACAAATGCTTTGCTCTCTGCTCAAAAAAGGTTTTCATGGTGACAATTCATTTTTAAGTGTGTAGTCAGGGTCACCTTGACTCGTTTAAAGGGGCGTTTCCTGTTTTAGAAGTGTTGTGCAAACAACATATTTTGTAATCTGATTTGTGATTACAGATACATGATCTGTGGCACAGCCATGTCATCGTGTCGCTGCAGTGCACTGTCACTGAGTGTTCATGCTGTATCAGATAGCATTTTGCTGTCGCACAAAACTTGCCCTGACTAAATGCAGTTTTCAGACTCGGCTGCTCCAGGGATTTACCTGAAGCAAATCCCAGTACAGTGTTAACGCCCTGCTAGCTTTTTAACATTGGATTTTTAGCAAACTAATCCTTCATTTATGTGAAAGTTTCGAGAGTATTCTGTTACTACATAGGTTATACTTGAGCGCCTAAAGTGTATTTTCCAGTTGTTTTGATTTTTTTTTTTGCCTGCACATCGTGATTTACCAGCAGCTGCCAACCTGCAAATTTCCCTCACTAATAACATTTAAACATTGATCTCCAACCTATTTAGACCACTCCCCCAGAGGGACTACCTGAACAATGGCCTTAAAGGAACAGACCAGCTAGGCAGTTAAAGAGCCCAACTTCAGACCCAGACTACACGTGAGCAAGTCATTGGAGATTTGCAAGGTTGCTTAAATATCTCCAGTTCTTTGCTCCACCATTGGTGGCAGAGCCTTTAGCCACCTTGGACCTCTTCTCTGGAACTTCTTCCCCAAAACACTCACTCTATCTTTTAAACCCATCTCATCGACCAAACTTTCGGTTACTCCTCCTAATTTCATTCCTTTGCCTTGGTGTCCATTTTCATTAATCCTATTTGTGAAGTGCCTTGAGATGTTGTTCATGTTAAAGTGATGTTATTTTGTTGTTAACTTAATTATTGCAAGGACCTTGTAGCGCTAATGTCCATTTTGAATTTGGTTCATTGTACAGATGTCAAAGCTATAGTTTTGCTCAACTTCTCGGTCTTGCATTTCCATGCGTCCTTGCACAGTCATAACATTTAGTACAATAAATGTAATCAAATTAATATCTGTTCCACCAATTCCTCCATGTTTTGTTGTACACAGAAGAATGGATGTAGAAAGGATGATTTTTGTTTTTATAAAGTATAAATGTTTTTTTTTGGGAGGGGGAGGGAAACCAACTCACTGAATGTCCTACTCGTTCCTATGCTCGTACCTCCATTCCAATATCACCCACCTGCTTCTAAACATTTTGCAAATGGGCAAGTCCAACTACAACAAGGTTCTATCTCACCAAGTCTCATTCAGTGTTGAAAATCATGTTGCTGGGCCAACATACCAGAGGGTGTAGAGCTTTATACCAAGTGGGTGTCTCCCTACTGACGCAGTTTGCTCAGGCAGGGAGCGTGCCGCTAGCTGGTGCATACCCTCTCGATAAGCCTGCTACACAGAAACACCTGAGCCTTTTAATGTTTGACTCAAGTAATAGAAATGTATGATAGCAAAATACTGCGGATGTTGGAAATCCGAAATAACAACAGAAAACGCTGGAAAAACTCAGCAGGCCAGGCAGCATCCGTGGAGAGAGAAACCGAGTTAACGTTTCAGGTCGAAGACCTTTCGTCAGAGTTCTGACGAAAGGTCTTCGACCTGAAACGTTAACTCTGTTTCTCTCTCCACGGATGCTGCCTGGCCTGCTGAGTTTTTCCAGCGTTTTCTGTTGTTATTTATAATAGAAATGTATGTTGGCTTGTATTTATCTTGTACAGGAAATGTTACTGAATTACAGACTACTTCTATACCACCTTCTCTTTCAGCTTCTCTATGAAGAATGGGCTAGTTATGGAATATTTTACAAATACCAGCCACTTGATCTTGTTAGGTAAGGAACGTATGATCGGTTAAATGATGACCGACTGCAAAAATGTGGTTTTTGTTTCTGCTAATGTACAAAATTAGGGAAGATCTCCTCTCCTCGCTGCTGGCAAAATCATGAACGTGAGTATAAAGAATGCATTTACAATTTTGCTGCCATGTAAAGGAGAGAGCCTTCCAATAAGGTGATTTGTTTATCTAATATCGTTGAGGTGTAAATTGTGTGCATTTGAAACTGCAAAAGTGTTCGAGTTGCAATGAACAATTGGTTTTGTATGTTGTAAAATAAGTATTTTCATTGCTATCTCTATTTTTAGTAAATGGTTTATAAACATTGTTAAAGTACATTGTAAGATCAGTCCTCTATTTTCAAAGTACATTTTTTCCTCCGCTCCCACCTTTTGCTATACAAATGCTCAGGTTCAATGTTGTATTCTGAAGAGAGCACTCCAAAGTGGAGTAAAAAAAAACCTTCAGATAACCTTATAGGCTCATAATTATTGCTCCAAAAGCAAGTAACAAATGTCTGGATAAGTATTCAGATCCAAGCATGTGGGAGATGGCCATTCAGCCCATCTATATCCCTCTGCTCTGTTATTTAAAATCTGCCTATTTCCTTTGAGCATTTATACTGACTCTATATTCACTGTGACATGGGCTAACATTCCTGAGGTAACATTTATCTCTCCGTTTCCTTAGTTTATAATTGTTGCTGGTTTGGCACAAATCGCTTCCCTGACAGTCACCATTAAACTGTAAATGCCACCCCCATTCCCCCCCCCCCCCAAGGAGCTATGAAGAGAGACACAGTGAGCTCCATATTGTGAGACACTTTATTGCCCTTAGCCTTTTGTTATCTGCTGTGAAAGTAAACCGTACTCTCTGTGTGGCTTCCTCAATGCTTTATGGAGTGCTGGAATCAATTTAGTAGGCTTTGTACACTGAAGGTTCAGAGTTCAGATTTAGCGTTTGAATCCAAAGTATGGGAAAGAGAAAATGACATGCAAGGAGTCACCAGGGTGAGTCTTTCTAGACCACCAGGGAAACTTGTGTTTTCAAACTTAAGCTACTGCCACAGCTTGGAAATTAGATGGATATTTTAACACAAAATTAAAGGCAAAATATCCTAGACTCTCAGCCACCAAAGATGAAGCTGTGGAATTTTCAGCGTAAGACTGTCACAATAGGAAGAGGAGTAGGCCCTTCAGCCCCTCAAACCTGTTCTGCATCTTAACTCCATCTACCTGCCTTGGTTCCCTTACCCTTAATACCCTTGCCTAACAAAAATCTATCAATCTCTGTTTTGAAATTTTTAATTGACTCCCAGCCTCAAACAGCTTTTTGGGGAAGAAAATTCCAGATTTCAACTACCCTTTGTGAAGAAGTGCTTTCTGACATCACCCCTGAATGGCCCATGTTTAATTTTAAGGTTATTCTGGACTCCCCACCAGAGGAAATAGCTTCTCTCTATCAACTCCTTTGATCATCTTGAACATCTCAATTAGATCACCCCTTAGTCTTCTATATTCAAATGAATACAAGCCTAGTCTATGCAACTAGTCCTCATAATTTAACCCTTTTAGCCCCGGTATCATTCTGGCGAGTCTGTGCTGCACGCCCTCCTAGGCCAATACATCCTTCCTGAGGTTAGGTGCCCAGAGCTGCATGCAGTACTTCAGCTGGGATCTAACCAGAGCTCTCTCCAGCTGTAATATAACTTCCACCCTTTTGTATTCCAGCCCCCTGGAGATAAAGGTCAATATTCCATTAGCCTCTTTAAATTATTTTTTGTACCTGTTCATTAGCTTTTAGTTATTTCTGTACTTGGACGCCTAAATCTCTCTGCTCATCACAGTTTCGAGCTTCTCACCCTTTAGAAAAAGCTCTGATCTATCTTTCTTGGGTCCAAAGTGGCTGACCTCACACTTTCCTACATTGCACTCCATCTGCCACAGTTTTGCCCACTCACTTAATCTATCGCTGTCCCTTTGCAACTTTCTGCTCCCATCTACACTATTTACTGTGCCACATACATAAGAAATAGGAGCAGGAGTAGGCCATACGGCCCCGCGAACCTGCTCCGCCATTCAATAAGATCATGGCTGATCTTCGACCTCAACTCTCTTTTTCCCGCCCTATCCCCGCATCCCTTGATTCCCTTAGTGTCCAAAAAATCTATCGATCTCAGTCTTGAATATACTCAATGACTGAGCAGCCACAGCCCTCTGGGGTAGAGAATTCCAAAGATTCACCACCCTCTGCATGAAGAAATTTCTCCATCTCAGTCTTAAATGGCCAACCCCTTATCCTGAGACTATGACCTCTGGTTCTAAACTCTCTAGCCAGGGGAAGCAGCCTCTCTGCATCTACCCTGTCAAGCCCCCTAAGAATTTTATACATTTCAATGAGATCACCTTTCGTTCTTCTAAACTCCAGAGAGTATAGGCCCATTCTGCTCAATCTCTCCTCCATAGGACAACCCTTTCATCCCAGGAATCAATCTACTGAGCCTTTGTTGCACCCCCTCTAAGGCAACTATATCCTTCCTTGGGTAGGGAGACCAAAACTGTACACAGTACTCCCGATGTGGTCTCGCCAAAGCCCTACATAATTGCAGCCAGACTTCCTTCCTTGTATGATCCACCCCCTTGCAATAAAGGCCAACATACCATTTGCCTTCCTAATTGCTTGGTGTACCTGCATGTTAACTTTGTGATTCGTGAAAATCCCAGGATCAAAAGTAGTAAAATGTTACTGCACATATGCCATTTGAAGGGTCAGCAACCTCTGACTCGTGCAAGAGTGCAGATTGTTTTTCCTTGAATAAAGTCCGAATTCTAACTTATTTATTTGAAGGTCTATTTGAAAACACTCTCTCTTCAGTACCCCACATATTCATTTGAAGTGTCTAATTTCTGAAGATGTAATGTTGCTAGACCACCAGCCTCAGCTCGAGAGTTTCTGTACCTATCTCGGGTAACCCCTCTGGTTGGGAGTCATGGACCTTCCTGCTTCTGTTGGGCTATGTTTCAAACTTTCTCGATTGTTGAAAGTTTGAAGCATAGCCCAACAGAGAAAGTGTATCTTGGTAACAAAGCTTTCTATCTCTGGGTAGGGAGATGGAGTCCAACTGCTGGCAGCTGCCATTGAAAAGCTTAATTAGTATCGGACCACAACATCCAGGTTCATCGTTTCCCACCTACCTGTCTGAAGGGGATTATGAGGGGAATTCTGAGAGCAATGAATGGAGAGAGGACAAAATGGTTATCTGTGCTGCAATAGACTTGATTTACATTTAGGATGGAATCTGATTGCATTTACTTTAATGATAATGCTCATTTGGCAATAACTGAAATTTTTTGAAACAGACAGCCTTTCTTTCTTTTTCAGTAAGTACTTTGGCGAGAAGATTGCCTTTTATTTTGCCTGGCTTGGAGTGTATACACAAATGCTGATTCCCGCATCTACTGTCGGCGTCATAGTGTTCCTGTATGGCTGTGCAACTGTTAATGAGAATATTCCCAGGTAAAGTTAGAATTATTTGTTTCCAAAAGAAATTTGGTTATTTATTACACTAGATGTAATTTTCAGTTACTTTTGGCTGGGGGTTTGCGACTTCCATCAGTTTAAGTTTTCGTTTAAAATATCCTGTTTAAGATCTTCCTGAAGAACTGTTGATATAAAATATGCAACTCGTTTCTCCTTGCGATACCTAAAGCAAATACGCAACTGAACAAACTCCGTTGAATGTGTTGGCACGGGTTCCAGGATCTAATGCAGGTTCTTGGAGAAAGCCTGGATTGCAAGTGCTGCGGTTGGATAGCATTTTTTTTGGATAGCTTTCAAAGAGCCGGCACAGGCACGATTGGACCGAATGGCCTCCTTCTGTGCTGTATTTTTCTATGATTCTATATGATGCCCACTTTGGATCCTCGAATCGATTTGTAAAATGAGGGCATTCCTGAAAAAAGCAGGCTTTGAAATGCAGTCTAATCTAGTCTAGTATAGTTCAAAGCCTGTGGCAGGCTCTCTTCATGGCTGTTTCCAACTTAGCTACAGACTTCAAGAAGCCGGTTCTTTTAAGTGCATATTTTGTGTTTAAATCACGCTTGGTGAACTGGGGTGAGACAGTGGATTAACGCATGGATTTTGGGTATGAATCTGGCCCAGACTTGTGCACTGAAAAGTTTCCTCTTGTCTACTGGCTTAATTGGTCATATTGGAAATAATCTTGAGTCATTTTAACTCCATTCCTACACGGCACAGATCTACAGTAGAAAACTGGCCCCTATCATAGCAAAAGTGGCAATAAATTGGCAAACTGCTTTAGAGAAGCCACAGAGGGAAAATCTTGAAAGGTCGGATTAAGGATTACTGTTGGAAAAACAGTAAAGGGACTTTTACCCCACTGCTGTGCCTGACCTGGGAGTTGTACAAAGTCCTGGTCAGACCACACCTGGAGTACTGTGAGCAGTTCTGGGCACCACCCCTTAGGAAGGATATATTGGCCTTGGAGGTGGTGCAGCGTAGGTTTACCAGAATGATACCTGAACTTCAGGGGTTAAATTATGAGGAGAGATTACACAAACTGGGGTTGTATTCCCCGGAATTTAGACGGTTGAGGTGTAATTTGATAGAAGTTTTCAAGATATTAAAGGGAACTGAGGGTAGATATTTCTGCTAGTTGGGGAGTCGAGGACTAGGGGGCATAGTCTAAAAATTAGAGTCAGACCTTTCAGGAGTGAAATTAGGAAACACTTCTACACACACAGGGTGATAGAAGTTTGGAACTCTCTTCCACAAACAGCAATTGATGCTAGATCAATTGATAATTTTAAATTTGAGATTGATAGATTTTTGGTAACCAAAGGTATTAAGGGATATGGGGAAAGGGCGAGTATATGGAGTTAGGTCGCAGATCAGCCATGATCTCATTGAATGGCGGAACAGGCTCGAGGGGCTAAATGGCCTACTCCTGTTTCTCTGTTCCTATGAGCCTTTGATGTTGACGCTGGGTTTAAAAAAAAAAGTGGCTTGTTCACCAGTACTGGTATCATTGATCCCAGCACAAGGATTCACCAAAATATTACAGTTGATTAACAGTTTTCCCAGTTCAGGGAAGATGTGCACACAAACATCACAAATGGTTTTCACAATCTGAGCCTGTCTCTCGGGACTAGTCTATTGCTTCACCTGTTCTACCATTGTGACTTCACTGAACATTTCCTTAGCTGCACATTGCTGTATCCTGTTACTGGTTGAAACAAAGGAAGGTTCTTTTTGCATTATGCAGAAGAGATTTAATTTTTGAACAACTATAATCACTATTTAAATTGTTACATTACATTATTGCACTGTACAACTGCCCCTGTACTTTGAAGGAATTCATTGTGTGCAGCGCTGTTGCGATGTTTCAAGTTGATGAGATGCTGCAGAAATGCAAGAATTATTTGTTGCTCGGCAGCTTAATTACACACTTGATACACAGGACAAAAGTTGCAATTAACATCAGTGTAAGATGAGTTCCAGTTTGACGCTCATCAATAGAGGGGGGGGGGGGGTAATCCATTTTGCATTTTTTTTTCAAACGTGATCCATCCTCCATTGATTGGAGTTTCTAGTCATCAGCTTGCACTATATTATTAAACCTGTGCTTAACAGAATCTACAGCACAGAAACCGGCCACTCGGGCCAACTGGTCAATTGACGTTGATTTATTGCCAGCAGTTATATATCCCAACCAGTGATGAATTGTAATAGCTTTACTCCGGATAGGACAGGACAAGTCCAGGTCTATAGCAATATATTCTGACCACTCAACAGTTTGCAACACATCAAAGTACCTTCAAGAAAATGTTAAAATATTTCCATTTAATAATTCCATTTTAGTTGGTGTTTGACTTAACATTAAAACATTTGATGGAAACATTTATCAGATGATCAAAGTCTCTTGATGCCTATTTCAAATATTAATAACTTTAAAATACTGTTTGGATTTATTAATCTAAATCTAGATATTTTAAGAATTCAGCTCATCTGTTTGATATTCTTTTGTCCACCATACAAGAGTTGCCTCAATGTGTTACCTTGCATTGATGAAGGAAATTAATCAGCAAAACTAAACGCGATTATTCCTTCCAACGACACGATCATGTTTGTAGATGCCCTAACATTAGTTCAGTACTGGTACAAATCAATAAAAGATCTATAATGGTGGAATATTGAGAGCAATCAACATTTAAGGCCTCCCAACTAGCTCTCATTCATTTGATCAAGATGGTTTGAAACTTTCTTTTAAAGTTACATCCAGTAACGCAGCATTCCAATGGTCCCATAATGACTCAAAATATCTTTTGTATATACAGTAAACTTTTTCTTATCTGGCACCTATGGGACCAGGATGGTGCTGGTTGATGAAAAATTCTGGATAACAGAGAGGTATACCTACCAAGGCAATTTTTAACACACACACAAATAAAAAATCAAGAAATGTACTGTATAATTGGGTACTCACCTACAGAATGTTCCGTTAAATGGATGGATTCGGCAAGATTACCGGTTATTGAGGTGTTGTGGTGTTTTTTGCCGGTTATTAAAGTATTCCGGATGATAAAGTGCCGTTTAAACAAGAGTTTACTGTAGCTACGTGACATGAATCTGTCATTCATGAAAGAAAGACTTATGAAATAATACTGAGTAGCCTGCGGGTGGCGCTGTCCAGGGAGAGTATAAATACTCGGGCACGGGCCCAGCTTGCGCAGGACATTCTTAACGGGAACTAACCAGTTGATTAAAGCTTTGTTTAACGCTTAGACCAAGTGCCTAGTAGTTTTCTTACGTCACTATGCTTTTTGATTTTTTTGTTCCGTCTTGCTCCTTCCACGGGAGGAGTCTAGTACCTGAAAACACTAATGACGAGCTTAAAACTGGAGCTGAATTGTCTGCCCTGCTGCCCTTCGGAAATGGGCGGTAGTTCCCCAAAAATGGTGGGCAATGATGACGGCCCCATTGCCGACGTCACTGTGGGTGCAGCAATGTTCGCTGGGGCCTACCGCCGCTGGGTGAGCAGAGTGGATCCCAGAGTCAGGCGGGAGGCCAATTTAAAATGGAAATTAGGCTTCTATAATAGGACCCCGATGGTCCGTTTGAGACTGAACTGGTTGGAGCGGCCACCTTGCAGGCTCCCACCCGTGTATCGGCAGGAGGCCCAGCCGAAGAGGGTCCTCTTCATTTTCGTGGGGCTGGGAAGGGCAGGCGTGCTCCTCCGGCCCCACAAACCCAGCCTGGGCCGTTCCGGTTATCTGCTCTCTGCAGATTCCAACCCCCAGGAACCTACCTTCCACAGCCAGACCTTATGGGGCCCAGATCCAGCAGGCAGCGTCGGGTGCTTCGTTACCAGCCGCTGCCTGCCGTCCCAATCCGGCCCTAAAAATGGACCAGGTCTCCTTGGCTGGACTATCGACCAGCTGGCACATTCTGCCGGCCAATTGCCCAGTGTTGGGCTCTGGTGGTCAAATCCACCTCTTGGGACTGTTGCCGTGAAAGGATCCAACGAGCTTTGGGTACATCAGGTCTACTGGGCCTTTTAAAAGATGACTGCACCTCTGTTTGTTTAAATCCCATCTCGTTTCTGAATGCACCTTGACGAGATGACTTGTGTTTTTCCTCTCTCTCTCTCTCTCTCTCTCTGACAACAGCATGGAGATGTGTGACCACCGAGCCAATATCACAATGTGTCCGCTGTGTGACAAAACCTGCAGTTACTGGAAACTGAGTAGTACCTGCGCCACGGCACGAGCAAGTCACCTGTTTGATAATCCCGCAACCGTTTTCTATTCCATTTTCATGGCATTATGGGGTAAGGAGCCTTATCTAATCCATTTTAAGTAAGTATTAAAATCCCTGGTAAAGGCAATGCTGATTGCCAGGAAATGTTTTCGATAAACTGCCCAATTTGCAAAGTATGCTATGGCCCATTTATCATTCACACAGCAGTTAAATTTAAAGCATGAGAAAACACAGCTTATAGAAGGGACTTGCACGGAAGTCACTAAATGTGTTTTTAAAAAAAAAAAAGTGCTACTGTGTCCTGAAAACATTTGGCAGGAGATTGATTACAGTTAGTATACAGGAGAATTAAGAACTGGGTGTAGATCATGTTATGCTTGGATCTGGAATTATATACAATAGAAAAGTGGTTTGGTAAGTTGAAAGCACACTTGGATCATGTTTGTATTTATCTGGAGTTTAAAATTGTAAAAATATTTACAATCTGTGGAAAACGGTTAACTGTGTTCTCTACTTTACATAGAACCCAACCCAACCAGTCCATGCTGGCGTTTATGCTCCACTCGAGCCTCCTCCAATCCTTCCTCATCTAACTCGATGAGCATAACCCTCTATTCCCTTCTCCCTCATGTGCTTATCTAGCCTCCCCTTAAATGCATCCATACTATTCACCTCAACTACTCCCTGTGGTAGCGAGTTCCACTCTCTGGGTAAAGAAGTTTCTTCTGAATTCCCTATTTGATTTCTTGGTGACTATCTTATATTGATAGCCTCTAGTTTTTCTGTTCCCCACAAGTGGAAACACTCTCTCTGTCTGCTCTATCAAAACCTTTCATAATTTTAAAGATCTCTATTAGGTCATTCCTCAGCCTGAAGGGATAATTACTAGTCCTAGCCCTTTTCGGGCTACCCCAGATCAGGCGTATTCCTCCTACGTTCACCTTCAACTAAAGTTAGCGGTAGCCGAATCCTAGAGACGCTTAATTGGGTCTAAAGGTTCAGACTATCTCTCCCTAAAGGAAAGGAACGGCCTGAAGATGTTACCGTCCTCCGGATAGCACTTTTAACAAGTTTAACTAGACTGTAACCTTCCGGATATTATGAGGGTCCAGAAAACCCCCCAGAATTCTGCAACTCCTCACAAAGGAGTGTATAGAAATTGAGTTTGCAAGATTTGATACAGAAATTACTGAGACAATTTAAAAAATATATAGATTTATTAAAGAACCGACATTTAGTTAACAGCTGGTATGGCAATCGCAACTTTAACCGTTCAAAATACAAATAGCTTACATTTCTTATCAGTGATCCTTATTCTCAAATCTTAACTTCATTACATTTCCACACTTCTACTTATTTCTTAATCCAGAATATCCACCAAAATCAAATACCTTGATTACCTGAGACTCAGAGTTAAAAACTTAAAGCGTGCCTGTGAAGTTGAGAAACGCTTGCCCTTCCAGCGACTTCTGACTCTCTATCTGAAAAGCTCTATTTTTATACCTTTTTTTAGTGGTATATTCTTTGAAGTTTTCTGCTGATGTAAGCTAATTATCTCTAGTCATTCTCTCTTGAATTCTTTTCTATTCTTACTGTCATTTCAACTGCCAACTTTTAGAATTCTGTCTCTACCTTTAGGTGTTTCAAAAACTTATCATTTTTATGGTTATTATCATCAATTTATCTATTTGATCCTATTCTTAGGAAGTCTTTCTATTGAATTCTTAACTCCCTTTAGCTGCTTGCATTCCAGACCTCGCGTCTCCCAACTGTTCCAATTTCAATACAAACACAATGTGATTGCTTGGTGTCATCTATTGATATTATATCTTCAAAGCCTTCCTATTTGTACCTTTTACAACTTGTAAATCAAAAACACTTCAACCAGGGTGTTTTTTGCATTTTTTATTTACTTTAATTGGTTGTATTAAGAATCATGTCTCCTTGTTCTAAGTTTAACATAAAACTATTTTGCGGCAGATATTTCTTTTACTTGATGTCATTTTTTCAAAGGCACTTGTTTTTTTAATGTTCTGTGTTTCTTGTTCGACGTGTTAGTTGTTAACACTTTTAAACTGGGTAATGGTATTGTGTTGTTCCAAACTGCATACTCCTTGGAACCTACAACCCTCTGTTTCAATGAGGCCTTTGTTTTAGTATTTACAAACCAATTCCCATTTCAAAGCTTGTTTGGTGTTTACAGCTTTTGTTATCAAGTGTTCTTATCTCAAAAGCCTGTATTGTGTTTGCTGTCCTGTGTTGCCGAGGCTTTCCAGACTTTTAAACCCAGTATGTCATGTATTAATATCAGAAATCTGTTCATAGGATGGTGTATTTTTCTGAATAGGTTTGGCTCATTCCTTCACAAGCCTTCTCTTTCCAAGAGAAAGGAGACCCAGCCTGTCCATCCTTACCTGATAGGTATAACCTCACAGTTCTAGTATCATCCTTGTAAATCTTGTTTGCACTGTCTCCAGTGCCGCTATATCCTTTTTATAATATGGTGACCAGAACTGTACACAGTACTCCAAGTGTGGTCTAACCAAGGTTGGATTCTAACCAAGGTTGGATACAAGTTTAGTATAACTTCTCTACTTTTCAATTCTATCTCTCTAGAAATGAATCCTAGTGCTTGGTTTGCTTTTTTTATGACCTTGTTAACCTGTGTCGCAACTTTAGTGATTTGTGTATTTGAACTCCCAGATCCCCTTGCTCTTCTACCCCATTTAGATTCTTATTTTCTAAGTAATATGTGACCTCTGTATTTTTCCTACCAAAATGTAATACCTCCCACTTATCTATATTGAAATTCATTTGCCAATTATATACCCATTCTGCAAGCTGGTTAATGTTGTTTTGTAATTTGTTGCGGTCCTCCTCAGTGTTGACTATACCCCCCAATTTGGTGTCGTCCGCAAATTTAGAAATTGTGTTTTTGATTCCGAAGCCTAAATCATTAATAAAGTGTGAACAACAGTGGTCCCAGCACTGATTCTTGTGGGACTCCACTTCCCACCTTCTGATATTCTGAATAGCTATCTACCCCTACTCTCTGCATTCTGATTTCCAGCCAGCCAGCTATCCACTCTGCTTCTTGTCAGAGCATGCAGAGTCAGAGTACATTATTCATTAGTCATTATGTGGTACATTATCGAAGGCCTTTTGGAAATCTAGATATATTACATCTACTACATTACCCTTATCTACTCTCGCTCTTACCTCGTCAAAGAATACAATGAGGTTGGTCAAGCAAGACTTTCCCTTTTGAAATCTATGTTGACTATTTATCATTATTTTTGGTTTCTAGATTTTCTATTTTCTCCTTTTTAGTAGGGATTCCATTATTTTTCCTACTACTGATGTTGAGCTGACTGGTCCATAGTTCCCTGGACTTGATCTATCTCGTTTCTTAAATATAGGTATAATGTTAGCTATCCGCCAGTCCTCTGGCACTACACCTTTTTCGAATGAATTATTAAATATGTACCATAGTGCCTCTGCTATCTGTTCTCTAGATTCTTTTAGAATAGATGCTGCCAAAGTCATAGTGAAAGAGAAGGTAGTGAAGATACTGGATGAGATTAAAAAATTGATAGAGGAGGTACTAGAAAGGCTATCTGTACTTAAAGTTGATAAGTCACTAGGATCGGATGGGATGCATCCTAGGATGCTGAGGGAGGTTAAGGAGGAAATCGCTGGCCATAATCTTCCATTACTCCTTAGATATGGGGGTGGTGCCAGAGGACTGGAGAATTGCAAATGTTGCACCCTTTTTCAAAAAAGGGTGCAAGGATAAACCTACAGGCCAGTCATTTTAACCTCTGTAATGGGGAACCTTTTAGAAATGATAATCAGGGACAAAGTTAACACCAGTCACTTGGACAAGTGTGGATTAATTAAGGAAAACCATGACAGATTTGTTCAAGGCAAATCGTGTTCAACTAACTTGATCGAGTTTTTTGATGAGTTAATAGAGAGGGTTGATGAGGGCAATGTGGTTGATGTGGTGTATATGGTTTTCCAAAAGGCATTTGATGAAGTACCACATAATAGGCTTGCCAGCAAAGTTGAAGCCCATGGAATAAAAGGGACAGTGGCAGCATGGATACGAAATTGGCTAAGTGACAGGAAACAGAGCGTAGTGGTGAACGGTTGTTTTTCGGATTGGAGGAAGGTACACAGTGGTGTGATTTTTATTTTATTGCGTCAACCATGCTATATAATTGTACGTTGTTGTGTTTGTTTGTTGTATATAATCGCTGAGTTTAAGTATTCAATGAGCTGTAGGAACCTGCTTGAGTTTGTGACTATGTTCTGGTCACTAGAGCTGGAGATGAACTTGGGCACTGGTGTGAAAGATTTCTTTGCTAGCCAGCACTCGGCACAAGTTGTAGGTGTGACTTTTAATCTGATGCAGTCATTAGAGTGGTTTTCAGTGTGTGTGTATACTGTGGACCAGGTGAGTCTTCCAGCAGTTGTCTCCTTCCAGTTGATGCTGGAAAAATTACATCAGCCAAGAATGCTGAAGACTGAAGCCAATTGGAACCCAGTTTTTATTTTTCAAAATTGCTTCCCTCTCCAAAATAAGTAATGGGACCCAGGAGCAGAAAAAAAATAGTTAAATAAAATTCATTAACCCTGGGACTGCGTGCAGCTTGGGCTGACCATTTATTTTAGTTTACACTATTATGCTTAAAATGAACACTAACATCGCAGAAATGAAGGCCCCGCTATTTACGGGGAGGGAGTGGGAGCGCGGGTCTGCCGCTGGGAAACATGGAAATCCCGGGAGCGCTTAATCCTGCCGAATTTAACTGCAGGACCTCATTAGCATTTTCTACACCGGGATCGCCATTGGTAGAAGGAAACTGGAGAAGCTCGGGTCATGGTGAGGGGCTCGGAGCAGGGCGAGATCGTGGTGGGGGGGGGGGGGGAGGGGGTGGTTCTGAAGATCGCTGGAAGGGAGGCTGATGGCAGGGGTGTCTTTAAGATCACGGGGAGGTCTGAAGGTCACGGCATGTTTGCTTGAGGGGCTGGGGGTGGGTGGTAGATGCTTCTGGCCAACGTTCCCTATATAAACTGCGCAGTTCTCTGCCGGTCCCACGCAGCGGGACCAGCTTTTGCAGTGTTGAAATTAGAGCGTGCGCAACACTGTGACTGGGCCACGCAGCCCGCGCCCAAAAGAAAATTACGCGGCACATTGCTTGTTGTCCACGAGCAATGCTGGAAAAACACTTGCCGGCTGGATCTGGCTGCTCCCACCTCCCTTCAGCTGCTGGGTTTGCACAGTTGAAACTCTCCCCTCCCACTGGGCTTCCTCACAACTGGAAATCCATTTCTTCCGGCAGTGAGTCACTCGGCTCATATGACTTGTTCTATTTCCAGCTCCCGCTAAGATTGCAGTTTAATTTTTTTATTTTTAATTTGCCTTTATTTTAGTTTGCACTATTATGCATAAATGAACACTGACCTCACAGAATTGAAGGCCCCGATATTTACGGGGAGGGAGCGGGAGCGCGGGTCTGCGGCTGGGAAACGCAGAAATCCCGGGAACGCTGAGGTCCTGCCGAATTTAACCGCAGGACCTCATTAGCATTTTCTACTCCGGGAAAGCCAGTGGCAGAAGGCAATCCGATAAGATCGGGGCATGGCAGCACAGAGGGAGGGAGAGATCGTTTAGGGGGCGGGGGTTGGTCTGAAGATCACTGGGAGGGAGGCTGATCGCGGCAGGGAGTCTGAAGATTGCTGGGAGGTAGCTTGATCGCGGCAGGAAGGCTGATCACGGGGGGGTTCTTGAAGATCACGGGGAGGTCTGAAGATCACAGCAGGTTTGCTTGGGGGTGAGGGGGGGTGCCGGGGGTAGGGGTTAAATGCTTCTAGCCCTCAAGCAGTGCTGGAAAAGCACTTGTCTGCTGGATCAGGCTGCTCACGCCTCCCTTCAGCTGCCGGGTTTCCCGAGCCCTGGGAAACCCGGCCCGCAGCCGTTAAATTCAAATGGCTACCAAAATCTGAGGGGCGGCGCCTCATTTCAATATTCTAATCATGGTCCCGCCTATCCAGAGCGGATTACGCGGACGCCCCCAAACCCGCTGCGGTTAAACCGGAAGTAGGCGCGGTTTGATGTTGGGTTTCACCATTACCGATTTTTATGGTTTTCATCTCTTCTCTGACTGCCCTCTTGCTGCTGTTGTGCTGAAAAAATATATATGATGGAGACAGGGATAATGAGGGGGGGGGGTGCAGGGTAGGAAGAGAGAATTAATTAGAGAGGGAGGAGGCTCGTGTGTGGAGTTATAGTGGCCAACCCTCCAGCAATGCCCTGGAGTCTCGAGGAATTGAAAATTAATCTCCGGGATTAATTGCAAGCAACTCGGGAGAAAAGTCATCGGGGTGACCAATGGCGGGAGTGTGGGGGGCTGGGCGGTTGGAGGCCAGGAGGTTATGTGACAAGATCTCCAGGAATGCGACTAACCAGAGTTGGCAACCCTATGTTTAGTCTAAACACCGGCATAGACCAGTTGGGCTGAATGACATGTTTGTGTTGTAGATTCTATATAACTCTCTTACTGTTGGCTTTAGCTGCTATACTTTTTCCAGGTCTCTCTCTCTGCCTCTCCGATCACCTTTGTAACATGTTCCTGCGATTCCTCGTATTTGTCCCGGTGGGCCCCTTCTCCTTTCTCCCTGTAGGATTTGTACATGCCACTTACGCCTCTTTATCTCGCTTTTAATTTGTTTACTGATCCATCTCGGGTCATGTTTGTTTAATCTGAGTTTGTTGGTTTTGGGAAATGTGCTTATCCTGCATGCTCACAATATTAAAAACTACTCCTACCAGCTAAGTTGTCATGGTGATTCGAAGCGCTATGCATTTAAAAAAAATAAAAAAATAAAATAAATTGGAGTACAGGGAAACCGGAATTTTCTTCGCCATGTTGGCAATCCAAAGGTTACTTGTTTCAAACTTGCTTTAATGATGTACATTTATAAGGTGGGTATCTGTGATGCAGATTGACTAAACCCATAGATATAATGCTGGAAAAATAACAGTACGTTCACGACACTTGCCGTTATTAATGTACAAATTGGCCAGCAAGTTCAGGGGATTCAGAGATATGCCGTGAGTTGCAAATCTCCAGAACTTGCCGTTTTGCCTTTTGCTTCGCACAAATGGTATCTCGCCCTTCGCCTCCCCATTATTTTTAACAACTTGCTGGATTTGCACATTAATTGCCCATTAAACTCGCCACAAATCTGGTAATTGAGTGTAATTACCTTTAACAATGTGATTGTTTACTTAGTGCCAATCAACCTCCCTGGCCGAGAAATTGAACAATTTAAACTGTGGAGTCTCATTCTTTCTTTCAGGTGGTAAATTGTTCTTGGAGATTTTAAAAATGTCAAATTTGTTTTATTCTCTTCCTTTCTGTCTCCTTTTTTTCTCTCTCTCTCTCTCTCAATCCAATTTTTCATTCCCTCTCTATTTCTCTTTCTGTACCTGATTTGACTCTAATTCACCCTCCTTCTCAGTCCTTCCTCTGTTTCTTTCTAATTGGAACGGTAGCATAATGGTTATGTTACTGGACTAGTAATGCAGAGGATAATCAGGAGACATGAGTTCAAATCCCACCATGGCAAATAAATTTTGAAATTAAATAAAATAAAAAAAGCTAGTGCCATGTAACTATTGGATTGTTGTAAAAACCCATCTCGTTCACGAATGTCCTTTTTGGGGAAGGAAATCTGCCGTCCTTACCCAGTCTGGCCTATATGTGACTCCAGACTCTCAACAATGTTAAGGGCAGCATGAGTAAATTTTTTAAAAATCCATAAATCTCACTGGTTAAGGAGACACACTGTTGGTCCCACCGTTCCCTGAGGTCCCAGATTCCCCGTTGCCCTCGCTATCCCGTTATTGGTTTGTACTTTCAGCAAGTTACGACGTGAAAATTCTATTCGATTTAAGGGTGCAGAAAAAAAGTCCAACTAACTGGGCATGGCGTGAGATGCCCTGCTCCAGCAAGATCTGGCCCATTGTGTTGAAATCCGAATTGCGATGCCTAGTACTTAGTAGACAACTGTTTGATGTAGAATAATATATAAGTTAAAGCAACAGAGGTCCCTTTTAACTCCGTGTATGACTTTTGTATTCCAAGGGTAACATTTTATTTTGTATGCCAGGATACTGAAATAATTCAATGCACCATCAGACAGGCAATCACCAACTGCAATTCAATTGCTGCTCTGTGCAGTAACATAGGGTCTCAGTACTGCTGAGAGGGGTGATTACATGTTAAGAAAAACAAAATGGGGAGTGAGGGAAAATTGTCCGGTCCATCAATCCCACTTCTTCCATGGGTCATGCACAATCTATCCTATCGGGAACTCTCTAACCTCCCATTTATTCTCCCCGGGAGCAATTAATTTTTGTGTAAATACTCCCTGATCCCCAAAGGTAATCAAAAACATTTCCAGGATATTTACCCGTCCCCCATATTGCCAATGTCCTAATGCCCTTCATAGATGGCATCCTTCCAACTTTTATTTCCCCCCCCCCCCCCCCTTCCCTTCTCATATGAACATAAGAAATAGGAGCAGGAGTAGGCCATTTGGCCCTTCGAGCCTGCTCCGCCATTCAATAAAATCCTGGCTGATCTTCTACCTCATCTCTACTTTCCTGAACTATCCCCATATCCCTTGATTCCTTGAATATTCAAAAATCTATCGATCTCTGTCTTGAATATACTCCACGATTGAGCCTCCACAGCCCTCTGGGGTAGAGAATTCCAAAAATTCACCACCCTCTGAGTGAAGAAATTTCTCCTCATCTCAGTCCTAAATGGCCGACCTCTTATTCTGAGACTGTGACCCCGGTTCTAGATTCCCCTAAAGGGGAAACATCCTCCCTGCATCTACCCTGTCAAGCCCTGTAAGAATTTTGTATGTTTCAATGAGATCACCTCTCATTCTTCTAAACTCTAGAGAATGTAGGCCTAGTCTACTCAATCTGTCCTCATAGGACAATCCCCCCCATCCCAGGAACCAGTCTGGTGAACCTTTGTTGCACTCCCTCTATGGCAAGTATATCCTTCCTTAGGTAAGGAGACCAAAACTGTACACAATACTCCAGGTGTGGTCTCGCCAGGGCCCTATATAATTGCAGTAAGACGTCTTTACTCTTGTACTCAAATCCTCTTGTAATAAAGGCCAACATACCATTTGCATTCCTAATTGCTTGCAGTACCTGCATGTTAACTTTCAGTGATTCGTGTACAAGGACACCCAGGTCTCTCTGAACACCAACATTTCCCAATCTCTCTCCATTTTAAAAAATACTCTGCTTTTCTATTTTTCCTACCAAAGTGGATAACTTCACATTTCTCCACATTATATTCCATTTGCCATGTTCTTGCCTCACTTAGCCTGTCTATATCCCCTTGAAGTCTCCTTGCATCCTCCTCACAACTTACATTCCCACCCAGCTTTGTATCTTCAGCAAACTTGGGTATATTACATTTGGTCTCCTCCCCCCACACCAAAACCCATGGCCTGAACTGCATGGAAGCAGTTGTATCTGTTCTATCATCTGCCTCTACAGGATGCTGCATATGTTCATTGCACTGTGATATTTTGACTGATGTGTGCTTTGACCTGGTAGCAATAATCAAATCTCTTTTTTAGGTGGTTTAGTGGAAGTACTGTGACTCCTTGTTCCATAGGTTTCAGTAATAAGTGGCATCTGCTATGTTGAGGTCTTGTTGGAAAAGGAGCAACAAAAACCTTTGTGCTGTGTTTTCGAATGGACAATCCTCATGAGCAACCCAACATCCTTGGGCAAAGATAGGCAAAGGCTTGTAATGGTGAAATATTTTGATTATGTAGTGTCTCATTTGTTTTATTTACATAGTTCTGTATAATTCCGTGGCCAAATAAATTGGATCGTTTGGTTGTAAAGTGAAAAGAAAGAACTTTCATTGATATAGTGTCTTTCACGACCTCAGGATGTCCCAAAGCGCTTTACAGCCAATGGAGTACTTTTTTTGAAGTGTAGTCACTGTTGTAATGATAGACGAGGAAAACAAAAGCTGTTTACATTTTTTTTTTTAAAGCAGATGTTGATGTTTTTATGTATGTTGAGCCACAATGCAATATTTTTGCAATAGCTCTGCGCTTAAAGAAACATTTGGTGCAAATGCTAGGGAGAGCATTTGAGATTTAAATGGCTTTTTGGCTTCATCTTCAATTTGGCAAAATTTGAAGCAGAATCAAGGCCATATCATGGCTTGACTACCAGAAACCGTGTAGGACATTCATGCCAGTACTAGACTGGCAGCCATTGAATGGGCACTCGCCCAAT
The DNA here is from genome assembly GCA_030390025.1 of Squalus acanthias. Taxonomy (NCBI): domain Eukaryota; kingdom Metazoa; phylum Chordata; class Chondrichthyes; order Squaliformes; family Squalidae; genus Squalus; species Squalus acanthias. The sequence continues at coordinate 15,246,836 of CM059434.1, read as the reverse complement.
GATCGTATGCCCCCATTGGATGCTAGATGAATATAGACTCAATGTCTCCTCCTCCCCATCTTAGACCACAAAAGAATATGGATGTTGTCTCTCCGGGAGACCCAAGAGCAAACTCGAATGAAAACCCTCAATTCTAAACCAGTGTTGTCCAATACATAAGCTACTAACCCCATGTGGCTAATCGGGAAACCAGATGTAGCTAATTGCATTAGGTTAATAACCAAAATATGAGTCATAGGCACGGTTGGGCTGTGATCTTAAAACCCATTCACACGGCGTATGCATATGTACTTTAACCTTTTTTGTGTGTTTGTTGGTAAAATGGTAAGATGAAAAGCAGAGTGTACGAGTGGTTTTTTTGATTGTTGAGTGCTTTATTTCCTTGGTTGCTGAATAGTGGTAGATGTTTGAATATACACCGGAAATTTTGTATAAGGCCTTTTCTACTAACCTTGGCGCATGTGGCTAAAACGGTATCACCGTAGCCACACCTGTAGCTAGTCCGCAATTTCTATTGGACAACACTGTTCTAGACCATCAGGCTTTAATTATCCCTTCAGGTGCTGCTGCCGCTAAGAATTTATTTTAGCGATGACCAATCTGCAAAGTTAAAATAACTCTAAGCAACAGAGCACCTGAGGTCGTGTTCAAAAAAAAGTCAAACATTTGACCTGTTTATATCAAACTACAACGTCCTCTGCCTCAGTTGACTGTTTTTCAACCCGTCAGAGGTATTTATGTTAAAATGTTGGCCCCCTGCTCTAGAATGGACGGTGAGTGCTCAGATGCACAAGAAAACCAGTTTCATAGTGGTAGTATAATAGTATGATACAGCACAGAAGGAGGCCATTCGGCCTATCGTGCCAGTGCCGGCTCTTTGGTAGAGCGATCCCATTAATCGCACTCCCCTGCTCTTTCCCCATAGCCTTGTAAATGTTTTCCTTTCAAGTATTTATCCAATTCCCTTTTGAAAGTTATTATTGAATCTGCTTCTACCACCCTTTCAGGCAGAGCATTCCAGATCACAACAACTCGCTGTGTTAAAATGTTTCCTCATGTCGCCTCTGGTTCTTTTGCCAATCACCTCAAATCCTGTGTCCCCTCGTTCTTGACCCTTCTGCCACTGGGAACATTTTCTCCTTATTTACTCTATCAAAACTGTTCATGATTTTGAACGGTATGTTTAATGTTAGACTAATTAGGAATAATGTAGTACTAAACTAGGAGAGAATGAGGGACATGGAGTAGAGACAGAGCAGAATTTTTTTTTGAACATAAATCTTTTTCCAAATGTTTACTACATTTAATATTCCAATTGTTATTTGACCTCGAGCACAGTTACTGTAAGTTTGGAGGATTTTTAGTACAGTCTTGCATGATTTTGACCATCTGGCTGGCCCAGGAGCACATTTCCTTAAGGGATTAAAAACAGTTGCTGTCAGACACCCAAGTGTGAAGCTAGGACAGGAAAAAACAAATGTTTTTTTATTGCAGGTAGCATTAATCTAGTCGTTGCTTGCTAAATTCATTGCAGTTTCCGTTATGGCATAACTTTCTATGATTTCCTGCATTCCACAAGATCTGTTTTGACACTGTCTCTGGGTTAAGTAGGTGCACTTAATATGACAAGAAATACAACATAAATTTGGTTAATTTTGATGTGTAGAATGTGAAAAATAATCTCCCAACTATTTAACTGAATTGACTTATTTTCTTTGTAGTGAGGGCATTGATCTAACGACCTAGGATTGTGCCAGTCATTTTCCACATCTAACCTATGCAAGTGGAATGAAAATGCACCCCATTTTTGAGATGTATCAAAAGCCTAAATGTATATCATTGTGTATTTCTGGACAGCTGAAATCTCCGAGTAAATTTGAACCCAAATGTTCACCAGCATTTCTGTTGGAAGTAAATTAACAACAACCAAAAAAAATGGGGCTGTTGTACATTCGAGCAGATGCACCGACAGAAAAATATTTTGTGCAGACATTCTTGTTGTGCTTGCTTTGCTTGTCTAGGCTAGCCTTTTTATTACTCCATGGACTCCCTCCCTACTCCCTTGTGCACTTGCCCAACTATTTGGCAAATGTTTGCAGAACATCTGTGTCTAAACATTTGTAGGAAGATGTGGAGCACACCCCGATGCCTTGTTGCCTTGTCGAGCTGTAGTTTGCTGTGGGATTCCCATGTTTTATAAAAGATAAAAACTTTTCCCCTGAAGATCGTGTACCTCAAGGAGCTTGCCTCACTGGGGAAACCATGTTTCTGGTATCCACATTCGTCACTACCCACGCCATTATATAAAGTGTCTGCTTTTCAATAGAGCAATTCCGTAACCATTTCTTAAGAGCTGTAAATTTGAGCGATAGATCGCTCTAGAAAAGAATTAATTGGGGTAACAGCAAAATTAAATACTACACGTGTCAGAAATTCTCTCCTTTTTCCCTTCCCGCCCTCATTTTCCACCTCTTATCCTTCCTCTTCCACTTAGTCTCTCCCACATAAATGTTTCCCATGTGAGTAAGCAAACAAGTGAGTTGAATGCTCTCCCAGGGGATCGGATGCAACTGGCTCTTTCTCCCCACCACAAGATGTCAAATATAATTTGTTTTCCTCGAGGAGATATTTGGCCTAACTATGAGGCTATGGAATTATCTAAACACTTATTGAACTATAAGTTTAGATTTTTGCATTCAGTAGATTCCAAATACATATTTACCAAAAATAAACTTTGTATTCCCCACTTCCTTTTACGAGGCTGCCTCTGCTAGTGGTACCAGTGCCGTCAAAGCACCATGACTCCACTTGAGAGTGGGATTTTCTAAGTTCCTCTGACTGCTTTGTCCAAATATCAACTGTGGCTGGTATTGGTATCGAGGTTGGGTCCACCATGTAAGGTCTGGCCATGGACCTTTTTTTGCATTGCTGGCCTGTACGCAACTTCCGGTGACATCAGAGCAGACCAGCATAGTTGCAAACCTGACTTTGCACCAACTGTTTGCTGTTGTCCATTCCACCTTGTAGGACAAGTGGAGTAGATAGAGCAGCAAGGGAACTGGACCACATTAAAGAACCGCCTCCAATAAAAGTTTTGTTACAAGCATGTCTTAAATAGATTAATGCAACATTTTATCGGTTTTTTTTTTCTCTCCATTTTTCGGATGCGGGTGTCTCTGGGTAGGTCAGCATTTATTGCCCATCCCTAGTTGCCCTGAGATTGTGGTGATGGGCCGCCGCCTTGAACCACACGGTTTGATACAACTGAGTGGCTTGCTAGGCCACTTCAGAGGGCAGTTGAAAGTCAACCACATTGGTGTGGGAGTCACATATATGGGCAAGACCGGATAACAGACAGGTTACCCAGTCTTGCCCATATGTGACTCCCACACCAATGTTGATGGCAGGTTTCCTTCCCTAAAGAACATTTAGTTAACTAGCTGGGTTTTTATGACAATCCAACAGCTTCATGGTCACTTTTTTACTGATGCCAGTTCTTTATTTTCAGTTTTTTTAAAACTGAATTCAAATTCTCAAACTGCCAAGGTAGGATTTGATCACGTTCTCTGGATTATTAGTTCAGGCCAATAGATTACTAGTCTAGTAAGATGAGCACTATTCTAACGTAACCCTAACTAAGAAATATATGCAAGTAGAAGTGTTTGTGATTATAACTGCGGTCCAAGAACTATGTGGCTAGTCTCAGTTCCAGGAGTGTGGTGGTTAAAGGTGGACAGTGCATATGTTTATAGTTGAAGTAAATTGTTGGTGGGTTTGTGGAGAACTCGTGCCTCCAGCCTTAATGTAATGCTGTTTTAACTTTGAGAACCAACCTGTGATTCTCCATATGATATATCCATAACTTAAAAATTAAATCAAAAGAATAAAGTTTTAATAACGGTGGTAGATTATAAAAGGAATGTATTTGGGAACCAAAGATTGGGGAGAATTTGTTTTTTTTCCCCCCTAATATGCTTACTATATATCGTCTTTGGAAAGAAATACCAGTAGGAATCTATCTTCCCTCTAAGCGGGCATCTGCAAGGTCCCGCGGAGGCCGCTCACCGGCTTCTCCATTGTAAATATCGCGCAGGCACGGAAATTTTAAGGAACCGCGCACTAAAAGAAACAGGCCGTGCAGAACAAAGTGCAGCTTACAGGGAACGTTGGTAGGAATGCCAAGTCGAATCTATTTGACAAAGTAGAGCAGCTGTTTTCTTAATCAGAACCTAAATATAGATCTCCTCATCAGATGTAGAAAATTAAATCCACTTAAGCCAGCTTATGTCAAACCTCGAGCACAAATTGTATGTGTCCTCATGATCGCAGTGTCATAGGCACTTACTGAAGGATTGCCAGCGGTACATGGCCACTTACTGAAGGATTATCATCATTACAGGGTTACTAACTGAAGTATTGTCATCAGTATATGGGTAAAAGAGATAAGGGGATTCCCTCAAAACCACAACCAAAAAGCTGGAACTACTCGCTAGCTCGGGCAACACCTGTGGAGAATCAGAAGTTGATGTTTCTGGTCCAAGACCCTTCCTCGGAATGGGAACATATTCCAGATGAACAGTATTTGATGAACAGAATAAGGGGAAGGTGTGGGGGAAACCCACAAATAGGGCTTTAAACTTAAAAAAGCCTATTTATTTACTGGGTGAAGTGCTTCAGTGAAGAACAGGATATGGTTAAGTGGCAGAGGTGGTATTAGCAGGAGATGAAAGAGTGAGAGAAATAAGATGCAGTGTGTGTGAATATCCAAAGGAGGATAGGTAGAAAGGGAAGCATAATAAACCGGCCAGACAGAGAAGGCTCCAGTGGCCATAGGGTCTGGTGGAAGAAAAATAGGTGGTTTGCACCAAGTGTGCCGACCATCCCACCGGTGGTGTTCCAATGGAGGGTCCCCAACCTGGAAATGCCGGCACATGCATCCCACGTGGCCAACACCTACTACCAGAGAGAAAATGGGAGCTGCAGTTAAGGTCTGAAGTTGTTAAAGTCAATGTTGAGGCCAGGGGGCTGCAAAGTGCTTAGTAGAAGGATGAGGTGCTGTTCCTTGAGCTTATGTTGAGCTTCCTTGGAACAGTGTAGGAGGCTAAAGGCGGAGGTCGGAGTGGGACGGCACGTGACGGGGTGCTCGGGGGTGGGGGGGGGGGGTGGTGTCATAGCTGCAGACAGAACGGAGGTGTTCAGCAAAATGGTCACCCAAACTGATTTCCTCTGTTGACTATTTGTATTGGAAATCATAAATAACCTCCCAGAGATGTTGGAGAACATAGGGTCTGATGAAAGGGAGGAACTGAAAGAAATCAGTATTTGCAGGGAAATGGTGTTGGGGAAATTGACGGGATTGAAGGCCGATAAATCCCCAGGGCCTGATAATCTACATCCTAGGGTACTTACGGAAGTGGCCCTAGAAATAGTAGATGCATTGCTGGTCATCTTCCAACATTCGATGGAATCTGGAACTGTACCTATGGATTGGAGGGTAGCTAATGTAACCCCACTATTCAAAAAGGGTGGTAGAGAGAAAGCGGGGAATTACAGACCGGTAAGCCTGACATCGGTAGTGGGGAAAATGCTCGAGTCCATTATAAAGGATGTAATAGCTGAGCACTTGAAAAACAGTGACAGGATCGAACAAAGTCAACATGGATTTACAAAAGGTAAATCGTGCTTGACTAATCTACTGGAATTTTTTGAGGATGTAACTGGGAAAATAGATAAGGGAGAACCAGTAGATGTGGTGTATTTGGACTTTCAAAAGGCTTTCGATAAGGTCCCGCATAAGAGATTAGCGTGTAAAGTTAAGGCACATGGGATTGGGGGCAAGGTATTGACTTGGATAGAGAACTGGTTGGCGGACAGAAAGCAGAGCGTAGGAATTAATGGGTCTTTTTCCAAGTGGCAGGCAGTGACTAGTGGGGTACCGCAGGGATCGGTCCTTGGACCCCAGCTATTCACAATATACATTAATGATCTAGATAAGGGAACTAAATGTAATATCTCCAAGTTTGCAGACGACACAAAGCTGGGTGGGCGTGTGTGCTGCGAGGAGGATACTGAGAAACTCCAGGATGATTTGGACAGGTTGGGTGAGTGGGCAGAAGCGTGGCAGATGCAATATAATGTGGATAAATGCGAGGTTATCCACTTTGGTGTCAAAAACAGAAAGGCAGACTATTATCTGAATGGCAATAGATTGGGAGAAGGGGAAGTGCAACGAGACCTGGGTGTCCTTGTGCACCAGTCGCTGAAGGTAAGCATGCAGGTGCAGCAGGCGGTGAAGAAGGCAAATGGTATGTTGGCCTTCATAGCGAAAGGGTTTGAGTATAGGAACAGGGATGTCCTGCTGCAGTTGTACAGGGCCTTGGTGAGACCACTCCTTGAGTACTGTGTGCAGTTTTGGTCGCCTTATCTGAGGAAGGATGTTCTTGCCATGGAAGGAGTTCAGCGAAGATTCACAAGGCTGATACCTGGGATGGCAGGAATGACATATGAGGAGAGATTGGGTCGATTGGGCTTATACTCGCTGGAGTATAGAAGAATGAGAGGGGATCTCATCGAAACATATAAAATTCTGACAGGTCTGGACAAACTAGATGCAGGAAGAATGTTCCCGATGGTCGGAGAGTCCAGAACCAGGGGTCATAATCTAAGGATAAGGGGTAAGCCATTTAGGACAGAAATGAGGAAGAATTTCTTCACTCAGAGAGTGGTGAACCTGTGGAATTCTCTATCACAGAAGGTAGTTGAGGCCAAGTCATTAAATATATTCAAGAATGAGTTAGATATATTTCTTAAAGCTAAAGGTATCAAGGGATATGGGGAGAAGGCAGGGACAGGGTACTGAGTTTGGATGATCAGCCATAATCTCATCGAATGGCGGAGCAGGCTCGAGGGGCCGAATGGCGTACTCCTGCTCCTATCTTCTATGTTTCTATGTTTCTATTCTTTATGAACTGTCTTATGATTTTGCTCTAAATTGAGGAAATCTTCCCCTTAAGTACCAGGCAAGCAAAATCTGAGTTAGTCACGGAGTCTTGTTCTGCTCTGCAGTTAAGAATAGCTTGTGATGTCATGTACATGAGCCATGGCAGCAGTATTGTTTCGTTTCTGTCTTGCTGTAGTTGGCAGTCACGTACTCAGAAATAGAATGTCACAGCAGGTATTCCGATTGCTATGCCCAAGAGACTCCGCTAAAACTTTGCAGAGAGGTTGATTTAAGGCTAGCTTACATAAGATAATGGACTGTTAGCAAAACAAATAGTTTTAATGGATGGTTGTAATAGAAAGTGTGACTGGCATTGCAACGATTGTTAAATATTATCAAAATGGGGCTTTTAATATTTATAAGAATTTAAACAATGAGAGTGCACTTTTTATACAGAGGCTGTTTGACCCTTTGGTTGTTTATAGCCGACACTATTTGTTCCATTAATCTATAGGTGATGGACTGATTGAGGTGTAGGAACATAGAAATTGCTAAACAAAAAAAAGACTAGAGTTCTATCTAGTTCACCTTCTGCCATCCCGGTAGTTGCATGATGCAACAACATTGGAGTTCTTGACTAATCATGGCAATCAGTCTCTATCAATTAGTCTGCAACAGACCCAGACACGAGGTAAGGAAAACCCATCAGTGGTGGAGAACTTTGGGAACTGTTGGTCGAAAACCACCTATTTCCCTCAAGCAGGCTACACTTACCATATGTCATGTCTCAAATTACTCATATATTGCATCCCAAAATATTCATTTCTGAAAGAATTGTCGACCTGAGGAAACAACAAAAAATTGGAGAGTGCTGTGCTCGCCTTCAGTTACTATTGCATTCTCCTATTTCTCCAAAATTCTCCTATTTCTCCAACTAAGAAGGAAGGAACTTGCATTTATCTCAAAATGCTTCACAGCCGATTAATTACTTTTGATGTGTTGTCACTGTTGCATTGTATTGTAGGCAAATGCAGCAGCCAATTTGGGTACAGAAACATCTCAAACAGGAATAAGAACTAGAAGTAATTTTTTTTAGCTAGAATTGATGGACTTACCCGAACCACCAGTTGACAAGACTGACCACTTGGTCTCTACCTTTAGTGTCCTTTCGTTAGCGTTGTAAAAGGAATACGACGTACACGATCTAATCGAAACTAGGCCAATGGTAATGACCTTGAATAGGAAGTTGCTGATCTAGACTAGCATTCCAACCACCAGTCAATAAGGTCGGACTGCATCTGGGTTCAGCCCAAATGAGAATATTTAGTGTCACACAACACAACTGAATGTTGGTATCAGGCCAAGGCCCTAATTTAATGAAAGATCAGGCAACCAAGAGGAGAGGAGGCCCATCACCATGATGATAAAGTCTGTGTCATCAGCTCACCAGAGTTGCAATTCTGAGATTGGCTCCAAATTCCTTGATCCTCAGTCAGATGCTGAGAGCATGTGGAAGACTGTTTCCAAATTGGGGCCAATGCCACTATCCTTCATCTTTGAACCATGTGAGTTAAATGGAGCTATAGGACATCATTGCTGAAAATCATGAATGTTGTAGTTCAGTGTCAAAATTCTCACCAAAGTAGAACCGCTTGGCCACAAGTAAGTTTGAATGTCTCCTTCAAAAGTATTGACCCTAATAACTGGTTCTCTTGAGCTTTAGGCCAAGGAAGTAGCTGCTTGCCAGACTCGTCCATCGGCACTGTAGGTGTCCACTAGTGTTGGCATTTCTAAATGTCAGTGAACATCATGCTTGACCACGAGAAGGAATCAAGGTTGGACCATGATGGTCACAGGCCAGTATCTGCTGCCAATGTTTGTCAAAGCTTATAGAAACTATAATGACAGAAACTTTTGCAGAATCTCATTTGACAAAGTTCTGGCTGGGGATTAGGAACTAGAGGAACTCCATAGAGCTTTGCTCTGAGTGCCCTGCTGTTGTAAACAACATGTAGGGTGCCTTATAAAAATTTCTAACCGCTCCGTGTGGACAGGTGACCAGTATCAGAGTGATTGATTGCATTTCTAGGGATCTGGTTCAGTTAAGTAAATGTGCTAAGAAGTGGCAGATGAAAATAAATGTAAAATTATGCACTTTGGAAAATGAAATGTGTCCACAGTGAAGAGAGCAGGAAGTTTGGAATGTACTGGTTCATAAATAATTTCCATTATTTGTCAAAAGCATCGCTCTTTTTTAAACTCGATCTGCCCTATCATTGGTTCAATAGACCTGCCCCTCATCACCAGCTGAATTTGTGATTTTTGATAGCAGGGAAGAGCTGGTGATTGGGAATCATTTCTACCTAAAGCAACACAATATTCAAACTGGTGTCCTATTGGCTAGAAGACAAATTTCTATCCAAGAATCGACCTTGCTCCTGGAAATTGGGTGAGCAGGAATTTACTGCATCCAGAGATCCAGCCCCAGAGATTTCTAATTGTATGTATAATTGAACGATACAACTGATTGATTTTTTTTTTTAAATCTTGTGGATGAGGGTTTCAGCAGATGATCTGAGGCTGGGGCGGAGACGGGCGACGTTACAGAGGTGGAAGTAGGCAGTCTTGGTAATGGAGCGGATATGGGGTCGGAAGCTCATCTCGTGGTCAAATAGGACGCCAAGGTTGTGATCGGTCTGGTTCAGCCTCGGACAATTGCCAGGGAGAGTATTGGAGTCGGTGGCTAGGGAACAGAGATTGTGATGGGGACCAAAGACAATGGCTTCTGCTTTACATTTGAGACTACAGCTGTAGGATAAATACACCTTAAGTTAGCTATCTTGCATGTTTCCATTTCGTCATCTGAAAATACTTCAAACGCCATGATTCTGGCCCCAGAAACTATCTTCAATGTCTCCATTTAAGGATAATAATTTTATCACTGAAACCGTGCACCAAGAGGAGAGAGGAGTGTGCAAGAATGATTTTAAACTTTCTTTACAAAAAACACTTGCTTATTAAACAAGCCTTTGCATTGATTTTAATTTATTTCTGAGAGATAGCAGTGGTCTATCCACATGTTTTAATCGAGGACAATTTTGCTTCCAGCTGCCATGTTTTTGGAACACTGGAAAAGATGCCAAATGAGGCTCAATTACAAATGGGATCTTATCGGATTTGAAGAGGAGGAGGTTAGCCCTCAAACATGTTTATGAAAAATTCTTCAATTTGTATTGAATAAACTATATCTTTTGTCACTTTTTTGCAGTTTAATAATACTTGTTTCTTCTTCTGTTGCTGACTGCCTGAAGGAACGATTAAAGGTTTGGAATTTTTAAAATTAAATACTGTATCTTTTACAAGCTTGCCTAATTATGACAGTTCTATTTCTATTGTACTGCTAGTTTGGGGGTGGGTGGGGGATTTAATCCAAAGCATTTTTAAAGTTAATCATTTTACGCTTTGGTGCTTTTACTGTTCTTCCTACGTGTTCCATTGTAGGAAAAACTGATACTTTTGGTAATTCTTTAATGTGGGATTTTTACCTGCCAGAACGAGGGAATCTTGCTGTGGGTGACTCAATTATTTCATTAGGTTTACTTGTCTGCCCAGAATGCCTCTTTCCATTGGAATCTCAGGACTACAATAATGACTATCCCTAGTGTGGCAAAATTATGTTAATTTCTTTTTTTATTCGTTCATGAGATGTGGGCGTTGCTGGCAAGGCCAGCATTTATTGCCCATCCCTAGTTGCCCTTGAGAAGGTGGTGGTGAGCCTCCTCCTTGAACCGCTACAGTCCATGTGGTGAAGGTACTCCCACAGTGCTGTTACGGAGGGAGTTCCAGGATTTTGACCCAGCGACTATGAAGGATCGGCGATACACTTCTAAGTCAGGATGGTGTGTGACTTGGAGGGGAACTTGGAGGTGGTGGTGTTCCCATGCGCCTACTGCCCTTGTCCTTCTAGGTGGAAGAGGTCGCGGGTTTGGGAGGTACTGCCGCAGAAGCCTTGGTGAGTTGCTGCAGTGCATCTTGTAGGTGGTACACACTGCAGCCACGGTACGCCGGTGGTGGAGGGAGTGAATGTTTAAGGTGGTGGATGGGGTGCCAATCAAGCGGGCTGCCTTTGTCGTGGATGGTGCCGAGCTTCTTGAGTGTTGTTGGAGCTGCACTCACCCAGGCAAGTGGAGAGTATTCCATCATACTCCTGACTTGTGCCTTGTAGATGGTGGAAAGGTTTTGGGGAGTCAGGAGGTGAGACACTCGCCGCAGAATACCCAGCCTCTGACCTGCTCTTGTTGCCACAGTATTTATGTGGCTGGTCCAGTTAAGTTTCTGGTCAATGGTGACCCCCTGGATATTCGGCGACAGTAATTCCGTTGAATGTTGATGGGCAGCGGTTAGACGCTCGCTTTTTGGAGATAGTCATTGCCTGGCACTTGTGTGGCGCGAATGTTACCTGCCATTTATCAGCCCAAGCCTGAATGTCGTCCAGGTCTTGCTGCATGCGGGCATGGACTGCTTCATTATCTGAGGAGTTGTGAATGGCACTGAACACTGTGCAGTCATCAGCGAACATCTCCACTTCTGACCTGATAGAGGGAAGGTCATTGATGAAGCAGCTGAAGATGGTTGGGCCTAGTATACTGCCCTGAGGAACTCCTGCAGCAATGTCCTGAGGCTGTGATGATTGACCTCCAACCACCTTTCTTTGTGCGAGGTATGACTCCAACCAATTAGAAGCTGCTGAGCCTCTGCTCATTTATAATTTTCCCATTTTTAATAAGGACCAAAGCAGCAGCCCTCGACATCACACTATCCAATTAAAAAGAATAGCACTGAAATGGCTAGAGTCACGTTTTTAGTGTGGCAGTAACTGGTGGGAGAGTTTCATTTCACCCTTTTTTCTGTCTCCTCTCTGTCATTGCTGCCTTAGCGACATGTTCCTCTCTTGTCCATTTAGTGATCTGAGTGCTATCCGCATCAGATGTAAAAATATTTTAATAAGCCTCCTGTCAATGCAGCACCATAATTGCAGCAAGCTTTCCCACATAACCACAGCAGGATTGCCTCCCTCTCGCCCGTAGTAACTTCAGAATCTGATTTAAGGATTTTTGGCATCCAGTTCATGATTTGAGTTTTGTTTGATGTTTTCTCTCTCTTATCTTGTTTGTACCCTTGGATCATCAATATTGGTGCAAGTGGTTGTCACATCTGAGATGTTTGATCTTTACTCTTGCTTGCTAACTGAAAACAGGGAACCTTCAGGAAGCGACGTTTGCTGACAGTAGAATGGAGGCTATTGCTTCTAGTGTCACCAAACCAAATGCTACGTGCCTACAGTCGGTGAAAATGTTCTTAATTTAAAAATAGTTTGTGTAAAACAATGACTACTACACAGATTTTGGGCAGCAACTGGTAAAAGTAATGGCATTATAACATTTATGTAAACCATGAGTCAGTCCTTGGTTCTGGACCATATTTGAGTGTTGTCACGGGCACAGTCAAACCTTTAAGTTGGTGAGGTTCAATAAAAGAAACCATTTTTGATGATTCATCCCAGTAAAGCTTGAGCTCCTCCTGTGATTGTAATGGTTCTTGCACCAGGACTAGAAAAGTAATGATAAGGGGTGGTTCTAGTAATGGTTTATTGGGAGAAAACTGGCTGTACTTTTACTAAACTTTTTACATTGCTTTTTTAAAAAAGATATCATCTTCAATTTGTTTATGCTGAGAGGTTTTTTTTCTTTTTTTGAAATGCACAGGATCATCCGCGGCCTGAATATGAGGCCAGGGTTCTCAGTAAAGTTGTGAAGAAAGAACTTCAAAAAAAGGAAGAGGTATGGATGGACTTTCAATGTAATTAAACCTTGCATTTTATTTTTAAACTTGGTAAAATATTTTTATAAAAGTCTGCTTGCAAAATGCCGCAGTTTCTGCAACTATTGATTTATGTAATTTTTAAGAAAAAATTAGTGGTGAGTTACTGTATTTGTGTATTAATAAATGTGCGTCTTTAGTAAATAATTTGATATTCTGGGACTGGTCAGTACAATCAGTTATACCATTGTCATTCCACATCTGGGAGTAGGGTTTGAATCCCATCCAGCCTGTTGGATTGAACGCCTTCTCTCTCTGGCTACATCAAAAAATGAGATTTGCAGATTCAACCCAACATGAGACTGCCTATTATTGTTGGCCTTACTGAGCGCGGCCTCACCGATGGCTGTTTAAGTAAAGGGGAAAATCTACTCTCGTTACCGTCGAAGGTGCCTTTCTGTGTTTGGCGTTGAGGCATGTTGTCGGAAGAGAGTGGAGGGAACTTCACTGCATCTGGCACGTGCTGTACCTGACCTGAATGGGTTTGATGCTAATGCTGGATTCAGAAATGGATTTCAACATTTTGCCTTGTTGAGTACAAGGAAATCATATCCCCTTCCCAACCCCATTCAAAAAAAAAAGTCAGTAATTTAAATAGCTTGGTATTAGATCCCTTTTGTTAGTCTGTGATGATGCTGTGTGACTGAATTTAACACTCTGCCTATGTGGTCCTTTTCTCTGCCTGACCTCAGAAGCCAGCGGAAGTGGTGGAGGAACACCCAAACAAATGGAAAAACAGAGTTTGGTCTGCCATGGCTGGGGTGAAATTGGTACTAGTTGAAAATAAAGCTGCTTGTATTTTTCCAAGTTTGTTCAGAAAGACATGGGGCCAAGGTCGTTGTTTATTTTTATATATATATATGATCGCTGGTGTTGTCACATCTTAAAGTGCAATTCATTGCAGTAAAATATATTGGTTAATTTCAGGTGCTATTACAATCGCATTCTACTATGTAATTTCATCAAACATTTCTTGCATGTTCAGTTCACTGTCAATAAATCAACTAAGTGAAGAAATGAAGATTGTGCGCCTGATTAGAGGGTATTAGTTCGAATTGCTTCCCATTGGGGTTACCAACATCTTGACAGGGTATTGGTTTGGCTCATCTCTGAGATGCTGGCTCACCATCGTGCGTTTGTCATTTTTTAATAAATCATATGGAAAAGTTTGTTCCATCAATGAGTGAATGAAGCATCTGTACCAAAATTTATCTACATTAATTCAAAGAAACGTAATCGCATTTGAAGTTGGCAGTCTTTCTCAACAAGCTAATGGATTATTTATTTTTCAAAACTTTTTCACTTTATTAAATGTATCTGCTAGTCGGTAATACAGCGCATTAGAATGGCTGTGCATGAGAGTACTTGTATAGACACCTTTTTAATTCAGTTTTGTTCCCAGTCACCTTAGTTTGGTTGTCACTGCGCATGTAATTAGTGATCTTTGTGCACCATGTGACTTGTTTTGTGATGCTTGACTAGTAGTAGCTTAAAATAATGTTGTTGTTGTTGTAGTCACTCAGGGACTTAAATGTGCTAAGCTTCTAGTTTTGAAGTTTGTCCTTATTTAATATCACACGTTGGTCCTATCAAACAGCTTTAATTCGCATTTGCCTGGTAAGGACTCTAAGCAAAACTGTAATTGGCAAGTTTAATGGAAAGTGTAATGACAAAAGTATCCCATGACTTAAATGGGAGGTGATGGGAGCAACCTCTTGGCTACCATGCTGGAGTGCTAGACTTGCAAAGATGCTACCCACATTCATTTAATTCACAATTGTGACTGACGTTTGTACTTCAGGTTCACCTGAGATAGGTCGTTTAGCCAGTCTTTGGTCTTGTGGGAGAAATAAAGAGTCTGGACCTCTCTTCCTGCAATAGTTAATAAAACATTAAACTTGCAGCATGGGCATTTAATTGGCAAATTAATTGAAATATCACTAAGTGTGAGGTGATGCATTTTGGTCAGAAGAATAAGGAGACTACATGCTGCTTGGATAGTAAGAGTCTAAATGGGGTAGAGGATCTAGGGATAGAGATACACAAATCACTAAAAGTAGTGACGCAGGTTAATAAGGCCATAAAAAAGACAAACCAAGCACCTGGGGTTCATTTCTAGAGGGATAGAATTGAAAAGCAGAGAAGTCATGTTACACTTGTGTAGAAACTTGGTTAGACCACACTTGGAGTACTGTGAACAGTTCTGGTCTCCATATTATAAGAAGGATATGGAGGCACTGGACAAGGTGCAGAGAAGATTTATGAGGGTGATCCCAGAACTGAGAGGTTATAAGTATCAGGAAAGATTGAACAGACTGGGGCTTTTTTCTCTAGAAAAGAGAAGGCCAAAGGGTGAGCTAATAGAGGTCTTTAAGATAATGAAAGGTTTGATGGGGTAAACGTGGAGAAAATGTTTCCACTTGTGGGGAGACCAAAACTAGAGGCCATAAATAAAGATTTGTTACATAACGTCAGAATTTAAGTTGTTCGATCAAAGCAATGCATCTGGTTGGTGGGAGTCCACCTCTAATTTTTGATTCTTTACTTGAATTTTTAATATGTTCAATATTACAGACCTGGGAAAAGCTTTGAGTTTAGTTTAATTGTCCATTTTTATATTGAGTGTCCTAGTAAACCTATATTGTTAAAACTATAAAAACAAACTATACAGAAGATGATAAATTTGTCCCCAAGTTGGTGGCTGTATTGTGTTCTGGACAGAATCGACAACAACAGGACGCCGAGTTTGTCAACAGTCTGGTTCAGCCTGAGGCAGTAAGGGAGATGGAATCGGGTGGCAAGGGTATGAAATTTGTGGCAGAGTCCAAAGATGATGATCAACTGGAAGAAGATAATGTGGTCCATCCAAGACCTGATACCACACAAGCAGTCTGACTGCTCACGGGCAACGCAGGGGATGATTTTTGCCAAGTGACACCATGCTGTCTTGGGGGGTGGGGAATAAATCCCCTAAGGGATTCTGCAGGTAATGTTGCAGGAGCAGGGAGAGAAGCCACCACTGAAGATGTTCTGGCTGCAATCGGATAGATAAGAGTGTACCTATTGTATTACTTGTATGATTGACTGAATGCAAATCAGCCTCATGGTAATAGAGGTCTCCTGATTCTTTCTTGTCCATCATACAAAATGTGGAGCAAACACTTTTTTTACAAGTTTATCAAAATCCAAAACTTGCCGCCTCACAAAATCTCAAAAGGTATTAACTTTCTGCAGCTGTTATACCAGAAACACTGCACAGCGGGCAGACCTGACTTATACTGCAGGTTGCGCATTGCTGTCTGTCCAGCAATGGAGGGCTTCTGCCGGAGCCTATTTAATATGCAGACACAGCCTTCGGTGGTGTGCGTCTCCTCCTAATGTTCAAAAATATTTTAAAATGTAAGTTTTCAAAAGTTTCCTGGAGATTCACTTGTCCAACTGTAAGGTTTTCATGCTTGGCTTCGCGCTAGCTGGCGCATCAACTCTTGCTTCAATGCATTTGAGCATCAGATCACCAACCTGCCTCCCTTGCGTTGATGATCATCCGAAACCAGTTTGCTTCAACTTGAAAGCAGCGGTAATAATGGCATGGTAATTTAATAATGTAGTGCAAAGAAACTAAAAACTAGAGCATGGTGAAATGAAGTTACTGAATAGAAGGATATGCCGATGGGGGTTAGATGAAGTAGGGTGGGAGGAGGCTCGAGTGGCGCACAGACCAGGTTGGGCCAAATGGCCTGTTTCTGTGCTGTAAATTCTACGTAATATGTGACTTTTTAAGTTGTTTTGTAATGTTACAGTTAAGTGGAGCAGTCTTGTGAAAACATAGGAGTGTTTGTTCGCCAAGCAATGTCCATGTTTGGCAGTGTATGCCCAGACATAGATCAGACATTCGAATAGATCGGCTATTGGTATTGGTCTAATGTATAGTTCCCATGAAGACACATACAAGGTTTGCAAAGATGTCATTTGTGTCTAATAGTTCTGTATTATTTAACCACCTTGCTATCCAGGTGAAATCTGATGGACTTCATAATTCAGATAAGGACTTATTTTGAGCAGAAGCTCCTAGCACATCTTTGAGTTGAAAGATAGCCTTGAGGGATTAACTGTTGTTACTGGTTCTGCTTATAATTACAGACTGAAAAGGAGAAGCTGACTTGGAGGGACCGTAGCCCGGCTTATCTGACCAATATTGTCGCCGTCCTATTTATGGTAAGAATATCCATGTGTAGATATTTGACAAGTCTCGGTATTCTGTATTACAGGTGAAATGATGGTTTATTACGGGATCTTGTAACGTTTTGCACATTCACAGAAAGTCACATTGCGCATACGAGTTAAGTTGGTATTAAAGAATGATGCAGCACAGGAGGAGGGCGTTCGGCCCATCGTGCCTGTGCCGGCTCTTTGACACGGCTCTCCAATTAGTCCCACTCCCCCTGTTCTTTCCCCATAGCCCTGCAAATTTTTCCTTTTCAAGTATTCATTCAATTTCTTTTTTGAAAGTTACTATTGAATCTGCTTCCACCGCCCTTTCACCAGATCATCATAATTCGCTGTATTTAAAAAAAAAAAAAAAAAAAGTTCTCATTTCCTCTCTAGTGCACGTGACCATTTTCTTAAATCTGTGTCCTCTGGTTACCAACCCTTTTGCCAGTGGAAACCGTTTCTTCCCATCTACTCCATCAAAACCCCTCATCAGGAGTATATGATTTAGAATGCGACAATTCGCAGATACAGCAGTAGAGTACAAGACTTCTAAAATCTTGCTATGACATTGTAGTGCTTTAATCGGGCACTATTTGGCGTACGGTGTTCCGCTCTGGTCACCATGCTGTAAAAACCATATACAAGCATTGGAGACGGTACAGAGAAGAGCATCAAGGCTGATGCTAAGTGTAATGGGATGAGTTATGAGGAAAGGTGAGAGAACCTCTACAATCTGGAACAAATTAGTGTTTAGAGGGACCTCTTCGAGACAGATACACTATCATAAGTACAGATAGTATTTAAGATCAGTACTGAACAGTGAGGCTGTAAAATAGAACCATAGGGAATTAGTGAAAACAAAATTAAAAACAGATATTAGGAATAACTTTGAGTGATAAATGTTTAGAAGAATCTGCCAAGCGGTATAGCAGAACAAAAAAGGTTATGTATGTTCAAAATGTAATTGAATACTATAAAAGGTAAGCTAGGGTATCCAAGTGATGAGATTGAATCTGCCAAATGGTCCTTTCTGGTCTTTGTTTCTCGTTATGTTAATACTATTGCACCTGTATAATATACAATTCAATCAAATGTAAGGGAGCAAACCAAGTGGCCCATACAACAATTGAGGCACTGTGGTCGATAATCTGTTATTGCAGCTCCCCAAAGGAGCACTCTTCCCAGTAACTAGAAAAGGAATCAATTCACTAGAATCCGCTGTTGCATCCTCAAAAGTCACGCACCTAACAGCTTGACTCTTATTTGCATGTAACTTCTATTGCTGATGGCAGTTAGTCTTAGTCCAAAGGTGCAGAACCTCGGCATATTGATTGATCTATCACCAAGACCACTTTCCTTCACCTCCGCACCATCGCCCCCCTCATCACTCCACCCCCCGCCTTCCCATCGAAAACCCAATTCACACTTCTGCCACCTCACGGCTGAACTTGTCCAATGCTCCCCTTAGCCAGCTTCCCTGTTTTCTACCATTCATAAGCAATGTGCGCACAGTATCCTCTCCTGGCCCACATCCCCATTGTGCCTGCCAAGCTCCACTGGTTTTCCAAGTCTGAGAAACAACTTTCAGACTCTCATCCACGCCTCAAGACTTCTCCACAACCTCGCCCCATCTGATTTCTGTGATCCATTCTAACCCTAAGTTGCTGCCTGCTATCCAGCACACTCTAAAATGCTCTGAGATGCCTCTGAGCACTATATAAATGTAACTTATTTAGCTGCTAACTTTGCCTATCCCTTTTAAGGCCATTGATCTAAATAGGCAAATCCAGGTACTTTTAATACGTATAAACTACCTAGATCAGTCAGCCGGCAGTTATAGCTATTTATACCTTTCAAGTCGATGGCTTTCTGTGTTTGCTTTTCCTTAAATTGTTTTACCTCCGTGACGGTGCATCAATTTTGTATCTGATGCATGCACACTAGATGTAAGACTTTCTTTTAATTAATATATTTATACTTAATACAGTTGCAATATAAGGTACAATTGGGTCTGCTTTTCAAACATCGTTCTTCTCGGGAAGCTAAAAGTTTTAATTTGCTGCCGTTCTGAATGTCCGATCAGTGGGAGACTTGCTGTAGTTGCTATTACTGTGAATCAAAACGCAGTTACAATATTGCTACGCATAGCGACTGGACCTTGTCTCCCAGTATTCGTCACTGCATTGCCCGTATGGATAGTTGGTTTGCCTTTTTGTTCCGTGATGAATTTTCTGAGGTACTACTGCTTCTGGATTTTAATCCAAGTTATCTGCTTTCTCTAGATTGGTCTGACATTTGCTATAGTCTTTGGAGTAATCCTCTACAGAATCTCTACTGCAGCAGCTATGGCTGTGAGCCCTGATCCATACGCCAAAGCCCATGTCCGAGTCATCGTCACGGCTACCGCAGTTATCCTCAACCTGGTGCTTATTCTCATTTTGGATGAGGTCTATGGCTCCATTGCCAGATGGTTGACAATAATTGGTAAGGACAGAACTGGCAATGACACCCCTTGTTTGCCCGCAGTAAACTTAGTTGACTCTAGATACTGTGCTAACTCCAAAATATTTTGGGTACACACATAGGGTTGAGAGGTTTTGAAACTGATTGACTGGGACCACAGAGGTTTATAGCACAGGAGGTCATTCAGCTCATCGCATCTGTGCTCGCTCTTCTACTGGAGCAATTCAATTGTATTTCTCTGTTTCCCCAAAGCCTAGTATCATCTGTTTCAAATGACTAGCCTGTCAGAAAAATGCTTTCTTTCATTTATGTAATAGTTTTGGACTTGACTTCATTTCTTAATGCAATTTTTCCTCCAATTCACCACCGTCCCTCCCCCCCCCCCCCCCCTCCCTCCCCCCCACCAACTTTCCTGAATTCAATGATCTGTGGAATGCTGTTCTATGAACTGGCACCATCTGATATCGCACTCGTGCATTGTATTTGATTGTGTGCTTGACATTCGCACAAAATATGTAGGGACATTTCAGTGAAATGTCATCTAAAATGAAATATTCACTTTCTTCTCTCGGACAGCAGTGTGGGCAAAAAATAACTCAGGTTTTTTTTTAATTATTAAAATTGGCACCTATTACATTTGGTTGCCATCATAGGTGTCATCAGATCTTCACGGGTAGAATGCCTTCTCTCCCTCACCCACACACTTGGTTGATATTCTCCAAAGATCATGATGCCATGATTTTTTCTCTTTTCCCCCTCCTCCCCAATTAAGTTGTTGCAAGCCACAGCTCTGTGGAAATCATGGATATAAAAGTGTAGCAACAGTTATTAAAATAAAAACAGCAAACGGTCAGGCAGCATCTATGGAGAGAGAAACAGAGTTAACGTTTCGGGTCGATCACCATTCGTCAGAACAAGCAACAGTTATTTACTTATCAATAGGTAAACTAGCTGAAATTTCAATATCAGTGCAAGCTCCGGTCAGTACACTGGCCCAATACTAAATCACTGGGGTACACAATTTTTTTGCTTAAGGAAAGTATGGAGATCATAGTCTCTCTGCTTTCCACTACCTCATTTTCAAACAATCCATTTGATACAGACAGATGATTTGTTATTGAACAAGTTTATTTTAATGCATTCATCAGTTTTAACGTTTACACTTGATGTACAGCATTGTCATTTTGTGACAGTCTCTAATTAAATGTACAGTAATTTGATATTTAAAAATTGTTCTGCCTTTGGCAGCTTATGATTTAGGTATTTAAAAATATATACAATGTCTAATATAAAACCTGACAGACTGTCATTGCCCTGACACCCCTTGTATGCTATTCCTCTCACTTTACCCCCACGTGATTATGTTGGCACTTGGTAGTAAGAATGTGCCAAGAATAACAGTGCCACCATGATTGTGTTTCCCTTTTTATTTCCAAACATTAGCTGCTCTCCCATTGTACTGTTCACAGGTAGTCTGGGATTTACAACAACAACTTGTATTTATATAGTGCCTTTAATGTAGTTAAATGTCCCAAGGCGCTTCACAGGAGTATTATAAGAAAAAAAAATTGACACCGAGCCACATAAGGAGATATTAGGACAGATGACCAAAAGCTTGGTCAAAGAGTTAGGTTTTAAGGAGTGTCTTAAAGGAGGAGAGAGAGGTGGAGAGATTTAGGCAGGGAATTCCAGAGCTTAGGGCTTAGGCAACAGAAGGCACGGCCACCAATGGTTGAACGATAATAATCAGGGATGCTCAAGAGGGCAGAATTAGAGGACAGTGTGATGTTTAGTTGTTGCCCTGGCCTTTCCCTTTAAGGCTCCTACTCGGTTATGCCCCATTGTGGGAGTGGTCTAACTTGGCCTTTCCCTTTAAGGCTCCAACTCGGGTGCTTCCTGTGGGGAAGTGGCTAAATTGGGTCCTGAGGTCAATCAAAGTTTAGTTGCTGTTTGATGAGGAAAGTTTGCACGTTGCCAGGTACTTGTTAATTTTTGGCTCCAGGTCTTGATGAATGTTTTCCATCTCTCTCTCTCTTAATACTCTTGACACTTTGAAGCATGTCAGATGCTCTCAAAACTTTTATGAATAGGCATGCAGTCTCTAACAGTAACGGGCCATTTTGAAGTAGGTCAGTAGAAAGGATACGGATTCAAATAAACCTGTTCCTTTTTTAGATTTCAACAACAACCTGCATTTATATAGCACCTTTAACGTAGTGAAACACCCCAGTGCGCTTCACAGGAGCCATTATCAAACAGAATTTGACACCGAGCCACATAAAGAGATATTAGGACAGGTGACCAAAAGCTTGGTCAAAGAGGTAGGTTTTAAGGAACGTCTTAAGGTTTAGGGGGGAATTCCAGAGCTTAGGGCCTAGGCAGCTGACGGCACGGCCACTAATGGTGGGGAGATAGACATCAAGGATGTGCAAGAGGCCAGAATTGGAGGAGTGTAGAGATCTCAGGGTTGCAGGAGATTACAGAGAAAGGTTGGGGAGAGGCCATGGAGGGATTTGAACGCAAAGATGAGAATTTTAAATTCCAGTCCTTGCTGGACCCGGACCCAGACCCAATGTTGGTCGGCGAGCACAGGTGATTGGTGAACGGGACTTGGTGCAAGTTAGGCTACGGGCAGCTGAAGTTTATGGAGGGTGGAAGATGAGAGGCCGGCCAGGAGAACATTGGAATAGTTCACATGGGAAGTTGCAGTAATTGTAATTCTAATCCATTAGTCAGGTACTGCTGGAGACTGTTTATTTTTGGTTCTCGAATGGTGATCCCATTTGTGTTTTGTCCCTGCTACAGAGATTCCCAAAACGGACAAAAGTTTTGAAGAAAGATTAATTTTTAAGGCTTTTCTGTTGAAGTTTGTGAACGCCTACACCTCCATCTTTTATGTTGCATTTTTCAAAGGCAGGTGAGTGATTTGGTACAACTCTCTCAAAACGCCGCATTGTTTGGCGAAACCTAGCAAGAATTCAATAACACAATGAAAACCCGATATAGTCAGGATGGGATGGAATCGTGATCTAAAGTAATGTACAATGTTAGGTGGTGTGCCCTCAGCAGCGTTCCAGGCTCAACCATCTTCAGCTACTTCATCAATGACCTTCCCTCCCTCCATCATCAGGTCAGAAGTGGGGATGTTCGCTGATGATTGCAGTGTTCAGTTCCATTCGCAATTCTTCTGATAATGAAGCAGTCTATGCCTGCATGCAGCAAAACCTGGACAACATCCAGGCTTGGACTGATAAGTGGCCAGTAATATTTGCACCACACAAGTGCCAGGCAATGACCATCTCCAACAAGAGAGAATCTAACACCTCCCCTTAACATTCAATGGCATTACCATCGTCTAATCCCCCACCATCAAAATCCTGGGGGGTCACCATTGACCAGCCACATAAATACTGTGGCTACAAGAGCAGGTCAGAGTCTGGGTATTCTGCAGCGAGTGTCTCACCTCCTGACTCCCCAAAGCCTTTTCACCATCTACAAGGCACAAGTCAGGAGTGTGATGGAATACTCTCCACTTGCTTGGATGAATTCAGCTCCAACAACACTCAAGAAACTAGACAACATCCAGGACAAAGCAGTCTGCTTGATTGGCACCCCATCCATCACCTTAAACATTCACTCCCTCCACCACCGGCGCACCGTGGCTGCAACATGTACCATCTACAAGATGCACTGTAGCAACTCGCCATGGCTTCTTCGATAGAACCTCCCAAGCCCGCGACCTCTTCCACTTAGAAGGACCACTGCAGCACCTCCAAGTTCCCCTCCAAGTCACACACCATCCTGACTTGGGCATATATCGCCGTTCCTTCATCATCGCTAGGTCAAAATCCTGGAACTCCCTCCCTAACAGCACTGTGGGAGTACCTTCACCACACGGACTGCAGCGGTTCAAGAAGGCGGCTCACCACCACCTTCTCGAGGGCAATTAGGGATGGGCAATAAATGCTGGCCTTGCCAACGACACCCACATCCCATGAATGAATACATTTTTAATAAAACAGTGTGGAGGTGAGGGGTGGGCCTGGTGGAGCTGAAGTTAATTTATGATGAGCATTTAATACTGTGAACCAATATAACCAGCTCTGATTTTGAGACTCTTTTAACCTAATTGCTAGTTGACATTGTATGCTTTCTATTTGTAAGAGAGGAGTCGTACCAAATATTATTTGCTTCTAGGTTCACCGGTCGACCTGGAAAATATATCTATATCTTTCGCCACATGAGAATGGAAGAGGTAACGTGATTTTATTTTTTAGAAATACAGATTAAAATTGGTCTTGTAATCATATAGTCCACTTCACAGTGCGAGAAACTACTGACGCTTGTCCTGTGTTTTTTTTTGTTGTCTAGTGTGCTCCAGGAGGCTGCTTGATGGAACTGTGTATTCAACTGAGCATCATCATGCTGGGCAAGCAGCTGATTCAGAACAACCTGTTTGAAATAGGCATTCCGTAAGCATTTCACTATATACCGGAAATACATTCTGAGGCCATAAGACTGTAGATAAGTTGCTTGAAAGAACGTGTGCTGCTTTTTGTATACTTCTTATCCTGTATTTTGTTGGGTTTTCAATGCCTCCTTTTCCCCCCAGCTATTTCCAGCTTCTTCCACAGGCTTCATGTCCAAGCCATGAGGGTCGGTGGCCAACTTGTTTCCTGGCCTTTGCCGGTGTCACTTGGTAAACGGCCACTAGAAGGTGCATGAGAACAACCCCAAGGTGACTCGCCTTATGATTGGTGAGCAAGTGCCTGACTTCTGCTCAGTGCCTCTTGCCGATGGAAAGGCTGTGGTCAGGAATTCGCTATGGGAGGAGTGTTAAAGTGACACAAACGCTTCCTAATCCTGGTCTCACACGATGCACCAGCGAAATACAAAACTGCCCGCTCGCCATTGCTTCAAGAGTGCCATTTTCACTGTTCCAAGAGCTAATAGGGTAGAAATTGGTCTTGAGCGGTCTCCCATTGGCCTCCTGTTATACGCCCTGCCTGATATTCGGTTCCATTGAAGTTAACTGAACTGACTATCGGGTGCCCGGGTCTATAATGGGCAGAAGATGCAACGTTACCCATTTTGCATTACCACCTAAGACATCCTTCTACAAGATGCAGTATGTCTACAGTGGTATGTTCATTATGGGTTATTTTAGTCTTTAGCATACTTTGTACTACGTGATGTTACAAAAAAGATATTTAATGGAGGTATTTCATAAAGTTGACATGGGACCTGAGAACAGACTGTGTTGGGGATGGAGTGCAGGAAGAGGTTTCATAGCGATATGACCAGAACAGTTCCACAATCTGGCTGTCCATTGAGAACCTATTTAATATTAAAATCTACATCTAGTGTTTCTCATTTTCATTTTAATACATGGCCAAAGTGAGCTAAACAGTAAATACAATGAAGAGCCTTGCAATATGATCTATACTTCATTTGCAGAGCTCACCATAATTCACTCATCACTTTATCACTCGTGAATTATCAAGTCAGTGCATCTGAGAGTTTTAAATCATATCCCACAATCCCTCATCATCTCCTCCAGTTATATCAATGCTTAAATAGGGAAGGAAATAAATTTTGCAGAACAGGTAGCGCAATTGAGAGAGGTGGGAAGGGCAGGGGCGGTTGTAATTTAGGATGCAACCCAGGCGCTGCTTAGGATCCATGGTGGGTATATCAAGGGAATGTCTGGAGGCATTCCTGACTACCCTGGGAATTCTGCCCAGTGGGACCTATGTCTGCGAGAGGAGGTCTCTGTCCCATTGCGGTCCTAAATCAGAGCCATTCAATCCAAAAGCGAATGGCAATTGATGCCTGAAGGATTGCTTGCTGTTTCTAAGTGGCCCATTTGTCTCTTGTCTGAAAGAAGAAAAAAATGTGCCTCTTTTCCTTTGGCCCTGTCTGGGCCTTGGGCTTGAAGTAGTAAGGTGCCACCTCCATGAGTTAGGTGCCCCTGTTGCACTGCTATAGCTACGGACCCCTGTCCTGTCTATGTAAGTGATCCTGCTCCTGGGATTTGGGGTGGGGTCAGTGGCAGAAGTCCCACCCTGCCAAACCGCTGCCTCGAGCTGGAAGGCAGGATTTAATAAGAATTAGGAGTAGGCCATAAGGCTCTTCAAGCCTGCTCCACCATTTAATAAGATCATGGCTGATCTTCGACCTCAACTCCACTTTCCCGCCCGATCCCCATATCTCTTTATTCCTCTAGCATCCAAAAATCTATCTATCTCAGCCTTGAATATACTTAATTATTTAGCATCCACAGCCCTTTTAGGTAGGGGATTCCAAAGATTCACAACCCTCCGAGTGAAGAAATTCCTCCTCATCTCCGTCTTAAATAGCTGACCCGTTATCCTTAGACTATGCCCCCTAGTTATAGACACACCAGCCAGGGGAAACAACCTCTCCGCACCCTGTCAATCCCCCTCAGAATCTTGTGTTTCAATGAGATCACCTCTCATTCTTCTAAACTCCAGAGAGTATAGGCCCAATCTACTCAATCTCTCCTCATAGGACAACACTCTCATCCCAGGGATCAATCTAGTGAACCTTCATTGCACCGTTTCTAAGGCAAGTATGTCCTTTCTCTGATAAGGAGACCAAAACTGTGCACAGTACTCTAGGTGTGGTCTCACCAAAGCCCTGTCGAATTGTAGTAAGACTTCCTTACTCTTGTACTCCAACCCCCTTGCAATAAAGGCCAACATGGCATTTGCCTTCCTAATTGCTTGCTATACCTGCATGCTAACTTTGTTTCCTGTATGCGGACACCTAAATCTCTCTGAACACCAACATTTAATAGTTTCGCACCATTTAAAAAAAAATTTTTTTTTATTCTTCCTACCAAAGTGAATAGCCTCATATTTCCCCACATTATACTCCATCTGCCACCTTATTACCCACTCACTTAACCTGTCTCTCTCCCTCTCTCTCTTTCTGTCCTCCTCACAGCTTACTGTCCCACCTAGCTTTGTATCGTCAGCAAACTTGGATACATTGCACTCGGTCCCTTCATCTAAGTCATTAATGTAGGTTGTAAATAGCTGAGGCTCAAGCACTGATCCTTGTGGCATCCCACTAGTTGCACCCTGCCAACTGGAAAATGACCCGTTTATCCCTACTCCTGTTTTCTGTCCGTTAACCAATCCTCTATCCGTGCAATCTATTACCCCCAACCTCTTGAGCTCTTATCTTGCGTAACAACCTTTTTATGTGGTGCCTTATTGAATGCCTTTTGGTAATCCAAATGCACCACATCCACTGGTTCCCCTTTATCTACCCTGCTAGTTACATACTCAAAAAAACTCGAATGAATTTGTTAAACACGATTTCCCTTTCATAAAATCATGTTGACTCTGCTTAATCATATGATTTTCTAAGTGCCCTGTACCATTTCCTTAATAATTGATTTTTCCTTTGATGAACGATGAAAAGCAGTTTCTTTCGGGTTTTATTGACGCTGTAGGGTGGCACTGTACATGTTATTGGAGGAATTGGTTGAGAAGAGTCACAGAGCATCACTGTGCAAAGGAGTTGATTTAACGGCCACCCATATCATCTGAGGAATCTTGTCTCCTTATACATGTTTCAACTCCCTTACATTGCCAAACACAGTGACCCGGCCCAGCCAGCTCCAGTGATATCATCAGCACTTACGGTTAACCCAGTATCTTTTAAATCATTTAATAAATAAGGAAAAAAATGTAACAAAATAACTCAAATTATTCCTCACTTGTTCACCCTCCACATACCAACGAGTTGGTCATCATCCAGACAGAGAAAAACCACAAGATATCATCTAGCCAAATATACCAAGTGTGTTTCATTACATTATTCCTAGATGCGTAGGAAGCCATCAGAAAAAGTTAGAACCTACTCTACTCATACTGTAACCATATCATAGAATCTTGCAGCATTGAAGGAGGCCATTTGGCCCATCGTGCCTGTGCCGGCTCTTTGAAAGAGCGATCCAATTAGTCCCACTCTCCCTGCTGTTTCCCCATAGCCCTGCCAGTCTTTCCTTTTCAATATTTATCCAATTCCCTTTTTGAAAGTTACTATTGAATCTGCTACCAACCCCTTTTTAGGAAGTGCATTCCAGATCATAACTCGCTGCCTTAAGTAAAAAAAAAAAAAAAATCCACCTCTCCCCCTTCTGGTTCTTGTGCCAATTATCTGAAATCTGAGTCCTCTGGTTACTGACCCTCCTGCCAGTGGAAAGTGCTTCTCCTCCTCGTGTTCTCTATCAAAACCCTTCATAATTTTGAACCTCTGCTCAATCTCTCCTTCTCTGCTCTAAGAGAACAATCCCAGCTTCTCTAGTCTCTCCATGTGACTGAGGCCAACATACAAAATAATAAGTCAGCTATACTCATTTGGAGTTTAGAAGAATGAGAGGTGATCTTATTGAAACATAAGATTCTGAAGGGGCTTGACAGGGTAGATGCAGAGAGGATGTTTCCCCTCGTGGGGGAATCTAGAACTAGGGGGCATAATTTCAGAATAAGGGGGGACCCTTTTTAAATCGGAAATGAGGAGGAATTTCTTCTGAGGGTCATGAATCTTTGGAATTCTCTTCCCCAGAGAGCTGTGGAGGCTGGGTCATTGAATATATTTAAGGTGGAGATAGACAGATTTTTGAACGATAAGAGAGTCGAGGGTTATGGGGAGCGGGCAGGGAAATGGAGTTGAGGCCAAGATCAGATCAGCCTTGATCTTATTGAATGGAGGAGCAGGCTCGAGGGGCCAAATGACCGACTCCTGCATCTTATGTATGTTCTAGAAAGAAAGACTTGCATTTCTATAGCGCCTTTTACGACCACTGGACGTCTCAAAGCGCTTTACAGCCAATGAAGTACTTTTTTTGGAGTGTAGTCACTGTTGTAATGTGGGAAACGCGGCAGCCAATTTGCGCACAGCAAGCTCCCACAAACAGCAATGTGCTAATGACCAGATAATCTGCTTTTGTTATGTTGGTTGGGGGATAAATATTGGCCAGGACACCGGGGATAATTCCCCTGCCCTTCTTCAAAATAGTGCCATGGAATCTTTTACGTCCACCTGAGAGAGCAGACGGGGGCCTCTGTTTAACGTCTCATCCGAAATACGGCACCTCAGACAGTGCAGCACTCCCTCAGCACTGCACTGGAGTGTCAGCCTAGCTTCATGTGCTCAAGTCTCTGGAGTGGGACTTGATCCCACAACCTTCTGACTCCGAGGCGAGTGTGCGACCAACTGAGCCACAGCTGACACCGATATGGGCATCTTTGCAAAGCTTTGTCCGTTTAGTTTGACAGATGAAGGTGACTAATGGCTTTGATGCTGTTTCCCAATTCCATTCTGTCAAACAGAATCCTATTAACTCTGTTTTCTGTACATCTGGACAAACCTATTTGAATATGGAGGTTGAATGACTGAGAGAATATTAGATTACCTACCTTAGATAATGGTTTTCCTTTTCCTTGGCATGTAGTTCAACCTTTACATACAAATTCTCTTCATACTTGCTCCTCGGTTCTTTATCTGACCGGTGTCAGCTGTGGCTCAGTTGGTAGCTCTCTCGTCAGAAGGTTGTGGGTTCAAGCCCCACTCCCGTGACGTGAGCACAAAATCTAGGCTGACACTCCCAGTGCAGTACTGAGGGAATACTGCACTGTCTGAGGTGCCGTCTTTCGGATGAGACGTTAAACCGAGGCCTCCTCTGCCCTCTCGGGTGGACGCAAAAGATCCCACGCCGCTATTTTGAAGAAGATGGTGGTGGCCAATATTTATCCCTCAACCAACACCTAAAACAGATTATCTGGTCATTATCACATTGTTGCTTGTGGGACCTTGCTGTGCGCAAATTGGCTGCTGCGTTTCCTACATTGCAGCAGTGACCTGAAGTTGTGAAAGGTGTTCTAGAAATGCTAGTTTGCCATTAACTTTATCACATTTGGCACTTGAAGATTAGGGACTGGTAATTGGGGTGGTGGTAGACCATCGCGGGATAAACTTACCACGACGGCTGCCTGGGTACCTTGTGCAAACTTGCAGGATCCTATCTCTGCTTGGGGACTACCTGGGCATTAGTGGTAGCTTTTCCTATTGACGATTGTTGCTGGCTCGTGTTCAGGTGGCCTGTTTACATAGGGTTACATCAGATGTACAGCACAGAAACAGGCCGTTCAGCCCATCCAGTCTATGCCGGCGTTTATGCTCCACTCGAACCTCCTCCTGTCTTTCCTCATCTAAATCTATCAGCATAACCCTCTATTCCCTTCTCCCTCATATGCTTGTCTAGCCTCACCTTAAATGCATCTATACTATTTGCTTCAACCACTCCCTGTGGTAGCGAGTTCCACATTCTCACCACTCTCTGGGTAAAGAAGTTTCTTCTGAATTCCCTATTGGATTTCTTGGTGACTATCTTATATTGATGGCCTCTAGTTTTGCTCTTCCCCACAAGTGGAAACATTCTCTCTCTATCCACTCTATCAAAACCTTTCATAATTTTAAAGACCTCTATTAGGTCACCCCTCAGCCTTCTCTTTTCAAGAGAGGAGAGACCCAGCCAGTTCACCCTTTCCTGATAGGTATAACGCATCCTGTTGGCAGGATGTGTGCAGTCAATGACTCCCTAGACCTGAAGGGAAGCTAGCCACTGCTCTCACGTTAACGGTTAAGGTCAATGGGGAAGGTGATGCGCTGGTTAGCCCCGGCGAACATTGAGTCAGTGGCCTGCTTAATGCAGCTGTGCACTCCAGACTGGGAGTTGTGCGCGACGTCCCCCTGTAGTAGACTGAAAGGAGCCAGTGGCATTGAAGTTGAGGGCTGTGCTGACTTTGACGGCCATTGGCAAAGCACGGCCCCCTGTCCAGCAGGCAGCAGGGTCCTGTCGTCGGAGGCTGCAGAGGTCTGCGACAGCTTGCCTGGAGAAGGACAGCCTCCTCATGCACTACTCCCTTGGATTAATCCCAAGAAAGTGTCTCGGCCTCTGGTTGGCACGGCCTCCTGCGAACAGCCCCCTCCACCTGCGGCCTTCCAATGGGCCTAGCTGCAGCTGGTTACTGTGGCTGCTGCTGCTCCTCCCCTTTCTCCACCAACTCCTCCATCCAAATGAAAGTGGCAATAAAAGCACCCATGGTGAGCAGATAAAGCTTACCGAAGGCAAATAAAGTCAGAAGGTTGTGGGTTCAAGTCCCCACTCCAGAGACTTGAGCACATAAAGCTAGGCTGACACTCCAGTGCCGTGCTGAGGGAGTGCTGCACTGTCGGAGATGCCGTCTTTCGGATGAGATGTTAAACCGAGGCCCTGTCTGCTCTCTCAGGTGGACGTAAAAGATCCCATTGCACTATTACGAAGAAGTGCAAGGAAGTTATCACCGGTGTCCTGGCCAATATTTATCCCTCAATCCACGTAACAACAGATTATCTGATCATTATCACACTGCTGTTTGTGGGACCTTGCTGTGCACAAATTGGTTGCCGCGTTTCCCACATTACAACGGTGACTACACTCCAAAAAGTGCTTCATTGGCTGTAAAGCACTTTGAGACGTCCGGTGGTCATGGAAGGCGCTATAGAAATGCAAGTCTTTTTCTTGAAACCTGAATGAACTCTCCAGCATCATTTTAAGTGCTACAGTATTTGAACGTGTATAAATCATCAATATTATTTACATATTTGAATACGGATTGTTAACAGAGGAAAATAAACCAGATTCTCTGACCAGGAGAAATCTTTACAGCTTCATAAATCAGGAAGCTAAATTTACATTTCAATACAGGCCCCAGGAGCAACGAGAAGAGAGCGTTTCACAAACACACACACTCCAGGTTAAGAAGACCCTTTGTTTCAGTATTCATGTGAGCGTTCAGTAATTTGAGATTGCCGTTCCCAAATGGTTTAGTTTGGCTCTAATCCATTCAGCTGCTTCTAAAGGCTGTATTCAGATGTAAATAGTTTTTGGTTTCCCGACTTTATTGCCTTGATAAATTCATTTATTTACCGTCTATTAATCATTGTGCTGTAAAATGAAATGTCAAGTGTATACATTTTAAAACTTTGAAACATACTCACTTCTAATGACCTGTTTACAATCCCTACCCCATCACCAAAAGAATGCCGGGTAGGTCATTCAACTTACTGTTTTAGATGTAATCAATTGAGGCAAAAATAATTTTCCCCAACTCGGTCACCACTACATAAAAGGCTGATTATCTATTCTTTTATTGGGTGCATGTACAGATTCAACTATAAAATACAGTCTTTCTTGATTCATGTTGTGCATTTTATTTTTTTATTGGGTACAAACAAAATACACTATCAACTTTGAGATCTTCCGATGTAACAGCATCCCTCCTGCCAAAGCAATGGTCAGATCTCTTTCGATGCAACTTTTTTCCGCTATGTGAAGGCACGTGAGGAAAAGCCCAGAAAGACTCGTCGTTTCTCCCTTCACCACCCCCCGGCCCCCACTCCATCCCATGAAGTTATACCAGGTCTCAGCTCTTCTTTGTCAGTGTCAGCCGTGGCTCAGTGGGCAGCACTCTCATCTCTGAGTCCGAAGGTTGAGAGCTCAAGTCCCACTCCAGAAACTTGAGCACAAAATCTAGGCTGACACTCCAGTGCAGTGCTGAGGGAGTGCTGCATTGTCGGAGGTGCCGTCTTTCAGATGAGGCATTAAACTGAAGTCCTATCTGCCCTCTCGGGTGTACGTAAAAGATCCCACGGCACTATTTTGAAGAAGAGCAGGGGAGTTCTCCCCGGTGCCCTAGCCAATATTTATCCCTCAATCAACATCGCTAAAAACAGATTATCTGGTAATTATCACATTGCGGTTTGTGGGAGCTTGCTGTGCGCAAATTGGCTGCCGTGTTTCCTACATTACAACAGCAATCCTAATTGCTATATAAATGCAAGTCTTTCTTTCTTGAACTATGACCAACATAGGGCACAGCAGTGTAATGGTTATGGTACTGCACTAGTACCCCCAGTGACTAAGAGTTCAAATCCCATCATGGCAAGCTGTGAAAGTGAATTCAATAAATCTGGTTATTTGTGGTCTGGCACCATGGGGGGGAAAAAATAACCATAAAAGCTGCAATTTTGTCAAAAGAATCTAACTGATTCACTAATGACCCTCCGGGAAGGGAAGCTGCCACTCCTACCAGCTCTGCCCTACACATGACTCCAGGCCTACACTGTGGTTGACTCTTAATGTCCTCTTGAAGTGGCCTAGCAAGCAACTAGGGATGAGCAATAAATGCAGCCTTGCCAGTGTTCCCTCTCATCCTGACAACAAACTATATATCAACATCTTACATGGGGAGCAATGGGCGACTTCCTATCTTCCTTGATGCACCAGCATGCCACGCTGTTGAATCTTGTATCTGGTTTCAACAGAGCTGTGCAGCTGTTAATAATAGAACTGTACTCCCTTTCTTTATTTCAGAAAACTGAAGAAGCTAATACGATATATAAAGGCAAAAAGAGAGGCCAAATTGGAAACCGATAGCAATTGCAAGACACCCCAGCAATATGAATCGGACTACAACTTGGAGCCATTTGCTGGCCTGACTCCCGAATACATGGAAATGAGTGAGTATATTTCTTCAAGTTGCAGTATAACACATCCATGTGCTGTGCTGCATGAGCACAAAGAAAGAAATAATAATCAGGTAACGGTCTATTCAGTCCTTGTTCTACATGGTCATTGCCATTGTTTTCTGTCCAGCAAATTAAAAAAAAAAACTATTCATAAGAGCATTAATTACTTAATTTAGTCGTGAGTGATCTGTAGTGACTTCATTCACTGCCATTTATACTAAACTCTGCTCCACTATCTTTTAACCATCATTAAAGGCTAATCTTTCAACAATCACACCCACGTCCTTGGGAATACCTCCAAAACTGTTTCAACTCGCCTGTCTCTCGTTGCCTTTACAAAAAAAAAAAAATCCCACAATCTCCTCGATCATGCCCTTTTTGTCTTTCTCATTTCATTCATTTC
The DNA here is from genome assembly GCA_030390025.1 of Squalus acanthias. Classification (NCBI taxonomy): domain Eukaryota; kingdom Metazoa; phylum Chordata; class Chondrichthyes; order Squaliformes; family Squalidae; genus Squalus; species Squalus acanthias. The sequence continues at coordinate 15,213,330 of CM059434.1, read as the reverse complement.
CTTTATTTCCTGCTTGGGAGCCACCTCACCCTATTGTAAAGCACTGAAAGGTTCCTTTACATGAGCAATGCTATCTTAACGTTGGTGCTGTTAGTGGCAGTGGTGAGAAGTTATCATTCTGGACCTAGAGTAGAAGAGTATAAATACTCTTGCATATTCTTCTACCCACCCACGGACTTCTCACTGTGTTGAAACCAATACTGCTTGTAAATCTATGCTAACTCATGCTTTCCCAAGATGTCATAACTATGGAGTAACTAATCTCCCTCATTCCTCCCTCCTTCCCTCCCTCTTACAATCTACAAGCATTCAGAAACCAAGCTTTGGCATCATCTTATCACTGCTTCTTGATCTGCCTCATTTTGTGTCTTACTTTTATCAAGCTCAGTGGTGTCCTGCCTTGTTGACCTGATCCTTCATTTGGGTTTTCTCAATAAATAGTTCTAGCCTGACACTTGTGACCTTTTTTTATATGTGTATCTGTCAGCTAGTGGTGTTTTCAGGATGTGATCAATCACAGAGCCAGATCAGAAAGAGGCACAAGAGTCAGCCATTCAGCCCCTCAAGCCTGTTCCGCTATTCTGTCAGCTCATGGCTGATCTCTACCTCAACTCTATTTACCTGCCTTTGCTCCATGTCCCTTGATACCGTTAACTAACAAAAATCTATCGAACACAGTCTTGAACTCTCCAATTATCCCAGCATCCACATTGTTTTTGGAGGGGGGGGGGGGAGAATATTCCAGATTTCTACTACCCTTTGTGTGGGGAAAAAAATGCTTCCTGATTTTTGCTCCTGAACGGCCTGGCTCTAATTTTAAGATTATGTCCCATCGTTCTTGATTCCCCCACCAGTGGAAACAGTTTTTCTGTATCTACCCTATCGAATGCTTTTAACATTTTAAAGACCTCGATCAGATCATCAAATTGACCAATTACTATTTGGAGGGAGTGGGCACTACACTTTGGACCTAAACATAGAATAACTTCAGGCAGGCGAGTAAAATGTTAAATCTAATCAAAGCAGCATTAGGAAATGCACAAAGGGGCCGTGAAATGAATATGATGGATGCAGGGTAGAGTGAGTTTTCTCATCTGAACTTTAGGTCATCGCTCTTCTTGCAAAATCCTCATTTATAAAATGAGCAGCTAAGTTATAATGCACCCAAAATTCCGACTCGGCCGTGGGTGGAAACTTGGCAGATCAGTTGGAAGGAGACTCTGAAAACCGCACAGAACCCAGTTCTACCAGGATTCCACCCTATTTTACAACTGAGCCATTTTCAGTTCAGGTGTTGAGTGCAAGAGAGGGTGACCATTACATAAAAACAGGACCAAGCCATTCGGGCCCAACTGGTCCATGCCGGTGTTTCTGCTCCACACGGGCCTCCTCCCACCCTACTTCATGTAACCCTATCAGAATATCTTTCTATTCCTTTCTCCCTCATGTATTTATCGAGATTCCACTTAAATAATACTCACCTCAACTACTTGATGCGGTAGCATGGCCCGCATTCTCACCACTCTCTGGGTAAAGATATTTCTCCTGAATTCCCGATTGGATTTATAATGACTCTCTTGGATTTATGACCCCTGCTTTTAGACTCCCTCACAAGTGGAAATATCATCTCTGCGTCTACCTGATCAAACCCCTTCATAATTTTAAAAACCTCTATCAGAAAGAAAGACTTGCATTTATATAGCGCCTCTCACGACCACCGGACGTCTCAAAGCGCTTTACAGCCAATGAAGTACTTTTGGCGTGTAGTCACTGTTGTAACGTGGGAAGGTCACCCCCTCCGCCATCTCTCTTTTCTAGCGACAAGAACCCCAGCCTGTTCGGTCTTTCAGCCTGCCTAAATCAAGGCGCCGTGCGTATCTGGGGGTGTTCCCAGGAATTCGGTTCGGTATGCCCTTCAAAGGCCACAGCGGAATCCTCACCAGCTGAGAGAGCAGGCGTGAGTTCCACTGAGGGCCCAGGAAACCCCCCCCCCCCCCCAGAGCTTTTGGTCATCAATCCCGGAGGGGAGCAAACACCTTCCCAAAAACAAAGTTGATCGGTTGACTCCATTGGGAGCTGAAAATAAAGAAAAAGTTTATTTTCTGGATGGGCACTCCCTGGGCGCCTCTGTCTGAGCATCGTGCAGCCGTTCCCATTTTGCTGCCGGCTGTTCAGCACTGGCGATGCTGATGTGCCTTTTTAAAGGTGCAAGCTGGCCTCTCCAAGTATACAATGGATCTGAGCCCCCAACTTGGGCTCCGCTCCATCGCTCTTCTACCAGTGGAGCAGCCTGATCAGAATTTGAGGCCCAGTGTTTCTGGCACTCGAAACAGAGGAAAAGCCATATCTGGGGGAGAAAAAAATAGAAAGGACAAGCTTGCATGTGTATATAACTACTTTCACGACCTCCGAATGTCCCAAAGCGCTTTACAGCCAATGAATTACTTTTGAAGTGTAGTCACTGTTGTAATGTAGGAAACGCAGCAGCCAGTTTGCGCACAGCAAGCTCCCACGAACAGCAATGTGACAATGACCAGATAATCTATTTTTGAGTGATGTTGATTGAGGGATAAATATTGACCAGGACACCAGGGAGCACTCCCCTGCTCTGGTGGTGGACGGAGCCTTGGTTTAATGTCGTTTCCAAAAGACAGCACACTCTGACAGTGCAGCACTCTCTGTGCTGCACTGGAGTGTCGGCCTAGATTTTTGAGAGTGGGACTTGGAACCCACAACCTTCTGACTCCGAGGTGAGTGCACTGCCAACTGAGCCACAGCTGACACTATCTAATCTGAGATGATCTTTTCTTGGGACCTGGCATTTGTAAATTGGTATATTAAAATTGACCAACTTAACAAGACAATGTTATGTCCGAGGAAAATTAGAAATAAATATATTTGATGAGAAGGAAGTCTTGTATTGAAATGGGCAAGTACGCTTCTGGCCGTGATGAACTCTCAGAACATTTTTAGTTGCGTGATCTACTTCTCAAAGCATGAATTTTGTTTCCGTAACTTTTTTTTTATTTTTCTGTTTGTTTGGGACTGTATTTAATTGGCTGTAAAATGCTTTGGGACATCATGAAAGGCGCTATAGAAATGCAAGTCATATTTTTATATCTCGCTAATTTCAGATGAGTTTCCCCACACTAAGCAGAACTCCTGTTAGGAAGCCTCAGTTGAAAAGGCTGTTTAATTTATAAATCGATCCATTTTTCCTGAGGTGGTAGTAAATGACATTAGACCAGTATAATATCTGTATCTCATTCCTTTTGCAGTAGGTATTGGTTAGTCTAATAAAAGTGCTTCAATCCTGCTCACCTATCGAGTAAGTTTCAGACAAAATACAATCAACAACAACAAGTATTTATATAGCGCTTTTAATGTAGTAAAACATCCCAAGGCGCTTCACAGGAGTATTATAAGACACAAAATTTGACACCGAGCCACATAAGGCAAAATTAGGGCAGGTGACCAAAAGCTTGGTCAAAGAGGTAGGTTTTAAGGAGCGTCTTAAAGGAGGAGAGAGAGGCTGAGAGGTTTAGGCAGGGAATTCCAGAGCTTAGGGCCTAGGCAACAGAGAAGGCACAGCCACCAATGGTTGAGCGATTTATAATCAGGAATGTTCAAGAGGGCAGAATTAGAGGAGTGCAGGAACCATTGATCAGAACACACCTCATCAGATCTTAGTTATATTTATAATGCACATAAGTTGTTATGACCACATAAAATATTATTGTTTGCAGTCATGTGGATATAATCATAGAATGATACAGCACAGAAGAAGGCCATTCAGCCCATCGTGCCTGTGCCGGCTCTTTGAAATAGATATCCAATTTGTCCCGCTCACCTGACCGTTCCCCACACCCCTGCAGATTTTTCTACTTCCAAGTATTTATCCAATTCCTTTTTGAAAGTTCTTATTAAATCTGCTTCTGCCACCTCTTCAGGCAGCGCACACCAGTCATCATAACTCGCTGCGTGAAAAAAATTCTCTTCATCTCACCTCTGGTTCTTTTGCCAATTACCTTAAATCGGTGTCCTCTGGTTACCGACCATTCTACCGCTGGAAACCGTTTCTCCTTATTTACTCTATCAAAACCCTTGAGAGTGCACCATTCTGGTATAAAATTCTGACAGGGCTAGACAGACTGGATACAGGGAGGATGTTTCTCCTGGCTGGGGGGTCTAGCACGAGGGGTCACAGTCTCAGGATACGGGGTAGGACATTTAGGACTGAGATGAGGAGAAATGTCTTCACTCAGAGGGTGGTGAACCTGTGGAATTCTCTACCACAGAAGGCTGTGGAGGTCAAGTCACTGAATATATTTAAAAAGGAAATAGATAGATTTCTAGACACAAAAGGCATCAAGGGGTATGGGGAGAGAGTGGGAATATGGTATTGAGATAGAGGATCAGCCATGATCATATTGAATGGCGGAGCAGGCTCGAAGGGCCGGATAGCCTACACCTGCTCCTATTTTTCTATGTTTCTATGCACCAGCTTCCCTGGATGTTGTATCCATACCCACTTTATTTTTCACTTTATTTGGGTCTGGAATTGAAAATGTAAAGTTTTGCTCTGTTAACCATATTGTGGACTATTTTTAGTGCAATTTCCAGCTTCCTGGAATCTTACTCTGAATACCCAGATGTTAATCCAGAGACACTACACATGGGAAAGAATTTCTTGACCTCGCATATCTATGATCTAATTCACTCGACCAAGGGAACAATATCCTATTAGTTGACCCTGCTAGTGCCTATTCACATAAATAATGTGAGAAACAAAGGACTTGAAAGAAAAATTAATTTGTTTGACGTGAATAGAGAGCCTTTTATCAAATTTATTAAATGATCATTTCCAATCTCTAATTTTGCAGTATGTTAGTTTGACTCGATTTCCAGTGATATTGGACCTTCCCTCAGAGACTTGTCTTCTGTGAAATTTGCTCTCTTGACCGTATTAAAAGGCCACAACTCGTGTGCAGATGGAATGGCTGTTCATTGCCATAGAACTCTTCAAATGCCACAACCTCTGATTTGATTAAGCATGAACACAGCAGCATACGTTTTTGAATCATGCCTTACGCTGTCGTTATACCTGACTCCCAAATGCATTGTAGCCAATTGGCGTGAGACCCTATCTCCTGGGCATGTTATAAACAGGACACTGACACCCACTCTGTCCTAACATTGGAAAATAATTGTCAGGGGTGGTGGGGGGAGGCAGTGCTCTGTGTAAGCATGTAGTGTCTCCTGCTGGTAGTTTATTAAAACTGCATTCTTAGAAATTCTTCCCAAACGATGTTTTCTCCAAGCAAGCAAGCAAAACCTTGTGAAATTCCTGACCGAGGACTAGCTCTTCAGTATAGTGAGAACATGACATACGGCCCCTCGAGCCTGCGCCGCCATTCAATAAGATCATGGCTGATCTGATCTTGGCCTCAACTCCACTTTCCCGCCCGCTCCCCATAACCCTTGACTCCCCTGTAGCTCAAATATCTGTCTATCCCCACCTTGAATATATTCAATGACTCCGCCTCCACAGCTCTCTGGGGTAGAGAATTCCAAAGATTCACGACCCTCTGAGAGAAGAAATTCCTCCTCATCTCTGTTTTAAATGAACTATGCCCCCTAGTTCTAGATTACCCCACAAGGGGAAAAATCCTCTCAGCATCTACCCTGTCAAGCCCCTCTCAGAATCTTAATAAGCTCACCTCTCATTCTTCTAAATTCCAATGAGTATAGGCCCAACCTGTTCAACCTTTCCTCATAAGACAGCCCCTTCATCTCAGGAATTAACCTAGTGAACCTTCTTTGAACTGCCTCCAATGCAAGTATATCCCTCCTTAAATAAGGAGACCAAAGCTGCACGCAGTACTCCAGATGTGGTCTCACCAGCGCCCTGTACAGTTGTAGCAAGACTTCCCTACTTTTATACTCCATCCCCCTTGCAATAAGGGCCAACATTCCATTTGCCTTCCTAATTACTTGCTGTACCTGCATGCTAACTTTTTGTTTCATGTACAAGGACCTCCAGATTCCTCTAACGCAGCATTTTATAGTGTCTCTCCATTTAAGTAATAATTGGCTTTTTTTATTCTTCCTACCAAAGTGGATAACCTTGCATTTTCCCACATTATGCTCCATCTGCCAATTTTTTTCCCACTCACTTAACCTATCTATATGCCTTTGCAGACTCTGTGTCCTCCTCACAACTTGCTTTCCCACCTTCTATCACTTTTTAAAAATTCTTTCAATTCTAGAAATAATCCTTCAGCAGCATCTTCGCACATAACTGCCACCTAAAAGTTGACATTTCCAAGATCTGAACAGCAAGCTGCTGCTTTTCAACAGCATTACACATTTGTACAAGTATTGCTTGCCCTTCCTTATGGAAGGCTGCTCACTGTTCCACTCCACCACGTCAATTCCCGAACAAAGCCACCAAATTATTCCTGTGGTGCATTCCCACTGCAAGTTCACTTTTGCACCCACACGAAACCTGGGAGCTATAAATAGAGCACCAAAGCCCCGATGCATTTTACTGATCTTATTAGCTTGGTTTGGTGGTCGTACTCTCATCTCTAAGTTAGATGGTTGTGGGTACAAGTCCCACTCCTGGAATCTGAGCATATAATCTAGGCTGGTGCTTCAGTATAGCATTGTCTTTGGTGCTGTCTTTCAGATGAGATATTAAAATTGAGTGTAATGGACATAAAAGATTCCATGGCACTATTGGAAGAAGAACAGGGTGGGTGTTCTCCTGGAGCTGTCCCGGGCAATATTTATCCCTCAATCAAAAAGGGATTTGGTTGCTCATTTACCTCATTGTGGGACTTTTTTTTTAATTCGTTCTTGGGATGTGGGCGTCTCTGGCAAGGCCGGCATTTATTGCCCAGCCCTAATTGCCCTCGAGAAGGTGGTGGTGAGCCGCCGCCTTGAACCACAGAGGGGCAGTTAAGAGTCAACCACATTTCTGTGTGTCTGGAGTCACATACAGGCCAGACCGGGTAAGGACGGCAGATTTCCTTCCCTAAAAGGACATTAGTGAACCAGATGGGTTTTTAACGACAATCATAGTTTCATAGTCGCCATTATTGATGCTAGCTTTTTATTCCAAATTTATTTAATTAACTGAATTTAAATTCCCAGCTGCCCTGGTGGGATTTGAACTCACGTCTCCGGATCATTAGTCCAGGCCTCTGGACTACTAATACAAAAAGAAAATACTGCAGATGCTGGAAATCTGAAATAAAAACAGAAAATGCTGGAGATACTCAGCAGGTCAGGCAGCATCTATGAAGAGAGAAACAGAGTTAACGTTTCAGGTCAAAGACCTTTCGGCAGAACTGGAAAAAAGCAGGAAATGGAACAGATTTTTAAGCAAGTCCTCTATCACCCCCAACACCCCTTCCCCTTCGCCCGGCACCTTCCCGTGCAAGCGCAGGAGATGCAACACATGCCCTTATACCTCCCCCCTTCCCACTGTCCAGGGCCCCAAACACCCCTTCCAGGTGAAACAGCGATTTACTTGTACTTCTTGCAATTTAGTATACTGTATTCGCTGCTCACGATGTGGTCTCCTCAACATTGGGGAGACCAAACGCAGATTGGGTGACCGCTTTGCGGAACACCTCCGTTCAGTCCGTATGGGGAACCCCCGAGCTTCCGGTCGCCTGTCACTTTAATTCACCGCTCCACTCCCACTCAGACCTCACCGTCCTCGGCCTCTTACATTAGAAACATAGAAACATTGTTCCACTGAAGCTCAGCGTAAGCTTGAGGAACAGCACCTCATCTTTCGCTTAGGCACTTTACAGCCTTCTGGACTCAACATAGAGTTCAACAATTTCAGATCATAACCTCGGCTATATATATATATATAATAATTTTTTATCCACACTTTTTGTTTGCGTCTTTTCTTCTCTCCCACATGGCAGCTGTCTTTCATTCTGCCAGCGCAATTTACACTTCATCCAGAGCCATCCTTTGTTTCTTAACCTGTCCCATTACCATCTCCTTTTGCCTTGAATATCTCTTCATGTCTCTTAACCTCTCCTGCCTTCCATCCTATCACAGACCATCCCTTTTGTTCTTTCCTCCCCTCCCACCTTTCCCACCTCCTACACTTGCTTAAAAATCTGTTCCATTTCCTGCTTTTTTTCCAGTTCTGACGAAAGGTCATCGACCTGAAACGTTAACTCTCTTTCTCTCTTCACAGATGCTGCCTGACCTGCTGAGTATCTCCAGCATTTTTTGTTTTTACCTCTGGATTACTCGTCCAGTAACATAACCACTATGCTACCATTCTGTTTGCAAAGTAGCTAGAGCGACTGCTCTTCAAAAGTAATTAATTGGCTGTAAATCGCTTTGGGATATCACGAGTACATGGAAGGCGCTATATAAATACAGCATTCTTTCATGTTTCTAATGGTGGGTTTGCCACAGAAGGCTGCAAATTCTACCATGAGCTGCTTTCTGCTGACTGGCTCCTAACGATCTTAAAACTGCAATGCTTCACAGTTTGTTGCCGATTTAATGATGCCCCATTCACAAAAGCGTTTCCCAGTAAGAGCGAAGCTATGAAGCGTTCTTGCCTCAACCAGCTTTCTGACAGATTACATTCTCCAGAGTTTCCCAACCAAATATTTATAAATTGTCTCTCCAACCTGAATTGATGCTCTGTTTTTTGGAATGTGCAACAGGGACGCTAATCCTGTGGGATTTGGCCAGCTGTTGCGCTGAAATTGAGAGAGAATTGAACCAAGGGAGACGGTGGTTAAAATACCAAACTAATCATTCGCTTCCTTCAGAGAGGTTTTATAATTTTGGCCCAGCTGTAATTGAGGTGAACCCTTCCACTTGTTTGCTGCCTTGTAGTATTCCTTCTGCATGATTGTTTAATTTTTTTTTATATGCAAAACCTAGTTTTTCACTCATCAAATCATTTAAGTTCTACGTGTGCTTGTTTTTTTTTAAGCTCGGTATGAATCATCAAACTAAACCTGTGAGTCACGTTGCATTTCCAATTTTAGATTCGCCGTTCACCAATGGCCCCCCTCTTAAGTTTCACCTTTTTATATAATGTGTACGCCATTAATTTGCCTGCCTCTGACCAACATCCCACATGATAGGGGGACGACGGTGTCCGGTGTCGGTGAAACGAATATGTTATCCCCTAGAGTCATGGCCGAATGCTCAACCGTGAGTAGATGGTCCAACAAAGGTCTTGGGCAGGTTGCTGGAATTCGGCGATTCCTGCGGGGATTCGGACCTGAGGTTATTCAGACTGGTACACACCAAGTCACCTCGGAACCAAGGGTTTAAAATTAGAAGTCGTGTCTAACCTTGAACACCTGTCGTGGGCAATTAAGTAGAAGAAATAATGGGCCAGAATTTACGGTGTCTTCGACGGCATACGCTCACCCTACGCTGTCGTAATCTTCTGAAAAGCCCCGCAAGTTCCGGGATTCCGAACACGCGAAAACCCAGAACTTGGGATCTGTCCAGGGTACGCCTGGACAGATCTACCGAACTGACTCGAAATTCACATTCGTCGGCGCGGAGTTGGGCTGTTTGCCCAACTATTGCCCACAAAACTCATACGGCTGGTAAAAGCAGGCATAGGGCCTGCTTTCACCAGTGTAAGGGTTATTATAAATCTTAAATTAAAAATAAAAAAGATGCACAAACACTTAATTAGTTTATGCAAATATTGGCCCGGATTAAAATGTTCAAAATTACTTTTCAAAAAATTAATTTTTATTGTATTTGGTGCAATGAAGGGACTTTTAACTAAATTTGAAAATGAGAACATTTATATTTAGAGTTGTCTAAATTGTTTAGTTATTTGGGGATTCCATTGCATGTCATTAGGGGGTTCCGTTCGGAAATGATTGCAATGGAATCCTCCTTTCTCATTGGAGGACAGGGCCCACATGATCCCTGGGACGCTTCCGATCCGCCTGGGGTCAGTGGGCCTTTACGCAGGCCTACGCCTGGAGGCCCCGGGCCCGAACTCTCCGTAGCTTTGGAGCCAGGAGGTAAGTTCGTAGATGTTTCACGGGTCGGAGGCGTACTCCGGCGGTACACCTCCGACTGCAAATTCAGGGCCATTAGTGTCTTTTGGGTTGTCACAAGCTATAGAGATCACTAAGATCGAGGCTTTCTGTGCAGTTCTCCACACCCACCCCATCCATGAGCAATGGAAAATCTTACAGCACTAGTGTAAAATACACTGGTTTACGGTGCAGTACAATATACAATTGAGGCTTTATTTTGTTTGCTACCATTCACTGTCACACTAAAAAAAAAAATAATATTTAACATTTATTATTTCTGCACATTGCTAATATTTTTGCACTAAGTTCCCACGCAGGAATAGCCTCCGGTACGACTTCATCTTATTGAATGCACGTAAATGATAAATTGTTGCCACTCTGAATGCTTAAGATGTGAACTACCCTTTCTGCAGTTATCCAGTTTGGATTCGTGACCCTGTTCGTGGCTTCCTTCCCGCTGGCTCCACTATTTGCCCTACTGAACAACGTCATCGAAATCCGCCTGGATGCTAAAAAATTTACCAGTGAGCTCCGAAGACCCGATGCAGCAAAAGCAAAAGATATTGGTCAGTAAATGTTATTATTCTGAGTGGGCAAACAGGAGACTTTGGTTTCTGACTTGACACATTTAAGCATCTCGTCTGTCTCACTCCTCAGTTATGCACTTTGTACCGTTTATTATAAGGAGACTATATTTTTTTTGAGGGGCATGAGCTTGGCAAATTTCTGCTTTCGTCGTCTGCTAATTCTCGCCGGCTATTGCGCTCGGGTTTTCAAATCGGCTTGAAGTCATTTACCTGACTGTTTACCGCAGCGAGTTCTGATGACCTGGAATGCTCTGCCTGAAAGAATGGTGGAAGCAGATTCAATAGCAACTTTAAAGGGAATTAGATATATACTTCAAAAGGAAAAATTTGCAGGGCTCTGGGGAAAGGGCAGGGAGTGGGACTAATTGGATAGCTCTTTCAAAAAGCCGGCACAGGCACGATGGGCCGAATGGCCTCCTTCTGTGCTGTAAAATTTGATGATTCATGATGAGCAACTGAATTATAAGAACTTATTTTATAAACTACAAAGGACCTAAATTATATTCGCCAACAAACTAGCCCTTGCTATACATTTTCTAACCAAAATATTCATGTTTAACACCCCATTTTTTTTTTTAAATGCAAAGAATTACAATTATCAGGAACATTTATCCTGTTGAACTTTTGTTCATGTTTGCTTAATTTTGATTTATGTAGTGCTGATGCCATAAACAGGGAATTTGGTTCTACAAGCTGGAATTACAGTGCCTGACCGTGTGAAATGAATAAACCGCAATTGCAATGATAGCTTGCACTCACAGAAACAAGCTTGATTAATATCTGATGTTTTTCCAGCACCTTTCTACAGTCCGGCTCAGTAACTCCTCCACGTTCCTTTCTACTCATATATCAGCATTCAGTCTTCATAGAATCATAGAATCATAGAAGATAGGAGCAGGAGTAGGCCATTCGGCCCCTCTAGCCTGCTCCGCCATTCAATGCGATCATGGCTGATCATCCAAATTCAGTACCCTGTCCCTGCTTTCTCCCCATATCCCTTTAGCCTTAAGAAATATATCCAACTCCTTCTTGAATCTATTTAATGAATTGGCCTCTACTGCCTTCTGTGGCAGAGAATTCCACAGGTTCACCACTCTCGGTGAAGAAATTCCTCCTCATTTCTGTCCTAAATGGCTTCCCCCTTATCCTTAGACTGTGACCCTTGGTTCTGGACTCCCCGACCATCGGGAACATCCTTCCTGCATCTAGTTTGTCCTGTCCTGTCAGAATTTTATAAGTGTCTTTTAAACACTTTTTTGCTTTTGTATTTACGGACCAATATAAGGGATAGTAAGCTGATCCTATTTGGATGCTGTAGTTATGCAGTATTTAGGAGCCCCATCTCACTACAACCTGGAATGGTAGGTAGGATGGGGTTTTGCACTGTCATCTGTTTGCGTTGAACTGTCCATAAACCAGGCTTTCCTCCTCTTCCCTTGACAAGAGGGAGGGACATGCACTTTGGAGGCAAAATAAAATGCCTAGGAGCACCTTGCCTGGGTATGGTGTGGAAAGATCAAAGGACAGAGGGAAAAGTCCCTTCAAAAGAGCAAGTATCACTCTCCAAAAAAAATAAAAATCCTGCAACCGTTTGATTTTAACTTTGTCTTTTGTTTTAACTTTGGATTTCCAATGTTTGCCATTGTTTTTAGTTATACATTTACTTCAATAGCGATATTTAAAACTTTGAAAATTTCTGATAAAGTCCCCGCTAACTAAGCTAATCTAGGTGGGGACAGTGAATTAATCAAAGCAAGGATGAGCGGGCTGATCTTTCACCAAAACATCTGGGCCTTTAGTTTGAAGAGGTGGATCTGTGACCATTGATAGCCTGACTTGGGAAAATATGTAAAACGTCTTAAGTACCCTGTATCAGATGAAGGGAAAGTGCTGTCTCATCAGACTCGTGGTTCAAAGTGCACACTCTGTAAAGTAAACACCAAGGGATAGAACTACCAGGATTATCTGCAATTAAGAGAGATCATAATGGGTCAGTAATTCATGCGAGACCCATTTAGGATTGTGTCAGAACAAGAGTCGGCCTGTCGAGCCCAATCCTCCATTTTGTTAGCCATGTTAAAGAAATGACTGTCTTGAGGGTTAAGGAAGGAAGCAAAATAAAATAACATTGAGGGGGTGGGGGGGGGGGGGGGGTGCGCGGCGGGAAGGAGACCAATTAAGTTCAAGTAAACGAGCAGTATTCCCACAAAAGCAGATACTGTAATGAGGGAGATTGGCAGCCCTTGGAATTTATACCATTTTTGTTTTCTTTGAGTTTGCTCTACACTGGTATCAAGACTTACCTATGGTCTGAAGCCGAGATGTATTGTACGGTAAACAATGAGTTAATGCATTTTGAAAACAAAGTAGCTGCTTACATTTCAGTCGCATCTGTAAATCATGGAAACCAGTCACTAAGCTAATTCCCAGATTTTATTTTGTGGGAGATATCCGCCATCAGGTTTTCTGGCTTCATGTACAGACACCATATGTTGGGAAGTTCCTGAAATAGCCAATATTCCAAGATTCGTCAACAAAACATTAACTCTTGGGTAACTCGGCTACCACAATTATCCTTGCTTGAACTTGCAGCGACATTGACGCAATTTACTTGAGTCCTGCGATTTGTGGAAGTTTTTTTTTTAAATGCTCGTGCTTCTTGCAAGATTGAAAAATCGAAAACTTTTTGCAGGAATAAAAATAACGTTCACATTTTCTGTGTCGTGAGGGGGGCGGGGAACCTCCTTAAATTGTGGGGTTCATGAGTAAATTGCCAACGCCAGCAATGCTAATTTAGTTGACAAAAGAGAAAACATGGCGGCCTTGTAAGTTGGACCAAGGGACAGGAGGAGGCCATTCAGCCCCTCGAGCTGTTCCGCAATTCGCTTAGACCATGTCTGTACTGTATCGTATCTCCATCTTGGCTCCATAACCCTTAATAACCTTGCTTAACAAAAATCTATCAATCTCCTGTGTTGAAATTTTCAATTGACGCCCCCACCCCCCCCCCAACAGTCTCAAAAGCTTTTTTGGGGGGGGAGAGTTCCAGATTTCCACTATCCTTTGTATGAAGAAGTACTTCCTGCCATCACCCCTGAATGGTCTAGCTCTAAATTTATAGTCCTACCCCTTTGTTCTGGACTCCCCCACCAGAGGAAAAAGTTTCTCTCTATCTACCCTATCAACTCCTTTTAATCATCATAAACACCTCAGTTACATCCCCTTTAATCTTAGAACATAAGAAATAGGAGCAGGAGTAGGCCATCTGGCCCCTCGAGCCTGCTCCGCCATTCAATAAGATCATGGCTGATCTGATCTTTGCCTCAACTCCACTTTCCCGCCCGCTCCCCAAAACTCTTGACTCCCCCAAATATCTGTCTATCTCCGCCTGGAATATATTCAATGACACCGCCTCCACTGCTCTCTGGGGTAGAGAATTCCAAAGATTCATGACTCTCAGAAGACATTCCTCCTCATCTCCGTTTTAAATGGGTGACCCCTTATTCTGAAACTATGCCCCCTAGTTCTAGATTCCCCCACTAGGGGAAATATCCCCCCTGCATCTACCCTGTCAAGCCCCCTCAGAATCTTTTATGTTTCAATAAGATCACCTCTCATTCTTCTAAACTCCAATGAGTATAGGCCCAACCTGCTCAACCTTTCCTCATAAGACAACCTCTTCATCTCAGGAATCAACCGAGTGAACCTTCTCTGAACTGCCTCCAATGCGAGTATATCCCTCCTTAAATAAGTAAACCAAAACTGCACGCAGTACTCCAGGTGTGGTCTCACCAGCGCCCTGCACAGTTGTAGCAAGACTTCCCTACTTTTATACTCCAAAGATATAACACTCACAACTAGGGGGATCAAGGGGTATGGCGAGAAAGCAGGAATGGGGTACTGAGGTAGCATGTTCAGCCATGAACGCATTGAATGGCGGTGCAGGCTCGAAGGACCGAATGGTCTACTCCTGTACCTATTTTCTATGTTTCTATCCCCCTTGAAATGAAGGCCAACATTCCATTTGTCTTCCTAATTACTTGCTGTACCTGCATGCTAACTTTGTTTCATGTACGAGGACCCCCCGATCCCTCTGTACTGCAACATTTTGTAGTCTCTCTCCATTTAAAAAATAATTTGCTTTTTTATTCTTCCTACCAAAGTCACATTTCCCTACATTATATTCCATCTGCCAAATTTTTGCCCACTCACTTAACCTATCCATATCCCTTTGCAGATTCTTTGTGTCCTCCTCACAACTTGCTTTCCCACCTATCTTTGTATCATCAGCAAATTTGGCTACAGTACACTCGGTCGCTTCATCAAAGTCATTAATATATATTGTAAATAGTTGAGGCCCCAGCACTGTGGCACCCCAGTAGTTACAGTTTGCCAACCTGAAAATGACCCATTTATCCTGACTCTCTGTTTTCTGTTAGTTAGCCAATCCTCTATCCATGCTTATATATTACCTCCAACACCGTGAGCTCTTATCTTGTGCAGTAACCTTTTATGTGGCACCTTATCTAATGCCTTCTGGAAATCCAAATACACGACATCTACTGGTTCCCCTTTATCCGCCCTGCTCGTTACATCCTCAAAGAACTCTAGTAAATTTGTCAAACACGATTTCCCTTTCATACAATCAAGCAGAGTCAACATGGTTTTATTATGATTTTCTAAATGTCCTGCTATTGCTTCCTTAATAATGGATTCCAGCATTTTCCCAATGACAGATGTTAGGCTAACTGGCCTATTGTTTCCTGCTTTCTGCCTCCCTCCTTTCTTGAATAGGGGCGTTACATTTGCTGTTTTCCAATCTGCTGGGACATAGAAACATAGAAACATAGAATCTAGGAGCAGGAGTAGGCCATTCGGCCCGTCGAGCCTGCTCCGCCATTCAATACGATCATGGCTGATCATCCAAATCCAGTACCCTGTCCCTGCTTTAATCCCCACAGTACACATATCCCACCCTACCCCCGTAACCCCACGTATTTAATTCCCCCTAACATATCCCATCCTATCCCCATAACCCCACATATTTAATCCCCCCTAACACTAAGGGTCAATTTATCATAGCCAAATCAACCTAACCCACACATTTTTGGACTGTGGGAGGAAACCGGAGCACCCGGAGGAAACCCACGCAGACACCTCTCCAGAATCCAGGGAATTTTGGTAGCTTACAACCAACGCATCCACTGTCTCTGCAGCCACTTCTTTTAAGGCCCTAGGGTGCAGGCCATCAGGTCCAGGGGACTTGTCAGCCTTTAGTCCCATTAGTTGGCCTAGTACTTTTTCTCTAGTGATCGTCATTGTTTTAAGTTCCTCCCTCCCTATAGCCCCTTGATTATCAATTATTATTGGAACGCTTTTAGTGTCTTCTACCGTGAAGACCGATACAAAATATTTGTTCACAGTCTCTGCCATTTCCCTGTTTCCCATTATTAATTCCCCAGTCTCATCCTCTAAGGGACCAACGTTTACTTTAGCTACTTTCTTCCTTTTTATATACCTGTAGAAGCTTTTACCAGTGATTTTTACCACATTTTATATTTTTTGCTAGTTTACTTTCATAATCTATCTTCTCCTTTTTTTTGTCAAAATTTCCCAATCCTCTGGCCTACCACTAATTTTCGCAACATTGTATGCCTTTTCTTTCAATTTGATACCATCCTTAACTTCCTTAGTTAGCCACGGATGGTTCATCCTTCTCGTAGAGTCTTTCTTTTTCACTGGAATAAACCTTTGCTGAGAGTTATGAAATATCTCCTTAAATGTCTGCCACTGCTTATCTACCATCTTACCCTATAATCTATTTTCCCAGTCCACTTTAGCCAACTCTGTCTTCATACCTTTGTAATTGTCTTTATTTAAGTTTAGGACACTCGTTTCAATCCAAGTTTCTCACTCTCCAAACTGAATTTGAAATTCTATCATGCTATGATCACTCTTCCCTAGAGGATCCTTTACTATGAGATCATTAATTAATCCTGTCATTACACATTACCAGATCGAAAATAGCCTGCTCCCTGGTTAGTTCCACAACGTATTGTTCTAAGAAACCATCCCGAATACAAGCTCGGCTGACACTCCAGTGCCAGTGCTGAGGAAGTGCTGCACTGTCGGAGGTGCCGTCTTTCAGATGAGATGTTAAACCGAGGCCCCATCTGCTGTCTCAGGAGGACGTAAAAGATCCCATGGCACTATTTCGAAGAGGAGCAGGGGAGTTGTCCCCGGTGTCCTGGCGAATATTTATCCCTCAACCAACATATCAAAAACAGATTATCTGGTCATTATCACATTTTTGTTTGTAGGACCTTGCTGTGCACAAATTGGCTGCTGCATTTCCTACATTACAACAGTGACACCACTTTAACAGTACTTCATTGACTGTAAAGCACTTTGAGACGTCCGGTGGTCATGAAAGGCGCTATATAAATGCAAGTCTTTTTCTTTTTATGAACTCGTCCTCAAGGCTACCCTTGCCAATTTGATTTGTCCAATCTATATGAAGATTAAAATCACCCATGATTATCACAGTACCTTTCTTACAAGCCCCTATTATTTCTTGATTTATACTCTGTCCTACAGTGTAGCTACTGTTAGGGGGCCTATTGACTACTCCCACCAGTGACTTCTTTCCCTTACTATTTCTTCTTCTTCCAAAATGTCAAATAACCCTGAATATTCAGTTCCCAGCCTTGGTCACTTTGCAACCATGTCTCTGTAATGGCTATGAGATCATACACATTTATTTCTGTTTGTGCCGTCAACTCATCTATCTTGTTACGAATGCTGTGTGCATTCGGATAAAGCGCTTTTAATTTTTCTTTATACCATTTTTACCTACTCCTGAAACTATTTGCTGGTGCACACTTATGTTCGTACGCTCTGTCTCCTCCTGTCACACTCTGATTATCATTACCCCTATCGCTACCCTGCAGTATTGCCCTCTCCTTTCTCTTTGACTTTCTAAGTTCCCCTTCACCTGAACCCTCCCCCCCACTATTTAGTTTAAAGCCCTATCTACCGCCCTAGTTATTCGATTCGCCAGGACACTGGTCCCAACATGGTTCAAGAGAAGCCCGTCCCAACGGAACAGCTCCCTCTTTCCCCAGTACTGGTGCCAGTGCCCCATGAATCGAAACCCATTTCTCCCACACCAATCCTTGAGCCACGCATTCAACTCTCTGATCTTATTGACCCTTTGCCAATTTGCTCGTGGCTCAGGTAGTAATCCAGAGATTATTACCTTTGTGGTTCTGCTTTTTAATTTAGTCCCTAGCTGCTCATACTCCCTCAGCAGAACCTCTTTCTTAGTCCTACCTATGTCGTTGGTACCTACGTGGACCACGACAACTGGATCTTCCCCTCCTACTCCAAGTTCCTCTCCAGCCCGAGGAGATGTCCTTAACCCAGGCAACACAGCCTTTGGGACTCACGCTCTCAGCTGCAGAGAACAGTATCTATCCCCCTAACTATACTGTCCCCTACCACTACTACATTCCTTTTTACTCTCCTAACTTGAATGGCCCCCTGTACCACGGTGCTGTGGTCAGTTTGCTCATCCTCCCTGCAGTCCCTGCTCTCGTCCACACAGGCTGCAATAACCTCGTACCTGTTGGACAAGTGCAAGGGCTGAGGCTCCTCCAATGCTACCCTCTGGATCCCCATACCTGCCTCACTTGTAGTCACACCCACCTGTCCCTGACCACGGACCAGATTTGAAGTATTTAACCTAAGGGGTGTGACTGCCTCCTGGAACACAGTGTCCAGGTAACTTTCTCCCTCCCTGATGTATTGCAGAGTCCGAAGCTCAATGAGAATACAAGCCTAGTCCTTATAATTTAACCCTGGTATTCTGGTGAATCTGCGCTGCTCCCCCTCCAAGACCAATATATTCTTCCTGAGGTGCGGTGCCCAGAACTGAATGCAGTACTTTAAATGGGGGTCTAACCAGAGCTGTATATAATTGCAGCATAACTGGCACCTCTTTGTACTCTAGCCCCCTGAGATAAAGGCCAACATTCCATTAGCCTTTTTAATTATTTTTTGTACCTGTTTGCTAGCTTTTAGGAGAATGCCCCAAACTTATGAGGGTCCATCCTTTTCAATACTGGACATGTGAGTAGCTTATTAATCTTGTACAAGCTCAGGACTGAAGTCACACGACGCCAGTTACTTGCTGTGCAACCAGGCTTCCATGTTCAGGAACACTTGTAGGAACGCACTAGCTGCTGCTACGCCTTCACATTTTGTATCAATTCAAAGTTTCTGCTCCAACTGCAAGCACAAAAGCTTCACACAGCCCATTGTTCTGTCCGTAGTACTTCCTCTCAGCATCACTCGTTGGAAGTCTTCAAGCAGAGTCAACCATCAATTGCAAAGCAGGAGTTGGTGGAGAATGCTTTGGGCTATGAGCAAACTTTCTACTGCTTGACACCCAGAACAACTTTCCAAGCCTGAACAGTGTCAATGTTGTGAGACATCTGACATTATTGTGTCACCAAATGCGGAAGCTTTTTATCTCCGCTCTTCAGATGAAAGTCTTTGAACATTATTGTACACTTCTACTGTGTCACCTAGTCCATAGATGAGTTGGAATCCTTAAAAACACATGGACAGTGCAGCAGTGGTGAACTTAAGATCATAAATAGGAACAGGAGTAGTCCATACAGCCCCTCGAGCCTGCTCCGCCATTCAATAAGATCATGGCTGACCTTCGACCTCAACGCCACTTACCCGCCCGATCCCCATATCCCTGAATTCCCCAGAGTCCAAAATTCTATCTATCTCAGCCTTGAATATACTCAACGATTCAGCATCCACAGCCCTTTGGGGCAGAGAATTCCAAAGATTCACCACCCTCTGAGTGAAGAAATTCCTCCTCATCTCAGTCCTAAATGGCCAACCCCTTATCCTGAGACTATGCTCCCTAGTTCCAGACTCTCCAGCCAGGGGGGAAACAACCTCTCAGCATCTACCCTATCAATCCCCCTCCGAATCTTGTGTTATATATGATGCTGCATCAGTTGTCTCTTTCTGGATTTCGATAACACTTTTAATCAGTGGTTATGGTTGTATATTCTAAGATTGTCCCAGTGAGTCATTTTTCAGTGTTGTGTAACTACCTCCAAATGAATGAATAACTTAAGAATCCAGTTTGGGCTGGATTTGTCCTTTTTAAATGTAATTGCTCCTATGTAAGATATTGCTGCCATATAGGGGAGTAGCATGAAACTAGCTTGGCAATACCCAAAATGGTGCAAAATAGAGTAACAGTTTTCCTGCTGTTTTTTAGGTATCTGGTACAACATTCTCCGAGGGATTGGGAAGTTGGCAGTCATCATTAATGTAAGTGTATGTTGTTTATTGAACAGAAGAGTGTGCATTCCTTCGGGAATTTTCCATCCCACTGTTTAATATATAAATACGGAAGTAACTACTTCTAAATGTGTGTGAGTGTGTGTTTGATCCAAGTGTCTCGACACTTGCGGCTACCAATTATTTCCGTTGTATTTTATGAAAAATTGCAATGACCTTTTTTGAGGATTTTCTGCCCCAGAACTCTGATAAAGTTGAGGGCAAGACTATTTCCCAAAAAATATGAAATGAAAATGAGCGGATGAAGCTTTGGGTGAAAACTAATTAATGGTGAGCTCTGTAAAACTGCAAGAATGGGAACTTGACGTGCCTGTTAATCGTTTAAACTTTTCAAAGAGATCCAAAGTAGCTTTTCCCAAGGCTTAAGGGATGTTGTAGATGTACAGAGACTAGCGTACTGAGCTTTCCCAGTAAAACAGAGAACCTTTAGTATTCAGCATTCTGCAACCTGTGTATCAGTAACACTATCACAAGAGCTACTGTGACTGTTGGTACACTAAAATCTCCTAAAGCAATTGCATGTTTGTATGTAAAATCAGATGTTGCAACCAATGACTGTGTTTACATGAGGTCATTATGCAACATCAAGCACACACTACCTGATGGTAACTGACTCGAGGCTTCCATGTGTCAGTCTTGAGCCGGCTGCTAAGAGGTGCACAAGCACGATAGTTATACAACAGCAACTTATATAGCGCCTTTAATGTAATAAAACGTCCCAAGGCACTTCACAGGAGTGTTATCAAAAAACAAAATTTGACACCAAGCCATATAAGGAGATAACAACAGAAAACGCTGGAAAAACTCAGCAGGCCAGGCAGCATCCGTGGAGAGAGAAAGAGAGTTAACGTTTCAGGTCGATGACCTTTCATCAGAACTGGGAAGAGCCGGAAATCAAATAGATTTAATTTAATGTTGTTATTTCGGATTTCCAGCATCCGCAGTATTTTGCTACCATATAAGGAGATGTTGGGGCATATGATCAAAAGCTTGGTCAAAGAGGTAGTTTATAAGAAGCATTGTAAAGGAGGAAAGAAAAGTGGAGAGGCGGAGAGATTTAGGGAGGGAATCCAGAGCTTAGGACCTCGGCAGGTGAAGGCACGACCGCCAATGGTGGAGCAATTAAAATCAGGATGTTCAAAAGGCCGGAATTGGCGGAGCGCAGAGCTCTAGGGGGATTATAGGGCTGGAGGAGATTACAGAGTTAAGGAGGGGCGAGGCCATGGAGGGATTTGAAAACAAGGATGAGAATTTTAAAATTGAGGTGTTGTTTAACTGGGAGCCAATGTAGGTCAACAAGCATAGGGTAGATGGGTGAGTGAGATTTGGTGCGAGTTAGGACATGGGTGGCAGAGTTTTGAATGACCAAGTTTATGGAGGGTATAACTGGGGAGGTTTGCCTGGAGTGCGTTGGAATAGTCAAGTCTAGAGTGATTAAAGCCATGGATGAGAGTTTCGGCAGTGGATACGTTGAGGCAATGGCGGAGACTGCCGATATTACGAAGGTGGAAATGGGCGGTCTTAGTGATAGAACTGATATGAGGTCGGTAGCTCAATTCCTGATCAAATATGACACCAAGGTTGCGAACAGACTTGGTCAGCCTTGGACAGTTGCCGGGGGGGGGAAGAGATCCAATCAGTGGAAAGGGATCGGAGTTTGTGGCGTGAACCGAAGACGATGGCTTTGGTCTTCCCGATAGTTAATTGGAGGAAATTTCTACTCATCCAGTGCTGGATGTCGGACAAGCAGTCTGATGGTATAGAGACGGTGGCGGGTTCGAGAGAGATGACCACTACCTTTCCAAATTCTTCCTCTTCAGTGAAGAGCTATCTGTCTCTCTCGATGCTTTCCTGGAACAGTATGGCTGAGATCAGGAGCTCCATGGAGTGAATGACCAAACCCCTTTCCAGTACCCCGCAGAGCTCCCTGGCACTCCAATGCTCTGCTCCACCACACAGCATTGCACTGCGCAACCAACAAGTTGTTCAAACACCACTCTGGTCAATAAAAAATTAACCAAGGGAAAATGGGCTAAAATATCAGTTTTATCAACTCAACGTGATCAGCTTTGTTTAAGTGGCACCAAGGTAAAAGCTTTGAAGCCGGCCTGTTGACCCGTGTTTACTCATAGTTGACACTGGAACAGTCAAATAATGAAGGTTAATGTGCAGGAGTTCCATTGTTTCAAAGGTAATGGGATGTCTGCCACATGCCTTTAGACTTTAAGTTTTAAACTTGATTTATGCAGAAGAAACAAATACCTTTTTTGTATAAATAATAGCACATTGTATATACAACCAAGACTGATGGTGCTTTTTCTTAAATTAAATTTATGAACCTGAGCCAGTCAGTTCATGCATCTTTATAATCCACCTTTAGTTTGGATTTGACTATTTTGAAAGTGATAATTTTACCTTACTTGGAAACTATATTGAGTCTAATAAAAACGGAACTCCTTCAGCTGTTGGGTTTAGGGGAAGATGGTTCACTGCAGTTGCACTGTTCGAACATTAAGAAAGGTGTCATTGGTGGCACAGGGGCATTGATACCCCAACATGCTGATGGGATACAAGCTCATGCCATGCCGCCCTGTGTGGAGAGTTCATGATTTTGCCTGTGTTGTCAAAGGAAGTTGCCATGCAGAGACACTGGGAAAGGGGGTGGGGGAGGACGGAGGGGGGTGGGGGGGGGGGGGGGCGTTTGAAAAGAGAGAACAAGACTGTAGACCAAATTATTCCAGCCTGCTTTCCGCAACTTCCAACAACACGAACCTCCTAGGCAGAGTACTTATCGGGTATGGTAGCATAGGGGTTATGTCACTGGGCTAGTAATCCAGAGGCCTGGACTAATGATCCAGAGATGTGAGTTCAAATCCCACCATGGCAGCTGGGGAATTTAAATTCAGTTAATAAATAAATCTGGAATTTAAAAAGCTAGTATCAGTAATGGTGACCATGACACTACCGGATTGTTGTAAAAACCCCTCTGGTTCACTAATGTCCTTTTAGGGAAGGAAATCTGCCACCCTTACCCGGTCTGACCTATATGTGACTCCAGACCCACAGCAATGTGGTTGACTCTTAACTGCCCTCTGAAATGGCCTAGCAAGCCACTCGGTTGTATAAGGCGGCTCACCTCCTTCTCTCGGACAATAGATGCCCACATTCTGTGAACGAATAAATAAAAACATTTAACAACCTTAAAGGAATAAGAAAAAGTTTTAAAATGGGAAGAATGCAGACAAATTCAATGGGAATAGAAATTTCACTGTGATGAAACATGTAAAGTGAATGGGTGTTAAGTGTCTGAATGGATCCAAGGATCATATTGTGCCAAGACATATAGTCTATTTATTCAATGGGCCGTTACCTGACTTGCTAGTTAGTAAAAATGAGAAGCTGCCTTATATTTGTGCTCATTGTCGCACACAGTGGCTAGTTTCATGATGGTTGGGTCATTATAGCCTGCGGGCATTGCAGAGGCGAAGGACATCTTTCAGTTTGGGTGCTGGTACTAGGTTTTAACATCACATTTGAGCATCAGCGTGCTCAAGTTCAGTGCGACGTGCTGAAGGTTTCTAGTAGTAGATGGAATATAGCACGTGAAGGTGTTTTTTTTTACATGTTCAATATACAGTATTCACGTCTTTAGCTTTATGAAAGCATTTCTGCATTTGTATGGGGTTCTATTTTCTACTTTATTATCGGAGAATGCTGGTGTGAAACTGGCCACATGGATGAGTAATTCGGGGCTGGTGTTATTGCACTGATTTGGAGTTGCAGCCAGTTTATAAGCACAAACCGCTCGGTACCTCGGGTACCAGAAGCCCTTCCCAACCAAAATTGCGTTGAAGTTCAGATGCCTTCACCATCGTTGAGCAGCAAATGTCACCAGCTTACAAATGGTTCATTGTGCCAAGTTACCTCACGATGGCGAAATATTCCATCAAGGAAGGAGAGGGACTAGCATCTCGGCTCATACGGATACAGCAACACCGCAAACCACTTGTGGGAGGAATGTCCGTGACGGAGATTGGGGCGTTGTCTCATCGTAATGGTTGGCAGCTTCTGTGCCAAGCAACTGTGGAGAACTTGTAATACAAGTGGAGGAAAGGGTCATGGACAACATTTGTACCTGACTCTTCCATTTAAAACTTCAGTGGTTGGATGATAATTCTGGAAATCTGTTGTCTTGGAACTCAGTAATGATTTATTGCAGAATTCCAAACCGCAGAGTACTCGAGTAGACGAGGGAAATGTTTCCAAGGAAATTGGCTTTTTGCAGCTGTGATTTTTTTTTCTTCTAAATCAAAATTTCTACTGGGAACGGAACAAAGACTTGCTTTTTGACCTTTCATCCTCCTTTGGGAAAAACGCCAAATCTTTTGGAACATCGTTGGTTCCTTCTTTGCTTGACTTATTTCTCTGCTAGCTGTCTTCGAAACGTCGTCCTTTAGATCAGTAGCCAAGCCAGGGTAGCCACAGATCAAAATACCAAACTGATCACAGGCCCATGAAAAGAAGGAGCTTGAGGTTGGGTAAGGGAAAAGGTAAATCTTAAAACACACAAATATAGAAAATTTAAATGTTAAATGGCAACACTTTCTTCTCTCTTTCTGTTGTCTTCTCCTTTCTCTTCCTCCTCCCATTTATCTTTATTTAAACCCTTTTTATATGCAGTTCCCAGAAAAGTTGAAATAATACTTTGTGGTGAAGTATACTTTTTGTTTTGAGAGAAGGAAGGGGATTTTGATAGTTATATTTTTCTCCTCCTCCCTTTCCCTCTCCCTCCAGCCTAACCAGGCCTCTCCCCAGCAGTCATGAAAATCCTTTGGTAAGTCTGTTTGCCAGCTGGCCCCTGAGCAATGTTTGCCATTGAAAACACTTCTGCATTTGACTGGGTGGGATAGAAAGGGTTAACGGTTTCTGTTCTATCTCGTGTATATAAAAAAAAAAATGAGCCTAGGATCACTTGGCCGGCAAAATGCGCTTGAATCAGTTCGTTTGAACAGTTAAATTGTAGAAAATCACCTTGAAAGGATTTGAGAGCGGGTGCAGGCAGTTGTTTAGTAGCAGCCAAGTACTGTAATCTTTTGATGTGCGTGTCCCCGATAATGACGCCGGACCTTGTGGCCTGTTTAACCAGCTCAGTTGATCTCTGCCGTGTTATTGACTGGATGCATGAACTTGATGTGATCGGATCCACCCGCATGAGTCCCCAACCAGAAAAACCAGCAAAAGTTGGCACAGCCCCCCACGGCTCCAAAATATGACCTGTGAAAGCAAGTAGTTACACTGAAAATGCAGTGGGACGGGCTCATCATAACTTGAGCCGCAGCCACACCTAACATTCCAACACTTGTATTGTCGGGGGGTGGAGGGGATGTTTTTGATGGTACTGCAGAAAATGATTTTTAACACTTTAGAAAAGGTATGAATTTTTTTTTTACTGTAATGCTGAAAGGGCAATATCTTTTTTGTCCTGGATGGGTTACAGATGTTATAAGTATGAAAAGTAAGTTATGACCGACAGCTATTTCTACCCCCCCACCACCCCCCCCCCCCGACCAAAACGGTTCCTATTCACCTGTTCTGATGAAAGGTCATCGACCTGAAACGTCAACTCTCTTTCTCTCTCCACGGATGCTGCCTGGCCTGCTGAGTTTTTCCAGCGTTTTCTGTTGTTATTTCCTATTCAGCAAGGTTGATATCGGAAAGGAGATAGAAACCCCACAAATAGCAAGGGAATAGACATTCAGTTTTCAGAGTATTCAACAAACTAATAGATATTGTACTATGTTATACTACTGAGTTTCAGCCGTGGCTCGGTGGGTAACACTTTAGCCTCGAGTCAGAAGGTCGTGGGTTCAAGTCCCACTCCCAGAGACTTGAGCACAAAAATCTAAGCTGATACTCCCAGTGCAGTGCTGAGGGAGTGCTGCACTGTCGGAGGTGCCGTCTTTTGGATGAGACGTTAAACCGAGGCCCCGTCTGCGCCCCCCCCCTCAGGTGGACGTGAAAGATCCCATGCCCACTATTTTGAAGATCTGGGGAGATCTCCCTGGAGTCCCTGTCCAATATTTATCCCTCGCTCAACATCACTAAAACAGATTATCTGATCATTATCACATTGCTGTTTGTGGGAACTTGCTGTGCGCACATTGGCTGCCGCGTTTCCTACATTACAACAGTGACCACACTTCAAAAAGTACTTCATTGGCTGTAAAGCACTTTGGGACATCTTGAGGTCATGAAAGGCGCTATAGAAATACAAATCCTTTATTTTTTTTCCTTTTACTGACATCGTGAATGATCCAAAGTCAAGTCCAGGCAAGGTTTTTTAATTCAAGTTCCTTTTTAAGTGCTGTCGCATTTCTTTCAGGATCCTTTTAACCTGCTCTGGATGTGCGTCTAATCATTTGGGTCTTGGTACGCAGCAGGGAAGAAGGATTCAAAATTTGTTAAATAATTGCAACAATTTATAAAGAAAATAAAAGCACTGCAAAAAAAAAAAATAATAATAATAATAATAATGGGCCAGCAAAATTAGAAAGGGCTACAATAGGATATAAAAAAACATGTTTCAAATTACATCAGAAATATACAACTTGTTCAATATATAATACTAATCATGACACTTAAATGTGTCAAGTGTTAAATAGTCAGTTTAAATGGGTGAGATTTTTATGACAAACCCATGGAATGAGAGCTGGGTTTGTTACTTGAAGCCATTGATAATTTAACCGCACAAAAATGTCTCTTTAGCACCGCCCCCTCCCAACTACATTAAAAAAATGCTCCGGTAAAATATTAAGCTCGGTATGTTGTTTCCATTAACTTGAAAAATATTGGCAGAATAATGTAATGTTCAGTTACATTAAGATTCCATGAGCGAGAGGCAGAAGATGGATGGAACTAATGCTCCGAGCATTAGCCTGCTGTCATAATAGACTTATTCAAACTAGCTTTCAGAGCACTGTCTGTCCATTTTTTGTTTGCCTTCAGTATGCAAAGTCTAGAATTCTAGAAGCATAATGAGTTGCATGAAATGTTCATTTTTAAAGAACTTTAACAGGGAGGATTGATGAAGGGAATGCAATGGATGTTGTCTACATGGATTTTAGGAAGGCGTTTGACAAAGTACCACATAGAAGGCTGGTTAATAAAATTGAGGCTCATGGAATAGGTGGGTCAGTGGCAGCTTGGATAAGGAATTGGCTTAAGGATAGTAAACAGCGAGTTGTGGTAAATGGCTGTTTTTCAGACTGGAGGATGCTAGACAGTGGTATTCCCCAAGGGTCAGTGCTGGGGCCACTGCTTTGTTTGATGTATATAAATGACCTGGATATTGGAATACAGAGTAGAATTTCTAAATTTGCCAATGACACCAAACTTGAGGGTATGGCAAACAGTGAGGATGATTCCAATTGACTGCAACAGGACATAGATAGGCTAGCAGAATGGGCAGACAAGTGGCAGATGGCATTTAATACAGAGAAGTGTGAGGTGATGCATTTTGGCAGAAGGAACAGGGAGAGGCAATATACACTTAATGGCACAGTTTTAAAGAGTGTGCAGGGACAGAGGGAGTTAATGTGTATAGGTCCCTGAAGGTGGCAGGACATATTGAGAGAGTGGTTAGCAAAGCATATGGGATCTTGGGCTTCATAAATAGAGGCTTCACCTGACGAAGGAGCAGCGCTCCGAAAGCTTGTGATTTCAAATAAAGCTGTTGGACTATAACCTGGTGTTGTGCGACTTCTCACTTTTGTCCACCCCAGTCCAACACCGGCATCTCCGCATCATTCATAAATAGAGGTATTGAGTACAAAAGTAGAGAAGTTATGCTGAACCTTTATATAAAGCGCTGGTTAAGCCACAACTGGAATATTGCATCCAGTTCTGGTCACCACACTTTAGGAAGGATGTGAAGGCCCTTGAGAGGGTGCAGAGGACATTGACCAGAATGGTTCCGGGGATGGGGGATCTTAGCTACAAGGACAGGTTGGTGAAGCTGGATTTGTTTTCATCAGAGCAAAGGAGGTTGAGGGGTGACTTGATAGAGGTGTACAAGATTATGACTGGTTTGGATAGGCTAGACGGGGAAAGTCTGTTCCCACTAGTTGATGGTACAAGGACTAGGGGACACAGATTTAAGGTTTTGGGCAAGAGATACACGGGGGATGTGAGGAAAAACTTTTTTACACAGCGAGTGGTGATGACCTGGAACTTGCTGCCGACGGAAGTGGTGGAAGCGGAGACACTCGATGTTTTCAAGGGGAAACTGGATAGGCACTTGAGGGAAATAAACTTGCAGGGCTACGGGGATAGAGCGGGGAAATGGGACTGACTGGATTGCGCTACAGAGAGCCGGCATGGGCCGAATGGCCTCCTTCTGTGCCGTTATGACTCTTAACAGGTGTCGCCCTCCAACTTTTGAACTGGCAAACAACCCAGTGAATTTTGTGCTGAATAGAGCAATGGCGTTTGACTGATCATGCAGAACTCTCACTCCGCTTTACACCTAAGAAGCTGAATAAGTTTGTACCACACCTAGATTTCAGAGGGCTGAGCAAAGAAAGGATAGGAAATTAGATGGCGTAGCTCAGCTCTAGGTTATTTCAATCAACCATTAAATCGACACCTTTTTGAGGAGAAACGATTTGGCGCTGCTGATTATTTGAGGCTGAAAGAAAGATGTTGCACAATCACCGTTAACAACACATTCGTACGACATCAGAGCTTTAGCACAGCGCCTACCTCAAAGACCTCCACTCCCACGGAGCTCAGTAGGGTGCATGTGACATGGCAGAGTGCGCACATTATAAAGACAGACTTGCATTTCTATAGCGCCTTTCACGACCACCGGACGTCTCCAAGCGCTTTAAAGCCAATGAAGTACTTTTGAAGTGGAGTCACTGTTGCAGTGTGGGAAACGCGGCAGCCAATCTTGCGCACAGTAAACCGAGCCGTGGTGAGTGAGGTGGCTCACCTTGCGACGTGCATCGGGCAATCCTCACTGACATTGAGCCGCAAGCTCAGATGTAGCAGATGCTGGGTGCACACACGATCGTCCACCTTTAAACACAGGGGTTCACTTGTACGAGTAACTAGTTAGACTGAGAAGCCGTTGGGAGACGAAACATATGAAAAATGATGGACAGGAAAAGAGACCCTCTGGTCCACCCAGCCTGCCCTACAAAATTGTGATACCTTGAGCATCACAATAAGTACACTCCCCATCCCACCGGAAAACCATGTGATTATCCGGGAGAGGCAAAAAAAAACCAGATTAAAAACCCAGGCCAATGTGGGGGGAGAAACAATATCTGCGAAATTCTTCTTAGGCAAGCGAAAACAAGCCCAGGAGATAAATCAATTGAAGCCTACTTTACAGGCCAGGGTCTCGCGATGCTGGTCGTGAGAGGTGACGTGGGGAGATGCGGTGATGGGTACCAGATATAGACCAAGATCAAACCGGGGGAAAAGAACTCTTGATTTTGAGGTAGGAAGGCAGTCTTTGAAATGCACCAGCACTGTAATGGAGGCTGGATTCGCACAAAAGTAAGGGGAATATTTCGGCACGGATAAGCCCACACCTCTCCATGTTACAGGTGGGAGAACTAAAAATAAGCCTGTGTAAGAGAGTGGGGCAGATAATATGTCCCACACTCCGTGACACCAGGCTGGCTCTGTGCTTGAGCACAAATGAAACAACCTCAGGAGACCAGTGCATTTTGCAAAATTATCCGGCGTTCCAAGTGCATCGCTCGTAATGTCCAGCGGTGACTGGGTATTGCGCGCTAGAAGGCAGTATTGGATTTTTTTTTTAAATGGTGGCCGCCCCTTCAGTGCCTGTCGCCAGTGGGCCCTGTGTAGCTGGAGCACTGCTCGGGGGAAATCCAGCTGCATTATGGGGTGCCTGGCCCAATTTACGTCCAAGTCGGGGATCGTTTAATACACAGCAGTTGGAGCGGGTACCTTCAACTAATGGATACCAGCTCCCAACTCTCTCTCTCTCTCTCTCTCTCTCGCTCTCTCTGCCCACATTGGCAAGTGCTGGGTGCATTGATGACCTTAGGCCTCCATTCTTGGCTATACGAGGACCAGGCACCCACCATTGTGTTGTCTGCTCCTGTATGTAGTGTTTGAAATAAAAGCCGAGAGATGCACACCCGGCCGCTCAGCATCTGGAGAAGAAGGTGGGTTCCAATTTTGGGTTGGGTCCTCTTCATTAATATCGAAGGCCCAAGTTAACCTGTTGTCGTCTTTCTATTGCTGATTAATTTGTGTATTTTCAGCACTCGGATGTTTTGAGTTCTGTCACTTGGTGTATGTGCGTTTTCTGAACAAAAGGGAATTCTTCCTCAAAATTGAGGGCATCACTAACACTCTTGGAATTAAAGTAGATAGATTTCTTTCAGAAAATAATATTTTGGGATACTGTGAGTAATTTGAGACATGACATGACATGTGATGAATGTAGCCCGCTTGGGCGGAAACAAGTGACTTTGGACCTATAGTTCCCAAAGCACTCCACCACTGGGATGGGTTTTCCGCGCCTCATGTCCAGATCTGCTGTAGAGTAATTGATCGAGATTGATTGCTACGATTAGTCAGCAGCTCCATTATCCTTGTATCGTGCGACTACCCGGATGATAGAAGATGAACTAGGTGGACCGTGGTGGGTGTTTTTTTGGTCTCGCAATTCCTATGTTCTGATGATTGGACATGTGACTGAAATTCTCACTGATGTTGCACGCGGCTGCCGCGAAGAAATGATGAGGATCTGGCCTCCCCTGTCATTGAAACGAGCATGAAAGATGATCTGCCCCTTTGCTCAAATGTCAGATGATTCGTTGCTTCTACGGTAAACTGACACACACAACCCAACTGTTAAATAGGAGTGTCTGTAACTCCGGTTGTGAAAGGATACGTGAATCCAGTCACAATATCAAGTATGAGTTACGGACGCAGCGAGGCTCTGCAGCTGAATTAAAGACATCAGTTTCAAATCAGCAATGATCTAGCTGTTTCTGGATGGGTAATGCCTGCAGCTAATTACACTGGAATCTAAATTATTCACTAAATATATTTTCTACTTGTGGCAACAAAAATGGTGTCGGCCTTTTGAGTCAGAGGGTTGTGGGTTCAAGTCCCACTCCCCTAGGCTGACGCCTCCGTGCAGTACTGAGGGAGCGCTGCACTGTCGGAGGTGCCATACTGAGCATGCGCTGCACTGTCTGAGGTGCCGTACTGAGAGTGCGCTACACTGTCGGAGGTACCATACTGAGAGTGCGCTACACTGTCGGAGGTACCATACTGAGAGTGCACTGCATTGTCGGAGGTGCCGTACTGAGAGTGCGCTGCACTGTCGGAGGTGCCGTACTGAGAGTGCGCTGCACTGTCGGAGGTGCCGTACGGAGAGTGCGCTGCACTGTCGGAGATGCCGTCTTACGGGTGAGACATTAAACCGAGGCTGCGTCTACCCCCTCAAGTGGATATAAAGGTTCCCGTGGCACTATTTTGTAGAAGAGCGAGGAGGTTCTTCCCAGTGTCCTGACCTATATTTACCCCTCAACAGATTATTTGGTCATTCTCATTGCTGTTGCAATGTTTCCGACATTACAACAGTGACTACACTTCAAAAGTACTTCATTGGCTGTAAAGCGCTTTGGGACTTCCTGAGGTCATGAAAGGCGCTATAGAAATGCAAGGCTTTCTTCACATGGCCCAAGCAAAAATCCACTGGCTTGATTTTTTTTTTTTGTCTAATCTCTCCTGTGGTGGTATTTTTTTTAAGATTGGATGTAAACATTTAAGTTTGTGGTCCATAGGTTTGGTTACATTTTACCTCCTTTGATCTGGTTATACCTTGAAAGTCTATGCATTTTAACTGTGTAATATTATGAATGGTGGTGGTGGAGGGAGAGAGAGAGAGAGAGAGAGAGAGAGGAGCAAATAAAAACTCCTAGTTTTATTTATTTTGATGGTTTACTGGAGAAGAGCTGAAGGTAAACACTACAGACCACAACTGGCTACCTCCTACGTGCGGCTGAAAGAGTGTCAAGATCATGAAAGAGCACAGACTGGTAATGCTGTCCAATTCTTGAGTGAAAACTTGCAAGAGGTATCTGGGCATTTGTTTTGAAAACTGAAATCTAAAGGCTGTGTACCTATAGATATAGACAGGTATCAGATTGGCTCTGAGGATGTGCTGTTTTACAACAATAGGGCTGTTATTAGCCAATCTTTATCCCTCAATCAATGTCACTTTAAAAAAAAAAAATTGTCTGATCATTATCACATTGCTGTTTGTGGGAGCTTGCTGTGTGCAGATTGGCTGCTGTGTTTCCTACATTACAACAGTGACTGCAGTTCAAAAAGGACTTCATTGGCTGTAAAGGATGTCTTGAGGGTGTGAAAGGTGCTATATAAATGCAAGTTCGTTCTTTCATTCC
Source organism: Squalus acanthias (assembly GCA_030390025.1). Lineage (NCBI taxonomy): Eukaryota > Metazoa > Chordata > Chondrichthyes > Squaliformes > Squalidae > Squalus > Squalus acanthias. Next base: position 15,180,825 of record CM059434.1, on the reverse strand, counting down.
CAATCTCATGATTTGGCCTTTGTCCGCATTAAATGACATTTGCCACTCATCCGTCCAGGTCCCCATTATATCCAGGTCCTTCTGTGGGTGATCAGCCTGTTCACCGCTGCGTGCAATCCCCCCCCAGTTTGGTGGTATCTGCAAACCTGGAGAGTTTTGCTTCTGTTCCCATTTCCAAGTATATATGCACATTGTAAACCACAATGGCCCCAGTACTAATTCCTGTAGCACCCCACTAATGAATTACCTCCCTTTTATGCCAGATCGGCTCCACACACTCCCGCCTTTTGCTTTCTTTGCTTCAGCTGATTCTTGATCCAAATTCATCAGGAAATTCTCAAGGGGAAGTGGAGGGAGAATTTCCCCCTCTCTCATGCATGACAAAGCCGTAAATCCCTTCTTACAAATGGCTTTTTGATTTTGTTATGCATGGTGCATGGCAAAACTCTTTGCTTCTCCTAACCCCCCTGGTAAATGAATAAAATATCATGACTGATTCACTTTCCATGCATCTCCATCATCTAGTCAAATGGAATCTATGACATCGCAAGGGCACTTGCATTGCACAGACTCAAAATAGTTCTTGCTGGATGTTAAGTGAGTTAGTCTGAATCAATAAAAACCACAGAAACCTGATGAAGAATATTTAATCATGTTAGCTCAGGGGAGTTCAAGTACTTTTCTTTTTGGTGCGATAAATCATCTGGCTAATTTAAACATGTCAACCATTTTTAGGTCTCCTGTTTAACATGATACTTAAGATATCTCTGCCGTAAGCACATGCAGCAGATGTTGCTCCGTGTGATTCAGCATTGAAGTAGTTCCAGCCAAAGATCGAGGTTTAAATACTTTTATGTAGAGGCAATAGGTTACTTGTTAAACTTTTTACACTGGTTATCTGATATGCTGTCCACTCATTTAACCAGAAATCTGGGCACAGAACTTGCACAAGTTGAAGTGAATAGAAAGATCTCAGTTACCCTGACGCACAGACCTTGATAATTAAAATTATGGATATTTACTTAATGCATAATAACCTGTACCATAATTACATGTTTTTATAACATTGGGTTGAAATCCTACAATGCCATATTAATATTCATTTTTTTTCTGTCAATTTTAATGAGCCATCATTGAAATAGTGGGCAAGTGAACTTAATATAAAAGTATTAGCACCTTCCTGACCAATATTGCTCAGGGTAATAGCAACCCATATAGCATTTAAGTACTACTAACATTCCACCTCTCTAATGAAATCCCAAACAGTGTAACCGTCTGCAAATATTGAAATTTATACAAAAATCTGAAGCTGGTGTTCAGCTTCAGTGCATGTGATCACTGTAGCAAAATGCTTTAATTCACCAGTTAGAGAATCACCAAGCTAATGAATTAAAACTACCTATTGTCCATGAACTAAATGCTTTAAAAGTGGTTCTAATTTAGAGGGATTAGGTTACTTGTTAAACCTTTTACACTGATTATATGATGTGTCGTCCACTCATTTAACCAGAAATACAGGGACAACAGCTTGTACAAGGTGAATTCAGGTACCCTGAGACAAACTCTTGCAATCATAGAATGGTTACAGCACGGAAGGAGGCCATTTGGCCCGTCGAGCCCGTGCCGGCTCTCTGCAAGAGCACTTCAGCTAGTCCCACTCCCCTGCCCTTGCCCTGTAGCCCTGCAATTTTTTTTCCTTCAGGTACTTATCCAGCTCCCTTTTGAAAGCCGTGATTGAGTCTGCCTCCACCACCCTTTCAGGCAGTGCATTCCAGATCCTAACCACTCGCTGCGTAAAAACGTTTTTCCTCATGTCGCCTTTGGTTCTTCTGCCAATCACCTTAAATCTGTGTCCTCTGGTTCTCGACCCTTCTGCCAATGGGAACAGTTTCTCGCTATCTACTCTGTCTAGACCCCTCATGATTTTGAACACCTCTATCAAATCTCCTCTCCATCTTCTCTGCTCTAAGGAGAACAACCCCAGCTTTTCCAGTCTATCCACGTAACTGAAGTCCCTCATCCTTGGAATCATTCTTGTAAATCTTTTCTGCACCCTCTCTAAGGCCTTCACATCCTTCCTAAAGAATTGGACATAATACTCCAGTTGAGGCCGAACCAGTGTTTTATAAAGGTTCATCATAACTTCCTTGCTTTTATACTCTATGCCTTATCTCATGATGTGGAGATGCCGGCGTTGGACTGGGGTGGACAAAAATGAGAAGTCGCACAACACCAGGTTATAGTCCAACAGATTTATTTAAAATTACAAGCTTTCGGAGCTATCGATCGCCCCTTCTTCAGGTAAAGTTACAATGTAACTTTACCTGAAGAAGGGGCAATCGATAGCTCCGAAAGCTTGTAATTTTAAATAAATCTGTTGGACTATAACCTGGTGTTGTGCGACTTCTCATTTTTGTCTACTTATGAAGCCCAGTATCCCGTAAGTTTTTTTTAACCGCTTTCTCAACCTGCTCTGCCACCTTCAACGATTTGTGCACATATACCCCCAGATCTCCTTTGTTCATGCACCCCCTTTAGGATTGTACCCTTTAGCTTATATTGCCTCTCCTCGTTCTTCCTACCAAAATACATCACTTCGCACTTTTCTGCGTTAAATTTCATCTGCCACGTGTCCGCCCATTCCACCAGCCTGTCTCTGTCCTCTTGAAGTCTATCACTATCCTCCTCACTGTTCACTATACTTCCAAATTTTGTGTCATCTGCAAATTTTGAAATTGTGCCCTGTACACCCAAGTCCCAGTCATTAATATTAGTATTTGGCAGAAGACTTGAAACAGACCACCTGCTTGCCTTCTAGGCTGGTAATGATTGGCCCCACCCTTCCTCTTACTACTAATATTTACAATTATGGATGTGTTTACTTAATACCATAATTACACCTTTTCAAAACTTGGTTGAAATCATGCTGTATTAAATGCATTAATCTGTTCATATTAAAATAGACAAAGGAACTTTAAGTCTTTGTTGAAATAGTTCTAACTTCCAAAGTTTTGCTTTTGTTACAATTCTGCACCAAGCCACATTTGTTTGGTGTCCAGTTAATAATTGCACCAAGAACGAAAATAACATGTCTCCTCACTTATTCAACCTCCCATTTGCAATTGAATAATTCACCATCAACTCATAGATAACACGGTGCTTTTAAGAATTTAACCCCTTTTTGGTTGTGTAGGCTCTCTCACGCTCTCTCTCTCTCTCTCTCTCTCTCTTCACTCCCCACAACCTTATTTCAGAAGATTATTTCCATTCTTTTTATCCCCATCGTCGGCAGCAGTTCATTATGGACACCAAGAAAAGCTCGTGTTCAGTTGGATTCTCTTTTTTACAAAGCATTTATAAAAGTTAAGATGCCCAAACTTCAATTTTTGCTTTTTTTTTTGCAGTCATTAGTGTCAGCTTCTGATCAGAATGAGTTTTAACTTTACAGCTGGCATTGATTAGGGCATGCATCACTTTGAAATAGAGATGATTCCATTTCATTAAGGAATCAACCAAAGAGACACAGTGCGGTATTCGCCTGTTCATGAAGGCTGACATTCCACTTTTAAACCAGTTAGTTTTCATAGCAGACTGTAAGTTTTGGTACCCTAGTGGTTATGGTACTGGGCTAGCATCCCAGAGTCCATGACTTCAAATCCCACCATGGAAAGTTATGAAACTAAATTCTGTAAATCCAATCATTTGTGGCTTGCACCAGAAATTTACCATGAAAGCTGCCAGAATAATGTCATAAAAACCCAACTGGTTCACTAGTATTCAACAACAACTTGCATTTATATAGTGCCTTTAACGTAGTAAAACGTCCAAGACGCATCACGGAAGCGTTATCAAACAAAATTTGACACCGAGTAACACAGATATTTGGGAAAAATAACCAAAAGCTTGGTCAAAGAGGTAGGTTTTAAGGAGCGTCTTAAAGGAGGAGAGAGAGATAGAGGCGGAGAGGTTTAGGGAGGGAATTCCAGAGGATAGGGCCTCGGCAGCTGAAGGCACGGCCGCCAATGATGGAGCGATTAAATTCGGGGATGCGCAAAAGGCCAGAATTGGAGAAGCGCAGATATCTCGGAGAATTGTAGGGCTGGAGGAGGGGTTAGAGATGGGGAGGGACGAGGCCATAGAGGGATTTGAAAACATGGCTGAGAATTTTAAAATCGAAGCGTTGCTTAACCAGGAGCCAATGTAGGTCAGCGAGCACGGGTAATGGTTGAATGGGACCTAGTTTAAGTTGAGATGCAGGCAGCAGAATTTTGGATGACTAAGTTTATGGAGGATGGAAGATGGGAGGCCAGTGAAGAGTGCGTTGAAATAGTCATGTCTACAGGTAACAAAGGCATGGATGAGGGTTTCAGCAGCAGATGAGGTGGGGTGGAGTCGGGCGATGTTACGGAGGTGGAAGTAGGCGGTCTTGGTGATGGAGTGGATATGTGGTCGGAAGCTCATCTCGAGGTCAAATATGACACCAAGGTTGCGAACAGTCTGGTTCAGCCTCAGAGTTGCCAGAGAGAGGGATGGAGTCGGTGGCCAGGGAACGGAGTTTGTGATGGGGACTGAAGACAATGGCTTCGGTCTTCCCAATATTTAGATGGAGGAAATTTCTGTTCATCCAGAACTGGATGTCAGACAAGCAGTTTGACAATTTAGAGACCGTGGAGGGGTCGAGAGAGGTAGAATTGAGAGTCGTCAGTGTACATGTGGAACCTGACGTGTGTTTTTGGATGAGTAGCAGCATGTAGATGAGAAATAGGAGGGGGCCAAGGATAGATCCTTGGGGGACACCAGAGGTAAGAGTGTGGGAGCGAGAAGAGAAGACATTGCAGGTGATTCTCTGGCTATGACTGGACAGATAAGAATGGAACCAGGTGAGTGCAGTCCTACCAAGCTGGATGATGGAGAGGCGTTGGGGAAGGATGGTGTGGTCTACCATAGGCTGCAGACAGAGGGGAGCCTCTTGTGTGGCTTGTCCTAGATATAGCTCCAGTCTTGATGCTACATGCCCAATGAAGTGGTCCCCACCATCATCTCAGGGCAATTGGGACTGGGCAATAAATGTGGCCTTGTCAGTGTTGGCTCATATCCTGAGAATTATTTTTTAAATGCCATTCTCATGGCGATCCAGTTTCCTCTGGAGTCTCTCTATTAATGCTGCAGTTGATGGCTCATCCTCTGACTCACTCTGATTCAGGGCAACTCTAGGGCTCTGTCTTCTTTCATATCTCCCCATTCTTTCTTATCAATTACCCTCTCCACTCATTATTTGACTCCATCCCCTCTTGTTGATCACAAATCCTCAGTCCAAACAACCTCTAGCCCTCTTACAGTTCTGTGGCTGAATTACCACATTTGGATCTCTTTCCCTGTGTAGCGTCGAAAATCTTTGTATTTTGGATTCTTCAGTCAATTGGTTCACATCTTTCATAAGTCTAGTCAACCGTTATCAACTCTCCTTGATGGCACCATCCTGACACCTCATTTATCTATTCATCTTTTGGCCTCACTCTCTGCTCTGACCACCAACGATGCTTCTACATTTCCTCAAGCTGCCTCCAGAAGCTGCACTCTTTCATACCAGACTCTCTCTCTTTCCTTAAATCAATTCTCTATAAAGCCTGCACAGCAAGCACATCATTTGAGGTGGCATTTGAACATAGTGGCAAAACCTGAAACAGTTGTGTGGGAGTAGAAGCCTTTCACTTTGGTGGCCACAAAATGCCAAGTGAAGCATTGCAGACACAGTATCTTGGGGTGCAATGTGTGAGCGGTTTGAAGGCGGTACTGTCAACACCACACTCTGTTAGGAGGCTCGGTGCTTGCTGCATGCACACTACAGACATTCAATGAATTTGAGTTGGGCAACTATGGGCAAACGTACATTGGTTCCTTAGCTCAGACAATCCCGTCTGTTCCTTTTGACCTATGGATGTGGGAGACATATTGAATAATTTTGAATAGAAGCGGTTCTCCATTTTGGGGGGGGAGAGAGGAACCCACCCGTTAGAGGAAACGTGTAGTATACACAGGTGGAGGTTGCCCAGAATGTCATTGTACACAGAATTTATATGAAACCGAGAGAGAAATCTTTTCTTCGATGCAGGATAACGAGCAGCCCCCTTGCAAATGGCCAAGTAATAGAGAACACCATCCATACACTCATATCCTGGGCCAATAAGAAAAGCACTTTCCCATCCCTCTGCTACCCTGTAAATTAGCTTCAATATTGGGTCAGATTCCAGCTACATTTTCTACATCATGCAATAGATTTAGTGTCTCCATGTAAGACATTAATCCCACGGCGAGGGTACTACTCAGATTTACTGGGATGCTGGAAGAAATACAAAAGGATTTGGAAAAATTGAGTGTTCCTCATTAGCATGATGCAGAGCAACATGATCGAAGTGTTTAAAATAGAAGCATACCGTTTCCAGCAGTTGAGGGGTCAAGAACGAGGGGCGACAGATACAGGATTATATGTAAGAGATTTAGAACCGAGGGCAGGAGAAACTTCTTTACACAGAGTTCTGAAAATGTGGACTACACTTCCAGGGTTGGCGTTGAGGCAGAAACTGTCAGCATTGCAGATTAGATTGGAGAGGTGTATGAAAAAAGAGAGGTTGAAGGGATGTGGGAACAGGGTGGGGTGTGGAAGATAAACACCGACACGGACTGGTTGGATCGAATGGCCTATTATTGTGTTGTAGCTTCTGTTTATTTCCATGTACTTTACCTGTGGAATATGCTTGGGGGTCTAGATTGACAATCTAGGTTTAAGTATTCTAGGCCATTTTGTTGCTGACAATGTTTACCTGGTTTATGAACTTTGAGGGTTTTTTTTTTCATTCATTCAGTTTTCATTTGCCTTTTTATTTGGTCATAAATTGCAAAAACATCAGAGTTCAATTGTTCATTTCCATTGTCCAGGCATTTGTGATCTCTTTCACTTCCGACTTCATTCCACGCCTAGTCTTCATGTACTTGTACAGTCCAGATGGCACACTGAACGGGTTCACCAATAATACACTGTCCTACTTCAACGTCAGCCACTTAGAGGCAGGATCAGAGCCACTTGAACCAATGGCGCTCGGATACAAGGTTGAGATCTGCAGGTAGAATTTCTCTTGTTACTTGAACCTCTTCTTTGCAATTTTCTGTCATTTCACATCTAGAAAGAGTTTCTACAGATTTCTAAAACTGAATATAATAAAGCAAAGTTAAAGAAATATTCATTACTTTTATTTGAACCATCCCTTTTTTTTTATAAACCTGACACTATTGGCCAAAGTCACTTGCTTTGGATATTAGCGATTTGTGTTGGGCGAACACATTCAAAATAGCTCAAACTTCAGTTCATAACTTTGCTTACTGTTTTGATTATTTCTATGGAACATACAAGGGATTATAAACTGTGTGTGTCAGTAGAGTGGCCAAGATACTGGACTAGTAACTAATAGGCAAGCTGTGAAATTTAGTAAATCTGGTCATTTGTGTGCTGGAACCTATGTTTAAAAACTGCTGTTTTGTCATTAAAAACAGCTTCACTAATGGTCTTCGGAAGGAAATCTGGCACCCCTGTCTAGTCTAGTCTACCTGCGACTCCTGTCGGCACTACAGAGTACATTATTTTAAATGGTTGGCTCTTCGTGCTCTCTGAAGTGCCTAGCAAGCCAGTCAGTAATTGAAGGCTCAACACCACCTTCTCCGGGCAACTGGCGATGGCCAGTAGATAAATCTAGTCCATGTCACCATATCCTGAGAACCGATTTTAAGTTAATGAAACAATTTGTCCCATCTAACCTCTAATCCAGAGCATTGAATCAAAAGAGGCTGAGGCAATTATCTTTTTGATCCGAGTGTGCTAGTGCATTCTGCCTGATCTAAAAGACACACGTTCTGACTTCACTAAGATCCTAGTGTAAGACATGGGTGCAGAGTTCAAAAAGTGATATTTGTAAATCAGATTCAAATATAGATGACCAATGCATATGGATTAAGTTCCTTTTTTAAAAAAATTGTATTTCTAGAAATACAATACAGTCACTCTTATTCCGCCCCTCCCCTCCAACCTCCTCAAGTTTGGACTGTTCTTTATTTGAATTTCTACTTAAGCTGCAGTTAGGAGAATACATACAGGAAGATTTACTTGCATGTAATTCAGATGTAAGCAAATTCCTTATTATTAATCGAATCACAATATGTCCCTTAAATATTTTATTGTATATCTTTACCGCTATTGAGAATATGTTAAACTATGTTCTCAGCACATCACCTTCATAGGATTCCGCTGTTCAGTATTTGATATTTAAAAACATGTCTTTTTAGGTACAAAGACTACAGAGAACCTCCATGGTCTTCTCAACCATATGATCTGTCAAAGGAATTCTGGTCTGTCTTAGCAGCCAGACTGGCTTTTGTCATCATTTTCCAGGTAAGTAGTTTTGAAGCACTGCCCCAGTTAGCTCAGTATTGGTTCTCTAAAGGATGGACTATGCCTCTAAGCTCTCCTTCCATAATGGAGGTCAATGCAGGAAAGAGTGGCTGGCCCAGGGTGGTGGAAAGGTGGGGATAATGTGATTAAAACTGGGGGGTGTGGGGGGGGAAATATATATAATTTCAACTAGTGTTTTTGAAAGTTTTCCATTTTATTAAATCTATAACTTAAGATCAGTACATGAGCTGTGCACTCTATTGGAAAAATCCTCTAATTATTCCCATGGACATTCGCATTAAAATGTCCACAGGTGGTTGTTACTCTTCACCTGAAACTATTCCACGTGACTACAGTAGGTGGTGCTCTAATGATTTTTCAATGCTAATTGGATCACTAATCTGTAGTACTCCCTGTAATGCCAAATACATTTTTTTTAAATGCTTCACGTCTTTGTGCTGTTACAGGCCTCCCACCATTGGTGCTGTGGCACAAGACCGCCCACTCCCCCTCTTGACTCAGCACCCAGGCACGCACGTCAACCCAGTGTGGCAACGGTGGCGGTAGCTGTGGCACATCACCCTAAACCACTGGCTGAAATGGCAGCCAGCACCCTTATCTTGTGTCCAGCGTCATGCAGGGCCCACGTTAAAGTATTACCTGTCCCTGGACTGTTCCATTCCCTGTTGGTGTCTTATCCCGTCCGCCCCCTCCAACTGTTGTTATTTACTATATTTGTATAGTAGTTATATTTTTATATGTACAGTATATTTAGATGGGACTAGCAGAATGGGCAGGCAGGTGGCGGATGCAAATTAACGTGAATAAATGTGGGATAATGCATTTTGGGAGGGAAATCAAGGAATGGGAGTATCCACTCGATGGGCTGACACTGAGGCAGTGGAAACCTAGGATTTCAAATACATAATTTTTTGAAGTGCAAGTGTAGGCAGATAAAGTCAATAACTTTTTTAATAAGGGACATGAAGTACAAGGGTAATGAGGTAACAATGAATTTACAAAGCATTGATTAGGCCACAGTTACAATATTATGTGCAGTTTTGGGTACCCCATTTTACAACGGATGTTGAAGCCAAAGCGCGTAAAGCATAGGTTCATCAGGGCGATGCCAGGGATGGAGGAACATAGGAACAGGAGTCGGCCATTCAGCCCCTCGAGCCTGTTCCGCCATTCGATGAGATCATGGCTGATCTGCGATCTAACTCCATATACCCGCTTTTGGCCCATATCCCTTAATACCTTTGGTTAACAGAAGGCTATCAATCTCCGATTTAAAAATTGACAACTGATCTAACATCAATTTCATTTGCGGAAGAGTGTTCCAAACTTCTACCACCTTTTGTGTGTAGAAGTGTTTCCTAATTTCACTCCTGAAAGGTCTGGCTCTAATCTTTAGACTATGCCCCCTAGTCCTAGAATCCCCAACCAGCGGAAATAGTTTCTCTCTATCTACCCTATCTGTTCCCCTTAATATCCTGAAAACTTCGATCAGATCACCCCTTAACCTTCTAAGTTCTAAGGAATACAACCCTACTTTGTGTAATCACCCCTCGTAACTTAAACCTTGGGAGTCCGGGTATCATTCTGGTAAACCTATGCTGCACTCCCTCCAAGGCTAATATATCCTTCCTAAGGTGTGGTGCCCAGAACTGCTCGCAGTACTCCAGGTGTGGTCTAACCAGGGTTTTGTACAGCTGCAGCATAACTTCTGCCCCCTTGTACTCTAGTCCTGTAGATATAAAGGCCAGCATTTCATTAGCCTTTTTGATTCTTTTCTGTACCTGTTCATGACATTTTAATGATCTATGTACCTGGACCCCCCAAGTCTCTTTGGACGTCCACTGTTTTTAGCTTTTCACCATTTAGAAAATACCTTATGTAGCTGTGAGGAGCGACTTGAGATACATGGACAATTCCCACTGGAGCAGAGAAGGCCAAGAAGAAATTTGAAGAGGTTTTTTTAAATTATGAAGGGTTTTGAGAAGAGTGAATAGGGAAACATTATTTTACCCTGGTTGGAGAATCAATGGCGATTTAAATAATCAATTTAAAATCCTCATCAGGAGAATGAGGAAAGGGATGAGGAGAAATGTCTTTAAGCAGGGGGTTGTTGGTGTATAGAGTGCTTGGCCATGGGGAGTGGTTGCAGCACTGTAGATAGTATAAATATTTGAAGCAGAGGAAGATACAGGGCTACAGGGAGAGAGTGGGATTAGTTTTGGATTGCTGACGGTGACCACCTTTCCTTTATTCTAAATTTCTAAAACTTTCTTCCCCCTCTATTTTATCGCCAACTGGGACCTTCACACCAGCCCCACTCACCACCCTGTCACATCAGTACTCTTGAACTATGGGAGCCCATGCTGTTCAGAGGTTGCTTCCAGCCTGATGACCCAGCCACACGCTCAAATCTCCAAGCTCTTCTCTCAGCCCATATCCCCATTGCTATCAAATTTTCCAGACCCACTTTGAATTTTTTTTTAATGCGTCATTCCCAAGTCAATCTCTCCCTCTTAATTTATTTTTACCTCCTCTTTGCCCTTGTGCACCAGCCCCAAACCCATTCCTGCCCCACTCATCCTTACCCACCCATCCTTACCCACCCAGTCTTTTCTCACCCACTGTAGTTCCTCTTTACCTTTTAATGTCACCCCTGTTTTTAACCCCCAATTCCCAACCAATTCTTTTTATCAAAATTCCCTATTCTGGTTCTCTTTTAATCCCTATCACAAGAATATAAGAAATAGGAGCAGGAGGAGGCTATATGGCCCCTCAAGCCTGCTCCTCCATTCAATAAGATCATGGCTGAACTTGTACCTCAACTCCACTTTCCTGTCCTATCCCCATATCCATTGATTCCCTTAGTGCCCAAAAATCTATCGATCTCTGTCTTAAATATACTCAACGACTGAGCATCCATAGCCCTCTGGGGTAGAGAATTCCAAAGATTCACCACCCTCTGAGTGAAGAAACTTCTCCTCATCTCAGTCCTAAATGGCCTACCCATTATCCTGAGTCTAGGATCCCTAGTTCTAGACTCTCCAGCCAGGGGAAACAGCCTCTCAACATCTACCCTGTCAAGCCTTCTAAGAATTTTGCATGTAGATAGAATTTACAGCACAGAAACAGGCCATTCGGCCCAACCAGTTCATGCCAGCGTTTATGTTCCACTCGTGCCTCCTCCCACCCTTCCTCATCTAACTCTCTATCAGCATATCCTTCTATCCCTTTCTCCCTATGTGTTTATCTAGCTTCCCCTTAAATGCATCTACACTATTCACCTCAACTACTCCATGTGGTAGCGCTTTCCACATTCTCACCACTCTCTCTCCCACTGTTTAACTCTCAATATGCCTCTTTATTCGCTTTCTTTAATTCCCACTTCATTCTTTAACTTTCCCCTGCCCCTCCCGTTCGCCCTCTTTTTATTTAACACCCAATAGCCTCTTCAATTACCCTCAGCAATGCTACGGGAGTTTTACGAGTTTAATTTCAGTGGTACAATTTTTATAAATAACCTTTTTTGAGGCAGGCACAAAGCACTTCAGCGTTGAGAAGTTCCAAAGCACTTGATGTCAGCAGATTTGTCTGAGCTGAAATTAAAGGAGAGCACTTTGTTTTTGTTTAAACTTATTTCCTCACATCTTTTAGATAGCCTTGAGCCGTGCAATATTCCTGAACTTGACGTCGGCACAGTTTTACTAACCGCCCCTCTCCTGTGTCTTTACAGAACCTAGTTATGTTTATGAGTGACTTTGTGGACTGGATGATACCAGACATTCCAAAGGAAATCAGTGAGCGCATGTCTAAAGAAAAATTATTAATGGTGGATCTTTTCCTGAAAGAAGAGCAGACCAAACTCCATATAGTGGATGTACTTTCTTCCCAAGAGAAAGAGAGGACCGCGGAAAACTTTGACGAGAGCCCCAAGGAATATACGCCAGAGCTCTCCGAAAACCGCATGCGCGGCAGAGACACTTCCCACTCCCATCTTATAAACGCAGGAAAGGAAGCTGTTTAGAGACTGATGCTTTAAAGTAAACCTAAGTTTCTTTAGTTGGGGCATTCCACAATATGGCAAGGTGTCACTTAAAAGGAGCAGCACAAACTTGATCTGTATTAACAGCACCTTTGGTGGACGGCTTGAGTTTGCTGTTCATGTTGCCATTTTGAAAATGTTGATGCAAGAACCACTTTCTTTACAGATGAGGCGGACCATGATTTGACTGTATAAAAAAAAAAATTTATATTTTTACACAGTGCAATGCAGGGAGTGTCACTTTTGTATTCCACAGGAATGTTATTTCAGATATTTTCCATTCCCTAAATAACAACAGTACAAGCAAAACTTAGCCTTTAGCTTGGAAAAGAATTCATAGCAATGGTGGCAACAGTTTCCTTTTGAGCGAATTTTTTTTGCCAAAATTAAAATGTACTGTTTTTTTTACTATATATATTTATGGTTTAATTAGTAGTCATCTGAGACTCCTCTTTTGTTTCTTAGCCATTTGGGTAAAGGCAGATTTCCCCCCCCCCCCCCCCCAGTTTAAAATGTTCTGTAATTCGAACAAACAAAATGGCAACTTCTTCGAAGCAAGGTTCCCATCGGTTAAGAACGCACTGCTTGCATTTTGAAAGGGATGTCCGTTTTGGATAATGTGGTTCAGAGGGAAGCAAATGTGGGCAAAGAAATAGTAATCAGGAATTTGTAACTTATTGCTGTAGTAGCGGATTGAGCTAATAATCCAAAAGCAGCATGGCATTCGCATATCAGCTTCGCTATTCTATACACATTATCCTACTGGTAGTTTGAGCATTTATGTAATCAGTGGAAAATCCTGGACTACCTTCCATAGAAATACTGTCCTTTTTGACTTAATCCAGAGCACTGCTGAAATGAGCTTTTAGAAGCGGCCCCACCCTAGCTAGTTTTATGCCGGAGTCGGCTAGCTCGATGACCGGGCTCGCCAATGCCGGGATGTTTTACAAACCCAATTTCCTTTTTGTGATAATGAAACCTGCCCTCCGATGGTTTGCCCAAAGGGGCTTTAGTAGGAGATTTTAAGTGTGTAGTTGCTTCAAATCATGCACCTTAACTTTTATAAAATGCCAGCAGGACCCGGATTTAAGCATAAACCATTTACTAACTTGTGAGTAGATAGGTTATTAGCATTCAACGATATGATTGGCCGAATAAAGGGGATTAATTCCTGGTGGAGTCCCAAATTCTAAGAATTGTTTCTAAAAAAAAAAATAATAGTGGGGACACGTTTTAGGATCCCATTTCAAATTGAGACTGAGTTGCATCCAGTAGACTTTCTGCTTGCTACTGTTCTGATACAGGAGACTAAATTCTTAAAGACTATCGCTTTAATGCATCTTATTTTACTGTCTGTCTCTCTTTTTCTCTCTCCTGTTTCTCTTTTTCTAATTTTCTGTCTTTTTTTTCTCCTTTCTCTCTCTCTCTCTCTCTCTCCTACAGATCACTAATGAAACTTAGATTATAGTTGCAATTTTTTTTCTTAAACTGATCTCATGATAACTGTTGAATTAAGATGGTGCCATTGTCAGAGCTGTTACAATGGGGGGCGCGGGGGTGGGGGGGGAGGAGCGGGAAGGTAAGGTGCAGATTTACTGCTGTAGGCACCAAATTAGAAAAGTGTACTTTCAGGTTTCATAAAAGCTACTTTAATGTCCGTGTTCGAAATCTACACACATTTTATGTTTCGATTTTGGAAATTAGAAACTTTTACGTAAAGAGCACTTTAGCGTGTTTAACTCTTGTTCTTTTCTCTCGTCGTTGTGATTGGATTATCACCGAAGAAAATATGATTTGAAAGCAGATCATTGTCCATCTTAACTGGGGTGAATTTCACTATGTAGAGGATTGCCACCTGTAACACTGTACCTCAGCTGTATGGGATTGCCTTCATTGAATGCATTCTGAGTACTGATCCACAGTGGTGTCGTGTGTAGCCCAAAGATTTTATTTTTGCACAACTTTTATGTATTTTTGGCTCGTAATATATTTAATATTTTCTTTCCATGTTTGTACAGCTTTTCTGTCCAGAGTCTCACGCAGAAGTTTTCTGATTGTGTTTGTGATCCACCTCTATAGTGTAACTTCTGATTTGGTTGAATGACCAATCACATTTTACCAATGCAAATTCTGGCGATGCAGCCACCTTGTGAGTTCCCCACATGCCAGCCACTAGTAAAGTTAAATAGGTAGATTATAACATTTAACACCTACATTTCCTTCCGGATAAACAATGTCTTGAAATTAATAAATCTTCTTTTAAATGAATGCCCACTTTTGGCTTTTCCCAGCATCTTTCCCATGTTCAGAGTCTGTAGTTTTGATAAGCAGACTTGAGTCACTTTTATGAACCAAAATTATTTCTGCTGAGTATGTTAGAATAGGCCAGGTCTATCGAATTAACCCTGACACATGGTAAATGGCTCACTGGAGAAAGCATTCTCCCATAACCTCAGAGGGCGTACAAGTAATGCTCTACTAGATCACTTCATACAGGCTTAAAAACTACTTACCCAGATTTAAAATTAATACAGATAAAATTATCAGAAGGAAAGGCAAGATGCAAGTCAGCAAAAAAATCAAACTTGCACAAATTGGATTGACTGTTCAAAAAAAAAAACAAAGACCGCTTCCATAATTCTTACAGCTCCTTTCAGCATATTCTTGGGAAACGGTGTGGTGTTCCTATTTTTTTTTCCCTCCACAAAAGAGAATAGGTGAATTTAGAAGGCTTCCCTGAGAGGGTCTTTGGATTATCAGGATATCTTCTCCTTTGATGCAGAAGCAGTCTCTCTTTCGGAAAATTGTCTGCATGGATAGGGTTTGTAAAGGCAGATTTTACACCAAGCTGGACAAAAGTGGGAATGGCTCGAACTTGTGGCTTCCTTTGTACCTTTCCCAGAGGTTGTGCTTCAAACCTGCTCACAGATTATAAATGAAGTCTCCGTCGGTCATTGATTGGGGTTATTTGTCTGCAATGCATTCATTTCAAACAAATAGTCCCAGCAAAGTCGTCATTTCTTCATTGCTTTCCAAACATAAGACATTCCCCTTATACTAGCAGACTGACTATTGAGTTTAAAAGTGGAAGTCGAGAGACAACAGCCTCCATTTTGAGCTTAGTTGGAAGCCATACAGAATAGGCCGAGAGCTCTTTTTCCGTCACAGTCCCTACACCGCCAAATAGCCTTTGCTGTCCAGGACCACCCGCTTGGGCATTGCCCGACCTGAATGCTGGGCATGGCATCACCATGTACTGCCCACTGTTGGGTACAGTGTTCGTGCAACCTCCCTGCTACCCACTTTCAGCCTGACCATCCCACACGATCCATTCATTTTGTAATACAACATTCTGAACAAAACTCCAACCGTGCCTTGAAGGTGTACACGTCAGAAAATCGAGCTGCTTTACTTTTTTTTATTTGCTCTGTTTCTCTCTTTTAGCCTGCTCCATTCTCCATTTATCTGTTTTGTTTTTTGTCTAATTGCAAGTTATTTGATTGTTTTCTTTTCTCACTTCCCCCCCCCCCCCCTTAATGAGCCAGCTAATGTATTTTAGAAGCAATATTTTAAAAAAAACAAACGTTAGTGGAAACTGTTTTGATGTATGTGTAGAATGGGTGTCATATAAAGTTATGGTGCATAATTTTGCTGTTGTATGAGGCCAATTTGGCTAATATCTTTCACCTGAAACCATTCTTCTATTGGGTAGCAGCCTCCCTCAACAGAGGACTATTTTATTAGGGGGGGGAAAAAATGAGGGAATCAGAAATAATATAAAGTAGTGAAGGAAGCATCAACCAACCCGAAATTAGACAAGAGTTCAAAGTGAATAGAGAATTGAGTGTTCAAAAGAGCAAAATCTAACAATTAGCAGAATTTCAATTTTTTAAAAAACTGAAATAATTTCCCTTAATTATGTTTAGATTTTGTGTTTGTTAAACATTATCCATGAAAAAAATTCTTGGATTGTAGCATGGCAACATGACAAGTCAACTGGAGGTCATGTGATCAGTGTGGCCTAGTTGAGAATGCATTGAGTAAGGGATGTCACAGCAGCAGTTCTCTTCACAGTGCACAGTTTGAAGGATTGCTTGTAAGTAAACGATTAAAATATACTGTTTTAAATAGATTTGTTTCCCTTTTTTGTAAGCAAGATTCCTAAGCATCTTATTTAAAAACAAGAGAGGGGGAACTGTGCAGGTTCTGCTGCGTACTGTAGGAGGAGAGGATTGTTGTACTGTGATCACAGTCACTGCTTGCTACGTGTAAAAACCAGTAGAATTGAAGTTCGGATGCCGTTTCAATGTTCTGACGTAGGCTGTAGAGTCTGATTTCCATTCTGCTGGAGCATATTGCTTTGCAAACCGTTTTATAGCTCTTAAAACAAAGAGCTGAGACCAGAGAGCCCTTCCTTCTTAATTTCTAGATCATCCTTCTGAAAGTGATTAAAAGTTGCTGCCAGTTACATGTTTTATTTTAAGATGTTTCTGTATATTAAGGACAACAGTTGGGACACGGTATTGAAATTTATGTCTGTCTGGTTTTGCTTAGACAAGCTTTACCCTTTGGCAAAAAATTATATTTAGATCCTTTCCTCACTGCCCGCGGTAGATTTTTGGAGGGATAAAAATAAATCTGGTCATTCTTTGAACAAAAATCTAAACCATTGTGTACTGAAATTTTGGATCCAGTTCACACGTGTGTGTGTGTGTTTACTATATAATTAGTGCAAATGCACATTTAAAATTGTGGAAATGGAGGGAGCTAGATAACATCTCATAGAATTCTGAAAACCGTAAATAGTCATGTATTTTTTTTGCAAAACTACTCTCGTCCTGAAAAGGTTAAGTGCACTCATTTGAATCTCAACTGTGATCCTAAGTTTTGACTATGTTGAAGTAATATGCTGTAAAAGGAGCATAAATATGCATTCAATAACCCAATCTAAGCAAATTCTTGGCAATATTTTGTTGTGTTCAACTTGTTACCATGTCCCGATTTTGCTCCTTGTATTCAGTGTACTCATGATATAACCAATTCTGTTGTGAGGAAGTCTGCTTATGAGCAACTATTTTCTTATCCTGGTCAATACTATATCGCAGGATTCCACTGTAGTGGTATTCTAATGATTTTGACATATAATTTTACCTTTATACAATTATGGCAAAACAATATGAATAATGAAAATATACTGGAAAAAAATAAAGTTCAGTTTTAGGGTTTTTAATCTAAGATGTCCTTTATCTTTTTCTGTATCGGAGCACCTCACACATACGCAACTACTGTGTAGCACTGATTTCAATGCATCACTTTGTATTCACTCTGCTCTCTCGATGGGATACATGCGATAACATCTCGACTCTCATTCTCCAGTTATACCTCCCGTTTAACCTCAATGTCTATCCCTCTCTGCGTATCTATCTCCACATACAAATAGGATTATCCACCATCTCGGCAGGGGGAAGCCATTGTCCCTTTAAGGATTTAAATCCTCAATTTTGAAATGACCCCTCTGCACTCCGCTGTCGATCAGGACTTCATTCTGGTCATGTTCTTGCTTTTCTCCCCTCCTGTTGTCGGCAGCAGTCATATTCAAGAAAGTTTGGTCCTGAATAAACATGATGATATTTGGTAGTAATATTCATGTACTGTCCAGGTTTTGTAGATTTTTTTTTTTTTGTTTTAAAGAGACTTGCCAATTTTTTGACACCATTCTTGCTTTGGGCAACAACTAATGGAGCCTTCTGCCATCAGAGTCCACATTGATTTGCTTCTGATCAGCTTGTCCTCTCCCTCTAAATCAATGCTGGCTCTCCCTTTCAAAGGTTATGCTGAATATCATCAATGAATGCTTTCATGGGACTGACACCCTTCTGACATCTAGAGGTGTGAAGCTTATAATAACATCAACAAGGGTTTGATGCGACTATCAGATTTGCTGAAAAGCTATTACTACAAAGCTGCCCAATGCAGATTTCAACAACAACTTGTATTTATATAGCGCTTTTAACGTTGTAAAACGTCCCAAGGCGCTTCACAGAAGTATTATATGACAAAAAAAAATTTGACATCAAGCCACAAAGAGAAATTAGGGCAGATGACCAAAAGCTTGGTCAAATATCTAAGTTTCAGGAGCGTCTTAAAGGAGGAAAGAGAGGTGGAGAGGTTTAGGGAGTGAATTCCAGCACTTAGGACCTAGGCAGCTGAAGATGAGGGCACCAATGGTTGAGCGATTAAAATCGGGGATGCTCGAGAGCAGAATTAGAGGAGCGCAGATATCTCTTGTGGGGTTGGAGGGGTGAGGTTGTGGGGCTGAAAGAGATTAGAGATAGGGAGGGACGAGGCCATGGAGGGATTTGAAAACCAGGATGCGAATTTTAAAATTGTGGCGTTGCTTAACCGGGAGCCAATGTAGGTCAGCGAGCACCGGGGTGATGGGTGAACAGGACTTAGTGCGAGTTAGGACACGAGCAGCCGAGTTTTGGATGACTTCAAGTTTACGTAGAGTAGAATGTGGGAGGCCAGCCAGGCGTGTGAGATTCAGCTTCAATTAATGACTGTGCATGGGACTACTCTGCACTGACCAATTTGGCATTCCACTTTTTAACGGGCTGAGGGGTTTCTGTTGCGTGAGGAGTACTAACTGCAAATTGTCATTATTGTGCAGCGAATCCTCCAGATTACAATCTCCCTGTAATCATCACAACCCTGCTTAACCTACAGTCTGGTCAGAGTCCGATGACAATGACACTGGGTATTCCAACTGAAACATTGAGCTCTTTGAACAATGTGGTGATGGTGTTACCATTTCCACCAGGACAAATTTGTCCTTTGACCAACATTGATTGGAACATAGGACCAGAAAAGACCATTGCAGTCCCTCTGGTGCCAGGGTCTAGGCAATAGCATATCCCACAGCACACCTCATCCCTCCTCTATCAAGTTGTAAACTTACCTTATTTGACATTGATTTTGACTTGCAAGGAAAGTACCAGTTGTAAAAGCTGCACACCAGACCGGGTAAGGATGGCATAAGGCATGTTACGAGTTTGAGTCTTGCCTTAGATATTCTCCCATAAGCATTTGGCATGTTGGAACCTGCACATACTGCCCAATATCTAACTGCACGGTAGCATTGCCATGGGGGGCTCTGGGTTATGGTAGGAACTGGATAGACGTGTCTTTTCAGATATAGGATTCAATTGCTTTGAAGGTGGACCGAGTAAATAGTTGGTGAGACGAGGCTAAATGCAAATCATTAGCTGTTTTATTTCATAGCACATGAACGTGCAACAATAGTTATAATCAGATTCACTTATTTCAATCAGTACAACTTGTCATCCAAAATAATGAACATGCTATACTTCCTTACATCAATGGGTACAGTAGTGTAGAGGCATAGTGTTACCAGACTAGTAAACCAGAGGCCTGGACTAATAATCCAGAGACTGGGAATTCAAACCCCACCATGTTAGTATGAGAATGTGAATTCAGTTTTTTTTTTAAAAGCTGTCCGATTGCTACAACCCAATTGGTTCAACTAATGTCCTTCAGGGAAGGAAATTTGCTGTCCTTGCCCGATTTGGCCTATAGGTGACTTTAGCCCCACAACAATGTGGTTGATTCTTAATTGCTCTCTGAAGTGGCCTAGCAAGTGGAATCAAACTGCTTTGGTTTATGAAGAAAGCCCGCCACCACCTCAGGGCTTCTAGGGATGGGCAGTAAATGCTGGCCTTGCCAGTGACATCCACATCCCAAGAATGAATGAAAAAAGTTTATAGTAGTAATAGGTAATGCATCATTTCCACAGTATTACTAATTAATCAGTTACATACCTTGTTTAGAGTATTGAGTACAATCCATCTATAAGCCACACTCTTTATAATTGTAGCCAAAAACCCACTGGAAACTATGTTCAGCTAGCAACGAACTATGCTAATCAAGCTTAAGAGAAAGTTCTGCAACTGTTGTTGTTGACCTTTATAGATAATTGAACAGTACTTCTAACCTTTTGACCTGCATTACTCAACACAATCTGGCTGCTTCTGGCAGTTGATATTTCAATCGTCTCAGCAGACAAACAACTGAATTCTAAGGAGTGTTTGATCATCTAAGTTTGTTATACCTTCAATTAACAATGATGCGGAGATGCCGGAGTTGGACTGGGGTGGACAAAAGTGAGAAGTCGCACAACACCAGGTTATAGTCCAACAGTTTTATTTGAAATCACAAGCTTTCGGAGCGGCTGCTCCTTCGTCAGGTGAAGTGAAGAAATACAAATCGGCACAGCATATATAGACCGAGAACAATGCCTGTGCAGAGTACAATGTCAGACGACTACAGTTAATCTTTCTGACTACCTTTTATCACACCTCGGCAGAGAGACAATCAGGTCAGTCAGGAAGACATTATATCAAAGACATAGCAAGATACAACTAAGACAATGAGGTGGGGTCACAGGGGGTCTAATGTGTCAGATGCTGCAGTCTGTATGGAAAACCATAAACTTTAAACTTTTTACTTTTTTTTTACTGGAAATCACATCTGTGAACAAGCCAACAACGACTCGAGTCTGGATGACTCTACGTCAGGTGGGGTTACATGTAGCGTGACATGAACCCAAGATCCCGGTTGAGGCCGTCCTCATGGGTGTGGAACTTGGCTATCAGTTTCTGCTCGATGATTTTGCGTTGTCGTGTGTCTCGAAGGCCGCCTTGGTAGCGTTCTCCAAGGCGGCCTTCGAGACACACGACAACGCAAAATCATCGAGCAGAAACTGATAGCCAAGTTCCGCACCCATGAGGACGGCCTCAACCGGGATCTTGGGTTCATGTCACGCCACATGTAACCCCACCTGACATAGAGTCATCCAGACTCGAGTCGTTGGCTTGTTCACAGATCTGATTTCCAGTAAAAAAAAAAGTAAAAAGTTTAAAGTTTATGGTTTTCCATACAGACTGCAGCATCTGACACATTAGACCCCCTGTGACCCCACCTCATTGTCTTAGTTGTATCTTGCTATGTCTTTGATATAATGTCTTCCTGACTGACCTGATTGTCTCTCTGCCGAGGTGTGATAAAAGGCAGTCAGAAAGATTAACTGTAGTCGTCTGACATTGTACGCTGCACAGGCATTGTTCTCTGTCTATATATGCTGTGCCGATTTGTATTCCTTCACTTCACCTGACGAAGGAGCAGCCGCTCCGAAAGCTTGTGATTTCAAATAAAACTGTTGGACTATAACCTGGTGTTGTGCGACTTCTCACTTCAATTAACAAGACAAACCTTTCACAACCTCCGGTATGTCACCACTTAAAAGGCAATGAAGTGCTTGAAGTGTAAAACAGGCAAATGCAGCAGCAAGGTCCATCAAATAGCAATGAGATAATTGACCAGATAACCTGTTTTTAGTAGTGGTAGTTGAGGGATGGATGGTGGCCAGGACACCTCCCATGCTGCTCTTCGGATAGTGACATGAGGCCCTTTGCATCCGCCTGAGAGGGCAGATGGGGCCTCATCTGAAAGACAGCACCCCCGACAGTGCAGCACCCTCCCAGTACTGCACTGAAGTGTCAGGCCTAGATTATGGGCTCGAGTCCTAGAGTGGGCTTGAACACAGGACCTTCTGACTCCGAGGCAAGAATGCTACCGCTCAGCCAATCTTCATTCCTAATCAAAATGGCTTTCCCACTGTATTTCAAGATGCACATTTCCCTCTTTGTCCAGCTGCAGGATTCATGCTAGCCTATGGATCAGCAGTGTTCCTTCCTCTACTCGTTTTGCACAGTCCTGGTGGTAATTGTCACACAGCAGAAAGAGTGAGAGGGGAAAGAGAGATCTCCCTTTGAAATTGCAGTTGTTACTATGCTTGACTTTTTCCTCCTGCACGGTTCTTGGGTGATGATGCCTTCCTAAGGTGGAGGAGCTTACTGTCCCATTCAGTCTGGGCTCATATGTGAAGAGTGGCGATTTTGGTGAAATACCATGGGGAGATGGTCCCCAAGGAACATGACCCCAGCCAAATTGCCTTCAGAAAAGGAGAGAAGTGAGATATTTCTTTATAAAAAAAAATCTTTGCTTCCACCTTCTGTATTTACCCAGTCAGACACATTTAACAACCTGCTATGTGACCTGCCATGACCCAGGACTCCTCCCTTCACGTAGGCTTGATGTAGAGCAATTGTAAAATTTTGAGAACTGTCCTATCAAAGATCCAATCATGTTAAGACTGGATTTCTGCTTTTCAATAGTGACCAAATGAAGACCAAACTCATGCAACCCTGAATTTTTTTTTTTTGATCATTCATTATGAAATTTGCAGTCCAGTGATGCTCCATAACATGAGGCTGCAACATGCAAAGGTTGCATCAACTTTTTACAAGTGCCAGAGAGAATCTGGCAGGATGATCCTGAGCAGGCAAGAGGACATTGGTGGAGGTCTGATTCAGCTGATTGACCTTAAATGGACTGATGAGGGTTCAGTCAAAGTTAAGGTAAGAAGGCGTAGGCATCGGTCACGAACATGGACACACACACGTACACCTGCAATTTACTGGGAAATTTAGCGCTGATTTGATCAGTTTTCTCCCAGTGGTTATAAGAGTCGACAACAAAGCCATACAGCCCAGAAAGATGCAGTCCCTGGGCTTTGCTGAGTTGCATGGTCTCCTGGGAAGGGTACTAAATTATCTTCAGTGCCCTAGTTTTAGAGGGCGTAAAAGCCAGCAGGATTTTTTTTTTAATTCGTTTATGGCATGTGGATGTCACTGGCAAGGCCAGCCTTTATTGCCCATCCCTAGTTGCCCTTGAGAAGGTGGTGGTGAGCTGCCTTCTTGAACCGCTGCAGTCTGTGTGCTGCAGGTACTCCCACAGTGCTGTTAGGTAGGGAGTTCAAGGATTTTGACCCAACGACGATGAAGGAACGGTGATATACTTCTAAGTCAGGATGGTGTGTGACTTGGAGGTGGTGGTGTTCCCATGCACCTGCTGCCCATGTTCTTCTAGGTGGAAGAGGACACAGGTTTGGGAAGTGCTGCCGAAGAAGCCTTGGCGAGTTGCTGCAGTGCATCTTGTAGATGGTACACACTGCAGCCACAGTACGCCGGTGGTGGAGGGAGTGAATGTTTAAGGTGGTGGATAGGGTGCCAATCAAGTGGGCTGCTTTGTCCTGGATGGTGTCGAGCTTCTTGAGTGTTGTTGGAGCTGCACTCATCCAGGCAAGTGGAGAGTATTCCATCACATTCCTTACTTGTGCCTTGTAGATGGTGGAAAGGCTTTGGGGAGTCAGAAGGTGAGACACTTGCCGCAGAATACCTAGCCTCTGACCTGCTCTTGTTGCCACAGTATTTATGTTTCCACTGCTGATTGCTACCAGTGACCCCTGCTGGAAGCATATGCATGGATTCTCTCCACTGTTGAATAGTCTACCAGTACGCATTGTCTAAGCATACATCTAAGCAATGGCCCATTGGGTGAAGTAACAAAAAGGCATGGGATCATACCCCAGCAGGAAGTCACCACCTTCAGAAGACGAAAGTAAGGAGGAATGAAAAAAGAATGTGAAAATTCCTGGAACGTGTTGCGCTAACGGTAGTAGCCCAGGGTGGATTCTCCCTCCTGGGGAGGGTTGTTAGGCCTCATTTGGCTTGAATTAACATCAACAGCCACACATCCCAGAGTTTATGGAGCAATATTAATGGCCACTTTGAGACCTGTGGCACTTGGGCTCTTGTCTTAATGACCTCAAAACCACTTAACTCTCCTGGCATTCCTACAAAGGTGATTTAGTGAAGGAATGCCTATTTTAAAGGTTAAAGGGACGAAACATCTCCGAAGGTTAATTATGAAATATGTCTCTCATTTTATAAAGTGTTTACTTAACTGTTACTTCACAGAACATATGCAACCACACACACGTACTTTTAATTTTTCTAAGCAATTTTACCTGCAACAATAATCTGTCTGGAAATTACTTAAACATCTTTTATCTAATATTAATAACCATATATCCATAATTATACGTAATAATTAGCAAATTATTTATTTGAATTATAGTTAAATCAAGGAAGGAAATGCCAGTGAGAGAGTTTAATCCTTTCTGATTACTCTTCGAATTGGCTACTCATTTAAACCGATCTTAACAGAACATATAATAAATGAAGTTGAATGAATAAACAATGGGTGTGATCTGTGCCCCTCATGATAAACTGTGTGAAAGAGAGATTTAAAATTCTGGTTAGAAGGTTTACATTACCTAAACACTTGCTTAAATTTATTTTGTTAAGACTGCTAGAATGACATTTGTCTGACTTTCTTTCACACAGTCTCTCCTTGGCTGCAGAATCACATTTTTATTTTATTTCCTACTTCCTGTGCTATATATTAGGCAAGAGCTCTTCTTTTTACTACTAGTGGCCCTCCTGTGGCGTCGCTCACCGTAAGGGCATGTATTTTATAATGATAGCAATGTTACAATGCATTATGTAATATATAGTATTCTGGAAAGTACTCAGTGGGCAAAAACTTTTTATTTATCGTCTGTGGACTATTACCGTTCAGAGATCACTCAGATGGAAAACAATCCGGAGCAATATTTTGAACAGTCTGTCAATTCCTGCTGGGTTTCTTTCTGATCTTGGGGGAGCCAGAGATTTATAAGCATCTGCCAATCTACAAAGAAACAAATACTCTCTAACTAACCTCGGGATCTGTCTATTTAGAGCATTCAGATCTTCTTGGCTTAAAGGGTAGCACTTACATATAGTACCACCTCAACAGCAGAATAATACATTGTACAGTAGTTACATGCCATAGTACTACTGCCTTTATAAAACAGTGTATCCTTTGATTCACCACGAGCAATGACGTCAGTCTTTGGCTTAGTGGTAGCATTCCCGCCACTGAGTCAGAAGGTGCAGGGTTCGAACCCTGCTCCAGACAGTCCTGGCAAGTGGAGACCAGAGCTCCAGTTCCGAATTCTGGGTTGACATCCAGCAGGATACTCGCGTCCGGTGCCCTCTCATCTCGTCCAAGGGAGTAGCCAGGTACTCCCCACCTACACCTCACCGACTACTGCTCTTCAGTTGGCTACTGAGACACCCAGTGCCTTGAGGTGATGTGCTCTTTTAACCTTTTAATTTCTGTTTGTGCCCCTCCTCCTCCTTGGCGGGGTGCCATTCTGCCCAGATGGCATCGAGTAGCCTCTGAATACGGCACAGCTACAAACATCTTAAGAGACTCCCATCAGGCAAGGAGAAAACGTGGAGCACACTCATTTGGAGCCAATATAATTCCCTGAAGCTATTGTCAAGTGTTTCCGAATTCTTTTCCATTTTCCCTGCTCTATTTTGATTTTGGAAATAATACACTCTCGAGCAGTAGAATAATATATAGTGGACACTTACCGAGCAACCCAGATCATGCAGGGAATCCCAGGCATGAATTTATCTCCTGCCATTCCCTGCCATAACAAACTACAGTGCCAATGTCCCGGCCCAGTACATTTCTAGCAGTCCTAGGATACAAGTTCATGCCTGGGATTCTGGCACAGCAACTTCTAGATCTGGGTTGCTTGGTGACTGTCCACTGTACACTATTCTACTACAGTACTTCTGAGTTTCTCGTTCTTTGTGGCTCAGGAGTTCTAAGGCCAAATGCAGCACCTCTAGCACTGTCCCCAGGTGAGATCAACCAGCTCAGCACAGACTGGGATTTAAACTTAAGAGTATTGTGCACAGTCCCGGTCTCCATATTACAAGAAGGGTATAGGGGCAAAAAATATTTAGAAGGATGATACCGCAACTGAGAGGTTATAATTATTGGCAAAGATTGAACAGGCTGAGGCTCTTTTCTCTAGAGAAGAGAAGGCCAAAGGGTCTTTCAAATTATGAAGGGATTTGATAGGGTAGGCATAGAGATGTTTCCACTTGCGGGGAAATCCAAAACTAGGGGCCATCAATATAACACAATAGCAAAATACTGCGGATGCTGGAAATCTGAAATAACAACAGAAAATGCTGGAAACACTCAGCAGGTCAGGCAGCATCTGTGGAGAGAGAAACAGTGTTAATGTTTCAGGTCGGAAGGGTCTCCGACCTGAAACCTTAACTCTGTTTCTCTCTCCATGGGTGCTGCCTGGCCTGCTGAGTGTTTCCAGTATTTTCTGTTGTGGCCATCGCTATAAGATAGTCACTAATAAATCCAAATAGGAATTCAGGAGAAACTTCTTTACCCAAAGAATGGTTAGAATGTGGAACTCGCTACCACAAGGAGTAATTGAGGCGAACAGCACAGATGCGTTTAAGAGAAGCTAGATAAGTACATGAGGGAGAAAAGAATAGAAGGATATGCTGATAGGGTAAGATGAAGTAGGGTGGGAGGAGGCTCGTGTGAGCATAAACACCGGCACGGACCAGTTGGGCCGAATGGCTTGTGTCTGTGCTGTACATTCTATGTAAAACCTGGTCGAGATGGTTCAGTTCCACGTGGGGTGGTGTATCTACTAACTGAGCCATCAGAGTAATCCAAAAATAAAAACAAACCTCGCGATTTATCAACTAAATCAACATTACTTGTAACAGAGCATAACAGTCTCAGCTTTCCTCCTTGTTTGTGGTAATTCATCTTCTGCCTAGTATTTAGGAATCAACTAGAAGTCAATTCTTTGAAGTTGCCACAATGTAAAAAACACCACTTTTTAAAGTTAGTTCTTGCGGATCCGAGTGCCCCCGCCCTCGCCTCCCCTCAGGATCTTGTGTGCTTTGCCGTTACATTTTTAGAACAAGTTGAACTGAAACTCACAATACAAAAGCAAGTTGACTAGTAACATTATGCAGAGCCCCCTGAAGATTCAGTGAGTCTTTAATAATTCGAATTCCATCAAAGATCTGTCTTGATTAAACAATAATACTCGTGCCTAATGTGTTTCAGACTCCTTTTTCACTGTCAGCCCTGGCGCCTGATAAAGTTTCTTTAAAACAATATACAGAGAAGTGACAAAATTTATGATTTGTAATACTTCCTTTCATTTTCTGCACGGATAATGCCAGAGACAAGGAATTCCTACATCTCTTGTAATGATCGTTGTTATAATAGTATCTGGTATCTTGATAGATAAGGACATTTCAAGAATGCATCTGCGCATAACAGACTCTATCGAGGGCAACTATAAAATTATACATTAGGATGCCACTGTGTCCAATTGCTTCTGACACTGGCTTATTCTAGTATGATTGATTGCTTCTGGTTTGCTATAAAATATAATATTGCGTATCCTCTTGCGCCAGATCAGATCCTACTGCAAAGTCAGTCTCATCCCCTGTTTCATTTTCACATTTTCTATTTTGGAGAGGTGATCAGAGGGTAGAGGTCCCACCTCCAGAGTGCAACACCAGTGTAAATGTCCCCGAGCATTTTCGGGGACATTTTGAATATTTATCGAAACATGCTTTCACGTTGCGGGTGGGGGGGGGGTTGATCTGAAATATCTCGCTCTGTAATTCTTGTTACATAGCTCAGCAGCTCTGGAGAAGAAAAAGAAAGGCTTGGATTTATATCGCACCTCTCACGTCCCAAAGCGCTTTACACCCCCAATGAAGTACTTTTTGAAGTGTTGGCACTGTCGTAATGTAGGAAACGCAGCAGCCAATTTGCGCACAGCAAGCTCCCACAAACAGCAATGTGATAATGACCAGATAATCTGTTTTAGTGATGTTGATTGAGGGATAAATATTGGCCAGGAAATGTATGCTTGTAATTAGTGACTGAAGCACAGCCGAAAATCAAATTGTTCTGGCAAAGAATCCCGTAAATATTTGTGGCATGGTGCTTTTAGCTTCATACCATTCGTTATCAGTTCCTCGGAATCAGCAGTAAAGTACGATATTAAATGACGCTACTAAATTGTCAAAGAGCTGAGCCCGTTTTGCCAGACGACTGAGGTCGGAAATTTTTTTTATTGACGAAGAAGGCTTTTGTTTATAGTGAGCGAGGGGAGCAAGAGTGGAGCTGGGTCAAATCACACTCCCAGTCATCGCTCATCACGTCCAGCAGTTTGAATGGCGCCGGCTGCAGTTGAATTTCTCGAATACCAAAGATACGTCTCAAATTCGCCAAACCATAGGAGGTCGATTGTGACACCGAAGAGGATTTCCACCCTGCTAGGCAGAGCTAGATTTCCTATTGGCCGCGCTGGCAGAAGTTGCACTGTTGCCCCATTGCTGGCGTTTCTGTAATTAAAGCACATAAATATCAGAGCAGCTGGCTTTGTGTATCGAGGTAGCCATCTCTATTAGTTACTGCTGGTGTGCAGTGAGTGACAGAGGAGAGAAATGGCAAGTATATTTTGCTTGTGGCTTCGTTCCCCATTTCTTTCCTTTGTTCTCTTAAGGGTGCATTTGCATGACAAATTTAGCGCCACAAACATGCGGGGTAATTGTGTTTCAGCCGTGGAACAGTGGGTAGCACCCTCGTAGACCGAAGGTTGTGGGCTCAAGTCCCACTCCAGAGACTTGAGCACAAGATCCAGGCTGACACTGCATGCAGTGCTGAGGGAGTGCTGCACTGTTTGAGGTGCCGTCTTTCGGGATGAGACGTTAAACCGAGGCCCCGTCTGCTCTCTGGGGTAGATGTAAAAGATCCCAAGCCACTATTTTGAAGAGCAGGAGAGTTCTCCCCCACTTGCCACCCCCCTCCCACCCCTCCCCCCCCTCCCCCCACCAGGTGTCCTGGCCCATATTTATTCCTCAACCAAGATCACCGCAAGAGATTATCTGGTCATTATCACGTTGCTGTTTGTGGGACCTTGCTGTGCGCAAATTGGCTGCTGCGCTTCCTACATTACAAGAGTGACTACACTTCAAAAAAGTACTTCATTGGCAGTAAAGCGCTTTGAGGTGTCCGGTCGTGAAAGGTGCTATATAAATGCAAGTCTTTCTTTCTTAAAACTTCAACTACTTGGAGATACCAGCGCAGATTTCCCTTCTGCCGAGCGCTAGCACAAAAACTGTACAAAATATCGGGGTAAAAATTGGGTGCCCGCCCGTTTCCGGTGAAGAACGGTCGGTGTGCACGAGGAGGCCAATTGCGGTGAGCTGCCGATCTCAGTCACTCCTCCAGAGGCAGCTCACCGGTCGCCTCGGGCCCCTTGCCTCGTCTTCAAAAGTACTTCATTGGCTGTAAAGCGCTTTGGGCATCCTGAGGTTGTGAAATGCCCCATATAAACGCAAGTCTTTCTTTAATTTTCCAAGTTCAGTAGGGAACCTCAACATAGAATCATAGAATGATACAGCACAGAAGGAGGCCATTCGGCCCATCGTGCAAGTGCCAGCTCTTTGAAAGAGCCGTCCAATTAGTCCCATTGACCTGCCCTTTCCCTATAGTCCTGCAGATGTTTCCCCTTCAAGTATTTATCCAATTTCCTTTGGAAAGTTACTTTTGAATCTCCTTGCACCAACTTATCAGGCAGTGCGTTCCAGATCACAACAACTCGCTGCGTAAAAACATTGCTCCTCTTCTCGCCTCTTTTTTTTGTCAATCACCTTAAATCTATGTCCTCTGGTTACTGCTCTTCTGTCGCTGGAAAGAGTTTCGACGTCTGCCAACGCATGATTTTCAGGCAGCCGGTGAGGTTCCCCACGCCTGCACATGGTCAGACGGAATCAGATCAGAATTCTGACACCCCTCGTACTAGAGACTCAAACACGTAACGCCACCCACAGCAGCTGAAGTTTCAAACCCGATTGGCCACGGTGTAAATGCCCGAAGCAAATGTCAGAGCAGTTCGCTCTCAGGTTCACTGTGTGCAGTGTAAATGCTCCCTTCAAGGCCTGATGTTCAACCCAGCCGGTCCGCTGCGAATGGGGCAGACGGGTGGTTGTAATGGCGGTTGGAGAATTTGCGGCGTGTTCCCAGCGCGTTTGCTCCCGCCGCCACTTTAACTGCCGCAGTTCCGGCAGCATGGAGGCCGCCTGCCACAGGCAAGCGGGGGCCTAATTAAACGGTGAAAGTGGCGGCCTGGCAACACCATCGGCGTCGGCACTCAATTTGAGCTACAAATCACGGGAGGCCCGCACAAGGACAAAGCACTGACAGCTGGCGTGAGGCAGCAGTGTGGTCAGAAGATGGCAGGGTAAGTTAATTTTTGGAAGGGTCCCTTGTGGGGCCATGAGGACTAGGAGTGCCCGTAAGGAATCCTTGGACCTCCTCTGCTGCGATCTTGCCTCTTCCTTCCCTGACCGGCATCCGTTCTTCAAGCCCCCCCTCCCCATCTCCCATCCCAGCACTTACCATGCGCCGGGGGTCATTTCCTTGGGTTCCCGGCAGCATCCAGTGCCCGCCCCAAATTCCCAATCCTGCCTGCCGGCCTTGACGTCATTCCCACTGGCGTCGGGCAGGAGACAAATCTCAAATATTAAGATGAGGCCAGGGAGTTAAAATGGCCACGGTCTCACGCCAACCAGTCCGTGGGGGGCTTCCGCCTGCCCTGACCCCACTCCCCACCACCGCCCCTGCATCGAACCCGCCCCAGCTTAAAATCTGGGCTTAAAAGCAAAGCACAGCGCACTGAATTGAGACGGATCCTACTGCGGACAGATTTCCATTGCCATTTACACAGAAGAGTCCTGCATGTTGGGTATAACTCTGGAAGAAAGGATTAGACCTGCAGTAATTGAGCTGACTAGGTGAAAGGAGCTTCTTCAAGGGGGAAATAACTTTGTGTCGTCTGCAAACTTGGAGATATTACATCTAGTTCCCTTGTCTAGATCATTAATATATATTGTGAATAGCTGGGGTCCTAGCACCGATCCCTGCGGTACCCCACTAGTCACTGCCTGCCACTCGGAAAAAGACCCGTTTATTCCAACTCTTTGCTTCCTGTCTGCCAACCAGTTCTCTATCCAAGTCAGTACCTTACCCCCAATCCCATGTGCTTTAACTTTGCATGCCAATCTCTTATGCGGGACCTTATCGAAAGCCTTCTGGAAGTCCAAATACACCACATCCACTGGTTCTCCCTTATCTATTCTACCAGTTACATCCTCAAAAAATTCCAGTAGATTAGTCAAGCATGATTTACCTTTTGTCAATCCACATTCACTTTGTCTGATCCTGTCACTGTTTTCCAAGTGCTCTACTATTACATCTTTTATAATGGACTCTGGCATTTTCCCCACTACCGATGTCTGGCTTACCAGTCTATAATTCCCCATTTTCTCGCTACCACCTTTTTTTAAATAGTGGGGTTACATTAGCTACCCTCCAATCCATGGGAACTGTTCCAGAGTCTATAGAATTTTGGAAGATGACCAGCAATGCATCTACTATTTCTAGGGCCACTTCCTTAAGTACTCTAGGATGTAGATTATCAGGCCCTGGGGAATTATTGGCCTTTAATCCCATCAATTTCCCTAACACTATTTCCCTACAAATACTGATTTCATTCAAATCCTCCCTCTCATTAGACCCTATGTTCCCCGACATCTCTGGGAGGTTATTTGTGTCCTCCTTTGTGAAGACAGAACCAAAGTATGTATTTAATTGGTCTGCCATTTCTTTGTTCCCCATTATAAATTCCCCTGATTCTGACTGCAAGGAACCTACGCTTGACTTCACCAATCTTTTTCTATTCACATATCTGTAGAAGCTTTTACAGTCAGTTTTTATGTTCCCTGCAAGCTTACTCTCATGTTCCATTTTCCCGCTCTTAATTAATCCCTTTGTCCTCCTTTGCTGAATCCTAAACTGCTCCCAATCCTCAGGCTTGCTGCTTTTTCTGGCCAATTTATATGTCCTCTCCTTGAATCTTATGCTATCCCTCATTTCCCTTGTTAGCCACGGTTCAGTCACCTTTTTTGTTTTATTTTTATGCCAAACAGGGATGAACAAATTCTGTAGTTCATCCATGCAATCTTTAAATGTTTGCCATTGCCTATCCACCGTCAACCCTTTAAGTAACGCTCCCCAATCCATCCTAGCCAACTCGCGCCTCATACCATCGTAGTTTCCTTTATTTAAATTCAGGACCCTAGTCTCTGAGTCAACTACTTCACTCTCCATCTTAATGAAGAATTCTATCATATTATGATCGCTCCTCCCCAAGGGGCCTCGCACAACAAGATTGTTAATTAATCCTTTCTCATTACATAATACCCAGTCTAAGATGGCCTGATCTCTAGTTGGTTCCTCGACATTTGGTCCAGGAAACCATCCCGTATACACTCTAGGAATTCCTCCTCCACAGTATTGTTACTAACTTGGTTAGACCAATCTATATGTAGATTGAAGTCACCCATGATGACTGCTGTGCCCTTATTGCACGCGTCTCTAATTTCCCGTTTAATGCCATCCCCAACCTCAGCATTACTGTTTGGGGGTCTGTATACAACTCCCACTAACGTTTTCTGCCCCTTGGTATTTCTCAGCTCTACCCATACAGATTCCACATCATCAGAGCTAATATCCTTCCTTACTATTGTGTTAATCTCCTCTTTAACCAGCAATGCTACCCCACCTCCTTTTCCTTTTTGCCTGTCCTTCCTGAATATTGAATACCCCTGGATGTTGAATTCCCAGCCTTGGTCACCCTGGAGCCATGTCTCCGTAATCCCAATTATATCATATCTGTTTACATCCATTTGTGCAGCTAATTCATCCACCTTATTATGAATGCTCCTCGCATTAAGACACAAAGCCTTCAGGCTTGTTTTTTTAACACTCTTAGACCTTTTAGAATTATTATTTACTGTGGCCCTGTTTGATTTACACCCTTGATTTCTCTGCCTTCCACTTTTGCTTTTCTCCTTCCTGTCTTTTGCTTCTATCCTTGCTTCCCTTTCCTCTGTCTCCCTGCACAGGTTCCCAACCCCCTGCCATTTTAGTTTAAACCCTCCCCAAGAGCACTAGCAAACACTCCCCCTTAGACATCGGTCCCAGTCCTGCCCAGGTGCAAACCGTCCAGTTTGTACTGGTACCACCTCCCCCAGAACTGGTTCCAATGTTCCAGCAATTTGAATCCCTCCCCCTTGCACCATTCCTCTAGCCATGTATTCATCTGAAATATCCTTCTATTTCTACTCTGACTAGCACGTGGCACTGGTAGCAATCCTGAGATTACTACCTTTGAGGCCCTATTTTTTAATTTACCTCCTAACTCCCTATATTCAGCTTTTAGGACCTCATCCCGTTTTTTACCTATATCGTTGGTACCTATATGCACCACGACAACTGGCTGTTCACCCTCCCCCTCCAGAATGCCCTGCAGCCGCTCCGAGACATCCTTGACCCTTGCACCAGGGAGGCAACATACCATCCTGGAGTCTCGTTTGCGGCCGCAGAAATGCCTATCCATTCCCCTTACAATAGAATCCCCTATCACTATAGCTCTCCCGCTCTTTTTCCTCCCATCCTGTGCAGCAGAACCACCCATGGTGCCAGGAAGTTGGTTGCTGCTGCCTTCCCCCGATAAGCCATCTCCCCCAACAATATCCAAAGTGGTATATCTGTTTGAGAGGGGGATGGCCACAGGGGACCCCTGAACTACCTGCCTGTGCCTACTACTCTGCCTGGCGGTCACCCATTCCCTTCCTGCCTGTGCAGCCTTTATCTGCGGTGTGACCAACTCCCTAAACGTGCTATCCACGATGTCCTCAGCATCGCGAATGCTCCAGTATGTATCCATTCGCAGCTCCAGCGCCGCAATGCAGTCTGCCAGTAGCTGCAGCTGGATACACTTCCCGCACACATGGTCGTCAGGGACACAGGAAGTGTCCCTGATTTCCCACATAGTGCAGGAGGAGCATGCCACGGGGCCAAGCTGTGCTGCCATGATTTACCCTTTAATTAATTTAAATTAAATTAAATCAAATCAATACCACTAATTACACTACAATTAAATGATATACTCAAGGGCCCTTGTTTACTAGCACTCCCTGCTACACAACAGAGACCTTAGCAACTATAAACCACAAAATTAAGACCTTCTAAACCTTATAAACTATTAACCTTAACTGTCAAACTATAGAGTAGTATAAATACTCACCTGGCCGTACTCACCCAATCAGCTGCTTCCCCTGCGCCGGTGTCACTTTCTGTACTGTGACGTCACTCTCGAATTCTGCCTCTGCTGCCGCTGTTCGACTGGGCCTGAAAATCACCGACCTTTATTTTCACCCACAGCCGCTGCTCCCTCGCAGGTCCGCCGCTCCCGCTGCTGCCGCTGCTCGCTGGAGGACACTGACTACAAATGAACAGTTTAAGGAGTGAGGAACTGGTGAAATCACAGCAAGACCCGTTGGACAAAGCCGACAGGACTCTTGACAGCTCAGATAGAAACCAAATTGCCTTAACATGTACCAGTTCCAGATGGCATGTTGTAAATACGATCCTGATGTGCACCGTGCAAAGACTTCTAGTAAAAAACTGACCATATAATTGCAGCTGTGCTGCTCACCTAATGACCCAGCAGGTTTATCAGAGCATAAGAAATAGGAGCAGGAGTAGGCCATTCGGCGCTTCGAGCCTGCTCCGCCATTCAATGAGATCATGGCTGATCTTCTGCCTCAACTCCATTCACCGGCCCTATTGCCATATCCCTTGATGCCCTTACTAGTCAGAAAACTATCGACTTCTGTTTTGAATATACCCAATGACTGAGCCTCCACAGCCCTCTGGGGTAAAGAATTCCAAAGATTCACCACCCTCTGTGTGAAGAAATTTCTTCTCATCTCAGTCCTGAATGGCCTACCCTTCATCCTGGGGCTGTGGCCCCTGGTTCTAGACTCCCCAGCCAAGGGAAACATTCTCCCAGCATCCACCCTAACAAGCCCTGTAATAATTTTGTATGCTTCAATGAGATCCCCTCTCATTCTTCTGAATTCAAGAGAATACAGGCCTAGTTTACTGAATCTCTTCTCATACAACAGTCCTGCCAGCCCAGGAATCAATCTCGTGAACCTTTGTTGCACTCCCTCTATGGCAAGTATATCCTTCCTTGGGTAAGGAGACCAAAATTGTACACAGTACTCCAGGTGTGATCTCACCAAAGCCCTATATAACTGGAGTAAGACTTCTTTACTCCTGTACTCAAATCCTCTTGTAATGAAGGCCAGCATACCATTTGCCTTCCTAATGGCTTGCTGCACCTGCACATTCACTTTCAATGACTCATGTACAAGGACACCCAGGTCCCTTTGAGCATCTGCATTCCCCAATCTTTCACCATTTAGAAAATACTCTGCCTTTCTGTTTTTTCTACCAAAGTGAATAACTTCACATTTATCCACATTACATTCCATCTGCCATGTTCTCGCCCACTCATTGAGCATGTCGAGATCCCCTTGAAGCATCTTCACATCCTCTTCACAAGTGACACTGCCACCTAGCTTTGTATCATCAGCAAATTTGGAAATGTTACATTTAGTCCCCTCATCCAAATCATTGATATAGATTGTGAATAGCTGGGGCCCAAGCACCCATCCTTGCAGTACCACACTAGTCACAGCCTGCCATCCTGAAAAAGACCCGTTTATCCCTACTCTTTGTTTTCTGTCTGTTAACCAATTCTCAATCCATGCTAGTATATTACCCCCAATTCCATGTGCCCTAATTTTGTTCACCAACCTCTTGTGTGGGACCTTATCGAAGGCCTTCTGAAAGTCCAAATACACCACATCTACCGGTTCCCCTTTGTCTACTCCACTAGTTACATCCTCAAAGAACTCCAATAGGTTTGTCAAACAGGATTTCCCTTTCATAAATCCATGTTGACTCCGCCCAATCTTACTATTAGTTTCTAAGTGCCCAGTTATTGCATCCTTTATAATAGATTCCAGCATTTTCCCAACTACTGATGTAAGGCTAACAGGTCTGTAGTTCCCCGTTTTCTCTCTCCCTCCTCTCTTAAATAGCGGGGTTACATTTGCTATCCTCTAATCTGCAGGAACCATTCCAGAATCTATAGAATTTTGGAAGATGACAACCAATGCGTCCACTATCCCAATGGCCACCTCTTTCAAAACCCTAGGATGTAGGTAATCCGGTCCTTGGGATTTATCGACTTTTAGTCCCATTAATTTTGCTAGTACTGTTTTTTTACTAATAATAATTTCTTTAAGTTCCTCATTCTCGTCACACCCTTGGTTTTCTCGTATTTCTGGGAGGTTTTTTGTGTCTTCCTCCGTGAAGACAGAAACAAAGTATTTATTTAATTTCTCAACCATTTCCTCATTCCCCATTACAAATTCTCCCTTCTCTGACTGTAAAGGAGCTACATTTACATTCGCCAGTCTCTTCCTTTTCACATATCTATAGAAGCTTTTACAATCCGTTTTTATATTTTTCGCTAGTTTGTGCTCATATTCCATTTTCCCTTTCTTTATCAATTAATCCCTGAATTCCCTTCGTTCTCAAAAATTTTCCGACCTCTGTCTTGTATATACTCAATGACTGAGCATCCACAGCTCTCTGGGGTAGAGAATTCCAAAGATTCACAACCCTTTGAGTGAAGAAATTTCTCCTCATCTCAGTCTTAAATGGCCGACCCCTTATTCTGTGACTGTGACCCCGTGTTCCAGATTCCCCAGCCAAGGAAAACATTTTACCAGCATTAACCCTTGTCAAGCCCCTTAAGAATTTTATATGTTTCAATGAGATCACCTCTCATTCTTCTAAACTCTAAGGAATATAGGCCTAGTCTACTTAATCTCTCCTCATAGGGCAATCCCCTCATCCCAGGAACTAGTCTAGTGAACCTTCGCTGCACTCCCTCTAAGGCAAGTATGTCTTTCATTAGGTAAAGAGACCAGAACTGTACACAGTACTCCAGGTGTGGCCTCACCAATGCCCTGTATAATTGTGCTAGGCCGATGTAGCAGAGCCTGGTCTCCAATTGTCTTGGATCCCCTTGCCATTGGACCAAGACCTTGCTCTGTCAAGCCCATGTGGTAGCTGGTGTGCAACGGCCACCCCACGTTAAAAGAATTCACACACAAGCATCTTCCACCCTTTAAAATGAAGTTCGGGACCTGGAACATCAGGACCCTCATGGACAACCCCAACAGTGACAGACCGGAACGCCGTACTGCTATCGTTGCCCGGGAGCTCAGACGTTTCGACATAGACATCGCCGCCTGAAGCGAGACCCGGCGGGCAGGGGAAGGCCAGCTCAAGGAGCAAGGTGATGGTTACACCTTCTTCTGGAAAGGCAAACCTGAAGAACGTCACCTCCATGGGGTAGGCTTCGCCATAAAAAATGAGCTAGTTGAACGTCTCAGAGACTCCCCTTGTGGAATAAACGAACGCCTCATGACTCTATGGCTCACCCTAGCCCAGAACCAGTGCGCTACGATCATCAGTGCGTACGCCCCAACACTAGAAGCCACAGACGAGACCAAAGAGGAATTCTATCCAGCCTCAAACAACCCCTGTCCCGAGTCCCAACGGGCGACAAGCTGATCCTCCTTGGCGACTTCAACACCAGAGTTGGAAAGGACACAGACCTCTGGGGAGGTGTGATCGGCAGAGAGGGGATAGGGAAAGCCAACTCCGACGGTACCCTTCTCCTGACGAAATGCTTAGAACATGGCCTTGTCATAACCAACACCTTGTTCCGTCAGAGCGACAAGTACAAGGATTCATGGTAACACCTTCGCTCCAAGCACTACTGGACTACGTCATCGTCCGAGCAAGGGACCGCAAGGACATCCGCATCACCCGCGCCATGACAGGAGCTGACGACTGCTGGACAGACCACCGCCTAATCCGCTCTGTCATCTCCATCAACGTAGCCCCAAAACAGCGGCGGCAACAGAAGCAATGCTGCAAGAAAATCAACGCTGGAGCACTCAAAGAACCTGCTAAGAAAGCTCTATTCAGCCTGCGCCTCACAACCAACCTGACGACTCCCAGTGATTCAGAGACACAGAGTGTCCACAGCACCTGGTCTGCATTCAAGGCCTCCATAATCAGCACCTGTGAAGAGACGCTCGGTCACTCGACCAGGAAACACCAAGACTGGTTCGACGAGAACGACCAGGAGATCCAGGAGCTAATAAGCCGCAAGCGCAAGGCATTCCTGATCTGGAAACAGCAACAGAACTCGAGAGCAAGAAAGCAGCTCTACAGACACCTGAAGGCCGAGGTCCAACAAAAAACTCGCGACCTAAAGAACAGATGGTGGGTGGAGAAAGTGCAGGAGATCCAGCAGCTAGCCGACAACCACGGCGTGCGTGGATTCTTTAGGGTAGTCAAGACCATCTATGGCCCAAGCACCCAAGGTCCTACACGATTGCGGGCCAAGAACGCAGAAGTACTCATCAATGACAGGGAGGCAGTCAGTGCCCGCTGGAAGGAGCACTTCGAAGATCTCTTTAACCGAGACTCTGTCTTTGAGTGTCCTCAACTCTATCCCGCAGCATGCTACCTGCCACCACCTCAGCACAACCCCAGCCCGACATGAGGTTGAAAAGGCCATGCAACAACTGAAGAACAACAAGGCCTCAGGAGCAGATGGAATCCCTGCCGAGGCGCTAAAACATGGCGGAGAAGCACTATTGGTGTGAATACATTAACTCATTTCTCTTATTTGGAAGGAGGAGAGCATGCCAGGGGATCTCAGAGATACCGTAATCGTGACCATCTTCAAGAAAGGTGAAAAGTCCGATTGCGGTAATTACAGAGGAGTCTCCCTACTATCTGCCACAGGGAAAGTCATCGCAAGAATCCTCCTCAATCGCCTTCTCCCTGTGGCTGAAGAGCTCCTCCCAGAGTCGCAATGTGGATTCCACCCACTAAGGGGCACAATGGACATGATCGTCACCGCATGTCAACTACAACAGAAATGAAGGGAACAGCACCAACCGCTGTACATGGCCTTCTTTGTCCTCACAAAGGCCTTCAACACTGTCAACCATGACGGATTATGGAGTGTCCTCCTCAAATTCGGCTGCCCTCAAAAGTTTGTCACCACCCTCTGTCTGCTTCACGACGACATGCAAGCCATGATCCTGACCAACGGATCCACCACAGACCCAATTCACGTATGGACCGGGGTCAAGAAAGGCTGTGTTATCGCACCAACGCTCTTCTCGATCTTCCTGGCTGCAATGATCTATCTCACCCTCAGTAAGCTCCCCACTGGAGTGGAGCTAATCTACAGAACAAACGGGAAACTGTTCAACCTCTGTCGCCTCCAGTCCAGATCCAAGGTTATCCCATCCTCTATCATCGAATTACAGTATGCAGACAACGCTTGCATTTGCGCACACTCTGAGACCGAACTCCAAACCATCGTCAACACCTTCACCGAAGCGTACGAGAGCATGGGCCTTACACTAAACATCCGTCTACCAACCTTCCCCCGCCACACAGTACTGCTCCCCGATTATCAAAATCCATGACGAGGCCTTGGACAATGTGAACCACTTTCCATACCTCGGGAGCCTACTGTCAACAAGGGCAGATGTCGATGACGAAGTCCAACACCGCCTTCAGTATGCCAGTGCAGCCTTCGGTCACCTGAGGAAGAGAGTGTTTGAAGACCAGGACCTCAAACCCAGCCCCAAGCTCATGGTCTACAGAGCAGTAGTGATACCCGCCCTCCTGTATGCTTCAGAGACATGGACCATGTACAGCAGGCACCTCAAAGCACTGGAGAGGTACCACCAACGCTGCCTCTGCAAGATCCTGCAAATCCATTTGCAGGATAGGCGCACCAACGTCAGTATTCTCGCTCAGGCCAACATCCCCAGCATCGAAGCTTTGACCACGCTCGATCAGCTCCAATGGACGGGCCACATCGTCCACATGCCCAATACGAGACTCCAAAAACAAGCGCTCTACTTGGAGCTCCGACACGGCAAGAGAGCCCCAGGTGGGAAGAGGAAACACTTCAAGGACACCCTCAAAGCCTCCTTGAAAAAGTGCAACATCCCCACCGACACCTGGGAATCCCTGGCCCAAGACCGCACAAAGTGGAGGAGAAGTATCCGGGAAGGCACCAAACACCTCGAGTCTCTTCGCCGGGAGCAAGCGGAAGCCAAGCGCAAACAGTGGAAGGAGCGCACGTCAACCCAAGCACCCCACCCACCCGGCCCCTTCAACCAATGTCTGCCCCACATGTGACAGAGGCTGTAGGTCCCGCATTGGACTCATCAGTCACCTGAGAACTCATTTTTAGTGTGGAAGCAAGTCATCCTCGGTTCCAAGGGACTGCCTAAGAAGCAGAAGTATAATTGTAGTAAGACTTCTTGGGGGAAAAGTTCGGTTGATTTGCGCCTCCCATTAGCGTCGTAAGAGGGCCCCAACGGGGTGCAAAGCAACTAGTGCCCGGGTGCGGCGCCGCTGACGCCTTCCGTGAAATTCAGCGGGAGGTTAGCGGCAGCAGTAACCAATAGCGCCCCGATGACGTCTATGCCGTGCGCAGTGCCCCGCTTCCACCCTAGCCGCGATCTTTGGTAGCGCCCCCTGACTTACCACCGGACGCTATGTCCGACAGGGTCAGGGGGGCGTACTTGCGGCCGGGGTGGCGCAAATTAAAGGGGAGGTGCCGGGCAGCCATTTTTGTTGCTGGCCGCCTGCCAGCACCTGCCCCCAGCCTCCTGTGAAGCCCCCCCGGCTGCGCTCCATCAGCCCGGCACTTCTCTTGAGTGCCGGGCTCTTTTGCTGGCACTCTGATCCCTGGTGGCCCAGCCTGGCCTCTGGTTGCGCTGTGCGAGGCCCCTCCCCTTTATTAAGGGGAGGGAGGCCTGCAGTACCGCAGCACGTAGCACCGCGATATTCACTCACAGCGCCCCAAGAGGGAGGAAGAGCGCTTCCAGTAGCGCCCCACCTCCCTCTTGGGGTGCTAGCAGTGAATTTTGGGCATGGGGCGCTAACTTTTTCAGGGCGCTAAAAGGTGAAGTTAGCACCCCAAAGGGGGCGTGACCCAATTTGCCTCCCTTTACTCTTCTACTCTAATCCCTTTGTAACGAAAGCTAACATACCATTTGCTTTCCTAATTGCTTGCTGTACCTGCATGGTAACTTTCTGTGATTCATGTACAAGGACACCCAGGTTCTTCTGAATGCAAACATTTCCCAGTCTCTCACCATTCAAAAAATATTTTGTTTTTCCTACCAAAGTGGATAACTTCACACTTCCCCACGTTGTATTCCATCTTGCCCACTTTGTCAACCTGTCTATATCTCTCTTCAGCCTCTTTGCGCCCTCCTCACAGCTTACTTTCCCACCTAAGTTTGCAGATGACACAAAGCTGGGTGGGCGTGTGTGCTACAAGGAGGATACCAAGAAACTCCAGGATGATTTGGACAGGTTGGGTGATTGGGCAGAAGCATGGCAGATGCAATATAACATGGATAAATGCGAGGTTACCCACTTTGGTGGCAAAAACAGGAAGGCAGATTATTATCTGAATGGCAATAGATTGGGAGAAGGGGAAGTGCAACGAGACCTGGGTGT
Organism: Squalus acanthias; assembly: GCA_030390025.1. Taxonomy (NCBI): domain Eukaryota; kingdom Metazoa; phylum Chordata; class Chondrichthyes; order Squaliformes; family Squalidae; genus Squalus; species Squalus acanthias. Next base: position 15,138,871 of record CM059434.1, on the reverse strand, counting down.
CCTTGTGCACCAGTCGCTGAAGGTAAGCATGCAGGTGCAGCAGACAGTTAAGAAGGCAAATGGCATGTTGGCCTTCATAACGAAAGGGTTTGAGAATAGAAACATAGAAACATAGAATCTAGGAGCAGGAGTAGGCCATTCGGCCCGTCGAGCCTGCTCCACCATTCAATACGATCATGGCTGATCATCCAAATCCAGTACCCTGTCCCTGCTTTAATCCCCACAGTACACATATCCCACCCTACCCCCGTAACCCATTCCCCCTAACATATCCCATCCTATCCCCATAACCCCACATATTTAATCCCCCCCTAACACTAAGGGTCAATTTATCATAGCCAAATCAACCTAACCCGCACATTTTTGGACTGTGGGAGGAAACCGGAGCACCCGGAGGAAACCCACGCAGACACGGGGAGAATGTGCAAACTCCACACAGACAGTCACCCGAGGTCAGATTCGAACCCGGGTCCCTGGCGCTGTGAGGCACCAGTGCTAACCACTATGCCACCGTATAGGAACAGGGATGTCCTGCTGCAGTTGTACAGGGCCTTGGTGAGACCACACCTTGAGTACTGTGTGCAGTTTTGGTCGCCTTATCTGAGGAAGGATGTTCTTGCCATGGAAGGAGTTCAGCGAAGATTCACAAGGCTGATACCTGGGATGGCAGGAATGACATATGAGGAGAGATTGGGTCGATTGGGCTTATACTCGCTGGAGTATAGAAGAATGAGAGGGGATCTCATCGAAACATATAAAATTCTGACAGGTCTGGACAAACTAGATGCAGGAAGAATGTTCCCAATGGTCGGAGAGTCCAGAACCAGGGGTCATAATCTAAGGATAAGGGGTAAGCCATTTAGGACAGAAATGAGGAAGAATTTCTTCACCCAGAGAGTGGTGAACCTGTGGAATTCTCTACCACAGAAGGTAGTTGAGGCCAAGTCATTAAATATATTCAAGAATGAGTTAGATATATTTCTTAAAGCTAAAGGTATCAAGGAATATGGGGAGAAGGCAGGTACAGGGTACTGAGTTCGGATGATCAGCCATGATCTCATCGAATGGCGGAGCAGGCTCGAGGGGCCGAATGGCCTACTCCTGCTCCTATCTTCTATGTTTCTATGTTTCTAACTTTGTATCATCAGCAAATTTGTCTACGTTACACTCAGTCCCTTCATCTAAGTCATTAATATAGATTGTAAATAGCTGAGGCCCAAGCACTGATCTTTGCGGTACCCCACTAGTTACAGCCTGCCAACCTGAAAAAGTCTTGTTTATTCCTATTCTCTGTTTTCTGTCCATTAACCAATCCTCAATCCCTGCTAATATATTACCCCCAATACCATGAGTCCTAATTTTGTGTAATAACTTCTTGTGTGGCACCTTATCGAAAGCTTTTTGAAAATCCAAATACACTACATCCACTGGTTCCCCCTTATCCATCCTACTAGTTACATCTTCAAAAAACTCTACTGCATTTGTCAAGCACGGTTTCCCTTTCATAAAACCATGTTGACTCTGACTAATCATATTATGATTTTCTAAGTGCCTTGTTACCACGTCGCTAATAATAGATTCTCGCATTTTGCCTATTACTGATGTCAGGCTAACTGGCCTATAGTTCCCCGTTTTTTCTCTTGCTCCTTTCTTAAATAGCGGGGTTATGTTCACTACCTTCCAATTCTTGGGGACTGTTCTAGAATCTAGGGGATTCTGGAAGATTAATACCAGTGCATCCACTGTCTCTGCAGCTACCTCTTTTAAAACCCTAGGATGCAGGTTGTCGGCTCCAGGGGATTTGTCGCCACTTAGTCCCATTAATTTCTCCAGTACTATGTCTTTACTTAAACTGATTTCTTTAAGTTCCTCATTCTGTCTAGATCCTTGGTTCCCCATTATTTTCGGAATGTTTTTTGTGTCTTCTACCGTAAAGACAGTTACAAAGGCCGCGATTTCACCGACCGAGGCGGGTCCGAGGCGGCCAGGGTCGGTGTCGCGGTCCCAGCCCGCTGCCTACTGCAGCCCACACTCCAAGCGATTTTTTGTTGATTGGGCTTGTTAAGCCCTGCGAGATTCCCGGCCAATTAATAGGAAGCGGGTTTGATGACCTCATTTGATGACGCATCATCAGCCGGTTTCCTTAAAGGGGCCATGTCCAATTTGCTCTTGACAGTTCTGCTGTCAGTGTTCTACAGCATTGAGGTGCTGCAACCACTGACAAGTACTGCACAAAGGTGCACGGCTGCACCCAGGCTCTCCCACCCATGACTCCCTCCATGTGCTTATGGAGGGAATCACAGCACGCAGGGAGGTTCTCTTCCCTTCCCATAGGCGGAAGAGACCTCCCCAGGAGATCAACGCAGCCTGGGTGCACATTGCACAGGAGGGAACAAGCAGGGATGTGGTCAAGAGGACCAGGCTGCAGTGGCGCAAACCTTTCAATGATCTCAGCAGATCACAAAATGTTACTGCAAACCCACACTCACCCTCATCCTGCTGTGCCACTCATCACATCCCCATCACTCTGCCTTCCCTACCCTACTCCTGCACATCCTTACTCACACCAACTTACCTTGCACCTCCACCCATCCCTCTCTATCTACATTATCACTTCCCCATCTCACTAGCCAGCCCTCACACTCACCCTCAACCTACTGCAAGCATACAAACTAACAACACACAAGGGTAGGCACTTGAGTGGTTTAGCCAATGTTCATGTGAAGTTTCTGTTAATGTGTTGTCAAACATTGAAATCTATATTTTCAACACTTTACCTTATTGGACAGATCTGTGCTCACCTTTGGAAGTGTCTTATCGAGTTCCAGTGAATGTTGAGACATAACTTCCCTCCCACCCCCCAATTGTGATGAGTGTGAAAGGAATGACTTGGACATTGTAGGGATGCTTTACGGTGCTGGTGTGGAGTGGTGTCAACCTGACGCATCATGTACAGCGTCAAGTGAAGTAAATATGGCCATGGTGATGCCATCGCTAGTCTCCCGGGCAGCAATGTGGTCGGGTGCTGATGCCCTGTGTCCTGTGCAGCATCAGGTGATTGCGGAGAAGGCTGGTATTGTTGTTGGTGTTGTTGGTATGCCTGGTGATGTTGGTGCTGGGGCTGATCGTGGAGGCATTCAGAGGACCAAGGTGAGATTTTTTCAAGGGCACCGATGTTGCTGGAATAGATGGCAGCTGAAGTTGAGATGACAGAAGCAATCTGTCAATGGTGAGAGAGAGCTTGCTCCAAGGAGGTGATGGTGGATAGAGAGTTTACTCCAAACACTTCCAAACTGCATACAGCTCAAAAATGTCTTCCAAGTTAGGCAGCATCTGGAGAGAGAAACAGAGTTAACAGGCTGGATTTTCCCACCCACATGGCGCGGGGGGTGACCCGGGAGATGGCGGGAAACCTGGAAGGTCGGGTTTCCCGGCACACCGTGGAGTTTTAAGTCCACAGCGTGCATGTGATGTCAGGGGCGTGTTCTCCGCCCGGAACTCAGCCTGATTGACAGGGTGGCTTCCAGTCGTGCGGGAACTCAGAGGAGGTAGCCGCAGCAACAGCTAAGTGCTGGGCCTAGGATGGTGGGGGGAGGGGTCCAATCCCTGTCCCTGGGGTGGGGAGGAGTTGCGATCCCCAGGAGGGGGTCCGATACCCGACCCTGGGGCCTACTCCTGCTCCTATTTTTCTATGTTTCTAAGTGATATTTATGAAATAAAGTGGAGCATAAGCAGAACTGAGTATTATTTAGAATATACTGGCCTTAAACAGCGTTTACCCAATATGACTTAATACACTGGTGCCAGCCAGATATCAGCTATCATAGAATGCTGGAATTTGAAGCAGGTTTATCTTGAAGGGGAAAAAAATAATCTACGTTATAATTCCTGGCATCTCCAGATTCATTTTATGAAGTACGGATCCAGGATTATCTGAAAATCAGCTCTAATTCTTGCAGGGCAACAATTAGGAAAACCCTGTAGGGAACATCCAAAAAAGCAACTACTGCCCTTGCCAAGTCCATCAATGGCGATTTATGAGTTACAAATCTCCTTTGACATTCCTTAGGCATCTCCACCATCTGCTGGAGACTTTAAAAACTTTTTTTTACAAGCCAAGGCTGTTTGGATCGATTAACACGCAGCACCTAAAAATAAAAATAAAAATGTTATTGTCTCAGGTTGAGGCTTTTACTTCAGAGTTGAAAAGCCTCTTTTACAGACTGGACCAAATCAAAGGGCAGAGGGAAGGACAGTGGGTAGGATCATAGGAACAGGAGGAGGCCATTCAGCCCCTCGAGCCTGTTCCACCATTCAGTTACATCATGGATAATCTGTACCTCAACTCCATTTGCCTGCCTTAGCTTCATATCCCTTGATACCCTTACCTAACAATGTATGACCAGCAGGATAGAAATACTAATTAATATTACAAAGTGGCAGTTAATGGGTTTAACACCCAATCCGTGTTTGGTCTCCCCAGTATAGATAAAACTCCACTGTCACCAGCAAATAGATTGGACCAAGTTCATATAAATTGCTGTCTCACATTGAAAGAGTGCACAAGACTCGGAATAATGGTGGGGAAAGAAGCAACTAGGCCCTCCATGGCCTCGCCCTTCCCTATCTCTGTAACGTCCTCCAGCCCGACAACTGGAACTCACTGCCTGAAAGCGTGGTAGAGGCAGGAACCCTAACCACATTTAAAAAGTACTTGGATGTGCACTTGGGATGCTCTAACCGGCAGGGCTACAGACCAAGAGCTGGGAAGTGGGATTAGGCTGGATAGCTCTTTGTTGGCCGGCGCGGACACGATGGGCTGAAATGGCCTCCTTCCATGTTGTAACTTTCTATGATTCTATGAACCCTCCGAGATCTCTGCGCTCCTCCAATTCTGGCCTCTTGGGCATCCCCGATTTCCTTCAGTCCACCATTGGCGGCCGTGCCGTGAGCTATCTGGGCCCTTAAGCTCGAGAATTCCCTCCCTAAACCTCTTTGCCTCTCTACCTCTCTCTCCTCCTTTAAGTCGCTACTTAAACCTACCTCTTTGACCAAGCTATTGTTCACCTGTCCGAATATCTCTTTAATAAAAACAGACAGTGCTGGAAACACTCAGCAGGTCAGGCAGCATCTGTGGAGAGAGAAACAGTTAACGTTTCTGGTCAAAGACCTTTTGTCAGAACTGGAAGAAGTTAGAGATGTAACAGTTTATAAGCAAGTACAGAGCCAGGGGAAAGGGGGTGTGGGGTGGAGAGGGGCGCGGCGGGGGAAGGAGGAAAGAACAAAGGGGAAGGTCTGTGATGAGGTAGAGGGCAGCAGTGATTAAATGACAAAAGGGGGTGGTAATGGAACAATAAAGCAACCAAAGATAGGTCGAGAGAAACTGTAAATGGCAACAGCAGCACCATTGCCAGCACCTGCTATCCGGAGAAATGGGAGCAGTGGTTATGATCTGAAGTTATTGAAATCAATGTTGAGTCCAGAAGATTGTAAAGTGCTTAACTGAAAGGTGAGGAGCTGTTCCTCGAGTTTCCATTGAGCTTCATTGGAACAGTATAGGAGGCCGAGGACAGAAAGGTCAGAGTGGGAGTGGGACAGAGAACTAAAATGACAAGCGACCGGAAGCTCGGGGTCACGCTTAGGGACTGAACGGAGGTGTTCAGCAAAGTGATCACCCAATCTGCGTTTGGTCTCCCCAGTGTAGAGGAGACCGCACCGTGAGCAGCGAATACAGTATACTATTTTGAAAGAAGTACAGGAATCCCGCCCCAACCACGGTTTTGCCATACGCGGATTTCAAGTATACACCGTTTCCTCTCTGCAACAACTTTTGCCAACCGCGGCAGTGAATTTTGCGTATACGCAGTTTTTAATTTAGGATTAAGGTAAATAACATGATTTTATTGCTTTTATATTCTTTTTTATTGTGTTATTTTGAACATTTATACTGTATTTACCCACCGCGGTTTTACTAACCACGGGGGTTTTCAGGGACGTGTCCCCCGCGGTTGGGGAGGGATTACTGTACAAGTAAATCGCTGTTTTCACCTGGAAGATGTGTTTGGGGCCCTGGCCGGTGGGGAGGATGTGAAAGGACAGGTGTCGTATCTCCTGCACTTGCACGTGAAGGTGCCGTGAGAAAGGGAGTGGGTGTTGGGGGGTGATTGAAGAGTACACCAGGATGTCAAGGAGGGAACGGTCCCTTCGGAATGATGAAAGGGGAGGGGAGGGGAAGATGTGTTTGGTGGTGGCCAATGTTCCCTTTAAGCTGCTCTGAAGCTCCCGCGCGCCTGGCTCACGGCTTTTAAATAGGAACAATCCCTTAAAGGGGCCGCGCCCCTCCCCCCCCCCCCCCCAAAAAAATAAAGTGAACATTGGTGATGGCATCGTGCTGGAGGTGGAGGAAATCGAGGAGGATGATCCATTGAATGGTGGGAGGAAAGTAGGCTTATAGTAGGTATTGGCTGACAGCCTATTCCCAGAAATGGAGACAGAGAAGTTGAGGAAGGGATGGGAAGAGTCGGCGATGGACCATGTCGATGGAAATTGGAAGTAAAGTTGATGAAATTTTCCGGTTCAGAGCGAGAGCAGGAAGAGGCACCGATAGTCATCAATGTCCCTGTGACGGGAGGGGAACCGAGTAGGACTGGAACAAAGAAAGTTCCACGTATCCCACGTTGCTTCTCTTTATGTGGCTCGGTGTCAAATCTTGTCTGATTACGCCCCCGTGGAGCGCCTTGGGACGTCTTACCACATTAGAGGCACTATATAAATGCCAGTTGTTGTTGTTTGGTGTTGTACTTGCCACAGTTGATGCAAAAGCATCTAGAAAAGACCAGCTGGTAGTGGGGGTGATGGAAGATCCCCCCTCTCTTGTTGGGAAATAGCAGCACAGTATTACAAATGTTAATATCTCACCTAGCAACCATGCACCAGTCAAATCCCCTTGTAGAAGCTGCTGACCTTGTCCAGAACAAGCAACGATAAGATTTGTGGGCTCTGCATATCTGGGATTAATTTCTTGGTACCACAAACCTCTAGAACGCTGAGAGAATGGAATGTCACACGGCATTTGCTTGTTGAGTCTCAGGGGAGAAATTCAGTTGGTCAGGGCCTCCCGTTAGTGCCTGGCGGGGGCGCTAACGGGGCGCTGAGGCAGTAGCGCCGCGGCGAGGCAACTCCAGCGTCGCACGCCAAATCCGGCACCCCCCCCCCAGGGCCGCTGCAAACAGTTACCGCCAGGGATTTCAACGGCAGGTGATCGTGATGTCGGTGAGCGTGTAACGCCCACGAGGCGCCCGATCTGCCAAATTTATTTTTGTCCCCCCTGCCTTAGCGCCCCGCCCCGACAGCGACAGGGAGAGGAGGCGTCAAGCAGGCGGATGCCGGCTCCGGGGCCGCTACTAAAAGGGATCATGAGTAATGAGGGTCGCAGCTGTCAGGTTAGTGCAGTTTCACTGCTTCCTCGTCAGTTTGAGATTGTGCGAAAGTTTAATTCAGTCATTTAAAGGTTCTTTCGTTTCAGGAGTGTTGTGGCTACTGAAAATTAGTTACACTTATTCTGACAACATTATCAAAGTGCTACACTTGGTTACATTAATGGGGGCTGTACCGGCAGTCGACCTCGCCCTCCAGGATCTACTGCGGAGGGAACGGAAGCAGCGAGAAAGACTGGAACATGTGGCCAGGGGGAGGAGGAGGGCTATCAGGGCTCTCAACAGGAAGCCTTACCCTCCGAGGGTATTCCAACAGCACAGGATAGTCAGCAAGGCTTTGTCAGGGGGAGATCATGTCTGACCAATTTGATTGAATTTTTCGAGGGGGTGACTAGGTGTGTGGATGAGGGTAGTGCAGTTGATGTAGTCTACATGGACTTCAGTAAGGCTTTTGACAAAGTCCCGCATGGGAGACTGGTCAAGAAGGTAAGAGCCCATGGGATCCAGGGCAATTTGGCACATTGGATCCAAAATTGGCTTAGTGGCAGGAGGCAGAGGGTGATGGTCGAAGGTTGTTTTTGTGACTGGAAGCCTGTGTCCAGTGGTGTACCGCAGGGATCGGTGCTGGGTCCCTTGCTGTTTGTAGTGTACATTAATGATTTAGATATGAATGTAGGAGGTATGATCAGTAAGTTCGCAGATGACACGAAAATTGGTGGCATGGTAAATAGCGAGGATGGAAGCCTCAGGCTACAGGACGATATAGACGGGTTGGTCAGATGGGCAGAACTGTGGCAAATGGAATTTAACCGTGAGATGTGTGAGGTGATGCATTTTGGGAGGACTAACAAGGCAAGGGAATACACAATGAATGGTAGGACCCTAGGAAGGACAGAGGATCAGAGGGACCTTGGTGTGCATGTACATAGATCCCTGAAGGCAGCAGGACAGGTAGATAAGGTGGTTAAAAAGGCATATGGGATACTTGCCTTCATTAGCCGAGGCATAGAATATAAGAGCAGGGAGGTTATGATAGAGCTGTACAAAATGCTAGTTAGGCCACAGCTGGAATACTGTGTGCAGTTCTGGTCGCCACACTATAGGAAGGATATGATTGCATTGGAGAGGGTGCAGAGGAGATTCACCAGGATGTTACCTGGGCTGGAGCGCTTCAGCTATGAAGAGAGACTGGACAGGCTAATGTTGTTTTCCTTAGAGCAGAGAAGGCTGAGGGGGGACCTGATTGAGGTGTGCAAAATTATGAGGGGCATAGATAGAAAGGAACTTTTCCCCTTAGTAGAGGGGTCAATAACCAGGGGGCATAGTTTCAAGGTAAGGAGCAGGAGGTTTAGAGGGGATTTGAGGAAAAACTTTTTCACCCAGAGGGTGGTTGGAATCTGGAACTCACTGCCTGAAAGGGTGGTAGAGGCAGGAACCCTCACAACATTCAAGAAGCATTTAGATGAGCATTTGAAACGTCATAGCATACAAGGCTACGGACCAAGTGCTGGAAAATGGGATTAGAATAGTTAGGGCTTGATGGCCGGCGCGGACACGATGGGCCTCTTTCTGTGCTGTATAACTCTATGACTCTATGGGCTCAATTTTGCCAGGCCCGAGGAGGCGGGATTGGAGTCGTGTGAGTTGTTAAAATTGCCAAAAATGGCAGGCGGGCCCGATCCCTCCTCCATCTCACCTCCGAGCAATTTTCCCAAAAGCGTGTTTTCTGACCCCCTTTCCATCCTGCCTCCAAGAGGCGGGATATGCCCTTAAGGCCCTTAACAACCACTTAATAGCCTCTATAATCCCATTTTGAGAGGCCTTTCCGATATTTAGTCATTCCCCCCATCCCTCACACCTCCTATGGAACACGGCAGGTAATGCTGGCGGCCTCACAAGTGGATTGCTTACGAACAGCTGCAGCTCCACCATTACAAAGGAGTTTTCACCAATGATCATTTGCAGGTGGCAGAACTTCGTTGTTTCAGGTCTGGGGGCACTTTTAGCAGGCATACTCAGTGTTGTGGAAGTTTGGAGCCTGACACCCATCTCCAGTGTGACCTCCTGGGAAACCCCTCTCCCCACCTTGACTAAGCGCTTCCTCAACTGAGGCCTATATCAGAAGCATGGCGACCATTTAATTCCTTTCCTCCTGAACAACAGATTCGGACGAAGACCAGCCGCGGCAACAGCAGAACCATGAGCAACAGCAGCATCAACAGGAGCGCCAAGCTGCTAGTCACCCACCTGAAGATGCACAGGCCAGAAGTCGCCTGAGCGCGACCATATTGTTGCCCAGGATGCAAGGGACGCACTCATGTTGGTCACACTTGCTTAGCCTGTACAATCAAACACTTTTGCCTCGCACCTTCTTACCAGAGCATCGACAATGGACAAGAACCTGCGGATTCCTATCACTCTGACCACCATACTGACAATTGCAAGTCGCTCTAAGCCCTTAATGTGGAAGTCCCATTTGCGAAATGACACAGGCCACAACTTCAACAGTTTGCCATCAGAATTTTTTATCACAACAAGCAACTGGTGGCATTTTAAAATAAACACAACATAACACCCAAGTGACTACCCTTGTGACTACTTGTGCATTATCTTCCTCTTATGCGTGCCCCTACGTGGTGCTTCCCCTGTGGCTTCAGCAGATTTAGAGGCCCCTTGCTCACTTTCTTGCTGCTCCTGTCTCGACACCTTTGGCGGCCGTCCTCTGGGGTTGCGAACCTGTGAGGGCTCGGCAACAGTCTGCTGCTCCTACGGCTGTGCAGGGGATGAGACGCCCATCTCAGTTGGGTGACAACTCTGGTGGGGCTCTGACCAAGGGCTTTGCAGTGGCATGGTCGTTTGAGCCCTTGGAGAGGAGCCCCCACTTCCTTGTTGTCTGCCACCAACATCCCTCTCATGGGTCAGCCCCACTTCAGAGCTAGCAAGTGGCTTGACAGCACCTTGCTGCACTTCAGGGGGGCCATGAGTACCCGTTTCTGCACTGGAAGTCCTACTCCAGAGGACTTCCATGAAGGTCTGGTTTCTATGCTCAGTAGCTGACCATCACTCCTCAAGAGATGCCAGTCTATTCTGAACAATGACCATGTTTTCTACACTCTGGCGACTTAGCTCCTCCATGGCTGTAGCCATCCTCTCCTCTACTGTAGCCATCCTTTCCACGGAGGTTGCCATCCTTTCCGTGGTGATGCGTTCATGCGCCAATGCCTCCACAAAGGCTCTGCTCATGTTCGCGATGGACTCCTCCATTCGCTCGACACTCGCAGCGACCCTGAAGACAAAACCTGCCAGAGACTCCTGCACCTGTTCCTGGAGTTCCAGCACCACTCTCGTTCTGGATGGACCCAGAGGCACAGGGTCGACATGCAGCTGAGCCGAGCTGGCAGAGTCCTGCGCCCTCCGACGAGGACTCTCCACTGCTGTCCCTGTCTCCACCATCTGCTGATGCTCACTTGTGAGCTGTGATACACCAGGTGCCAACACTACTCTATCTCACGAAAGTCCCACCGAGGTGTGAGTGTCTGCGCTGGTGCTGGGTGCACTGAATTCTGCTGAGGCTACGCCCTCGGAGGTTGCAGCTTCCTCTGAGGAGTCTGGAAGCTCAGGCTCTTCCTCCTGGACAGTGGGGACGGGGGCTGTCGATGGTCCTGTGGGGGAGTAAAGGAAAGAGTCAGAGATGTGAGGTCAAGGTTACATGAACATTGAATAGTGCAGATGATCATAAGTCAATCTGTTAGAGCATCAGATTCATTATCAGTGACTCATGCAATGTCAATGAGAGAGATGCAAAACTATTCTGTCACCAGCTTGCTGCGATGCGCCCATCTGTCCGTCCCCCACTTGGGAATCCTCCTTGATCCCAGCGATTTCCAGGGCCGCCTCCTCCCAGGAAGTGAGCTGGGCTACTGAGGCTGGCCCTTCTCCTGTCATGGCTCTTTCCCTCTTATTGTGGGCTCTCTTTTCCTGCAATGAGGGACACAAGTGGAGTTTGAGTGAGAATGAAGGAGTGAGTGTAGAGAATCCATAACATAGATGCTTAGAAGGATACAAAGGATTAGCCCTGTGTGTTGAAAGTTGTTGTTGTCATGGCATCATAGTGATAGGGAGTGTGTGGGCTGCATGGTCGAATAGTTAAGTGAATGTGACCTTCGAGAGAGAGGGAATGGGTAAGGGTGCAATATGTAAGTGTCAAGTGGCATGTGGAGGAAGAGGTTGGCAAAGCAGAGTGCTGGTGAGGAGAGGCGATGGGGATCAGATTGAGGGTGATGGGTAAGTCATACTCACTTTTCCTGTGCGGAGAAGGTCATGAAACCTCTTCCTGCATTGCAGCCAGGTTCTGCGGCTCAGCGAAATGGAGTTGACCTCCTCGGCCACTTGCAGCCACACAGTTTTTGTCTGCTGGGGTGGCTTTTTTCTCCCTGAGGAAGGGAACAGCACCTCCTTATTACATCTGGCTCCGTGCACCAGAGCTTGGAGGGAGGGCTCATCAAACCGAGGTGCACACTTTTGCTTGATCGTGGACATTGTCGGGAAATCAACTCCTTCATACAATTTGCAGAACCTTTGCAGTCTCCAGAAGAAGCAAGGCTGCTTGCAAGTTTTAAATCCAGCAGCATTGATGACGTCATCGGAGGCAACTTTCTGTATGAAAAGACTCATTGGCCTGGTGTTCCCACACGCAGGAAATCAATTGCCCAATTAGGGGAAAATCCCACTTTTTCAACACTTCAATTAGGAGTCGGGGTCCTGACACGATTTCCACCTGACACGCCCCAGCCCGCCCACACTGGCAAAATCCAGCCCAAAGACTCTATGACTTCTCCTACCTGCAATGAAGCGAGGAGCAGTGTATTAGAGGGCTCCGCATCACCAAGGTGGTGGTCACAGAACTCTGCCACCTCCTCCAAACAGACCTCCAGCCTCGCAGCAGGATGACTTAAACCCCAGATCCCTTTTGTTCACCACATGTCCATCATACCATCCCTGTGTCATGCCATATCACAGCGTCCTCCTGGGCGCAAAGTTGAAATGAGAGAGACCACAAAATATTGCAAACTCCATGAATAAATTTATGCATAAAAATATCACACATATCACAATCATTCCAACAACTAATGACCCTTGCGCCTGCCATAGTTGAATAGCTGTCATTGTGTGCAAGGCGTGAGATGTGGGTGTGAGTGTTGGTAGGTAGAGATTGTTGGTGGGTGAGTGCTGGGGATGTGGTGCTTTGGGCAGTGTGTGAAGCTTATGGTACAGATGGTGATATGTAGCATTTGTTGAAGCATTCAATCACCCTGACCACCCGACTGAGGTGGATCTGCCATGAGCACACCTGCTTCAGTCCTTCGGCTCCTTCTCCTTGTAACGCTTCTCCTTGCTGAGGCAGATGCACAGCCAGCAATGCTGAGCATGAGGTGCTGCAGTATCAATGAACCTCCCCTTTAAGTACTGGGAAAAGCCTGTGGCAATGATGAGTTGAGATTAGACTGCACCCGATATTGGTTAGCGTTTTGAGTTTAACGTCACTGAGCTAGGCCATTAGCGCTTGATTTAACGCTCCCATCCTTTCTTTCAGCAATGAGATTGAATTTTGCGTGCAGTCTGAATCATTAGTGCCTGGCACTAAATCTAAAACTTTTCGAAAGTTAGCGCCCATTCCTGGGCTATAATAAATTTCTCCCCCCAAGTCTCTGAAAAGAGGGTGTGTCAGACTAATGGATAAAAGTAACACATCATGGAAATCCTGAAGGATATTCTTTCTGAGACTCAAACAAGCATGCCCCCCAACTCCTATTGTGAATGCAAATAACTCTAAATAAGCCACCGGTTACACTTTGTGCCATCAGTCTCCACACTGCAGAGTGGATTAAATGAAAACTCCAAACACATTGGCGCGGAATTTGCGGTCAGCAGCGAAGCAAAGCCACTCGCCACTGGCCTCAAAGTGTGCTTTGCACAAGGATCTCGCAGTCCCTGTGTCGAGAACTTCGGGTTTTCCGACATTCAATTCAATTCAACGGAGGTACAGTGGGGAAACCCTAGTGTGAACTGCTGTGACATCAACAGGCTGTCTAAGCAGCCAATCAAAAGACAGAATTCTCACAGACAGCGAACAAGGAAGTGAATAAGCTCTTAAAATCCTAACTCTTAAAAAATGTTAGAGAGAGTAAAACAAAGATTGGGGATCGCACATGGGGAAAAAGGCAAACCTGAAATTAAGATGGACAAATTTTAAAATAAAATTAAAAAATTTATTTTGAAAAGTTTCTTTCAAAAATTTTATTTTTATTAAAATGGACAAATTTCACACTGCACAAAATTAAAATTTGTTTTCTAGGTCCTAAACATTTGTTTAGCAGTAATAACACTGTCAAAACCTCAGTTACACCTAATCCCTAGCAAAATTAATGGGACTAAAAGTCAATAAATCCCAAGGACCGGATGACCTACATCCTAGGGTTTTGAAAGAGGTGGCCATTGGGATAGTGGACGCATTGGTTGTCATCTTCCAAAATTCTATAGATTCTGGAACGGTTCCTGCAGATTGGAGGATAGCAAATGTAACCCCGCTATTTAAGAAAGGAAGGAGAGAGAAAACGGGGAACTACAGACCTGTTAGCCTCACATCAGTAGTTGGGAAAATGCTGGAATCTATTATAAAGGATGCAATAACTGGGCACTTAGAAACTAATAGTAAGATTGGGCGGAGTCAACATGGATTTATGAAAGGGAAATCCTGTTTGACAAACCTATTGGAGTTCTTTGAGGATGTAACTAGTGGAGTAGACAAAGGGGAACTGGTAGATGTGGTGTATTTGGACTTTCAGAAGGCCTTCGATAAGGTCCCACACAAGAGGTTGGTGAACAAAGTTAGGGCACATGGAATTGGGGGTAATATACTAGCATGGATTGAGAATTGGTTAACAGACAGAAAACAAAGAGTAGGGATAAATGGGTCTTTTTCAGGATGGCAGGCTGTGACTAGTGGGGTACTGCAAGGATGGGTGCTTGGGCCCCAGCTATTCACAATCTATATCAATAATTTGGATGAGGGGACTAAATGTAACATTTCCAAATTTGCTGATGATACAAAGCTAGGAGACAGTGTCAGTTGTGAAGAGGATCTGAAGAGGCTTCAATGGGATCTCGACAGGCTCAGTGAGTGGGCGAGAACATGGCAGATGGAATATAATGTGGATAAATGTGAAGATATCTACTTTGGTAGAAAAAACTGAAAGGCAGAGTATTTCCTAAATGGTGAAAGATTGGGGAATGCAGATGCTCAAAGGGACCTGGGTGTCCTTGTACATGAGTCACTGAAAGTGAATGTGCAGGTGCAGCAAGCCATTAGGAAGGCAAATGGTATGCTGGCCTTCATTACAAGAGGATTTGAGTACAGGAGTAAAGAAGTCTTACTCCAATTATGTAGGGCCTTGGTGAGATCACACCTGGAGTACTGTGTACAATTTTGATCTCCTTACCTAAGGAAGGATATACTTGCCATAGAGGGACTGCAACGAAGGTTCACGAGATTGATTCCTGGGATGGCGGAACTGTCGTATGAGAAGAGATTGAGTAAACTAGGCCTGTATTCTCTTGAATTCAGAAGAATGAGTGGGGATCTCATTGAAGCATACAAAATTATTACAGGGTTTGATAGGGTGGATGCTGGGAGAATGTTTCCCTTGGCTGGTGAGTCTAGAACCAGGGGCCACAGCCTCAGGATGAAGGGTAGGCCATTCAGGACTGAGATGAGAAGAAATTTCTTCACACAGAGGGTGGTGAATCTTTGGAATTCTCTACCCCAGAGGGCTGTGGAGGCCCAGTCATTGGGTATATTCAAAACAGAAGTCGATAGATTTCTGACTAGTACGGGCATCAAGGGATATGGTGATAGGGCTGGTGAATGGAATTGAGGCAGAAGATCATCCATGATCTCATTGAATGGCGGAGCAGGCTCGAAGGGCCGAATGGCCTACTCCTGCTCCTATTTCTTATGTTTTTATGTTCTTTGGGTCTCACTTTTAGTGGGGAATGTAACAGCGTAATTACTGCGGAAGAGCCGAAGTTTGTCAGTTTCAATGATTTGGGTGATTTCACTGATTGCCGGCTCTGTGGGGTGGGGGCGGGGGGGTGGGAGGGGCACAGCGCAGCCTGTTTCGGAGCTGTCAATGACAGACCACAACTTCGGGATTTCCGCATGCACCAAATTCCGAAGTTGCGGTCAGTTTCAAAGGCGGAATGACGGCGAAGGCCGCCAGCTCGCCGTCATCTCGGCCGCAAATTCCGGGCCATTAAAGCCAACTTTTTTGAGAATGGAATCAGATCCTGCATTGAAACGATTGAACTCTGTCAGCACAAATTGGATTGAATCACGACACACCATTCATGAGTGAATAGAGAAGAACACATCCCAAATATTCAAGCACACAGTGGATTTTGCCTACCAGCAGATGGTGCTAATTTGGAAGCTGCAGTGATGCTGATTCGACGAGGTTCGCTTTCTTAATTCCAAGTAGGAGGTGGCGGGGCAAATTTTCCGGGGACAGTGACTGTAGTTTTCCAATATGCACTGTTGGGGAGAGGGTTCCACACCACCAGTGCGTGCTCGGAAACAGCCCCCCCCCCCCCGATATCTTTGTTGCAGCAAAAACATTGACCAGTATTTAAATACTCCTTTAATATAACAAGCAACCCAAGGTGCTGCACAGGAGATAGATTGAAGGTCACCTCGCAGGAAGCGGTCGAGAAGATGCGGGAAATGGCCAAAGCCACGGTCAAAGAGTTAGAGTTTGAGGAAGATTTCAAAGATAGGGAGAGAGGTGTTAGAAAGAGAACTGCAGAGTACAGGAGAGCATGGTAGCTGAAAGACCTTCCACTAACGTTGTAACTGGAGAGGAGGCAAACACACAGTAAACCAGAACTGGAAGAGTATCGGGTGTTCGTTCAGAAATAGAGAAAAATAAGCAAATTCCAGACAAACAAAATGGAGATTTTCGGCTATAATCAAGCATTTATTTTGTAAAATAACATTGCTCACAGTAAGATGGATATTGCTTGTTTTATAATGATAGGAGCATGATGGCATATAATACACACTATTATTCTGCTGCTCAGGTGAAGCTGTGTTAAAGGTGGCTTTAAAGGCGATAAGTTAGCACAAATCTGAGGTTAATCGAAGAGTTTAATTGCCTTGCCTTTCTTTTTTTTGATATAATTTCGATGCTTTGAAGCACTGTCTGAAATGTGACGGAGCCCCCCTCCCCAAAAAAACATTTATGTATAATAGGTAGATGGGTGTGCTATAATCATAATATATATAAAAACTCCATGTATGATCTTAACTGCATTATTCTATTAATTAACTGAAAAGGGTAAACTTGAGTTAAATTCTACTAAATAGCAGCCACAGGATATGTAAAAAGACTGCAGAAAGTGGGAGGTTTGAAACAAAATGATGTGTATATGTTGTGAATATGAATATACATCACAAACCAGTCATTAAAATAAAATATCAGTGCCATATTTCTCAGAGGCATCCCACCTTGAGTGATCACTAACCTGTATTCTATTTCCTTCAATTCCTGTATCCAGTTTCAATCGTTTAAGAACATAAGAACATAAGAAATAGGAGCAGGAATAGGCTACTTGGCCCCTTGAGCCTGCTCCGCCATTCAATAAGATCATGGCTGATCTTGGGCTCAAAGCCACTTCCCTGCCCGCTCCCCATAACCCTTCACTCCCTTATCTTGCAAAAATCTGTCTATCTCCACCTTAAGTGTATTTAATGACCCAGCCTCCACGGCTCTCTGGGGCAGAGAATTCTACAGATTTACGACCCTCTGAGAGAAGAAATTCCTCCTCATCTCAGTTCTAAAAGGGCGACCCTTTATTCTGAAACTGTGTCCCCGAGTTCTAGATTTCCCCACGAGGGGAAACATCCTCTCTGCATCTACCTTGTCGAGCCCCCTCAGTATCTTATATGTTTCAGTAAGATTTTTAAACGTCTTTGAAAAATGTTCAGGCACAGTTACTAGTTATTTATGGAGAGATGCATACAGTGATGTGCAAGAACACTGGGACCAATAACCTGGCAAGAATATTTATCGCGGACTCCAGAAAAATCCTTAAACTCTTCACTTTAACTCCTCGTCAAGGAACAATCTGGGGTTTACCAGCCCATCTATGCTGAGGAGTTAACGATGCCTAAATTTGTCTCGCCAAACTATATTACATCAACCTGTTTGGACTACATTAGCATTTACATTACCAACCTCCCTTCAGGATCCGCACAAGCTATTAAGTGAATGATTATTAAATTATCTCAATTATTAAAGAAGTCAGACAGCAAAGTCATGAACTAACAGTTGTTTGATTAACCTTAAAATAACAGTTAACAGCAGTTAAACTTAAATATTGAGTATGCAAATAATTAGTAGATGGGGTTAATTAACAAAATAAATAAGGCAGTTCAGTTGTTTCACAGTCATTCTGTATTAACAGTTGATATTAGAGTCTCAAATTGATATAAATTGCTGAGATTAATTTACAATTAGTCTCCTTAGATCGCTGTTACCAACGTTACCAGAACTTATATAGCCTTGTCCTTATGAGCTGGTGTGGATGAACTGGTTGCCTCACTTTCCTCTGGTAGGATGGAATTAGCCTTCTGTGATGTGATGGGGATGAATGTCCATCAATGGAGGAGCTCTCTGTACCTTCTGGATCCTCCGCTCCAGGTTAAGTTCACCTTCCGTGGTGGTGACTGTGTCTGGATTAGCTGCCGTAAATCTCATCTCCCTTGATCTCCGGGGTATTTGTATAACTAAGTGACACACGTATATTTGCCTGTATCTGGCTGGTATAGCTGTACAATCTTCTGTAAGAGAGAGAGAGAGACTTTATTCTCTTTCCATCTTTGGTTCTATGCTTTGCCATGCACCATATACCCCAGTTGTAAAGACAGACTGCTTTTAGGCCTCAGTTTCTTTCTATAGTCAACCACTGGAGGGTGCACAGGAGTGACGCTGAGTGACATTCTCTGCACCACCATATATTTTATTTATTCGTTTATGGGATGTGGGCGTCGCTGGCAAGGCCAGCATTTATTGCCCATCCCTAGTTGCCCTTTGAGAAGGTGGTGGTGAGCCGCCTTCTTGAACCACTGCAGCTCGTGTGCTGTTACGGAGGGAGTTCCAGGAATTTGACCCAGCGACTATGAAGGAACGGCCTGATATACTTCCAAGTCAGGATGGTGTGTGACTTGGAGGTGGTGGTGTTCCCATGCATCTGCTGCCCTTGTCCTTCTAGGTGGAAGAGGTCACGGGTTTGGGAGGTGCTGCCGAAGAAGCCTTGGCGAGTTGCTGCAGTGCATCTTGTAGATGGTACACACTGCAGCCACGGTACGCCGGTGGTGGAGGGAGTGAATGTTTAAGGTGGTAGATGGGGTGCCGATCAAGCTTTGTCCTGGATGGTGTCGAGCTTCTTGAGTGTTGTTGGAGCTGCACTCATCCAGGCAAGTGGAGAGTATTCCATCACACTCCTGACTTGTGCCTTGTAGATGGTAGACTTAAACACCTTACTCCCCATCCATCACGCGCACAATGAGATAATAATTCACAAGATCATTCAGATACACCGCATGATATTTTGCCATGTAGTAGTGTTGAGCGAACTTCCATTGTTTAAATAACATATTGCGGCAATAATAATCAATTGAGTGGGGTATCTCAGGGCTCGGTGCTGGGACCACTACGGATTCTAATTTCATTAAACGACCAGAATCCAAAAACTTTCAATGCAAAGTCATTGAATTTGTAAATTATACCAGACTAGGAGAGGGCGGTGGAATCAAAGGAGGCAGCCCAGAGATTACAGAATGAGTCGGACATTAATCTTAAAATTAGAGCTAGGCCGTTCAGGGGTGATGTCAGGAAGCACTTCTTTACACAGAGAGAAGTGGAAATCTGGAACTCTCTCCTCCAAAAAGCTATTGATGCTGGGGGTCAATTGATAATTTCAAAACTGAGATTGATAGACTTTCGATTAGGCACTTTACAGCCTTCTGGACTCAACATCGAGTTTAACAATTTCAGACCATAACCTCTGCCCCAATCTCTTTTTTTTCATTTTTTTTCTCTCTCTCTCACATGGCAGCTGTCGATCATTCTGCCATTGCCAATTACACCTCATCTAGAGCCATCTTTTGCTTCTTAACTTGTCCCATTACCACCTCCTTTTGCCTTGCACCATCATCCCTTTTGTCTCTTAGCGGGTAAAATTCAGTATCACCTATTTTGGGGTGCTAATATCGGCCGGGCGCAAAGTTTAGCGCCCTGCGCTAATTATCGCCTCCGACTGCAAAATTCGCCTCTATCGTCCCTGGAGGTGATTTGAGCGCTAAATCAGGCGCTACACACCTCTCTTAAGGCGCAAACGTCAGGGAGCGAGACGCTATCAGAACACTACCGAAGCTCAGGCGATGTCAGTTACCATGGAAGCCAGACAGACCGGCGCCATCCAGTTCTTAAAGGGGAGGGGCCATCTTGCTGGCCAGCCACTCCCTGCTCAATGCAGCCTTGAATCTCGGCCTGGAGAGACCTCAAAAGCAATTGTGTTGGAAGCACTAATGGATAGGCCCAGGGAAAGAGCTTGGCGCTTAGGAACCGCAAAAGTGGTGCTGAGGACCAAAACTCCTCAGGACAGCGTTAAAACCAAAAGTTTTGCCAACAAGAAAAGGCAGGAAGCGCCCGCCTTTAAATAGCGCTCCCCCAGCCCCTTCCCGTCTTGAAAACGTTCCCCTCTACCTGTCGTTCCTAGCGGCAGGCGCTAAGGCAGGGGGCGCAACTCAATATGCGGTCTGGGGCGCTACCGGGGCGTTGCACGCTTGACTGACGTCATGATCTGCGGGCGCAGGTGATTGTGGCGGTAGTGTTTAGCGCCGCCGCAAAACGACTGGTCAATTTCGCGAGCGGCGCTAAAATCGCCGCGCTCAGGCGCTAAGTTCCTAGCGCCCCATTAATGCCCCCCGGAGGCGCTAACGGGAGGCGCTAACCAACCAAATTTTCCCCCCTTAATCTCTCCTGCCTGCCATCCTATCACAGACCTTCCCTTTTGTTCTTTCCTCCTCTCCCCCCTTTCCCTGCCCCTGCACTTGCTTAAAAACCTGTTCCATCTCCAACTTTTTCCAGTTCTGACGAAGGGTCATCAACCTGAAACGTTAACTCTGTTTCTCTCTCCACAGATGCTGCCTGACCTGCTGAGTGTTTCCAGCATTTTCTGTTTTTATTTCAAATTTCCAGCATCCGCAGTATTTTGCTTTTGTGTTAATAGCCTTTTGTTAGGTAAGGGTATTAAGAGACATAAAACCAAAGCGGGTAAATGGAGCTAAGATACAGATCAGCCATGATCTGATTGAATGGCGGAACAGGTTTGAGGGGCTGAACGGCCAACTCCTGTTTCCGTGGACAAAATATGCAAGTGGGCAGAACAATGAGAGATGAAATTTAGAGCTGACCAGTGTGAAAAGCTACATATAGGAAGGACGAAGCGCATTGCAGGAAACGAGGTGTATTTTTTTAAAGTGTGTAACATACCAGGAAATAAGTGATGACCTCCAGACTTGACTACTCCAACTCACTCCTGGCCGACCTCCCACGTTCTATCCTACAGAAACTGGAGATCATCCAAAACTCGGCTGCCCGTGTCCTAACTCGCACCAAGTCCCGTTCACCCATTACCCCTGTGCTCGCTGACCTACATTGGCTCCCGGTTAAGCAACGCCTCGATTTCAAAATTCTCATCCTCCATTTTCAAATCCCTCCATGGCCTCGCCCCCTCCCTATCTCTATAATCTCCTCCAGCCCCACAACGCTCCAAGATATCTGCACTCCTCCAATTCTGACCTCTTGAGCATCCCCAATTTTAATCGCTCCACCATCGGCGGCCGTGCCTTCAGCTGCCTAGGCCCTAAGTTCTGGAATTCCCTCCCTAAACCTCTCCGCCTCTCTACCGCTCTTTCCTCCTTTAAGACGCTCATTAAAACCTACCTCTTTGACCAAGCTTTTGGTCACCTGTCCTAATATCTTCTTATGTGGCTCGGTCATAGAATCATAGATCCACAGAAAGGTTACAGCACAGAAGGAGGCCATTTGGCCCATCGAGCCTATGCTGGTTCTCTGCAAGAGCACATCAGCTAGTCCCACTGCCCCGCCCTTTCCCCGTAGCCCTGCAATTTTTTTTCCTTCAGGTACTTATCCAATTCCCTTTTGAAAGCCACAATTGAGTCTGCCTCCACCACCCTTTCAGGCAGTGCATTCCAGATCCTAACCACTCGCTGCGTTAAAAAGTTTCTCCTCATGTCGCCTTTGGATCTTCTGCCAATCGCCTTAAATCTGTGTCCTCTGGTTCTCGACCCTTCCGCCAATGGGAACAGTTTCTATCTACCCTGTCTAGACCCCTCATGATTTTGAACATCTCTATCAAATCTCCTCTCAACCTTCTCTGCTCTAAGGAGAACAACCCCAGCTTCTCCAGTCTATCCACGTAACTGAAGTCCCTCATCCCTGGAACCGTTCTTGTAAATCTTTTCTGCAATCTCTCTCAGGCCTTCACATCCTTCCCAAAGTACGGTGCCCAGAATTGGACACAATTCTCCAGTTAAGGCCAAACCACTGTTTTATAAATAGAATCATAAAATCATAGAAACATTACAGCACAGAAGGAGGCCATTCGGCCCGTCAAGCCCGTGCCAGCTCTCTGCAAGAGCACTTCAGCTAGTCTCACTGCCCCGCCCTTTCCCCGGTAGCTCTGCAATTTTTTTCCTTCAGGTACTTATCCAACTCCCTTTTGAAAGCAGTGATTGAGTCTGCCTCCACCACCCTTTCAGGCAGTGCATTCCAGATACTAACCACTCGCTGTTTAAAATAGTTTTTCCTCATGTCGCCTTTGGATAAAGGTTCATATACAGGTGTCAAATTGTGTTTGATAACACTCCTGTGAAGTGCATTGGGACGTTTTAGTATGTTGAAGGCGCTATATAAATGCAACTTTTTTTGCTGAGCTGTCTGAGAGTTCCCAGGTGTGAGGCGGTGCCTCTACCTGCAGGGGGCGAGCTGCAGTGTCACCGCCCGGCCGCTGGGTGGGGCGCTGGCGGGAGACGGAGCTGCCGGAAGTGAGTGCGCGGGAGCGGGGAGGGTGCGTTAGTTCAAGACCCGGGAATTACAGCCCCGGGGCCGGCCGAAGGAAAGGAACCGTGCTGCGGCTCGGGTTCAGGCTCCAACCGTAGCTCCAGGCTCAGGCCCCAACTTCCAGACTCAGTCCCTAGCCTCAGACCCCAGCTCCCAGGCTCAGTCCCCAGCCTCAGACCCCAGCTCCCAGACTCAGTCCCCAGCTCCCAGGCCCCAGCTCCCAGACTCAGTCCCCAGCTCCCAGACTCAGTCCCCAGCTCCCAGGCCCCAGCTCCCAGACTCAGTCCCCAGCTCCCAGGCCCCAGCTCCCAGACTCAGTCCCCAGCTCCCAGGCCCCAGCTCCCAGACTCAGTCCCCAGCTCCCAGGCCCCAGCTCCCAGACTCAGTCCCCAGCTCCCAGACTCAGTCCCCAGCTCCCAGGCCCCAGCTCCCAGACTCAGTCCCCAGCTCCCAGACTCAGTCCCCAGCTCCCAGGCTCAGTCCCCAGCTCCCAGGCTCAGTCCCCAGCTCCCAGGCTCAGTCCCCAGCTCCCAGGCTCAGTCCCCAGCTCCCAGGCTCAGACCCCAGCTCCCAGGCTCAGTCCCCAGCTCCCAGGCTCAGTCCCCCAGCTCCCAGGCTCAGTCCCCAGCTCCCAGGCTCAGTCCCCAGCTCCCAGGCCCCAGCTCCCAGGCTCAGTCCCCAGCTCCCAGGCTCAGACCCCAGCTCCCAGGCTCAGACCCCAGCTCCCAGGCTCAGACCCCAGCTCCCAGGCCCCAGGCTCAGATCCCCAGCATCCAGGCTCAGTCCCCAAGCTCCAGCCCAGGTCCCTGCTCTCGACCTTTGGGGGTTGCTATCTAGAAGGTCTCCAGGGAGACATGGCCATGGGCGAGGCGGAGATGAGTTTCAACCTGCTGCTCAACGACATCTCGCAGAACCTGTCTAAAGAGAACCTGGAGAGCCTGAAGTTTCTGTGTAAGGAGAAGATTGGCAAGAAGAAGCTGGAGACCATCACCAGCGGGAACCAGCTGTTCCAGGTGCTGGAGGAGTTGGACCTGCTCTCCTCTGAAAACCCCAAATTGCTGTCTGTGCTCCTGAATAACATTAAAAGGCCCGACCTGCGGAATAAACTCTCTGCTTTCCAGCAGGGAAACGGACATCTGCAGCAGCCTGTGTGTGAAGTTGGAGCAAGCACAGGTAAAGAGGTTTGAAGCTACCTTTTTAAAGCTGGAGGGACAGCATTTCAATGAAAAAGGGTTGGACAAACCTTCCTTGTAAAAAGAAAGTCTTGCATTTCTATAGCGCCTTTCAGGACCTCAGGACGTCCCAAAGCGCTTTACAGCCAATGAAGTACTTTATGAAGTGTTGTCACTGTTGTAATGCAGGAAACGTGGCTGCCAATTTGCGCACAGCAAGGTCCCACAAACAGGAGCTGGGGCCTGGACCAGATAATCTTTTTTAGTGATGATTGAAGGATAAATATTGGCCAGGACACCGGGCATAACGCCCCTGCTCTTCGAAGTAGTGCCATGCGATCGTTTGCGTCCACCTGAGAGCAGACGGGGCCTCAGTTTAACGTCTCATCTGAAAGACGGCACCTCCGACAGTGCGGCACTCCCTCGGTACTGGTGTGTCAGCCTAGATTTTTGTGCTCAAGTCTCTGGAGTGGGTCTGTGAACCCACAACCTTCTGACTCCGAGGCGAGAGTGTCACCTAAACCACAGCTGACACTTCCTTACAGACTTGCAAAAGATGATGTAAGGCAGGTCTTTAATAAGGTTAATCAAGTACCAAGATGCATCTATTAGCCAGAACCAGTTATTTGAACCTTGTATGGATCTTGTTGAGGCCACATTTCAAATACTGTGCAGTTTTGGGCACTCTACATCCAAGAGACCATCAAAATTAGTTTGATAATGCTCCTTTGAAGCGTCTTGGGACGTTTTACTACGTTAAAGGCTCTTTTAAAGAACTGGCACATGCACGATGGGCTGAATAGCCCCTTGTACCGCAACATGTTGTGATTCTGTTTAAATGCAAGTTGTTATGTTAGAGAGGGTTCTGAGAAGACCAGATTGGATGATTTGGGGATTTAGAGCTCTAAGGTGTCAGCCTTGACTCTGGACTCTGAGTTAGAAGGTTGTGGGTTCAAGTCTCACTCCAGAGACTTGGGCACATAATCTAGGCTGGCACTTCAGTGAGGGAGTTCTGCACTGTCGGAGGTGCCGTCTTTCAGATGAGATGTCAAACCCAAGATCCTGCGTGGATGTAAAAGATCCCATGCCACTATTCAAAGAAAAGCAGGGGAGTTCTCCTGGTGTCCTTTTCAATATTTATCCTTCAACCAACATCACTAAAACACAGATTATCTGATCATTGTTTCATTGCTATTTGTGTGAGCTTGCTGTGTGCAGATTGGCTGTTGCATTTCCCTATATTACAGCAGTATTTGATTGGACGCAAAGCACTTCGGGCCGCCCTGAGGTTGTGAAAGGCGCTATTTAAATGCAAGTTCTTTAAGTTATGGAGAGAGAAATCCAAAGCTGGACTGTGTTCAGTGAAGAAAAGATTGGTGGTAGAGGGTCAGGGGTAGGTGTAAATGATCTAGGTCTTGAAAATTCTGCGAGACATTGATAATTTATGTAAGTAAGCTATTTAACATGGTGCAGAATTATAAATGAACTAGTTTTCAGCTTGTTTATTCCTCAGAGTAGTGGATATGTGAAGCAGACTTCCAGCAGAGGCGATTTATTGCAGTGTCATTTTAACACCTTTAACAAAAAAAGGCCTGGCTCGAAATCTAGCACGGCATAAAGTTGGATAAGATATAGACAGAGATAATTCTTCCTAGGATTACATAGAATACACAGCACAGAAACAGGCCATTCGGTCCAACCAGTTTATGCTCCACTCGAGCCTCCTCCCGTCTTTCCTCCTCTAACTATCCGCATAGCCCTCTTCCTTCTCCCTCATATGCTTGTCCAGCCTCCCCTTAAATGCATCTATACTATTCGCTTCAACCACTCCCTGTGGTAGCGAGTTCCACATTCTCACCACTCTCTGGGTAAAGAAGTTTCTTCTGAATTCCCTATTGGATTTCTTGGTGACTATCTTATATTGATGGCCTCTAGTTTTGCTCTTCCCCACAAGTGGAAACATTCTCTCTGTATCCACTCTATCAAAACCTTTCATAATTATAAAGACCTCTATTAGGTCACCCCGTCAGCCTTCTCTTTTCAAGAGAAAAGAGACCCAGCCTGCTCATCCTTTCCTGATGGGTAAAACCGTGCATTTCTGGTATCATCCTTATAAATCTTTTTTGCACCCTCTCGAGTGCTTCTATATCCTGTTTATAATATGGCGACCAGAATTGTGCGCAGTACTCCCAAGTGTGGTCTAACCAAGGTTCGAAACAAGTTTAGCATAACTTCTCTGCTTCTCAATTCAATCCCTCTAGAAATAAACCCTAGTGCTTGGTTTGCTTTTGTTATGGCCTTGTTAACCTGTGTTGCTACTTTGTGACTTGTGTATTTGTACTCCGAGATCCCTTTGCTCCGAGATCCCACTTAGTTTCTTATTTTCCAAGTAATTATGTGACCACCTTATTTTTCTTACCAAAATGTCATACCTCACATTTATCTGTCCATGGAACACAATGCTAGTTAGACACAAAAAAGTCATCCATGTATGGCAACCAACCAATGTAGATGTGGGGATGGATAGACATTCTAATGTTTGATTGCCTTTGAGATCAGGGAGAAATTGTGCAGGGCTTTGCCTCTGGGGATTAGATGAGCAGTATAAAAAGAAAGACTTGCATTTATATAGCGCCTTTCACGACCACCAGACGTCTCAAAGCGCTTTACAGCCAATGAAGTGCAGTCACTGTTGTAATGTAGGGAACGCGGCAGCCAATTTGCGCACAGCAAGGTCCCACAAACAGCAATGTGATAATGACCAGATAATCTGGGTTTTTTTCAGTAATGTTGATTGAGGGATAAATATTGGCCAGGATGTCCACTGTCCGATCGTATGATCTGTAGGACAAAGGATCGAAATGATCTATGGTCATTCTACATTTTCTTGCGTTCTAACCTCAAATTTGAGCTCTATAGAGATCCAAGCATATGAACATGAAGGACAGGGAAAGACAAGTTGGTCCATTGAGCCTGTCCTATACTGTCGCGGTGTGACTCTTTTATATTCGTTCCCAGGATGTGGGTGTCGCTGGCAAGGCCAGCATTTATTGTCCATCCCTAGTTGCCCTTGAGAAGGTGGTGGTGAGCCGCCTTCTTGAACCGCTGCAGTCCGTGTGGTGAAGGTACCCCCACGGTGCTGTTAGGGAGGGAGTTCCAGGATTTTGACCCCGCGACGATGAAGGAATGGCGATATGTTTCCAAGTCAGGATGGT
Organism: Squalus acanthias; assembly: GCA_030390025.1. Lineage (NCBI taxonomy): Eukaryota > Metazoa > Chordata > Chondrichthyes > Squaliformes > Squalidae > Squalus > Squalus acanthias. The sequence goes on along the minus strand of CM059434.1, from coordinate 15,111,842 downwards.
GTGTGACTTCTACACACCATCATCCCCATCGACCCTCCCCAGCCACCAGTCAGGCAATCTCCCGGGAAAGGTGGGGGGAAAAAACTACGGGTGTATTTACACTCTAACTGTGGCATTGGTGCAAAACAGTTTTTGCTTTGCACTGATGTTGCAGTTAGTGTAAACTCAACGCGAATCCAGATTCAGGGTCTGACCACACCCATCGCCCCTGTGCTCACTGACCTGCATTGGCTCGCAGTCTGACAACGCCTCGATTTAAAAATTCACATCCTTGTTTTCAAATCCCTCCATGGCCTCGCCCCTCCCTATCTCTGTAATCTCCTTCAGCCCCACAACAACAACTTCTATTTATATAGCGCCTTTAATGTAGTTAAAACGTCCCAAGGTGCTTCACAGGAGCGTTATAAAACAAAATTTGACACCGAGCCACATGAGATATTAGGGCAAGTGATCAAAAGCTTGGTCAAAGAGGTAGGTTTTAAGGAGCGTCTTAAAGGAGGAAAGAGGTTTAGGCAGGAAATTCCAGAGCTTGGGGCCTTGGCAGCTGAAGGCACGGCCACCAATGGTGGAGCGATTAAAATCGAGGATACTCAAGAGGCCAGAATTAGAGGAGTGCAGATATCTCGGGGAGTTGTGGGGCTGAAAGAGATTACAGAGATAGGGAGGGGGCGAGGCCATGGAGGGATTTGAAAACAAGGATGAGAATTTTAAAATTGTGGCGTTGCTTAACCGGAACCAGTGTAGGTCAGCGAGCACAGGGGTGATGGGCGAACGGGACTTGGTGCGAGTTAGGACACGGACAGCAGAGTTTTGGATGAGCTCAAGTTTACGTAGGGTGGACTGTGGGAGGCTGCCAGAAGTGATTTGGAATAGTCAAGTCTAGAGGTAACAAAGGCATGGATGAGGGTTTCGGCAGCGGATGAGCTGAGGGAAGGGTGGAGACGGGCAATGTTCCAGAAGTAGGTGGTCTTAGTGATGGCACGGATATGTGATCGGAAGCTCATCTCTGGGTCAAATATGACACAAGGATGTCAGCCTGATTTCTCATTTTAGAAACCCAATATTAACATCACCACTCCCAGGACAGATGCAGCATGGGTTAGATGCAGCGTAAAGTTCACTCTATACTGCCCCATCAAACACTCCCACGACAAGTACAGAAAAATTGAGCAGGTTGGCTCTTTTTTCTTTAGAAAAGAGAAGACTTAGAGATGACTTGACAGAGGTCTCTAAAAATTATGAATGGGATGGACAGGGTGGATGTGGAAAGAATGTTTCCACTTGTGGGAGAATTCAAATGTAGGGGCCATAAATACAAGATGGTTACAAATAAACCCAATAGGGAAATAAGGAGAAATTTCTTCACTCAGTGGTTAGAATGTGGAAACTCGCTACCGCAGGAAGTGGTTGAGGCAAATAGCTTAGATGTTTTCAGAAGGAAACTGGACAAATACAGGAGAGAAAAGGGAATAGAAAGATAGGCTGAAAGGGTGAAATGAGGCAGATGGAATGGGAGGAGACTGGTGTGGAGTGTAAACACCAGCACAGACTAGTTGGGCCAAATGGTCTGTTTCTGTGCTGTATATTCTATGTGAAACTCCGAAACCTCTGCGTTCCTCCAATTCTGGCCTCTTGCGCATCCCCGATTTCGATCGCTCCACCATTGGCGGCCGTACCTTCAGCTGCCTAGGCCCTAAACTCTGCAATTCCCTCCCTAAATCTCTCTACCTCTCTCTCCCCCTTTAAGATGCTCCTTAAAATCTACCTCTTTGACCAATCTTTTGGTCATCTATCCTAATATCTCCTTATGTGGCTCAGTGTCAAATTTTGTTTGATAACGCTCCTGTGAAGCCCCTTGGGACGTTTTACTACATTTAAAGGCGCTATATAAATGCAAGTTGTTGAGATAAACAGGTTGAGACTCCCTGGAGGAGGGATTGTCGCTGTGCTTTGCTGTGGAGTTAGGTTGGGCCCTGACTCCCAATTTACACTGCTTTCCTTCAACGTTAAGCTTGTAGTGTGGATGAGCAAGGAGCTGTCAACTGTTGCTAATCTTGAAATCATGATTTCTTTAGTTCAAAGCTGAGCTTCATTTTAAGTATTCACTTTATTTTCTAGAACGTCTGAATGCTGCATTTGCCGCGATTTGTGATGGCATTGGAAAAGACTGGCGGGCGCTAGCGAGAAACCTCGGGCACAAAGAAGCGCTACTTCAGCAAATTGAATATAGACATCCATCCAACATGCGGGAACAGATTTGGCAGGCTCTGATAGAATGGCAGAAGACGAAAGGAAAAGAAGCCACTGTGGACAATCTGGTAAAAGCCCTGCGTAGCTGCCGATTTAACCTGGTCGCAGATACTGTCGAAGAAGCGACACAAGATTGATTGACTTTTAAGACAAGAACACAAACTATTCTCAATGGCAACATTATGTGTCGCAAAAACGCTCCAGGCATCCAAAGCAAATTTTTCAGTCCCTTCTGAAAGTTAAAGCTAAACCTTTTCTCGTGTTTTAGCCTTTTCCTAATCCTGTAATCGGTCTTGTACTTTTTTTGACCATCATCCTCATTGGTTTTCTATTTCATTGAAAATGTCTGATGTATGTTTCAGGTTGCTAGTGGCATTCAGAATTTAAAGGCTTGCTGCGCTGTTCATCTAAGCGAGGGTGCATTCACACTATAGGCTTGGTGTAGTGGTTTAGGCTCCATGCCAATGCTAACCTCGTGGGGTGTGAAGGCCCAAACTGCCTCTGGTGCAAAGCAGAGTGACTGCCTCCTCCAGGAATTATCGTTTCTCCTCGGGTCAGGCCTTGATCTACACACTCAGGTCAGGCCTTGATCTACACACTCAGGTCAGGCCTTGATCTACACACTCGGGTCAGGCCTTGATCTACACATGCAGGTCAGGCCTTGTTCTACGCACTCAGGTCAGGCCTTGATCTACACACTCAGGTCAGGCCTTGATCTACACACTCGGGTCAGGCCTTGATCTACACATGCAGGTCAGGCCTTGTTCTACGCACTCAGGTCAGGCCTTGATCTACACACTCAGGTCAGGCCTTGATCTACACACTCGGGTCAGGCCTTGATCTACACACTCGGGTCAGGCCTTGATCTACACACTCAGGCAGCAGTGATCCTGTAACTGCAGGTTCAGTGAAAAGCAAAACCGCTTCACCACAGGGTCATAGTGTGAATGCACCCTCAATCAGGATTTAAACTACATTTGGATCAACTTTTTCTAAGGCTGCTTTAAAATAGTGGGTAAAAAGAGCACTGATATTGTCTGAGTTTGTCTTTGTACAAACCAAATTATTAATCCCATTAATAAAAAAAACATTTTTATAGAAGATTTTATTTGCTTGATACATCACCAACTATAGAACATCGCGCTATTTCCGTTTGTTTTTATTCATGCTGAGGAGAGCTTCCACGTGATTCACCTCTTGACTCCCCAAAGTCTTTCCACCATCTACAAAGCACAAGTAAGGAGTGTGATGGAATACTCTCCACTTGTCTGAATGAGTGCAGCTCCAACAACACTCAAGAAGCTCGCCACCATCCAGGACAAAGCAGCCCACTTGACTGGCACCCCATCCACCACCTTAAACATTCACTTCCTCCACCACCGGCGTACCGTGGCGGCAGTGTGTACCATCTACAAGATGCACTGCAGCAACTCGCCAAGGCTTCTTCGACAGCACCTCCCAAACCCGCGACCTCTACCACAAGGGCAGCAGGCGCATGGGAACACCACCACCTCCAAGTTCCCCTCCAAGTCACACATCATCCTGACTTGGAAGTATATCGCCGATCTTTCATCGTCGCTGGGTCAAAATCCTTGCGCTCCCTCCCTAACAGCACTGTTGAGAGTACCTTCACCACAGGGACTGCAGCGGTTCAAGAAGGCAGCTCACCACCACCTTCTCAAGGGCAACTAGGGATGGGCAATAAATGGTGCCCTTGTCAGCGACGCCCACATCCCATGAACGAATAAAAAAAAAGACTCCACTGGTACATTGGTGAGGTAAACTGTTGTATCTGTATCCTGCTTACTAAGGTGATGAATTGACAAGATTGAACAGTGGGGCATTCTGGTTTTTGCATTTGCTGACCACAAGAACTCCAATCAGGTTCGGTACGAGTCGCAGCAATGCTGGGCTGATCCTATTCTGCCTGCACCTTGACTTCAGCACTGATTGTGTTCGCTAGTTTCCCTCCCCAAGGACTATTGCTCGCCAAGGACTGGTGCATGAGTACTCGATAGCAATGTTTTCTCCTTTTTATCTCCTCCTCCTGCTAGCCTTCCTCTCCAGTCAGGGTACACCTGGCGATGGTGGGTTCCTTCACTGACCTAAGCGCAGATGTTTCTAGTGAAAGGCCTTGCATTCATGCAGTCTTTCCAGAACCCCCAGTAACTTGGGGTGCATGGCACAGGGACCTCTAACAAGTATGTGTGCCATTTTGCAAACAAACACGCAGGAACTTGCATTTATATAGCACCTTTTCACGACCTTTGGGACATCCCAAAGTGCTTTATAGCTTTTGAAATATAGTCTATTATGTTGGCACATGCTGCAGCCAGTTTGCGCATAGCAAGATACCACATACAGCTATGAGATAAATAACCCAGGTGATCTGATTGGGGGTGTTGGTCAAGGGGTAAATACGGGCCAGGACATCTGGAGAGCTCGCCCCCTCTTCTTCGAATAGTAACATGGGATTTTTTAAGTCCACGTGAGAGAGCAGACAGGGATTCTGTTTAGCCATCTTATCCAAAAGAGAGTATGTCAGACAATGCAGTCTAGATTATATAAACATAAAATGCTGGAAATACTCAGCAGGTCAGGCAGCATCTGTGGAGAGAGCGAAACGGAGTTAACGTTTCAGGTCCGTGATCCTTCGTCGGAACTGGAAAATGTTCGAGATGCAACAGGTTTTAAGCAAGTACAGCGGCAGGGAAAGGGGAGGAGAGGAAAGAGCAAAAGGGAAGGTCGGTGATCGGGTGAGAGGCAGGAGAGATTAAAAGACAAAAGGGATGATGGTGTGAGGCGAAAGGGGGTGGTAATGGGACAAGTAAAGAAGCAAAAGATGGGTCTGGAGGAGGTGTAAATGGTAACAGCGGAATCATTCCCAGCACCTGCTGTCCAAAAAAAATGGGAGCAGTGGTTACGATCGATTATGTGCTCAAGTTTGTCAGTTTGAGCTGAGAGTGCTGCCATTGAGTGAAGGCTGATGCCCCCCCCCCCCCCCCCCCTCCCCTGCCACATGCCTATTCTGGAGCAAGGGGCTTTCTGCATTCCATGTTTCATATGCCAGAGACCACTGCTCCTGTTTCTTCATTTTGAAGAAGCTGCTTTCAAACGATTGGGAGTGCCTTCCCTCCACACCCTTTATGTTTGTCTGCTTGCTGCATAGGATGATCAAGTCCAAGAACGTTCTGATGGATCTGTCCCTAGGTGTGGCATAATCTGCCATTCCTGAGCACAAGAGGCATTAGATCGTGTGCAGGATGTTTTCTTGATCGCTTTGCCATGTTTTAATATTTGGTGCATGATGTGATCAGCCTAGAAAACCTGAAATGGTGAGCACTACATGGCATATACTGTCTAGCCGTACCCAATTCCGCTGGTATAAGTTAAATAGTTACTTTTATGTTCCATTCCAGAGCATAACCTTTAGGAAAAGACCCCCAGGCCTAACAAGCCCACCCCTTGTTGAAAGATCAACCCATCTATCTGCATTCTCACGTATTCTTCAATTCCTTCCAATTGCCTCTTAAAACCCATTGTTGTCTGCAACAGTGGTCTTCCCTAGTAGCCTATTCCTCAAATCTATTACTTTGGGTGAAAAAGTCCTGCCTGACTTCCCTTTGCACACCTAACTTGCTAATTTTTAAATTGTGATCCCTGGTAATCCAATCCTTCTCCACAACGAATAGTTTGCTTTTATCAACATCCCTTCATGATCTTGAAAACTTCAGTGAAGTTACCTTGAAATCTCTTTTCCAAAGATAACAAGCTCAACTTCCTTAACCTTTCATCATAACATAAATTCTTCATGCTTCAGTCATCTATGTTCTTCTCTATATCATCAAGGGCAATAATAGCCTTGCTGTAAAACCAGAACTTGCATACTAAAGTCTAGATGGGGGTGTTACATTCTTGGGTTCTTTCTGCCTTTCTTACTCTAGGCATTTTGGTTTCTGTATTTTCCTACATTATAACAGTGACTGCACTCCAAAAAATGCTTCATTGGCTGTAAAGCACCTTGGGTCGGTGGTCGTGAAAGGTGCTACATAAAATGCAAGTCTTTCTTTTAAATTGCTCTTTATAATTGAGTCTTGAGCATATCTTCACTGGCCCTGATATCCAGGTAAGTTTTTTTGAAAAGGAGTCTAGTGTGATGAACAGAAAACCTTTTTGGAATATGCTTTAGCTGCAGAATCTGTTCCATGTCTGCATAGGACCTTTCTTGCATCCTCAGCAAGCAGTAGACCTCATTTCAGACTTTTAACAAGTGCATTTTTGATAAATAACTGATTATATAAACATAATATAATAAACACATGCTTAATATATTTACAATAGTCATAGTAAACCAGTTCCTTGAACAAAAGAACAATAGATAGTTGAAATCTAGGTAAACTATCCCTCCTCGTCCTTCTTGACTTGTCTGCAGCCTTTGACATGATTGACCACTCTATCCTTCTCCAACGCCTCTCCACCGTCGTCCAGCTGGGTGGGACTGCACTCGCCTGGTTCCATTCTTATCTATCTAATCGTAGCCAGAGAATCACCTGCAATGACTTCTCTTCCCGCTCCCGCATCGTTACCTCTGATGTCCCCCCAAGGATCTATCCTTGGCCCCCTCCTATTTCTCATCTACATGCTGCCCCTTGGCGACATCATCTGAAAACACAGCGTCAGTTTCCACATGTACGCTGACGACACCCAGCTCTACCTCACCACCACTTCTCTCGACCCCTCAACGGCCTCTAAATTGTCAGACTGCTTGTCCGACATCCAGTTCTGGATGAGCAGAAATTTTCTCCAATTAAATACTGGGAAGACCGAAGTCATTGTTTTCGGTCCCCGCCACAAACTCCGTTCCCTCTCCTTAACATCTGTCCGAGGCTGAACCACACTTCGCAACCTTGGTGTCATATTTGACCCTGAAATGAGCTTCCGACCACATATCCGCAGCATAACTAAGACCACCTATTTCCACCTCCGTAACATCGCCCGTCTCCACCCCTACCTCAGCTCATCTGCTGCTGAAACCCTCATCCATGCCTTTGTTACCTCTAGACTTGACTATTCCAACACACTCCTGGCTGGCATCCCACATTCTACCCTACATAAACTTTAAGAAGAACATAAGAACATAAGAAATAGGAGCAGGAGTAGGCCAATCGGCCCCTCGAGCCTGCTCCGCCATTCAATAAGATCATGGCTGATCTGATCCTAACCTCAAATCTAAAGAACACAAGAAGTAGGAGCAGGACCCGGCCACTCAGCCCCTGGGCCCGCTCCGCCACCCACAGGGCCCTCGACCGATCCGAACTCAGCCTCATGTCAAATTTCCTGCCCGCTCACCGTAACCCTTAATTCCCTTTACCTCTAGGAAACTATCTATTTCTGTTTTAAATTTATTTAATGATGTAGCTTCCACAGCTTCCTGGGGCAGCGAATTCCACAGACCTACTACCCTCTGGGTGAAGAAGTTTCTCCTCATCTCAGTTTTGAAAGAGCAGCCCCTTATTCTACGATTATGCCCCCTAGTTCTAGTTTCACCCATCCTTGGGAACATCCTTACCACATCCACCCGATCAAGCCCCTTCACAATCTTATATGTTTCAATAAGATCGCCTCTCATTCTTCTGAACTCCAATGAGTAGGTCATCAACTTTAGGTCATCAAAAACTCGGCTGCCCGTGTCCTAACTCGCACCAAGTCCCGTTCACCCATCACCCCTGTGCTCACTGACCTACATTGGCTCCTGGTTAATCAACGCCTCGATGTCAAAATTCTCATCCTTGTTTTCAAATCTCTCCATGTCCTCGCCCCTCCTTATCTCTGTGTAATCTCCTCCAGCCCCACAACCCCCAGCAATACCTGCGCTCCTCTAATTCTGCCCTCTTGAGCTTCCCTGATTATAATTGCTCAACCATTGGTGGCCGTGCCTTCTGTTGTCGAGGCCCTAAGCTCTGGAATTCCCTGCCTAAACCTTTCCGCCTCTCTTTCCTCCTTTAAGACGCTCCTTAAAACCTACCTCTTTGACCAAGCTTTTGGTCACCTGCCCTAATTTCTCCTTATGTGGCTTGGTGTCAAATTTTTTGTCTTTTATAACACTCCAGTGCAGCGCCTTGGGACATTTTACTATGTTATAAAGACGCTATATAAATACAAGTTGTTGTTGTTGTTATATAGATGCTAAGCTATTATTTTGAAGTTAGTCTTTATACACGAGGTATTCTTTACTTGTAGTCTTTCTGTCTGTGGAGCTAACCCGGCCTAACCGATTTCTCTGAAGGTTCGTACTGACCTGACGTGACTCAACTGGTTGAGTTTGTTAAATATCCCTGCAAACAGTTGCCGGAGCTTCCTGAACTTCTCTAGCTACGTTCAAAGGTAATTGTCAGTCACGCACTGAGGCGAATCACGCAGCGTTTGTTTGTTTGAATGTGGCATGGGTCCTCCTTCAAGCTTTGGAGGCGGCCAATAAATACTCCCAACGTTAGTAGCGAGCGGCTGGTTATTGAACTCTGTGGCCCAGATTTTCCGATCGTAACTAAGAAGAAAGAAAGACTTGCATTTATATAGCACCTTTCACAACGTCTCAGCTTTACAGCCAATGAAGTACTTTTTGAAGTGTAGTCATTGTTGTAATGTGGGAACTAAGAATGAATGGGTTGGTTACCTTTGGCATTACGATTGTAAAACCGAGGTCCTTATGACTAAGTTAAAGGCACAAAAAGCTAGGACTAGACCAAAAACACGCTTCATTTTTGTTGCACAAGATTTGACCAGTGCCTTACATGGTAACAGTATAGCCTTTTTCAATGTGTAATCAATTTGTCTCATAATGTAACCATGTTATGAGAGGAGGAGGTGCTGACATATTCTTGGAAGGGTGATGAGTTGCCCCCTACTGTTCTCCGCTGGGGTGGTTGTCGGGTTGTTGAAATTCGAACCAATGTGCAAGATGTAGCTGCTTGCATCATGTCCTTGGATGCCCATCACCCCCCCCCCCCCCCTCCCCCGGTCACTGCTGATCGATATTCGTTCCCCCACCCCACGGCACCACTTACGCATTAAATCATCTTCAAATCCCTTCATGGTATATATGCTAAACCTTTAGAGAACGCTGGTTCGGCCCCAGCTGGAGTATTGTGTCCAATTCTGGGCACCACACTTTAGGAAGGAGGTGAAGGCTTTGGAGAGGATACAGCAGAGATTTACTAGCATGGTTCCAGGGATGAGGGATTGCAGTTACATGGATAAACTGGAGAAGCTAGGGGTTGTTCTCCTTAGAGCAGAGAAGGCTAAGAGGAGATTTGATAGAGGTGTTTAAAATCATGAAGGGTTTAGGCAGAGCAAATAAAGAGAAACTTTTTCCACTGGCTGAAGGGTCAATAACCAGAGGGCACCGATTTAAGGTGATTGGCAAAAGAACCAGAGGCGACATGAGGAAAAACCTTTTTACGCAACGAGTGGTTAGGATTTGGAATGCACTACCTGATAGGGTGGTGGAAACAGATTCGATAGTTGTTTTCAAAAGGGTACTGGATTAATACTTGAAGAAAAATTGCAGGGATATAGGGAAACAACTGGGGAGTAGGACTAACTGGATTGTGCTTCGAAAGAGCCGGCGCAGATTCAATGGGCTGAATGGGCTCCATCTGTGCTGTAGTATTCTATGATTCCATGGGCTTGCCCCACCATATCCCTGTCACCTGGTGGTTGAAGGTCAATCATCACAGCCCCAGGACATCGCTGCGGGAGTTCCTCAGGGCAGTGTCCTAGGCCCAACCATTTTCAGTTGCTTCATCAATGACCTTCCCTCCAACATAAGGTCAGAAATGAGGATGTTCGCTGATGATTGCACAGTGTTCAGTTCCATTCACAGCTCCTCAGATAATGAAGCAGTCCATGACCGCATGTAACAAAACCTGGACGACGTTCTGGCTTGAGTTGATAAGTGGCAGGTAACATTCGCGCCACAGAAGTGCCAGGCAATGACTTATCTCCAACAAGCAAGAGTCTAACCACCGCCCCTTGACATTCAACGGCATTACCATTGCCGAATCCCCCACCATCAACATCCTGGGGGTCACCATTGACCAGAAACTTAACTGGACCAGCCACAAGAGCAGGTCAGAGGCCAGGTATTCTGCAGCGAGTGTCTCACCTCCTGACTCCCCAAAGCCTTTTCACCATCTACAAGGCACAAGTAAGGAGTGTGATGGAATACTCTCCACTTACCTGGATGAGTGCAGCTCCAACATCACTCAAGAAGCTCGACACCATCCAGGACAAAGCAGCCCGCTTGATTGGCACCCCATCCACCACCTTAAACATTCACTCCCTCCACCACCGGCGTACCGTGGCTGCAGTGTGTACCATCTACAAGATGCACTGCAGCAACTCGCCAAGGCTTCTTCGGCAGCACCTCCCAAACCCGTGACCTCTTCCACCTAGAAGGAAAAGGGCAGCAAGCGCGTGGGAACACCACCACCTCCAAGTTCCCCTCCAAGTCACACACCATCCTGACTTAGAAGTATATCGGCGAATCCTTCAATGTCGCTGGGTCAAAATCCTGGAACTCCCTCCCTAACAGCACTGTGGGAATACCTTCACCACACGGACTGCAGCGGTTCAAGAAGACGGCTTACCACCACCTTCTCAAGGGTAATTAGGGATGGGCAATAAATGCCACATAAACAAATTTTTTTAAAAAGCCTCCTCCAGCCTTATAATCCCCCAACTCCCTTCAGCCCTCTAGCTCTGACCTTTTGTGCAACCCCTCGTTTTGCCCCATGGCAGAATCTTCAACCACCTTTGCGTTGATCTCTGTTACTCGTTCTAAAACCTTCGAACACTAATCTGTCCCCTTAAAAACATTTTCAAAACCCATATTTTTGTCCAGGCTTTTGATCAACTCCCTTGCTGTCTCTCCCTCCGTGATTCCTTGTCTATGTGCATTTGTAAAGCGCCTGGAGATGTTTTCTTCTATTGATGGCGCTATATAAGTGCAAATTATTATTGTTGATTTTCTTCCGTCTAACCCACAGGCCCGAATGCCAACTGGAACAAGCCTACAACAAACTCCAGCTGAGATCAGTTGATTCAGCACAGACCAGGGATTGAAATTCGTTCCATCCTGGGACCTATATGGCTCAATCACTCACTGCGTGAACTAGCCAAGCCATCTCCATTCTCTGCCTTCTTTTTTTCTGTTAATTAAGATTTTGTGCTCATCAAAGTGAAGGGATGGTCATTCTGGGGTTTCCACTTATTTAAAAATATCTTTTGGTCATAAAATTGAAGGATGTTGGGTGTTGGAGATCTGAACGCTTTTACTACCTTTGGCTGCATATGTCGGAATTGAGCACCTCCTGCGTCACAGTGACATTGTCTTTCCCTGCACATAGGAACCGGAGTAGGCCATTTAGCCCCTTGAGCCTGTTCCGTCATTCAGTGAGATCATGGCTGATCTGTGACCTAACTGCATCAGCCATCCTATAGTCTGAGTGATACTAGCAATTAGTGCAGGATTATAAGCAAATTTGTGCTATGCACTACTGCCAACTGGGATGAGACTTCTACAGATTAATTTCTTATACAGTATTTATAGTTAGCAGATAGAGATGTTCATCCCATTATCCTATTAGATGAAAGCTCATTTTCCACAGGCGTATGGGTAATCCAGTGTGACTCCCAGACCCCAAAACAGTGTTCCTGGGCTCTGGAATTCCCTCCCTAGGCCTCTCCGCCTCTCTACATCTCTCTCCTCCTTTAAGACGCTCCTTAAAACTTACCTCACCTGTCCTAATATCTCCTTGTGTGGCTCGGTGTCGAATATTGTTTGATAACGCTCCTGTGAAGCGCCTTGGGATGTTTTACTATGTTAAAGGCGCTATATAAGTGCAGTTGTTGTTGTTTTCCTTTTTTAAAAAATAAACATTTCTACTTGTCTTAATTGTTTTAATACATAACTTGGGCCCCATGTGTAGGTTTATTGTGGGTTGTTTGTTCCTGCTGTTTATTTTTCAATTGACACTAGTGTTACTCGCAACTTGACTCATCCAACAATGCATTCATGATTAGATACAACCACGAAGCATCCGGGAAGGCGCCGAACACCTCGAGTCTCTTCGCCGGGAGCAAGCGGAAGCCAAGCGCAGGCAGCGCAAGGAGCACACGTCAACCCAAGCACCCCACCCACCCGCCCCTTCAACCACCGTCTGCCCCACCTGTGACAGAGACTGTACGTCCCGCATTGGACTCATCAGTCACCTGAGAACTCATTTTTAATGTGGAAGCAAGTCATCCTCGGTTCCGAGGGACTGCCTAAGAAGAAGACGACAACCACACAGAATGCTGATTCCACTTCCACTATTCATCACCCATTGTTAAGGTTAGGCTTTCTCCCAACATTTTTATCTTGTGCTCACAGCAGAGGCAGGTTCCCTAGGCAGACTGAGTGTGCTTGCTATAATGATTATATTTGCACCTTTATTACGCGCCGTGAGTGTGCTGGTGTGCCCCTGGACTAACAATTACCCCTTTATAGTTGAAGACCATCAGAGTTTAAATGGGACACCTTTAATGTAGTAAAATGTCCCAAGGCGCTTCACAGGAGAGTTACAAGACAAAAAATTGACACCGAGCCACATAAGAAATTAGGGCAGGTGACCAAAAGCTTGGTCAAAGAGGTAGGTTTTAAGGAGGGTCTTAAAGGAGGAAAGAGAAGTGGAGAGGTTTCGGGAGGTAGTTCCAAAGTTTAGGGCCTAGGCAGCCGAAGGCTCAACCACCGATGTTTGAGCGATTATAATCAGGGATGCTCAAGAGGGCAGAATTAGAGGAGCGCAGATATCTCGGTGGGGGTGGCGGGGGGGAAAGGGAGGATTGTGGGGCTGAAGGAGATTACAGAGATAGGGAGGGGCGAGACCGTGGAGGGATTTGAAAACAAGGATGAGAATCACTTTTCAGTTTCCAGTTTCCTGGCCCCAACTGTTTCCTTTTCACTATGGACGTCCAATCCCTCTACTCCGCCATCCCCCACTTCTTCCTTGAACAGAGGCCCAACCAGTCCCCTTCCACCACCACCCTCCTTCGCCTGGCTGAACTTGTTCTCACATTGATCAACTTCTCTTTTGACTCCACTCACTTCCTCCAAATTAAAGGTGTTGCTATGGGCCCTAGCTATGCCTGCCTTTTCGTGGGATATGTGGAACATTCTTTGTTCCAGTCCTACTTGGCTCCCCTCCCTCACCTCTTTTTCCGGTACATTGATGACTGTATCGGTGCCGTTTCCTACTCTCACCCTGAACTAGAAAATTTCATTCACTTTGCTTCCAATTTCCACCCTGCCCTCACCTTCACATGGTCCATCTCCGACTCTTCCCTTCCCTTCCTCGACTTCTCTGTCTCCATCTCTGGGGATAGGCTATTGACAAACATTCACTATAAGCCCACTGACTCCCACAGCTACCTGGACTACACTTCCTCCCACCCCGCTTCCTGTAAGGACTCTATTCCATTCTCCCAGTTTCTCCGTCTCCGCTGCATCTGCTCGGACGATGCCACCTTCCATACCAGTACTTCTGACATGTCTTCCTTTTTCCTCAACCGAGGCTTCCCCTCTACCGTGGTTGACACGGCCCTTGACCGTGTCCGTTCTATTTCCTACACTTCTGCTCTCACCCCTGCCCCTCCCTCCCGGAACCACAATAGGGTTCCCCTTGTCCTCACCTTTCACCCCACCAGCCTCCACATATTTAGCGGATCATCCTCCACCATTTCCGCCACCTCCAGCGTGATCCCACCACCAAACACATCTTCCCCTCACCTCCCCTTTCAGCATTCCAAAGGGACCGCTCCCTCCGCGACACCCTGGTCCACTCCTCTATCACCCCCAACACCCTTCCACTTCGGCCGGCACCTTTCCGTGCAAGCGCAGGAGATGCAACACCTGCCCTTTTACCTCCTCCCTTCCCACTGTCCAGGGCCCCAAACACCCCTTCCAGGTGAAACAGCGATTTACTTGTACTTCTTGCAATTTAGTATACTGTATTCGCTGTTCACAATGCAGTCTCCTCTACATTGGGGAGACCAAACGCAGATTGGGTGACCGCTTTGCGGAACACCTCCGTTCAGATCGTAAGGGTGACCCTGAGCTTCTGGTCGCCTGTCACTTTAATTCTCCGCTCCACTCCCACTCAGACCTCTCCGTCCTCGGCCTATTACACTGTTCCAACGAAGCTCAACATAAGCTCGAGGAACAGCACCTCATCTTTCAATTGGGCACTTTACAGCCTTCTGGACTCAACATCGAATTCAACAATTTCAGACCATAACCTCTGCCCCGATCATTTTTTTCTCTCTCTCACATGGCAGCTGTCCATCATTCTGCCATTGCCATTTACACTTCATCTAGAGTCATCTTTTGTTTCTTAACTTGTCCCATTACCATCTCCTTTTGCCTTGCACCATCATCCCTTTTGTCTCTTAATCTCTCCTGCCTTCCATCCTATCACAGACCTTCCCTTTTGTTCTGTCGTTCCCTCCCCCCTTTCCCTGCCCCTGCACTTGCTTAAAAACCTGTTCCATCTCCAACTTTTTCCAGTTCTGACGAAGGGTCATCGACCTGAAACGTTAACTCTTTCTCTCTCTACAGATGCTGCCTGACCTGCTGAGTATTTCCAGCGTTTTCTGTTTTTATATTAGATGAGAATCACTTGATGAGTAGATAGTCTTTGCACTTTGTCAGGGCCTTGCACATCAATGGTTAGGCCTGTATCATTTGATTATGACCTGCGACAAAGCTTCTGCATCCTGGCTCATTTACAGCTCAAGCAGCCTACCCTGGTCACATTGCCAATTTATCTCCAGTCCTTGATCTGGGAGTGGAGTAAAGGAAGTCAGCCTTTATCTTAACTCTGGTTCAGTGACACAGACACAGAGACAAAGGAACTCTTTTTCAGTACAAATAGCTGAAACCCATTTTAAAATCATATTTACCTCATTATTTTTTTTCATTTTTTAAAATCTATTTGCTGGATGAAAACTTTGTTCGTGTCAGACATATTCTTTCATCAAATAATCATGTAAACTACATCTTTTGTTTAAGTCATCTCACTTCCAGCCTCTTTGGACCTGATCAAGGCCTATCTCGTACTAATCCTCCAGCCTCACCTCCTGAATTCTTTACACTTATCTCTTCAATCTGCTCTTGCACTGTTGATCATTTGAACCTTTTTTCTGCCACATTCTGTAGCTTGATGTCTCTTTGCTCACCAGTCTCCACACAAACTCAGACTGAGATCCCAACATTCCTATCCTGCTGATAGACTGTTTTAAAAAGAAAGAACTTGCATTTATATAGCACCTTTCATGACCTCAGGACGTCCCAAAGTGCTTTACAGCCAATGGAGTACTTCTGAAGTTTAATCACTGTTGTAATGTTGGAAATGCGGCAGCCAATTTGCGCACAGCAAGCTCCCACAAAGTGCAAAATCACCTGTTTTTAGATGTTGGTTGAAGGATAAATATTGCCCAGGACTCCGAGGAGAACTCCCCTGCTGTTCTTCAAAATCTTTCACGTCCACCTGAGCGAGCAGACGGGGCCTCGGTTTAATATATCATCGGGAAAATGGCACCTCCGACAGTGCAGCACCCCCTCAGTACTGCGCTGGAGTGTCAGCCTGCATTCTGTGTTGAAGTCTCTGGATTGGGACTTGAACCCACAACCTTCTGACTTAGAGGTATGGCATGCTACCCGCTCAGACACAGGATTAAAGGAACAAGACATAAAATAAACTCTGGGTGCAGGAACGGGAGGGCAAATTATTATTTAAATGGCAATAAATTGGGAGAGGGGGAAGTACAGAGAGACCTGGGTGTTCTTGTACACCAGTCACTGAAGGCGAGCATGCAGGTGCAACAGGCGGTCAAGAAGGCAAACGGTATGCTGGCCTTCATAGCAAAAGGGTTGGAATACAGGAACAGGGATACCTTGCTGCAGCTGTACAGGGCACTGGTGAGACCACACCTCGAGTACTGTGTACAGTTTTGGTCGCCTCATCTGAGGAAAGATGTTCTTGCCATGGAGGGGGTGCAGCGGCGATTCACCAGGCAGATACCAGGAATGGCGGGATTGACCTATGAGGAGAGACTATGTAGTTTAGGGATGTACACACTGGAGTTTAGAAGATTGAGAGGGGACCTCATAGAAGTGTATAAAATTCTGACAGGTCTAGACAGACTAGATGCAGAAGGAATGTTTCCCTTGGCGGGTGAGAACAGAACTAGAGGACATAATTTAAGGATAAGGGCTAAACCATTTAAGACAGAAATGAGGGGGAATTTCTTCACTCAGAGGGTGGTGAACCTGTGGAACTCATTGCCACAGAGGGCAGTGTACGCCAGCTCATTAAATATATTTAAGAGGGAATTAGATATATTTCTACAGGCAAAAGGGGTTAAGGGTTACGGAGAGAAGGCGGGGACGGGATACTGAATTGGAGGATCAGCCATGATCTCATTAAATGGCGGAGCAGGCTTGAAGGGCCGGATGGCCTACTCCTGCTCCTATCTTCTATGTATCTATGTATCTATGTAAAAAAAGAATAGCTCTGCAAGGCATGTCGTTTAAAATGTAGTTTAAAAATTGTGAATGTGCTAAAAATAAAACAGATGAATCAGTAGTGTTTCTGAGGTAATAACCGCACTTTGTGAGTTGAGCCTATAATTCATTCAAGCATGCATCAATTTCAAACTCTTTGTTCTGATGCTACTCCTGGTTTACTTCCCGTGCAACCACCCACCACGTATCCTAGTCTTAATTAAGCACCACAGCCAGTACTCGTGAAGGCAGCTCACACGGTCAAATTTGCAGTTGGAAAACTGAAGCAAATTCAATGATTTTAGGTGCTGAAGTACAGTCTTATTTCAATCCGTTTTCAATATTTGTAAACGTAATTTAAAAATAATCAGCTTTCTGGAGTATAAAACGCAAGGTCACCTTAAAGTTTGAAACAACCTTGTCAACCAATCAATTTGCAGTGTTTACATAGGTCTGAGCAAGTTAATAATTAAGCCTGGTAGTACAATAACACCCATTGATTATCCAAGAAGTATAATAACATGTTCAAACGTTGGCACAAATTGTTCATTGAGGATTATCTTGTCACTGTTAATTTGGCCAGGCTTGTAATTTAATGGTGTGCAGTGCCGAGTAAACATAAAGACTGTGTTTAACACTGTCAGTAAATGAGCATACACTTCAATTACAAATCGTCGAAAATTTCTATTACTGTTTTATTTCACGTACTTTCAACACAGTTTAACAATGTATTCCTGTGCATATCTCCCTCTCCATAAGGATTTATAATATTCATTCTTGTCATATTTATCAGTATGTGTGAGTAGAATTAATTTTAAAATAATAACGTTGCCTCTAGGTTTTTTTTTAAATTCGTTCATGGGATCTGGGCGTCACTGGCAAGGCCAGCATTTATTGCCCATCCCTAATTGCCCTGGTGGTGAGCCGCCTTCTTGAACCGCTGCAGTCCGTGCGGTGAAGGTGCTCCCACAGCGCTCTTAGGGAGGGAGTTCCAGGATTTTGATCCAGCGACGATGAAGTTGTTCGTCATAATTGGTTAAATGTATTCACGTACAAATGTGAGAGATCATTTATTTCTCTACATTTTGTTAAATGATGTTCCTAATTATTAATAAGATCAAGTACAATAACTGCATATATAATGTGTATATAAATATATGTTCTCCATGCGTAGGTCATACTAGAGGCTCTAGATTCAGGGTATGCACCCTCAGAAGACAATAACTATAAACATTTATATTTTATTAATGTGTCAAGATGTTCCACAAAGGTGTAAAGAAATGGGTGTCAAGCCAGATAGCAAGAGATGTTATGGGGTGACCAAAAACTTAGTCGAAGAGGTGTTGAAAGAGACGGAGATGGATGAAGGTGCTGCCCATCAATGGTGGGACAAAGGAAGGAGAGCAGGCTGCACAAAGACCAGAGTCAGGCGAAGGAAGAGTTCAGCAATATGTGGCTGGAGGAGATTGCAGAGACAAGATGGTAGAATCTCCTTTCCTGCTGTAACTCCAGTGGGCAGGGGCAGGGGCAGAAAATGGGGCGAAGGGCCCTTTCTGTCAGCTCATTTGAATAATTCCAGGTGGCCATCAAATGCGGGCAAACTTATTCAAATGATGTGTCAATGATTGATATATTTCCCATTATTAACGCCATAGCAACACTGGACCCCCTTTAAAATTGTACCATTTAGTTTCTGTGTCAGCCGTGGCTCAGTGGGTAGCACACTCACTCTCTGAGTTAGAAGGTTGTGGGTTCAAGTCCCACGCCAGGGACTTGAGCACGTAAAGCTAGGCTGACACTCCAGTGCAGTGCTGAGGGAGTGCTACACTGCTGGAGGTGCTGTCTTTCAAATGAGATGTTAAACCAAGGCCTCGTCTGCTCTTTCAGGTGGACGTAAAAGATCCCACGGCACTATTTCAAAGAAGAGCAGGGGAGTTATCCCTGGTGTCCTGGACAATATTTATAACAAAACCAGATTATCTGGTCATTATCACATTGCTGTTTGTGGGAGCTTGCTGTGCACAAATTGGCTGCCGCATTTCCCACATTACAACAGTGACTACACTTCAAAAGTACTTCATTGGCTGTAAAGCGCTTTGAGACGTCCGGTGGACGTGAAAGGCGCTATATAAATGCAAGTCTTTCTTATATTGTCTCCTTATTCTTCCTTCCAAAATTCATCACTTCACAGTACCCTGCATTAAATTTGTTGTTCACAATTTACATTAATGATTTAGACTTTGGAATCAAAGCCACAATTTCTAAATTTGCGGATGACACCAAATTGGGGGGGATAGTCAATACTGAGGAGGACTGCAACAAATTACAGGAGGACATTAATAAACTTGCAGAATGGGCAAATAATTGACAAATGAATTTCAACACAGATAAATGTGAGGTATTACATTTTGGTAAGAAGAATAGGGAGATCACATCACTTGGAGGGTGCGAGTCTAGGTGGGGTAGAGGAACAAAGGGATCTCGGAGTACAAATACACAAATCGCTAAAAGAGCGACGGGTTAACAAGGCCATAAAAAAACAAACCAAGCACTTGGGTTTATTTCTAGAGGGATAGAATTGAAAAGTAGGGAAGTTATGCTAAACCTGTATCGAACTTTGGTTAGACCACACTTGGAGTACTGCGTACAATTCTGGTCGCCATATTATGGAAAAGATATAGAGACACTGGAGAGGGTGCAGAGAAGATTTACAAGGATGATACCAGAAATGCGAGGTTATGCCTATCAGGAAAGGATGAACAGGCTGGGTCACTTTTTGCTTAAAAAAAGAAGGCTGAGGGGGTGACCAAATAGAGGTCTTTAAAATTATGAAATGTTTTGATAGAGTAGATACAGAGATTTTATTTCCACTTGTGGGGAAGAGCATAACTAGAGGCCATCAATATAAGATAGTCACCAAGAAATCAAATAGGGAATTCAGGAGAAACTTCTTTACCCAGAGGGTGGTAAGAATATGGAACTCGCTACCACAGGGAGTAGTTTAGGCAAATAGTATAGATGCATTTAAGGGGAGGCTAGACAAGCATATGAAGGAGAAGGGAATAGAGGGTTATGCTGATAGAGTTAGATGAGGAAAGACGGGAGGAGGCTCGAGTGGAGCATAAATGCCGGCATGGACTGGTTGGGCCGAATGGCCTGTTTCTGTGCCGTATATCCTATGTAATTCTATGTAATTTCATCTGTCATGTGTCTATGACCTCCTGACATCTGCTACTATTCTCCCCACTGTTTACTACATTTCTACAAGTTTTGTGTCATCTTGCACAGTTATTTTTGAAGTAAAAATATATTCCAAGGTGCTTTACAGAAGTGTGAGCAAACCAATGCCTAACCAAAGAAGGAGAGATTGGGAGGTGTTACCAAAAGCTTGGTCAAAGAGGTGGAGTCAAGGAGAATTTTAAAAGATGAGAGAGAATTGGAGGGGTTTCGGGAGGGAATTCCACAGTGTGGGGCTGAGGAAGCTAAAGTCTTGGGGCAAAGAGGCAGGATGTACAACACTCCTGAGTCAGAGAATGGAGAGTTCGGGGGGCGAGGAGCTTGTAGTGAGGAGGTTACTGAGGGGCAAGGCCATGGAGGGATTTGAAGACAAGGATAAGAATTTTAAATTTGAGGCCTTAGTGGACCAGGACCCAATGCACAGCAGCAAGGACGGGATCGATGGGCAAGTATGACTTGGTGTGGGATAGGATACGGGCAACAGAGTTTTTGATGAGCTGAAGTTTATGGTGAATGGGAGGCCAGCCAAGAGAGCATCGGAGTAATCGAGTGAGGAGGTGACGAAGGCATGGGTGACGGTTCCTGCAGCAGATGGGCTGAGGTCAAGGTGGAAGCGGGCGAGTGTGCAGAGGTGGTAGTCGGCAGTCTTGGTGATATGGGGTTGAAAATTCAGCTCGGAGTCAAACGGGATGCTAGGGTTGTGAACAATCTGGTTCAGCCTGAGCAAGTGGCCGGGGAGGAGGATGGCGTCGCCGGCAAGCGTGCGGAGGTTGTGGCAGGAGCGACAGGCAATCACTTTGGTCTTCGCGATATTAAGCTGGAGGAAGTTAAGGCTCATCGAATACTGGATGTTGAACAAGCAGTCGGACAGCATGGCTACATTCTACAAAGTATTTTACGGTATTGGGTCTGACAGACAGTTTGAATTAAATCCTAATTTATTTTACACTGTAAGCCATCCAGATCAAATTTTGATTGAAAGGCTTTTATCCGGGGCCCAGCATAGTACTACATCCGCTGTTTCTAAATTAATTTATCATGGGCTGGTTTCAGGGGGGGGGGTGTCATTTTCCTTCATGGCCTTTAGGAATCTAAACTTATGATGTTGACATCATTCAACACGGTGAAAATCATACAATGTAACAGACTGTGACAGAACACGACCCCTCTCAATGTTACCTCGTCCTCTCTGCAGGAAGATCAAACTGTTTATAGCAACTTAGACCGTCCACTTTAAGCTGGCTCGGCATTGGGCGTTATCAGATATGCATCAGGGAAAGCTGCTGCTGATTAGCTGCAGTTTGGGAGCATTTACAACTGAACTTTATAAACCAGCATACAAGCAACTTCCTCAGCTGTCTCAAAATAAACACTCTGCTTCAGATTTCACTTGTCCTCGCAACATTCACCTTTACCCACAAAACAACAGTGCCTACACTTCCAAATCAATTCCACATTGGCTGTGAAGCGTTTTGGGACATCCCGAGGACGTGAAAAGTACTATTTAAACGCATGTTCTTTCTTTACATAGAACGTACAGCACAGAAACAGGCCATTCGGCCCCACTGGTCCCATGCCGGTGTTTATGCTCCACACCAGCCTCCTCCCACCTCTCTTCATCTAACTCTATCAGCATATCCTTCTACTCCTTTCTCCCTCATGTGTTTATCCAGCTTCTCCGGAAATGCATTTTCTTCCTTTTTTTTTTGCTCACCGCAATATTTGTGGGAGCCTCTGGTGGACTCCAAGTTGCTCCTAAAATGCTGCATTACCTGCAGGATCCCCAGAGACTCACTGCCCGGCAACGAGGTGTGTCGTGCCAGTTGTGGATCAGGCCCCGAGTGTGCAGGTGCTACAGATTTTGTTTCTTCCTATTCTGTGTCAGCCAGTGGCTCAGTGGGTAGCACTCTCGTCTCTTAGTCAGACGGTTGTGGGTTCAAATCCCACTCCATGGAACTTGTGCACATAAAGCTAGGCTGACACTCCAGTGCAGTGCAGTGCTGAGGGAGTGCTGCACTGTCGGAGATGCCGTCTTTTGGATGAGACATTAAACCGAGGCCCCGTCTGTTTTCTCTGGTGGATGTAAAAAGATCCCATGGCACTATTTTCGAAGAAGGGCAGGGGAGTTATCCTGGTGTCCTGGCCAATATATATCCCTCAATCAACGTAACAAAAAAACAGATTATCTGGTCATTATCACATTGCTGTTTGTGGGAGCTTGCTGTGCGCAAATTGGCTGCCGCGTTTCCCACATTACAACAGTGACTGCACTTCAAAAAAGTACTTCATTGGCTGTAAAGCACTTTGAGATGTCCGGTCGTGAAAGGTGCTATATAAATGCAAGTCTTTCTTTCTTAAAACTTCAACTACTTGGAGATACCAGCGCAGATTTCCCTTCTGCCGAGCGCTAGCACAAAAACTGTACAAAATATTGGGGTAAAAATTGGGTGCCTGCCCGTTTCCGGTGAAGAACGGTCGGTGTGCAGGAGGAGGCCAATTGCGGTGAGCTGCCGATCTCAGTCACTCCTCCAGAGGCAGCTCGCGATCCCTGGCTCCGAACTCCACTCGCAGTCCACTAGTCACTAGATCACTAGTCTAGTGGAGAAGCGTAGTCTTGGCGGCAGAGAGGTCTGGGAATTTGGGAGCTAAGTTTAAGTGAAGAGCCAGTGCTCATTGATCCTGTGAGAGACGACATCATTCATGTCCGAGGCCGGGACCCAGGAGCGAGTGCGAGGCCAAGGCCCAGGAGTGGCACAGCGTGGACCAGCAGCGGGGTCGGGGCCCAGAGAAGGTGCAGCACGGGCCAACAGCGAGGTCGGGAGGACCACAATGCATACTACGCAGAGAGGACCTGTGGGAAGGAGGGAGGAGGACAGTAGCATTATGTTTGTGTGTGTGTGTGTGTGTGTGTGTGTGTGTGTGTGTGTGTGTGTGTGTGTGTGTGTGCTAGGCCGTTGTAGCAGAGCCTGGTCTCCAATCATCTTGGATCCCCTTGCCATTGGACCAAGACCTTGCTCTGTCAAGCCCGTGTGGTAGCTGGTGTGCAACGGCCACCCCACGTTAAAAGAATTCACGCACAGGCATCTTCCACCCTTTAAAATGAAGTTCGGGACCTGGAATGTCAGGACCCTCATGGACAACCCTAACAGTGACAGACCGGAACGCCGTACTGCTATCGTTGCCCGGGAGCTCAGACGTTTCGACAGTGACATCGCTGCCCTAAGTGAGACCCGGCGGACAGGGGAGGGCCAGTTCAAGGAGCAAGGCGGTGGCTACACCTTCTTCTGGAAAGGCAAACCTGAAGAAGAATGCCGCCTCCATGGGGTAGGCTTCGCCATAAAAAATAAACTAGTTGGGCGTCTCAGAGACTCCCCTAGCGGTATAAACGAGCGCCTCATGACTCTTCGGCTCACCCTAACCCGGAACCAGTGCGCTACGGTCATCAGTGCGTACGCCCCAACACTGGAAGCCACAGACGAGAGCAAAGAGGAATTCAACTCCAGCCTCGAACAATCCCTGTCCCGAGTCCCAACGGGCGACAAGCTGATCCTACTTGGAGACTTTAACGCCAGAGTTGGAAAGGACACTGACCTCTGGGGAGGTGTGATCGGCAGAGAGGGGGTAGGGAAAGCCAACTCCAACGGTACCCTCCTCCTGTCAAAATGCTTAGAACATGGCCTTGTCATACCCAACACCTTGTTCCGTCAGAGAGACAAGTACAAGGCTTCATGGCAACACCCTCGCTCCAAGCATTGGCATCTGCTGGACTACGTCATCGTCCGAGCGAGGGACCGCAAGGACGTCCGCATCACCCGCGCCATGACAGGAGCTGACGACTGCTGGACAGACCACCGCCTAATCCGCTCTGTCATCTCCATCAATGTAGCCCCAAAACAGCGGCGGCAACAGAAACAGTGCCGCAGGAAAATCAACGCTGGAGCACTCAAAGACCCCGCTAAGAAAGCCCGATTCAGCCTGCGCCTCACAAACAACCTGACGACTCCCAGTGATTCAGAGACACAGAGTGCCCACAGCACCTGGTCTGCACTCAAGGCCTCCATAATCAGCACCTGTGAAGAGACGCTCGGTCACTCGACCAGGAAACACCAAGACTGGTTCGACGAGAACGACCAGAAGATCCAGGAGCTAATAAGCCGCAAGCGCAAGGCATTCCTGATCTGGAAACAGCAACAGAACTCGAGAACAAGAAAGCAGCTCTACAGACACCTGAAGGCCGAGGTCCAACAAAAAACTCGTGACCTAAAGAACAGATGGTGGGTGGAGAAAACGCAGGAGATCCAGCAGCTAGCCGACAACCACGACGTGCGTGGATTCTTTAGCGCAGTCAAGACCATCTACGGCCCAAACACCCAAGGTCCTACCCCACTGCGGGCCAAGAACGGAGAGGTACTCATCAAGGACAGAGAGGCAGTCAGTGCCCGCTGGAAGGAGCACTTTGAAGATCTCCTTAACCGCGACTCTGTCTTCGACACGAGTGTCCTCAACTCCATCCCGCAGCATGCTACCTGCCACCATCTCAGCACAACCCCAGCCCGGCATGAGGTTGAAAAGGCCATCCGACAACTGAAGAACAACAAGGCCTCAGGAGCAGATGGAATCCCCGCCGAGGCACTAAAGCATGGCGGAGAAGCACTACTGGCGCGAATTCATGAACTCATTTCTCTTATATGGAATGAGGAGTGCATGCCAGGGGATCTCAGAGATGCCGTAATTGTGACCATCTTCAAGAAAGCTGACAAGTCCGATTGCGGTAATTACAGAGGAGTCTCCCTGCTGTCTGCCACAGGGAAAGTCATCGCAAGAATCCTCCTCAATCGCCTTCTCCCAGTGGCCGAAGAGCTCCTCCCAGAGTCGCAATGCAGATTCCGGTTCCGGTTTCCCGCGCATGCGCAGTGCATGCAGGAAACCGGCACTTCAGGAGGCCTTACGGGTGAGTACACAGCGCGTACTCACCCGGCAAGGGCCGAATTTCTGGCCCATTATGTTTACTCTGTATCTAACCATGCTGTTCCTGATGTGGGAGTAGGGATGCCAACCCTCCAGGATTGTCCTGCCATCTCCAGGAATTAAAGATTAATCTCCTGAACACTGCAGCGAGCAAAACCCCGGGAGCAAAATCATCGGGGGCATTAAAAACTAATGTGCTTTTTTCATTTGCTTGGAACTGTTATTAGTTTAGTGTCAGCCCTGGCTCAGTGGGCAGCACTCTTGCCTCTGGGTCAGAAGGTTGTGGGTTCAAGTCCCAATCCAGAGACAAAAATCTAGGCTGAAACTCCCAGTGCAGCGCTGAGGGAGTGCTGCACTGTCAGAGGTGCCGTCATTCGGATGAGACGTTAAGCCGAGGCCCCGTTTGCTCTCTCAGGTGGATGTAAAAGATCCCACGGCACTATTTTGAAGAAGAGCAGGGGAGTTCTCCCCGGTCTCCCGGCCAATATTTATCCCTCAATCAACATAACAAAAACAGATTATCTGGTCATTATCACATCGCTGTTTGTGGGAGCTTGCTGTGCGCTAATTGGCAACCGCGTTTCCTACATTACAACAGTGACTACACTCAAAAAGTACTTCATTGGCTGTAAAGCGCTTTTGGACGTCCTGAGGTCGTGAAAGGCGCTATAGAAATGCAAGGCTTTTTTTAAATAAAAATTTTGGAGATGGTATAAAAAAGGCTATTACAAAATCAAAATACTGCAATTGCTGGAAATCTGAAACAGAAACAGAAAATGCTGAAAATACTCAGCAGGTCAGGCAGCATCTGTGGAGAGAGAAACAGAGTTAATGTTTCAGGTCGATGACCTTTCGTCAGAACTGGATAAAAAAGGTTGTTTGACTGGCTGGGCGGTTAGATAACGTTTAATGATACCTCCAGGAATACGTGAAACCAGAGTTGGCAACCTTAGTTTTTTTTAAGTTTGTTCCTGGGATGTGGGCGTCTCTGGCAAGGCCAGCATTTATTGTCCATCCCTAATTGCCCTTGAGAAGGTGGTGGTGAGCCATCTTCTTGAACCGCTGCAGTTCGTGTGGTGAAGGTACTCCCACAGTGCTGTTAGGGAGGGAGTTCCAGAATTTTGACCCAGCGACGATGAAGGATCGGCGATATATTTCCAAGTCAGGATGGTGTGTGACATAGAGGGGAACTTGTAGGTGGTGGTGTTGCCATGCGCCTGCTGCCCTTGTCCTTCTAGGTGGAAGAGTTTGCGGGTTAGGGAGGTGCTGATGAAGAAGCCTTGGCGAGTTGCTGCAGTGCATCTTGTAGATGGTACACACTGCAGCCACGGTACGCTGTGGTGGAGGGAGTGAATGTTTAAGGTGGTGGATGGGGTGCCAATCAAGCGGGCTGCTTTGTCCTGGATGGTGTCGAGCTTCTTGAGTGTTGTTGGAGCTGCACTCATCCAGGCAAGTCAAATTTTTTGTCTTAAAATGCTCCTGTGAAGTGCCTTGGGATGTTTTACTACGTTAAAGGTGCTATATAAATACAAGTTGCTGTTGTTGTTGTTGAGTATTGCATCACATTTTGTGGGAGTGTTGACCAGAATGGAAAGTGCATTACATCCCTCACCCTGATGAACATAAAACTTCATACGGAAAAAAAAAACTTTATCAGGATTTAGCAGGGGACCTGTTATTGTTAGTTTAGAATTTTTTTTTAAAGGAGGTAAACGAGAGACTGCGAGCACTATTAAGGGGGAATGGGGGGGGGAGGCATTGCATTAGCACAGGAACATATTTTCCCTTTCCCCAGGGTAAATGATATATTCACCTTTGCCCTTCAGGAAAATATTCGACCCAGCCTAAGCTGTAAAGTGTGTTTCAACTTACGCAGCGAGACAGGCGGTGAATGAGCCATAGGAAATGTGAGGAGGTCAGATGCTGGGAAAATGGTGGGGGGTGGAGGGGGCGTATTTCTAGATTGCCTGGGGGCTGTGAAATATATTGCAGCTAAATAAACACTGCACAGTTTGCTTAAATTCACAAACATTTTTATGCCACTGCTGTTTCCGAGGAACTCCCAGCCGAGTTTATCTCATTCTTTCCATAGCGAAGAGCAGTTTAAAAAGAACTTGACATTTCTAAACTGAGCACTGAAGTTTATCAGCTTAAATGGCGAGCAAGTTTGCAAAAATAGCCGCAGGGGAAAGAAAAAAATAAGTTTCATTTCGCTGTAAATTTGAAAAATTCAAATCCTCGTTGTCTCTATAATAGGGCAGCAACAAGGCAGAAAGAAAGGTATGGAAAATGTGCCGAGACCCATGCGGGCATGCGATGCTCAATGAGCCCAGGTTCCTGTCTAAACAGCAATTATGCAGCCCTCGGAAGCAATGATCTGTCTTCTGTTTCGAATCATAGTAAATGATTTCAGCAGCTGTTTCCATCCTACAGAATTTGAACTAGGATTATGATCGCATGCATTGGAGAACAAGTAGCTCCAACACATTGAATGAAAATATGAGTGAGAAAAAATCTTGTTCTTAGTTTTTGAGTTTTGTAACTACAACACTTAAAATTGCTGTCATTTCTTAATCAGCTATCATGTACAGTACTGCGAGAATCACGTTATTTATGGTTCTACTGTAAATAAATGTCTCTACAATGTATTAAGAGCAATACTTCCTCCACCCAGGAAAGCTTGACTTCAGGCTCACGTTGCAGCATTCAGTTTAAATAACAGAAAGCAGATCTATGTCATAAAAATGGTGGGTTTATCTTGACGGTTGGATCCACTAGAAACATAGAAACATAGAAAAATAGGAGCATGAGTAGGCCATTCGGCCCTTCGAGCCTGCTCCGCCATTCAATATGATCATGGCTGATCCTCTATCTCAATACCATATTCCTGCTCTCTCCCCATACCCCTTGATGCCTTTTGTGTCTAGAAATCTATCTATCTCCTTCTTAAATATATTCAGTGACTTGGCCTCCACAGCCTTCTGTGGTAGAGAATTCCACAGGTTCACCGCCCTCTGAGTGAAGAAATTTCTCCTCATCTCAGTCCTAAATGTCCTACCCGGTAACCTGAGACTGTGACCCCCTCGTTCTAGACCCCCCCCCCCAGCCAGGGGAAAACATCCTTCCTGCATCCAGTCTGTCTAGCCCTGTCAGAATTTTATACGTTTCAATGAGATCCCCTCTCATTCTTCTAAACTCTAGTGAATACAGGCCTAGTCGACCCAATCGCTCCTCATACGACAGTCCTGATGGTGCAGTGCATTGCTCACTGGCATTCTGCACCAGAGTTAAGATCTGCTTTTCGCGCCCCCCCCCCCCCATCTCGGCTGGTCCATCTGGAAAGACACAAAGAAGTGAGGCGGTTCCATCGAGAGGCAGAAGGAATGTCCATACTGCTCTTACACCAGCCAGTTCAGAGCATCACCTGATTCACGAATAGAGCATGGTGCAGTGGAGGAAATAAAATGGGTAAAATACAATTAGATAGGAAAAAAGTAAGACAAAGAGCTTCCATTTACTTAGCGCCTTATCACGCCTCTCAGAAATACACTGCACAAAGAATAAGAAAGGGTTTGCATTTATCTAGCGCCTTTCACTTCCTCTGGATGTCCCAAAGTGCTTTGCAGCCAATGAAGCACTCTTGAAGTGTTGTCACTGTTGTAATTTAGTGTCAGCTGTGGCTCAGTGGGTAGCACACTCGCCTCTGAGTCAGAAGGTTGTGGGATTCAAGTCCCAGGAACATAAAGCTAGGCTGACACGCCAGTGCAGTGCTGAGGGAGTGCCGCATTGTCGGAGGTGCCGTCTTTTGGATGAGACGTTAAACTGAGGCCCTGTCTGCTCTCTCAGGTGGACGTAAAAGATCCCATGGCACTCTTTCGAAGACGAGCAGGGGAGTTATCCCTGGTGTCCTGGCCAATATTTATCCCTCAACCAACATAACAAAAAAGCAGCTTATCTGGTCATTATCACATTGCTGTTTGAGGGAGCTTGCTGTGCGCAAATTGGCTGCTGCGTTTCCCACATTACAACAGTGACTACTCTCCAAAAACAAGTACTTCATTGGATGTAAAGCGCTTTGAGACGCCCGGTGGTCGTGAAAGGCGCTATGTAAATGCAAGTCTTTCTTTTAATGTAGAGAAATGCGACAGCCAAGGTCCCACAAACAGCCATGAGATCAATGACCAGATAATAGGACAGAAATTAGACCGGGTCCGTTTTCGACGCAGCGCGCGCCCTGCACTATGAGGCCGGAGGAATGGTATTAATCGGTCCTCGGGCCTGGTCCGAATAACTGGGGTGAGCTGCCGGCACTGCTCGGGCACCTACAGGCAGCTCGCCTGACCGGGGGGGGGTGAAAACATTTCTCAAACTTACCTTTTGTTGGCAGTCACTCATCAGGAACTAATTTTGAAAAGTGGCCCTTTAGCACTTGGACCCTCATTAACATATTTACAGGACCTCACACATGTTTTAGATGTCTGCCCGGGAGGCCTTAAAAATGGGCCCAGGAGTTTAGCGGAGGGACAAATGCAATTTGAAAGCAGGCCGCCCCACTGCTAAATTGGTATGCTTTGCGCCCATTTTACACCCAAAAAGAACCAGGCACGACGCAGACCAATTTCTACCCCAATCCATTTTTGCTGATGTTGGTTGAGGGTTACATTTTGGCCAGGCCACCAGGGAGAACTCCCCTGCTCCCCTTTGAAATAGTGCCATGGGATTTTTCACGTCCACCTGAGAAGGCAGACGGGGCCTCGGTTTAACGTCTCATCTGAAAAATCTCCAACAATGCAGCACTCCCTCAGTACTGCACTGAAGACAGCCTAGATTATGTGCTCAAGTGTCTAGAGTAGGCGCATGATCTTCTGAATCAGAGCTACCAACTGAGCCAAGGCTGACACTCAATTGGATTGTGCTGTTTTTGTTGATATGCAGGTACATAGCAGCCTGTTTGTGCACAGTAAGGTCCCGCTAACAGCAATGAGATGAATTACAAGTGAACCTTTGTTCAAGTAAAAGGAAATGACTTGCATTTATATCGCGCCTTTCATGATCGCAGGACATCCCAAAGTGCTTGACGACCAATTAAGTACTTTTTTGAAGTGTAGTCACTGTTGTACCTCGTAGAACGGGTTGAACTATTTCAT
The DNA here is from genome assembly GCA_030390025.1 of Squalus acanthias. Classification (NCBI taxonomy): domain Eukaryota; kingdom Metazoa; phylum Chordata; class Chondrichthyes; order Squaliformes; family Squalidae; genus Squalus; species Squalus acanthias. Next base: position 15,081,638 of record CM059434.1, on the reverse strand, counting down.
GTAATACATTATTACAATGTCACGACAAACGGATCACTACAACAGACCTTTAAAAGATAACAAAATTATTTCCCCTCCCCCCCCCCGCGCCTCACAGCCCGGTCGGTAAATGCACCATGTGGTCTGGTTCTGAGCTTTACAGATCAGGAAGGGCCATGTTTAGAATCATAGAATCTTACAGCACAGAAGGAGGCCATTCGGCCCGTCGTGCCCGTGCCGGCTCTTTGAAGGAGCTGTCCAATTAGTCCCACAGCCCAAGCTTTTTCCCCATAACCCTGCAAATTAATCCTCTTCAAGTACATGTCCAATTGCCTTTTTAAAAGTTTCTATGGAATCTGATTCCACCACAATTTTCAGGTAGTGCGTTCCAGATCTTAACAACCCTCCGTGTGAAGAAATTTCTCCTCCTTTCCCCTCTAGTTCTTTTGCCGATTAGATCCCTCATCTGCGGTGACTTAACCATTGTCAGCCAGACAGCAGTGGGGTGCTACAGTTAGTCTCGGCACTCCTGGGCCGAGGGTGAGAAAATCAGCCAGAGCTGCTGTCCATGGCTGTCATCAAACTAACCCTATTAGAAGTGCCCGTGTGGATCTTGGCAAAGGACGAGGTCAGGCTTGGCTGTGATGCTGCTGTGATAAAACCGCCCATCAACACTCACTACTCAGATGTGAAAATTAGCTGCTTGAGAAAGAAAAAGGAAAGACTTCATCAGGATATCCCAAAGCGCTTTACAGCCAATGAAGTACTTCAGAAGTGTAGTTAACTGTTGTAATGTAGGAAAGGCAGCAGCCAATTTGCGCACAGCAAGATCCCGCAAGCATCAATTGATAATGACCAGATAATCTGTTTTAGTGATGTTGGTTGAGGGATAAATATTGGCTAGGAAGGAGAACTCCCCTACTCTTCATCAAAATAGGGCCATGGGATCTTTTACTTCCACCTGAGAGGGCAAACAAGGTCTCGGTTTAACCGTCTTATCCGAAAGACAGCACCCACTGACAGTGCAGCACTCCCTTAGTACTGCACTAAAGTGTCAGCCTAGATTTTATGCTCAAGTGTCTGGAGTGGGACTTGAACCTCACAACCTTCTGAATCAGAGGTGAGAGTCTTACCAGCTGAGCCACATAAAGTACTGGACAGTCGCCATTGTCTGTGAAACTGTGTACCCCAGTATGAGGTGCTGCCTTCAGAGCGGGAGAGAGACGTACGGGTAAGGGCAGGGAATGAATGGAGGATTTTCTTTTTGTAAAAATGAGTTAACTAAATTGTACGGTGAGTCTGGGTTGCATAGAGGCAGCGGAATATTTTGGCTGTGCTTTGTTGGAATTTTTCAAGTTTCATTCTCGTAAAACGCACACATATGTAATACAATATGCTGAAAGGGATACATTGACTGTTTAACTACATTCAGTTTTGTTTACGTGGATATTAATCCATTCACTCTCACTGGCACTCTCCACTCCTCGGTTAATATTTTCCACACGCCAAGCTGAGATTATAATAAAAACATTCTAAATCTTTTTGTTTTCCATTTAGACACACTGACAACCTCCAACTTTGACAAAACTATACATTAACAAGATACTGTACGATTCATTTCTAGTGTTTACTTGCTGGTGATGTATCGCAGCTTTGTCTGACAACCATGCTTTCTTTATACAATGGTGCGACACACAGTATCTAAACATTTCCTACAGATGGAGACTGTAAGGGTCGTATCCCGAGGATATCTTCCAGTTCATATCACAGGGACTAAACAAGAAGACAGGCGCAACATTTTTCCTCAAAATGCATAGCATGAAAAATGCGCGCAGATGTCTTTGGGCTGCTGTAACTTTAATATCTGGTTACGGACAATTAAAGGGAAGGGTACGCCATTGCTCAATCTCACCAGTCAGATTTCATTCTTTTCCCTTTGATAATTTTTTTTTATTCGTTTATGGGATGTGGGCGTCGCTGGCAAGGCCAGCATTTATTGTCCATCCCTAATTGCCCTTGAAAAGGTGGTGGTGAGCCGCCTTCTTGAACCGCTGCAGTCCGTGTGGTGAAGGTACTCCCACAGCGCTGTTCGGCAGGGAGTTCCAGGATTTTGACCCAGCGACGATGAAGGATCGGCGATATACTTCTAAGTCAGGATGGTGTGTGACTTGGAGGGGATCTTGGAGGTGGTGGTGTTCCCATGCGCCTGCTGCCCTTGTCCTTCTAGGTGGAAGAGGTCGTGGGTTTGAGAGGTGCTGCCGAAGAACCTTTGGCGAGTTGCTGCAGTGCATCTTGTAGATGGTACACACTGCAGCCACGGTACGCCGGTGGTGGAGGGAGTGAATGTTTAAGGTGATGGATGGGGTGCCAATCAAGCGGGCTGCTTTGTCCTGGATGGTGTCGAGCTTCTTGAGTGTTGTTGGAGCTACACTCATCCAGGCAAGTGGAGAGTATTCCATCACACTCCTGACTTGTGCCTTGTAGATGGTGGAAAGGCTTTGGGGAGTCAGGAGGTGGGACACTCGCTCTTAATAAACCTTGGTGGACAGTGTTGATATGTTCTATAGTTCCAGGCACAATGTAAAATGAAATGTAACACTGAATTTTTCAATGGTGCTTGAGTGACCTAATGACTGCATTTCAAAACTTTTCATTACAGCCCGTGCAATATCTCAATGTACAAAGGGGGAAGCTTATCACCGCGAGCTCTGAAAGACCATGAGTATTTTAAATGTTTGTGGCAGCAAAGAAAAAGGCTTCTTGTGTGTATTTTAAAAAGTTGAACTATTATCGAGATGATTTTGATGAGTGGATTCTAGAATTACATTGTATTTTGAGGCAGGGTCCTCCCATATAAATTGGCCAGTCATTGCAAAGGGGCTGCTTGGTTGACACAGAGTTGCACAAAAAAGCTCTGCAGGAGTCTTTAAGTCCGCTTAATTGCACAGTTCACGCCAAGATGAATATTCTTGCTGATTAAAGGGGCAAATTCCACTCATAAAAAAACAATGGCTTATTCTTTTACAGTAATACTTTTGTAACTGATTGATGGCTGAGTAACCGCCTAATTCTACCTCTGTCAGTCAAGCAACAGCAACTCATTTCTTCATTTCACTGAATGAACTTGCGTATATGGCAAAATTCCTTCATACCACAATCTATGAGAATCATAGAATCTTACAGCACTGAAGGCCATTCAGCCCATCGTGTCCGTGCCGGCTCTTTGAAAGGGCTATCCAATTAGTCCCACTCCCCTGCTCTTTCCCCATAGCCCTGCAAACTTTTCCTTTTCAAATATATATCCAATTCCCTTCTGAAAGTTACTATTGAATCTGCTTCCACTGCCCTTTCAGGCAGCGTATTCCAGATCATAATGACTCACTGCATAAAAAAAAATCTCCTCATCTCCCCTCTGGTTCTTATGCCAATTTTCTTAAATCTGTGTCCTCTGGTTACCGACCTTCTCACCAGTGGAAACAGATTTTCCTTATTTACTCTCTCAAAATCCCACATAATTTTGAACAACTCTATTAAATCTCCCCTTAACCTTCACTGCTCTAAAGAGAACAATCCCAGCTTCTCTAGTCTCTCCATATAACTGAAGTCCCTCAGCCCTGGTACCATTCCAGTAAATCTCCTCTGCACCCTCTGAAAGGCCTTGACATCCTTCCTAAAGTGTGGTGGCCAGAATTGGACACAGTACTCCAGCTGAGGCCTAACCAGTGACTTATAAAGGTTTAGCATAACTTTCCTTATATCTCTCCCTCATCCCTCATATCAATAGAGTGCGGAAGTTAAAACCATAAAAGATACAAAAGTGTTCAAAACTGAGGACGCGTATAAAATAGTGAATATTCAGAATGCATACTTCCTGCAGGTACTCACAAGGGAAGACAAGAACAGCATGCCCTCCTCAAACAAAGCTGTCCCAAGTACAATCAGATGGAAATTCATGCAGACAAGTGTAAAGTGCTATACACGGGAAGGAAAAAGAGACATCAATGCATACTTCATGAATAGTGTTGAAACAATTAAGGATGAAGCTGAAAGAAACCTAGGAGTCTTAGTAAACCTGAGGCTAACTATGTCTAACCAGTGCAAAGCAGCAGTCATCAAAACCAATAGGGGGAACCAACATCACTAAAAACAGATTATCTGGTCATTATCACATTGCTGTTTGTGGGAGCTTGCTGTGCGCAGATTGGCTGCCGTGTTTCCTACATTACAACAGTGACTACACTTCAAAAGTACTTCATTGGCTGTAAAGCGCTTTGGGACATCCTGAGGTTGTGAAAGGCGCTATATAAACGCAGCTCTTTCATTCTTTTACTGTCATTGTCTATTTGCACATTCTCTCGTTCCATTAGGATCAGGATGGTTTTCACCCACCACACATGGAATCCAAAACTGTCCGACTGCAGTTTGTTTTAAGTTGTGTCTGCTGGAAAACTCGGGGAGAAACAGTGACTGACACTTCAAAAGTACTTCAAAGGCTGTGAAGCGCTTTGGGACGTCCTGAGGTCGTGAAAGGCGCTATAGAAATTCAAGTCTTTCTTTCGTCTTCTTTCTTACATTGCAAAAACAGTAAAAGATAAGTCAGTAAAATATCAGTCAGGAGAGATAGTGATCAAGCTTAACATTGACCTAATCAGACCTCACCTTGAATATTGCATCCCATTCTGGCGGCTTGTACAATGTGCATTCCACTTTCACTGTACGTCCAACAGATCCTCTGTGTCTGATTTCATTAAAGATAAAGCCATCGTTTTAGAAAGAAGAACTTGCTAATCACCTGCAGAAGTTCTAGACTGCGACACTCAGCAAAAAAAACATCCATTAATGATTCTGACCGTGCAGCCTGCTGGATGCTATTGCACTTCTGACCGCAATTATTAATAATCTATTTATTGCAATATCCCAGCCTCAATTTACAGGGGGCAAGACTCTGACCGAAAAAGTCTATGCCAAACCCTGAATCATTCTTCAATCATAACTCTTGTAATGAGCTCTCAACCTTCAGTCATTGAGCTGCTTGACTTTTAGCAACCCTCACGTTAATTATGGCTGTGATCGGGTGATGCTGTAGCCAATGGATGAAACCTGTGCAAGTAGGGAGGCCTGTGGCAAATAAAACTCAACGCAGATATAAGTTCAAGGTTATGTACATTGGAAAGAGTGTGAAAGGCACAGTTACTTTGTCAGTATTATTGAAAGAGCTGGAGAAAAGGTCAAGAGCGATCAACTTAGTATGTTTGGTCCTTGTGAGCAGCAATCAATAAAGCTAACGAGTGCTGTGCCGTATGGGATCAGTAGAGTAAGAAAGAAAGAACTTGCATTTATACAGTGCCTTTCACAACCTCAAGACATCCCAAAGCGCTTTACAACCAATGGAGTACTTGTAAAGTGTGGTCACTGTTGTAATGTAGGAAACGCAACAGCCAATTTTGCACCCAGCAAAGTCCCAGAAACAGCAATGAAATACATGACCAGATAATCTGTCTTTTAGTGATGTTGGCTGAGGGATAAATATTGGCCAGGACACCGGGGGGAACTCCCCTGCTCGTCTTTGAAATAGTGCCTGGGGATCTTTTACGTCCAGCTAAGAGGGCAGATGGGGCCTCGGTTTAATGACTTATCCTAAAGACGACACCCCCGACAGTGCAGCACTCCCTCAGTACTGCACTGGAGTGTCAGCCTAGATTTTGTGCTCAAGTCTCTGGAGTGGGACTTCAACCCACAACCTTCTGACTCAGAGGAGAGAATGTATGATTTTAAAATCCTGTAGGGGTTCTTCCTTATATCTAGGCATTTTCAGATGTTCACGGTATTTCCCAGGGGATTCCTCCAGTCTCTCGCTGAAGTTATAGCGGGAGGCCAGGAGAGCCCCTGCAGAATATCCGGGCCTACAAGCCTGTGCCGGTAATACTGAAACTCTGTGATGCTCTGGTCATTCCAAGCCGTTAATATTGCAAATATTTCTGATTATTGAGGGACAAGTGAAACGTCCACTGGGGAAATAAACTCTGGAATCATTCAAGAGGCGGTTAGGTGCTGTGATGGGGAAACCCATAAGTTTCTATGGAAGGATGAACTAGATGGGTCAAATAGTCTAGATTAGGTGTTCAAATCCTGGGATAGGTGCGGATTTCATTTTTCCTTCCAATGTGTAATATCCACATTTACGTGGATTGAATTTTTTCTGCCATGATGCAGCCCACATGCAAATTTTGTGTAGATTCTTCTACATAAGAACATAAGAAATAGGAGCAGGAGTAGGCCATTTGATCCTTCGAGCCTGCTCCGCCATTCAATAAGATCATGGCTGATCTTCTACCTCCTCTCCACTTTCCCGCACTATCCCCATATCCCTTGATTCCCTTAATATTCAAAAATCTATCGCTCTCTGTCTTGAATATACTCAACGACTGAGCCTCCGCAGCCCTCTGGGGTAGAGAATTCCAAAGATTCACCACCCTCTGAGTGAAGAAATTTCTCCTCATCTCAGTCCTAAATGGCCGACCCCTTATCCTGAGACTGTGACCCCTGGTTCTAGACTCCCCGGCCAGGGGAAACATCCTCGCTGCAACTACCCTGTCAAGGCCTGTAAGAATTTTGTATGTTTCAATGAGATCACCTCTCATTCTTCTAAACTCTAGAGAATATAGGCCTAGTCTACTCAATCTGACCTCATAGGACAATCCCCCCATCCCAGGAACCAGCCCCTGGACCCGTTTATTCCTACTCTCTGTTTTCTGTCCGTTAACCAATCCTCAATCCATGCTAGTACATTACCTCCAATCCCATGAGCCCTAATTTTGTTTAATAACCTCTTGTGTGGCACCTTATCGAATGCCTGCTGAAAATCCAAATACACCACATCCACTGTTTCCCCCTTATCTATTCTGATAGTTACAACCTCAAAAAACTCGGATTTGTCAAACACGATTTCCCTTTCATAAATCCGTGTTGACTCTGCCCAATCTATTATTATTTTCTAAGTGCCCTGTTACCACGTCTTTAATAATAGATTCTAACATTTTCCCTGCTACTGATATCAGGCTAACTGGTCTGTAGTTCCCCGTTTTCTCTCTCCCTCCTTTCTTAAATAGTGGGGTTACATTTGCTACCTTCCAATCCTCAGGAATCTTTACTCTACAATAATATAATAAAAGTTATATATGAGTGGCAAAGAAATATTTAAATAAAATTATCATTAAGTGATATGACACCATCTACAAATACGATCAACAACATAATTTAAAAAGTACATTAATTGGGAAGTTATTGGTGCTTTAGTCACAAATCGATAGACTTTTGTATCAGTAACTGGTACAAATAAAAGATGAGTGTGTATAGGTAATATGTATAATTAAGCAGATTTTAAATGTAATTGTAAAGGGGTGGATTTACAATCTTATGCAAGTTCAGCGGAAGAGCTGCGGAAACCCTGACAAACAGTGTAAGTGGTGCTTACAGTGTGTTTCTGGGATTTCTGCAGCTCTTCCGTTGAAGTTAACAATGGACAAGTGAGGGAACCTCTGCAGAAATTCACCCTCAAAGTCTCAGACTGAAAAATTACATTAGTTATATTCAGGGACTGAAAGCAAATTGAACCAGTGGAATGAGCGCTGAGAATGAAATTGTTAGGTTGATGACTTGATTTAATGTGTAACTGGACAATCACAGTATACTGTGAGAAAAACCAGACCTGAAACAGCACAAACATTTATTTAAATGGTATATGTCATTTTTTATAGTGCAGATCAATTCACTGCAATTACTGTTGAGTTGGAAGGCAACAGCCGAGAATGGCCAGTGAAAAATGCATTTCCCTCACCATCCAGGGAAGGAGGGGAGCCTTCAGCACTCATATCCCTTCAGGAATTTCTGAATTAACATTTACCAGTAGTTTTTCAAGTAGAACAGAATCTCCATCAATCTGTTAGCTGATGTAATCAACATGTTTTTATTTTGGTTTGTTTTCTATGCTGCCAAGTAATCAGCTGGAGCAATGGCCACGGAACTCCCGCCTCAGGTTGACAGACGTGGTTCCCGAGCTGCGTGAATCCCGTGGCCATGCAGGGAAATTTAAAAAGTAAGTGAAAAAAGGCTCTTAAGTGCCTGTAGAGTACCTGATAATCATTTCAACTGGGTTGCCTGCCGCTACCGGTCGGGTCAGCTCCGCGATGACAGACGCGCCAGGCGGAAAGGCGCGTGGGAACAAGATGACAGTGGGTTCCTGACCTGCTGTCAAAAATAAACAACTTTCGCACCCGACCCACGACCGATCTCGCCCGCTATCACCCCAGAAAATTCAGCCCATGGAGAGATTAGAGCAGAGAAGGTTAAGGGGAGATTTGATAGAGGTGTTCAAAATCATGAAGGGTTTTGATAGAGTAAATAAGGAGTAAATAACCTGCAAGTTCCCCTCCAAGTTACATACCATCCTGACTTGGAAATATATTGTCATTCCTTCATCGTCGCTGGGTCAAAATCATGGAACTCCCTCCCGAACAGCACTGTGGGAGTACCTTCACCACACAGACTACAGCAGTTCAAGAAGGTGGCTCACCACCACCTTCTCAAGGGCAATTAGGGATGGGCAATAAATGCTGGCCTTGCTAGCGACGCCCACATCACAAGAACAAATTAAAAAAGAATTGGTGTTTAATATTAGGAAGATAGGCTGGGAAAAATGTTTCCTTCCCACCCCTTTGAAACAGAGAAGGTTAAGGGGGAATTTAAGAGAGTTTTTGACAATTCTGGAAGGTTTTGAGACAGAATGTAGTGAAAGATTGTTCCCACTAGTTAACAAATCGACAGGTACATTGATAATTAAAAGAATGTGGGGAAGGGCAGGGTACTAGGATTACAGCAGATTGTTCCAGTTGAAAATCTTGGGTTGGCACGGTGATACAAATGGTCTCCTCATGGACTGTAACCCCTATGATTTCTGTTGAAGGAGAAGAATGAGATATGAGACCTTCAATACCATCTAGAATAACACCAGTCACCTCACTGGCACAGATAGAAGCATCAGAAGAGTAAAAGCAAAACTTGGACCGAGGAGAAGAAGAAGCAAAGAATCCTCAAATGTCATCTCAGTTGGCTGGTAGTGCCAAGCAGGCCAGGCCTGGCTTACAGAGTGGGGGAATTGGGCCCATCTGCATTCCTGATACAAGCAGCTACATGGTGATGTCCTGATATTTGGGGGTTCTCTCCAAGTGCACTGTAATTTATATAGCTGATAATGGTATAGCCAATACAGTTTTATGCAAGTCTAATTATGTGGATTCCATGCAGAGATTCACAACCTGTGTAAGATTTCACGACATATAATATTCACTGACACCATTACTGATGTCCCAACATAAGGGCTGTTTCATTGGTTTTACTAGACATGGATCTAAATTCTGTTTTGTGTGTGTGTAAAAATTCACTGCTTTCAGAACTATGTACTTCCCCCCTCCCCCACCCCCATATACATGTTTCTATCAAATGCTTTCTTGTATGTTGCCCCCAGCACAGTTTTGAGTGCCTTAGCCAGAAACTTCTAATTACTTCCAATTGATGGAGCTAAGCTCCGCACCATGGCCCCATCGAATTGATGCGAATTAAATGAGTTCTCAGCATACTTTCCATCACCGTAAAAGATCCCATGGCACTATTTCAAAGAAGAGCAGGGGAGTCCTGGGCCAATATTTAACTCACAATGAACATAACAAAAAACAGATTATCTGGTCATTTATCACATTGCCGTTTGTGGGAGCTTGCTGTGCACAAATTGGCTGCCGCGTTTCCCACATTACAGCAGTGACTACACTTAAAAAAAAAACGTATTTCATTGGCTGTAAAGCGCTTTGGGACGTCCGGTGGTCGTGAAAGGCGCTATAGAAATCCAAGTCTGTCTTTCACTGCACAAGAATTGTATCTGAATGCCAGAGAGAAAATGAACTTACGGCGTTAAAATTTTGGCCCAGAAATTGGCCTCTCCGGCTTGCCGCGGGGGTAAGGATCGCACGCGATCTTACCTACCGCGCCTGCCTTTATGTTTCGGGCCCACACGAACTTCTGGTCCTGGGCCTCTCCCTGGTGCCGGCGCGCAGTGTGTGCGTGTCCCAGAGGCGCAGTTAGTTCGATGCGACCTCTGGGATCACGTGGGCCATGGAGAGCCAATGGCAGCACACCATCTTTCATTCATAGTTTTGACAGGAGAACTGTCAAAACTATGAATACAAATTGCCCCCAAAAGAACAGCTAAACCTCAAATAAATTTTTTAAAAAACCATCACATTAATAAAATAACTATAGTTAAATAAATTAAACACTTTAAACAAAAATTTAAATTTTTGAAAAAATTTAAATTCTTTTTAAAAGTTATAAAAATAAACTTACCTTTCTTTAAAGTCTCTAAAAAAGATAAACCTGTTGAAAAAATTTAAAATAATACTTAATTAACTACTTACCTTGTTAAAAGGGGGTCTTACGCCTCCTTTCTTCATGTGTAAAATCTTCCATACTTACCTTCGCGTTGAAACCTGAAAAAAAACCTAAGTGTGCTGCGTGCGCACAGCCTGTAGTGCGCACGCGGTTCACTTAGGAACCGCCCCCTTCGCCATATCGGAAGTGCCGGTTTCCCGCGCATGTGCAGTGCATGCAGGAAACCGGCACTTCGGGACCGAATACGCGAGAGTACACAGTTCGTATTCTCCCGTATTCAGCCGAAGTTTTGGGCCAAGGTATTTAAAAAAAAGGACATTTCCTGCCTGGTCACGGGCTGATCACAGAGAACTTAGCGGCAGATAATGTCCCTAACGTTATCCTGCTGCTGCTATGACCACACAGACAGCCTCATCTGGCTAAGAACGACGCAATAAAATTGAAGTTATTTAGTACAAAATTAGAATGCAGACAAGGTACGGCGTTGAGTGAAAAGCAGAAAACTGTAGAGGCTGGAAATTCGAAACAAAAAAACAGCAAATTCTGACAAAGGTGGGACGGGTGGTGGTGGTGGTGGGGGGGTGGGGGTGGGGGGGTCCATGTCTGAAACATTCATTCATCTGTTCTGTCAGTGGAGGCTGCCTGACCTGCTCGCTGTTTCTGTTTTTGCTGCATAACTGTTTTGCTGTCAGTATTACTCTGGCTATCAATCCTGCTGCATGTGGTGGAGGGAGGGCCACGAAGGATTTGGGTTCAAGCCAGCACGTCTGCACTTGGAAGAATTTGTTCACATCCCTGAGCTATCATATTCTGAGGAATCACTATTAAAAAATGTATCTGAACAGGGACTCGGTTTAAAACAACACAGCATGCAGTCTGGACTGAGCGTTGCTGATTCTCTCAGTTTCAATCAATTGAGGCTGTCTACAGTGCCCCAAAACATAGCATTGCAGACATGAGATCACAATTATTCATTCTCTACCCGCCCCCTCCCTCCCGCCCCCTACCATTTGGTTTCCTACATTACAACAGTGACTACACTTCAAAAGTACTTCATTGCCTGTAAAGCACTTTGGGACGTCCTGAGGTCGTGAAAGACGCTATATAAATGCAAGTCTTTTTTTTCTGTTGGCGTTGTAATTGATTCCAATACATTAATCATGGCAGCATCCCATGTGCTGGGATACAGTATATGGGTTACTTGAGACATGGCATGTGGTAAGTGTAGCATGTTTGGGAGATCAAAGGTGACTTTGGACCTATGGTTCCCAAAGCTCTGCACCACTGGGGTTTTCCTTGCGTCATGTCTGGGTCTGTGGTAGACAAATTGATAGAGATTGGTTGCTATGATTAGTCAACAACTTCCATTATCGTTGTATCGAGCGACTACCGGGATGGTTGAAGGCGAACTAGCTGGACCTTGGTGTTTTCTTCATCTAGCAATTGTTATATTCCTGTTCTGTCACTGTTTGGCTGCACAAGTTGCCTTCCAGCTTCATTTTGAACAAATTTGACATTCTTGTTTCTTGAACCGATTTCTCATCTTCTACTGTAGGCAGAGACTGTACGGCGCACACTGAGATAGGATCTCTACCACGGCGCGCTGAGCCCTCTAACTGATGGCTGACACAGTTGTCCTGCCAATAAAACCCAGTTGTGCCATCCTATAAACATGAACTCCCAGTATTGAAATCAAAAATCACTTGAAAATGTTTTGAAACAGCCAGACTTTGTCACGAAAGTGTATTATCAGGTTTCAGCTGTGGCCCAGTGGGTCGCACTCTCACCTCTGAGGTCAAAAGGTTGTGGGTTCAATTCCCACTCCAGGGACTTGAGCACAAAATCCAGGCTGACGCTCCCAGTGCAGTGCTGAGGGAGTGCTGCACTGTCAGAGGTGCCATCTTTCGGATGAGAATTTAACTGCCTGACGAAAGGTCAGCGAGCTCCCAGAGATGTCGGGGAACATAGGGTCTAATGAGAGGGAGGAACTGAATGAAATCAGTATTTGTAGGGAAATTGACGGGATTGAAGGCCGATAAATCCCCAGGGCCAGATAATCTACATCCTATGGTTCTTAAGGAAGTGGCCCTAGAAATAGTAGATGCATTGCTGGTCATCTTCCAAAATTCTATAGACTCTGGAACAGTTCCCATGGATTGGAGGGTAGCTAATGTAACCCCACTATTTAAAAAAGGTGGTAGAGAGAAAACGGGGAATTATAGACCGGTAAGCCTGACATCGGTAGTGGGGAAAATGCTAGAGTCCATTATAAAAGATGTAATAGCAGAGCACTTGGAAAACAGTGACAGGATCGGACAAAGTCAACATGGATTTACAAAAGGTAAATCATGCTTGACTAATCTACTGGAAATTTTGAGGATGTAACTGGTAGAATAGATAAGGGAGAACCAGCGGATGTGGTGTATTTGGACTTTCAGAAGGCTTTCGATAAGGTCCCGCATAAGAGATTAGCGTGCAAAGTTAAAGCACATGGGATTGGGGGTAAGGTACTGATTTGGATAGAGAACTGGTTGGCAGACAGGAAGCAAAGAGTTGGAATAAACGGGTCTTTTTCCGAGTGGCAGGCAGTGACTAGTGGGGTACCGCAGGGATCGGTGATAGGACCCCAGTTATTCACAATATATATTAATGATCTAGACGAGGGAACTAGATGTAATACCTCCAAGTTTGCAGACGACACAAAGCTGGGTGGGCATGTGTGCTGTGAGGAGGATGCAGAGAAACTCCAGTATGATTTGGACAGGTTGGGTGATTGGGCAGATACATGGCAGATGCAGTATAATGTGGATAAATGCGAGGTTATCCACTTTGGTGGCAAAAACAGGAAGGCAGATTATTATCTGAACGGCAATAGATTGGGAAAAGGGGAAGTGCAATGAGATCTGGGTGTCCTTGTGCACCGGTCGCTGAAGGTAAGCATGCAGCTGCAGCAGGCGGTTAAGAAGGCAAATGGTATGTTGGCCTTCATAGCGAGAGGATTTGAGTACAGGAGCAAGGATGTCTTGCTGCAGTTGTACAAGGCCTTGGTGAGACCACACCTTGAGTATTGTGTGCAGTTTTGGTCGCCTTATCTGAGGAAGGATGTTCTTGCCATGGAGGGAGTGCAGCGAAGATTCACCAGACTGATACATGGGATGGCAGGAATGACGTATGAAGAGAGATTGGGTCGATTGGGCTTGTATTCGCTAGAGTTTAGAAGAATGAGAGGGGATCTCATTGAAACTTATAAAATTCTAACAGGACTAGACAGACTAGATGCAGGAAGGATGTTCCCGATGGCAGGGGATTCCAGAACCAGGGGTCACAGTCTAAGGATAAGGGGTAAGCCATTTAGGACTGAGATGAGGAGGAATTTCTTCACCCAGAGAGTGGTGAACCTGTGGAATTCTCTACCACAGAAGGCAGTTGAGGCCAATTCATTAAATATATTCAAGAAGGAGTTAGATATATTTCTTAAGGCTAAAGGGACCAAGGGATATGGGGAGAAAGCAGGGAGAGGGTACTGAATTTGGATGATCAGCCATGATCGCATTGAATGGCGGAACAGGCTCGAGGGGCCGAATGGCCTACTCCTGCTCCTATCTTCTATGTTTCTATGAGCTAAAACATTAACTCTGTTTCTCTCTCCACAGATGCTGCCTGACCTGCTGAGTGTTTCCAGCATTTTCTGTTGTTATTGCAGTTGAAGTGGTGTCTGCTGAAAAACTGCTGTAAAAAGAGCTTGGCAGAAGCGCAATGGAAGCATGTCCTTACATGGGTTAAATGTGCGACAGTGTCACTGATTTTCTGAGGGTGGATGATGTCCTGGTAATGTGGATACTGCATGGAGTGTGGGGGTATATAAAGAACTGCCTTAAGGGGGAAGGGCAGAACAGGAGCAAAGAGCAGGCAGTTTCAAACATGTGATCGCCTGTTCTCTAAAGGATTGGGGGTAAGTTTCATCTTTTGTACTTACTGCCTTGTAGCTAGTTGTACTGTAATCATTAAGGTTATTGGTCCCACCGTATTGCTAGTCTTGTTGAACTGATCTGCAGACGGATGCTGCTTCTAGTGGAAACTCAAGCAAACGATCCGGGTTTCAAACACTAAACCCATAAAATAAGGATCAAGGCCACAATTTTGTAGTTTGCAGAGAAAAATATATGGGATTCACAGAATATGATTCCCAACATAAAATGCCAGTATCCCTGTATTAAGATGCAGTGTGACTTTCTCAGCCGTAGTACAACAGTGGTCCTGTATGTATTCTGCAGCAAGTGTCTCACCTCCTGACTCCCCAAAGCCTTTCCACCATCTACAAGGCACAAGTCAGGAGTGTGATGGAATACTCTCCACTTGCCTGGATGAGTGCAGCTCCAACAACACTCTCAAGAAGCTCGACAGCATCCAGGACAAAGCAGCCCGCTTGATTGGCACCCCATCCACCACCTTAAACATTCACTCCCTCCACCACCGGCGTACCGTGGCTGCAGTGTGTACCATCTACAAGATGCACTGCAGCAACTCGCCAAGGCTTCTTCGGCAGCACCTCCCAAACCCGCGACCTCTTCCACCTAGAAGGACAAGGGCAGCAGGCGCATGGGAATACCACCACCTCCAAGTTCCCCTCCAAGTCACACACCATCCTGACTTAGAATTATATCACCGATCCTTCATCGTCGCTGGGTCAAAATCCTGGAACTCCCTCACGAACAGCACTGTGGGAGTACCTTCACCACACGGACTGCAGCGGTTCAAGAAGGCGGCTCACCACCACCTTCTCAAGGGCAATTAGGGATGGGCAATAAATGCATGCCTTGCCAGCGACGCCCACATCCTATAAACGAATATGAAAAAAAGAGCTTACGTAAAATGGCACTCAGCATAACCAAAAGATAAGATGCGAAAACAAAGTAGGATGGCAGTGAAAAGACAAAAAAAAGCAGGAACACAAAAGAGACAGGAAGTTAAGTTCTAGATCATTTACCTTAAATGAGTACAGGGCCAGATAGCCTGGCCCAGCACCTGAGTGAGATTCGACAATCTTGAAGCTTATTTTCCTGTGAACTAACCACAATGAATGAAGAGAATTAAAAACCGAAAATGCTGGAAACACTCAGCGGGTCAGGCAACATCTGGTGAGAGCGAAACGTTTCAGCTCGATGACCTTCCGTCAGAACAGGGTATCTGGCCCTGTACTCATTTAAAGTTCTGACGAAAGGTCATCGACCTGAAACGATAACTCTGTCTCTATCTCCCCACAGACGCTGCCTGACCTGCTGAGTGTTTCCAGCATTTTCTGTTTTTATTTAAGACTTCCAGCAGCCGCAGCATCTTGCTTTTGAATGAAGAGAATTGTTGAACTGATGGCAAAATGGTAAATGTGCTAAATAAAAGTGACCGAGAGTGACCCTAGAACAGACTTCAGCACAATTCAATGAGAAAATCATTTTAGTAAGATCTCTGGTGAATCAAAGGTCGATCTTAAACCACAAAGAAAGAAAGACTTGCATTTATATCGTGTCTTTCACGACCTTAGGACATCCCAAAGCGCTTTGCAGCCAATGAAGTACTTTGAAGTGTAGTCGCTGTTGTATTGTAGGAAACACGGCAGCCAACTTGCGCACAGCAAGCTCCCACACACAGCAATGTGATAATAACCAGATAATCTGCTTTTAGTGATGTTGATTGAGGGATAAATATTGGCCAGGACACGGGGGATAACGCCCCTGCTCTTCTTTGAAATAGTGCAAAGGGATCTGTTGCGTCCGCCTGAAAGAGCAGACGAGGCCTCGGTTTAATGTACTCAGTACTCAGTAAAATAATGGGACTCAAGGCGGATAAATCCCCTGGACCTGATGGCTTACATCCTAGGGTCTTGAGGGAAGTGGCAGTATGGATTATGGATGCTTTGGTAATAATTTTCCAAAACTCCCTGAACTCAGCAAAGGTCCTGGCAGATTGGAAAACTGCTAATGTAACACCCTTATTTAAAAAGGGTTGTAGGCAGAAGGCTGGAAATTATAGACCAGTTAGCCTAACATCTGTGGTGGGTAAAATTTTGGAGTCTATTATTAAGGAGACAGTAACGGAACATTTAGATAAACATAATTTAATAGGACAAAGTCAGCATGGCTTTATGAAGGGGAAGTCATGTCTGACAAATTTGCTCGAGTTCTTTGAGGACATAATGTACAGGGTGGATAAAGGGGAACCAGTGGATGTAGTGTATTTAGACTTCCAGAAGGCATTCGACAAGGTGCCACATAAAAGATTATTACTCAAGATAAAAAATCACTGGATTGGGGGTAATATTCTGGCATGGGTGGAGGATTGGTTATCTAACAGGAAGCAGAGAGTTGGGATAAATGGTTCATTCTTGGACTGGCAACCAGTAGCCAGTGGTGTTCCGCAGGGGTCGGTGCTGGGTCCCCAACTCTTTACAATCTATATTAAAGATTTGGAGGAGGGGACCGAGTGTAACATATCAAAGTTTGCAGATGATACAAAGATGGGAGGGAACGTGGAGAGTGAGGAGGACATAAAAAACCTACAAGGGGATATAGACAGGCTGGGTGAGTGGGCAGAGATTTGGCAGATGCAATACAATATTGGAAAATGTGAGGTTATGCACTTTGGCAGGAAAAATCAGAGAGCAAGTTATTATCTTAATGGCGAGAAACTGGAAAGTACTGCAGTACAAAGGGATCTGGGGGTCTTGGTGTAAGAAAATCAAAAAGTTAGTATGCAGGTGCAGCAGGTGATCAAGAAAGCCAATGGAATGTTGGCTTTTATTGCTAGGGGGATAGAATATAAAAACAGGGAGGTATTGCTGCAGTTGTATAGGGTATTGGTGAGACCGCACCTGGAGTACTGCATACAGTTTTGGTGTCCATACTTAAGAAAAGACATACTTGCTCTCGAGGCAGTACAAAGAAGGTTCACTCGGTTAATTCCGGGGATGAGGGGGTGGACATACGAGAGAGGTTGAGTAGATTGGGACTCTACTCATTGGAGTTCAGAAGAATGAGAGGCGATCTTATTGAAACATATAAGATTGTGAAGGGGCTTGATCGGGTGGACGCGGTGAGGATGTTCCCAATGATGGGTGAAACTAGAACTAGGGGACATAATCTTAGAATAAGGGGCTTCTCTTTCAAAACTGAGATGAGGAGAAACTTTTTCACTCAGAGGGTAGTGGGTCTGTGGAATATGCTACCCCAGGAAGCTGTGGAAGCTACTTCATTAAATAAATTTAAAACAGAAATAGACCGTTTCCTAGAAGTAAAGGGAATCAGGGGTTACGGGGAGCGGGCTGGAAATTGGACATGAGTTTGAGTTCGGATCGGTCAAGGCCCTGTGGGTGGCGGAGCGGGCCCAGGGGCCGAGTGGTCGGGTCCTGCTCCTACTTCTTGTGTTCTTTAGAGTTGAGGTTGGATCAGATCAGCCATGATCTCATTGAATGGCGGAGCAGGCTCGAGGGGTCGATTGGTCTACTCCTGCTCCTATTTCTTATGTTCTTATGTAATGTCTCATCTGAAAGATGGCACCTCTGGCAGTCCAGCACTCCCTCAGCACGGCACTGGAGTGTCAGTCTAGGTTTTTTGTGCTCAAGTCTCTGAAGTGGGACTTGACCCCCAC
Source organism: Squalus acanthias (assembly GCA_030390025.1). Classification (NCBI taxonomy): domain Eukaryota; kingdom Metazoa; phylum Chordata; class Chondrichthyes; order Squaliformes; family Squalidae; genus Squalus; species Squalus acanthias. Next base: position 15,063,578 of record CM059434.1, on the reverse strand, counting down.
AACCTTCTGACCCAAAGGCAAGAGTGCTACCACTGAGCCACAACTGACACTGTAAAGCCCCAAGAAATAATTCTTTAGTTTTAATATTGACTTCTTTTCATTTTTTTTAAATAATGCGATGATGCTTACATTAATAATGTAGCTTTAGTTAAGTAATAAAGGTGAAGTCATTTAAAGTTTTTTTTAATTCATTCACGGGATGTGGGCTTCGCTGGCAAGGCCAGTATTTATTGCCCATCCCTAATTGCCCTTGTGAAGGTGGTGGTGAGCTGCCTTCTTGAACCGCTGCAGTCCGTGTGGTGAAGGTACTCCCACAGTGCTGTTAGGGAGGGAGTTCCAGGATTTTGTACACAGCAAGCTCCCATAAACAGCAATGTAATAAATTCACATAAAGAAGCCAGAATTGGAGGAGTGCAGAGATCTCTGAGGATTGCAGGGCTGGAGGAGGCTACAAAGAAAAGGAAGGTTGAGGTCTAATTTACCTATAAAACAGGACTAAGTTCTTCTTAAACAAAGCTGTGATCAACTACCTATGCAGCCTGATCCTGTGAGAGCCATCAGAACTAGACTTTGTTTTGAGTGTGTACAAGCAGTTTGCCTCATATCAACACAGACAGATTCCAAAAACCTCCTGAGACACCCAAAGAGCCTGCTTCTGACAGAAGTCCCACTAAAGCATGATATCATTCCCTACTCTTCACACACAAAAATATTGATGAGAAGGAAGTGTTAACGTGTTAAAATATTCATGTCAGAAAATCTGACTCCCAAACGTCTTCACAGATTTCAAGTTGCACAATTTCCTGGCTCTGTCAGGGTGTAAAAACTGGATGAATCATCTGTTCTAAAGTCAAATGAAGGCTCTCCTGCTCGATGAATACTGTTAAAGCTTTTACCAATTGCTCGCGATTATTACAGAGGTGAATCCATGACCTCTTTTTTTCTGCCAGATACCAGCAACTTTAACATTCAGGCAAGGGCAATGGAAAGTGGATGAGTGCTTCAGGCGGACATTGCTTCTTAATTTAACTGTGTCTGAGACTCATCATCATTCCCTGTGTGATGTGTGCCTTATTACTTCTGGTGTTATGAAGCACAAATGAATGAGTTGTCACTGCTTGGTGAGAAAAGTGTGGTACAGTACATTGCTATTTTTATGGCACAAAAGTCACTTTTGTGTGAGTTTCTGAGATGCTTCTATGTCTCAAAACATAGCGATCATTCATTAAAAATCAAGCATCTGCATAATGTACTTCCTATTATCAGGGAGCATTACTGGCCAATTGTTTGCAAGAAAATCACAAATGCATATTAGATCCATGCCTGAGTTCTTGAACTGAGAAGGTGGGCTGTGATTATTATTTTAATGAAAGAAAGTCGAGATTTCATCGTTTACCATGCATGAATTTATTTTGTCTTATGTTAGATCAGAATCACAGAAACATAAATTTAATTAAAAGGAGAAGCAAGATGTTGCCATTGCTAGGAAACAGCAGTGAAAATGTTCAATATGTGAGGAGATCAGAGTGACTCGGTCATTGATGCAGAACTATAGAATGTTTCAGCACAATAAGAGGCCATTTGATCCATAAAGCTTGTGCTGGTGTTTTCTCTACGTGAGCCATCTATTCCAATCCCACTCTCCTGCTCACTCCCCATACCCTTTAATATTCCCTTTTCTTCAAGCAAATATCTAAATCCTTTTTAAACATAGGAACAAGAATAGGCCATTCAGCCCCTCGAGCCTGTTCCATGATCATGGCTGATCTGTATCTTAACTCCATTTACCTGCCTCGGTTCCATATCCCTTAACACCCTTACCTAACAAAAATCTATCAATCTCAGTTTTGAAATTTTCAATTGACCCCCCAGCCTCAACAGCTTTGAGGGGGAGAGAGTTCCAGATTTCCCGTACCCTTTGTGTGAAGAAGTGGTTCCTGACATCACCCCCGAACGGCCCAGCTCTAATTTTAAGGTTATAGCCCCCTTGTTCTGGACTCTCCCACCAGAGGAAATAGTTTCTCTCTATCCACCCTATCAAATCCTTTAATCATCTTCAACACTTCAAATTAGATCACCCCTTAATCTTCTGTACTCAAGGGAATACAAGGCTAGTCTTTGCAACCTGGCCTCATAATTTAACCCTTTTTGCCCCAGTATCATTCTGGTGAATCTGAGCTGCACCCCCTCCAAGGCCAATACATTCTCCTGAGATGAGATGGAATGCAGTAGGTGTGGTCTATCCAGAGCTTGATACAACTGTAGCATGACTTCCACTCCTTTGTATTCCAGCCCCCTTGAGATAAAGGCTAATATTCCATTCGGCTTTTAAATTATTTTTTGAACCTGTCCACTAGTTTGCAGTGATTTCTGTACACGGACCCCTAAATCTCTCCGCTCTTCCACAGTTCATAGTTTCTCGCCATTTTCGAAAATACTCTCATCTACCTTTCTGAGGTCCAAAGTGGATGACCTCATACTTCCCCACACACAACTCCATCTGCCACAGTTTTGCCCACTCACCCAATCTATCGATGTCCCTTTGCAACTTTCTGCTCCCGTCTACACTGCTTACTGTGTCACCTCACTTTAGGATCATCAGCAAACTTGGATTTATGGTTTTCAATTCCTTCGTCCAAGTCATTGATAAATATAGTGAAAAGCTGAGGCCCCAGTACAGATCCCTGGGGGCCACTACTAGTCACATCCTGCCAATTGGAATGCATACCCATTATCCCTACTGTCTGCCTCCTACCTCCTACCCAATTCCCTACCCATGTCAAAAGGTTGCCTCCAATTCCATGCACTTTCATTTTTTTCTAACAATCTCTTGTGTGGAACCTTGTCACATGCCTTCCGGAAGTCCATAGAAATAACATCCACAGATACTCCCTTATCTATCATGTTAGTCATTTCCTCAAAAAAGTCAACTCGGTCAGTTAGACGTGGCTCACCCTTTACAAATCCAGGCTGACTCTCTCTGATCAGTTCACATTTGTCCAAGTGCTCAGTCACTCTGTCCCTAATGACAGATTCTAGTAACTTCCCCATAGTTATTGAGTTGTGAATCACAATTTCCTCAATTACTTAGTTGCATTCATGTTGAATTTTCCCATGTCTTCAGTATGTGTGGTTCGTATTATGACTAAATTATGATGGTTTTAAGAACATAAGAACATAAGAAATAGGAGCAGGAGTAGGCCATTTGGCCCTTCGAGCCTGCTCCGCCATTCAATAAGATCATAGCTGATCTTCTACCCCATCTCCACTTTCCTGAACTATCCCCATATCCCTTGATTCCCTTAGAGTCCAAAAATCTATCTATCTCAGCCTTGTATATACTCAAGGACTCAGCATCCACAGCCCTCTGGGGTAGAGAATTCCGAAGATTCACAACCCTCTGAGTGAAGAAATTTCTCCTCATCTCAGTCTTAAATGGCCAACCCCTTATCCTGAGACTATGCCCCCTAGTTCTAGACTCTCCAGCCAGGGGAAACAGCCTCTCAGCATCTACCCTGTCAATCCCTCTCAGAATAAGAACATAAGAAATAGGAGCAGGAGTTGGCCATTTGGTCCCTCCAGCCTGCTCCACCATTCAATTACTTAATTGCATTCATGTTGAATTTTCCCATGTCTTCAGTATGTGTGGTTCATATTATGACTAAATTATGATGGTTTTAAGAACATAAGAACATAAGAAATAGGAGCTGGAGTAGGCCATTTGGCCCTTCGAGCCTGCTCCGCCATTCAATAAGATCATGGCTGATCTTTTACCTCAACTCCACTTTCCTGCACTATCCCCATATCCCTTGATTCCCTTAATATCCAAAAATCTATTGATCTCTGTCTTGAATATACTCAATGACTGAACCTCCACAGCCCTCTGGGGCAGAGAATTCCAAAGAGTCACCACCCTCTGAGTGAAGTCTTATATGTTTCAATGAGATCACCTCTCATTCTTCTAAACTCTGAAGAGTATAGGCCCAATCTACTCAATCTCTCCTCACAGGACAACGCTCTCATCCCAGAAATCAATCCAATGAACCATTAAGCATTTGTCAAGTTAACCATATGAATTTCCTATTTAACAGAAATTAGGTTACCATATATCTTGCATAAGAAATCACTAACACAAATTGATTTGATTGCAATTGTACAAAAATAGGGAAGAAATGATTGTTATGGGACATATTTCCCCTCTCCGCTATTTAATAGAGGTGTTAATCCGTTTATACTAAGTGAGTTGACACCTCTACTAAAATAACGGAAAGGAACTTGACACAATGGCCCAAAAATTTGTGTTGCTACGCGAGAGTACGCACTGTGTACTCTCGCGTATTCTGTCTCCAATTGCCGGTTTTCTGCATGCACTGCGCATGCGCTGAAAACCGGCACTTGGTGAATGCAAAAGGGGGCGGTTCCTAGGTGAACCGCGTGCGCGCTACAGGCTGCGCGCACGCAGTGCACTTAGTGCTTTGAACGCGCAGGTAAGTATGGAAGATTTTACACATAAAGAAAGGAGGTGTAAGACCCTCTTTTAACAAGGTAAGTAGTTAATTAAGTATTATTTTGAATTTTTTTTAACAGGTATATCTTTTTTAGAGACTTTAAAGACAGGTAAGTTTATTTTTATAACTTTTTAAAAGATTTTAAATGTTTTCAAATATTTAATTTTTTGTTTAAAATGGTTAATTTATTTAACTATACTTATTTTATTAATGTGATGGTTTTTTTTAAAAATTTAATTGAGGTTTAGCTGTTCTTTTGGGGGGGTATAGTATTCATAGCTTTCACAGCACTTATGTGAAAGCTATGAATGAAAGATGGTGTGCTGCCATTGGCTCTAACTGAGTCACGTGATCCCACAGCTCGCACGAATTAACTGCGCCTGTGGGATACGGAAGCACTGCCCAGCTGCTGTCCAGAACATCAAGTTCGTGCGAGCTCGGACTGAAAAAGCCAGCGCGCAGTGAGAGATCGCGGGGAAGCCTTACCCTCGCACGAAGGCTCCCTCACGAATTTTTGGGCCAATAACATCGCTGACGGTCATTTCCAGACTTATAAAACTTAGCAAATAGTAGCAATTCTAATAAAGGCATACCACATTTACTTCCAGTTTATTCAGACATTTTTAATCATTTATTTGTGTACATTCTTCCTGCTGAATACTGTTTGTGCAAATGTTAGTTCCCAGAAAATGCCTGTTTATCTTCAATAGTATATTAGAAATTATGTTTATTTGGTTTTTTTTAAGAAATTACAAATATGGTTCCTTGGGACATATTTAGGAGTAAATATTTATTCCATTAAATCACAGATAGAATTTTGAGTCATGTATTCCAGTTATAGGAAATTAGATCAAAACAATGATCTAGAAATAGAACCAAACACAAGATTATTATTTTTCAGTATGGCTATAAAGCACTAAAAGGGTCTGTGAATGGCCCCATGTTCATCTTCACACTGACACAAACTTGGGCAATGATTTGAACATGTTGCCTCCGGAAAGCATAGACTACAAATCAGGTCCACGTTTAATTCCATTGTTTATTATTGTTGTCAGCTGTGGCTCAGTGGGCAGCACACTCGCCTGAGTCAGAAGGTTGTGGGTTCTAAGTCCCACTCCAGAGACTTGAGCACATAAAGCTAGGCTGACACTCCAGTGCAGTGCTGAGGGAGTGCTGCATTGTCGGAGGTGCCGTCTTTCGGATGAGACGTTAAACCGAGGCCCCGTCTGCTCTCTCAGGTGGACGTAAAAGATCCCGCGGCACTATTTCGAAGAAGAGTAGAGGAGTTATCCCCGGTGTCCTGGCCAATATTTATCCCTCAATCAACATAATAAAAACAGATTGTCTGGTCATTATCACATTGCTGTTTGTGGGATCTTGCTGTGTGCAAATTGGCTGCTGCCTTTCCCACATTACACAGTGAGTCCACTTCAAAAATTACTTCATTGGCTGTAAAGCGCCTTGAGACGTCCGGTGGTCATGAAAGGCGCTATATAAATGCAAGTCTTTCTTTTTTGTTATTGTTTACAGTATGCGTTGCTTAATATTACAGATTTCTCACCTATCTGCGATTCTATGAGTAAATCGAGTTCAGTTTCATTTTAACAGTGACCATTCTACCACATAGGATTTTAAGGGAATCAAGGGATATGGGGATCGGGCGGGAAAGTGGAGTTGAGGTAGAAGATCAGCCATGATCTTATTGAATGGCGGAGCAGGCTTGAGTGGCTGTATGGCCCACTCCTGCTCCTATCTCTTTTGTTCATAAGTTGAATGGTAGTGTACATTTTACCTCCTGATATAGACTAACAATGGGCCAGAATTTGCTGGGAAAGTAATGGTGAGTTTAATGCGCACACCGTTATTAGTGTTTAAAAAAGCAGCAACTTGTAGTGAGAAAGTGATAGGCCATGAGTTGCAAATCAACAACAACAAAAACAACAACAACTTGTATTTATATAGCGCCTTTAACGTAGTAAAATGTCCCAAGGCGCTTCACAGGAGTGTTATAAGACAAAAATTTTATAAGCAAATCACCACAAATTGTTGGACGATCGCAAAAACGGGAGTTTCAAGAAATTGCGGCATTTCCGCAGTTAAAACAAATTAAACATGCCTCTGAAAGTTAGGCCTGGTACTTAACAACTTAAGGACCGTTTTAATGATGAGATTTATGTTCCTGCAATGGCACTCAACCTCTCCGGCCCAGAAAGGGAACAATTGAAAATGTGGAGTCTCATAGTCTCATTCCTGCAGGTAGTAAATTGTTCCTAGAGGTTTTGAATATTTAAAATTCTTACTTTTTCTTTCTGTCCCTTTTTCCTCTCTCTCTCTTAATCCAATCTTTCTTTCCTTCTCTTTATTTCTCTCTCTGTACCTAATTTGACTCGAATTAACCCTATTTCCTTCTCCTTCATTCCTCTGTTTCTTACCCTACCCTTAAATCTCATTAGTTAAGGAGACAGACTGTTGGTCCTGTCGTTTGACAAGGTCTCAGATGCCCCGTTGCCGTTAACAACTCCCACTTCCAGCAATTTGCGGCACAAACATTTTTTGAGCTGAAGGGTGAGGAAAAAGAATCTAGCAACTGGGTACATCACGAGATGCCTCATTCAGGCACAATCTGGGCCAATATGGCAGTAGGAGAAGGTCCTGATTTAGACAAATGTGCAGGTTCTATTACAGTGTGCAGAAGAGACTGTATTTCTTTAATTATAGTGAAATTTATATCATTAAAACTTACAACAGAAAACACAACTGACGATTTTCCCACAAACTGACAGCAGCCAAACACAAGGCACATTGTCGTCTTTCAATTTATTGTCAGACGCCAACAACACTGCTTCTGTGTAACTGGTTCAAGGTGTCGTCCCCCCACACCCCCCCCCCCCCACCCACCCTCCCAGTTATAATCTGATCAACAAAACATTGTGGTTACTCGGAGCAAATCAAACTGCAGCACCTGTAAAATAGAGAAAATAGCTCTGTAAAATTTGGAAAGTAAATATTATGGTCTGTCAATGTCCTAAAGCATATAATTACAAGTCGCATTTAGAAAACAGAGTGCACCAGATTATTTTGGAGTAATTCATGACACAAGCATAGCGTCTGATCATGTAAATTGCGCTTGGGAATTCAGCACAGCAGAATGGACAAACCCTTTCTTTCATATGCAGCTGTACATATTGCTTGACAGAATTTGAAGAGAATATTAATGAGACCCAATGATTTGGATCCTTGGTACTTCCGAAGGTTTGCTCCAATGCGGTATTTTTGTAGCAAACAACATCTATAGTTAGGGGAAAATCTAAGCATTTAAATGATAATAATAGAGATTCATTTACAAAGGGAATTGCTGATAAATGTTTAACAGGAGGCTGTCGCTCTGAATGTGTTCAGTTGCTGTATTCTGGAGATAAGGAGCAAAGCCAAGAAAGACAGCAAGTGGGCAGTTGTACCACTGCACTCAATGAGAATGTGGTATTTCTATAAATTTCAGAAATATTTCCCAGGGATTTTATTATTATTTGTGTCTTATTCTTCTTTGTTTTTTTCTTCAATTTTTGCAGAAATCTAGGCTCGCTGGAATTCATTGCAACTTTTTTATCTACCAACACATCCAAAGCACTGCACAGCCCAGTCTGCTACTTATATAAGTGAGGAATATTAAAGTTCGGGCCCACTATCTTGCTCTCGATGATTCTGCTATCATCAAATATCGGAGTCATGACAAGGTGCCAGAAATTTATCTGTTGTTCAAAAAAAAAAGAAAGACTTGCATTTATATAACGCCTTTCACAACCACCGGACATCTCAAATGATGTGTCAATGATTGATATATTTCCCATTATTGACACCATAGCAATATAGGACCCCCTTTAAAATTATACCGTTTACTTTATATTGCCTCTCCTTAATCTTCCTTCCAAAATGCATTGCTTCACACTTCTCTGCGGCAAATTTCATCTGTCGTGTGTCTGCACATTTCACCAGTCTTTCCATGTCCTCCTGAAGTCTGCAAATATCCTCCTCACTGTTTACTAGGCTTCCAAGCTTTGTGTCATCTGCTTTATATTCTGCCTTTCTTCCACTTTCTCTCTCTCAAGTGTCAACTTGACTCAGTTGGAGGTACTTTTGGTTCTGAGTGCAAAGATTGTGGTTTTCAAACTCCACAACAGACTTAGCGCATAATCTAGGCCGAAAATTCAGGGCCGTGCTGAGGGAGTACTGCATTGTGTTGACTATAATGATACGAGTCTTATGGTTTTGGATGCCAGATAATCAAGCTCACACCAACAGATTGTCTTTTAAGGCTTTATTAACAGTGCCACAAAATACAGAAATGATATTAATACCTCAGTCTGCAGAACAAAAGTATAGTGGCTTCAGTGCATTATCTTCTCACGTCTGTTCCGCCAGACCCCAGCTATACCATCTATTTTTATATCTCAAGTTGTTTACTGTGCTCACTGACTTACATTGGCTTCCGGTCCGGCAACACCTCAATTTTAAAATTCTCTTCCTTGTTTTCAAATCCCTCCCTGGCCTCACCCCTCCCTATTTCTATAACTTTCTCCAGCCCTATAACCCGCTGAGATAACTGCGCTCCTCGATTTGCGCATCCCCGATTTTAATCGCTCCACCATTGGTGGCCGTGCCTTCAGCTGCCAAGGCCCTAAGGTCTGGAATTCCCTCCCTAAACCACTCCACCTCTCTACCTCTCTCTCCTCCTTTAAGACGCTCCTTAAAACCTACCTCTTTGACCAAGCTTTTGGTCACCTGCCCTAATATCTCCTTATGTTGCTCAGTGTCAAATTATGTTCGATAACACTCCTGTGAAGCACCTTGGGACATTTTACTATGTTAAAGGCACTATATAAATGCAAGTTGTCGTTACTTACATTTCAGGAAATGTAGTTGTCTTTATTTGTCTGTAGACTCCCCTCTTCAACTTCTGCTTACTCAGGGGAATGCTTGTATATCTGCGTATTACTTCCCAACCACAGCATCTTTGTTTAAGATCAAGACATTACCCCTTATAGTACCAGCGTGATGTCAGGTCAGGTCATCTTGTATCTTCCAGTTATATCCCAAATGTTAACTTTCCACCATAGCACATCCCCTTTCTATACAATTGTAATGTATTTGCTATTAAAATTCAAACGAGGCCCTAATGTGAAAATGGTTCACGCCACCCTCCCAACTTTGAGCCCGTTTTCGGCTGAAATTAAAAACCCCTCCTGTGACTTGCAGAATTTAAAACTACCGCCACATTTTGGCCTAGTAATTCCAGAGCGCTGGAAAACTGCTGCGGTTAATGGCCGCTGAAATTAATGGCGCTGACAGCATCGGTATATTGGTGCTGCTCGCTAATTAACATTGGCGCAGTGCTAAACTTATTGTGCAAGGCCGATTTATGGGCGGTAATCTCAGCAGGAGGCCCAATGTAGCGTGGCCGTAGTGTCATTGAAGCAAGAACAGCCTTCTCTTAAAGCAAGGCTGTCATTTTAGAAAGCAGTGCGTCCCTTAAAGGGGAACTGCCTCCTAAAATGAAAAACATAAACATTATTTAAAAACAGGCAGTTTTTAACCCTTAGAGCTCAACTGCCTTCTAAAAAAAAATAAACATAAAAAAGAATTTCCAAATGGCAGTCTTCAGCTCTTAAAGCAGAGTTGCCTTCCGCACCTAAAAAAAAAATGGGAAAAGTGCATCAAAGCTTACACAAATGGCTCAGCAAGCCAGGGAAGGGGCACCCAGGGTCTCACATGCAGCACTCCAGCTTTGTGCAGGGGCTCAACACTGCAAGAGAGGCCCTCCAGAAAGAACGATGTGGAGCTAGCCGTGCCTCTAGCCAAGCTTTTCCAGTACAGCTACAACACTGGCATCTATCTGACAATGTGGAAAACTGCCCGGGTATGTCATGTCCACAAAAAGCAGGACAAATCCAATCCGGCCAATTACCGCTCCATCAGTCTACTCTCAATCATCAGCAAAGTGATGGAAGGTGTCATCGACAGTGCTATCAAGTGGTTTGGGTTCCACCAAGACCACTCGGCTCCCGACCTCATTATAGCCTTGGTCCAAAACATGGACAAAGGAGCTGAATTCCAGAGGTGAGGTGAGAGTGACTGCCATTGACATCAAGGCAGCATTTGACCAAGTGTGGCATGAAGGAGCCCTAGTAAATCTCAAGTCAATGGGAATCAGGGGGAAAACTCTCCACTGGCTGGAGTCATACCTAACACAAAGGAAGATGGTTGTGGTGATTGAAGGTCAATCATCACAGCCACAGGACATCGCTGCAGGAGTTCCTCAGGGCAGTGTCCTAGGCCCAACCATCTTCAGCTGCTTCATCAATGACCTTCCCTCCAACATAAGGTCAGAAACGGGGATGTTTGCTGATGACTGCACAGTGTTCAGTGCCATTCACAACTCCTCAGATAATGAAGCAGTCCATGCCTGCATGCAACAAGACCTGGACGACGTTCAGGCTTGGGCTGATAAGTGGCAGGTAACATTCGCGCCACAGAAGTGCCAGGCAATGACTATCTCCAACAAGCGAGAGTCGAACCACCTCCCCTTGACATTCAATGGCATTACCATCGCCGAATCCCCCAACCATCAACATACTGGGGGTCACCATTGACCAGAAACTTAACTGGACCAGCCACATAAATACTGTGGCAACAAGAGCAGATCAGAGGCTAGGTATTCTGCGACGAGTGTCTCACCTCCTGACCCCTCAAAGCCTTTCTACCATCTACAAGGCACAAGTAAGGAGTGTGATGGAATACTCTCCACTTGCCTGGATGAGTGCAGCTCCAACAACACTCAAGAAGCTCGACACCATCCAGGAAAAAACAGCCTGCTTGATTGACACCCCATCCACCACCTTAAACATTCACTCCCTCCACCACCGGCGTACCGTGGCTGCAGTGTGTTCCATCTACAAGATGCACTGCAGCAACTCGCCAAGGCTTCTTTGGCAGCACCTCCCAAACCCGCGACCTCTTCCACCTAGAAAGACAAGGGCAACAGTCGCATGGTAACACCACCACCTCCAACCTCCCCTCCAAGTGATACACCATCCTGACTTCGAAGTATATCGCCGATCCTTCATCATCGCTGGGTCAAAACCCTGTTGTACGAGGCCCCTTGGGTCGGAGCGATCATAATATGATAGAATTCTTCATTAAGATGGAGAGTGAAGTAGTTGACTCAGAGACTAGGGTCCTGAATTTAAATAAAGGAAACTACGATGGTATGAGGCGCAAGTTGGGTAGGATTGATTGGGGAATGTCACTCAAAGGGTTGATGGTGGATAGGCAATGGCAAACATTCAAAGATCACATGAATGAACTACAGAATTTGTTCATTCCAGTTTGTCATAAAACTAAAACAAAAAAGAGGACTCAACCGTGGCTAACAAAGGAAATTGGGAGCAGTATAGGATTCAGCAAAGAAAGACAAAGGGATTAATTAAGAGGGGGAAAATAGAGTATGAGAGTAAGATTGCAGGGAACATAAAAACTGACTGTAAAAGCTTTTATAGATATGTGAAGAGAAAAAGATTGGTGAAGTCAAGCGTAGGTCCCTTGCAGTCAGAATCAGGGGAATTTATAATGGGGAACAAAGAAATGGCAGACCAATTAAATACATACTTTGGTTCTGTCTTCACAAAGGAGGACACAAATAACCTCCCAGAGATGTCGGGGAACATAGGGTCTAATGAGAGGGAGGAACTGAAAGAAATCAGTATTTGTAGGGAAATGGTGTTCGGGAAATTGACGGGATTGAAGGCCGATAAATCCCCAGGGCCTGATAATCTACATCCTAGGGTACTTAAGGAAGTGGCCCTAGAAATAGTAGATATATTGCTGGTCATCTTCAAAAATTCTATAGACTCTGGAACAGTTCCCATGGATTGGAGGGTAGCTAATGTAACCCCACTATTCAAAAAAGGTGGTAGAGAGAAAACGGGGAATTATAGACCGGTAAGCCTGACATCGGTAGTGGGGAAAATGCTAGAGTCCATTATAAAGGATGTAATAGCAGAGCACTTGGAAAACAGTGACGGACAAAGTCAACATGGATTTACAAAAGGTAAATCGTGCTTGACTAATCTACTGGAATTTTTTGAGGATGTAACTGGTAGAATAGATAAGGGAGAACCAGTGGATGTGGTGTATTTGGACTTTCAGAAGGCTTTCGATAAGGTCCCACATAAGAGATTAGCGTGTAAAGTTAAGGCACATGGGATTGGGGGCAAGTATTGACTTGGATAGAGAACTGGTTGGCAGACAGAAAGCAAAGAGTTGGAATAAATGGGTCTTTTTCCGAGTGGCAGGCAGTGACTAGTGGGGTACCGCAGGGATCGGTGCTAGGTCCCCAGCTATTCACAATATATATTAATGATCTAGACGAGGGAATTGGATGTAATATCTCCAAGTTTGCAGATGACACAAAGCTGGGTGGGCATGTGTGCCGTGAGGAGGATGCTGAGAAACTCCAGTATGATTTGGACAGGTTGGGTGATTGGGCAGAAGCATGGCAGATGCAATATAATGTGGATAAATGCGAGGTTATCCACTTTGGTGTCAAAAACAGGAAGGCAGATTATTATCTGAACGACAGTAGATTGGGAGAAGGGGAAGTGCAACGAGACCTAGGTGTTCTTGTGCACCAGTCGCTGAAGGTAAGCATGCAGGTACAGCAGGCGGTTAAGAAGGCAAATGGTATGTTGGCCTTCGTAGCGAGAGGGTTTGAGTACAGGAACAAGGATGTCTTGCTGCAGCTGTACAGGGCCTTGGTGAGACCACACCTTGAGTATTGTGTGCAGTTTTGGTCGCCTTATCTGAGGAAGGATGTTCTTGCCATGGAGGGAGTGCAGCGAAGATTCACCAGACTGATACCTGGGATGGCAGGAATGACGTACGAGGAGAGATTGGGTCGATTGGGCTTATACTCGCTGGAGTTTAGAAGAATGAGAGGAGATCTCATTGAAACTTATAAAATTCTAACAGGGCTAGACAGACTGGATGCAGGAAGGATGTTCCCGATGGCGGGTGAGTCCAGAACAAGAGGTCACAGTCTAAAGATAAGGGGTAAGCCATTTAGGACAGAGATGAGGAGGAATTTCTTCACCCAGAGAGTGGTGAACCTGTGGAATTCTCTACCACAGAAGGCAGTTGAGGCCAAGTCAGTAAATATATTCAAGAAGGAGTTAGATATATTTCTTCAGGCTAAAGGTATCAAGGGATATGGGGAGAAGGCAGGGACAGGGTACTGAGTTTGGATGATCAGCCATGATCGCATTAAATGGCGGAGCAGGCTCGAGGGGCCGAATGGCCTACTCCTGCTCCTATCTTCTATGTTTCTATGTAGACCGGGTAAGGACGACAGGTTTCCTTCCTTAAAGGACATTAGTTGGGATTTTACCAAAAACCCAACAACTTTATGGTAACTTTTACTGATAACAGTTTTTTATTTCCAAAAAAAACCTGAATTCAAAGTCTCGAACTGCCACTCATATTTGAACTCACATTTTCTGGATCATTAGTCCAGGTCCCTAGATTACTAGTCCAGTAACATGACCACTATGTTAACATTCTGCTAAGCTGCGCGGCCACGTGGCCACACAGCGGTCTTGAGGCCCCGCGCAGGCCTCTCACCGGCCTTTCAATGGAAATAACCGCGCATGCGCGAAAATTTGAACGGCCACGCAGCCAGTTAAAGGGACCGCGCACGAGAAAGAAATTAGTGGGAACGTCGGCTACCATACCCCTTTTGTAAAAATAAACAAACAAGCCGTGCAAACAAAACAAAGACAGTTGCTAGCATTCACAGTGCCTAGAATTTGCCATTTCCATGTTAAACATTACCCCGTAGGTTTTTTTTGTTGTCAAAAAGTCTCCTGTTATTTTTAGGGATTCTACAGGACAAGTCTTCCTTGGCTCTGAGCAACATGCACAATGATCTAAGCAGGCAGTAAATTCTAATGACAGAAGGGCTTCACGGTGAGTGACAATGGGTCACGGCATTAAAAAAAAAACCCACACACACACCAGGGTTAAAATATATTGCACTTTCTACGTGACAAACCAGGAAAGGGTCTGTGTTTGGCTCGATAGCACAGGTAACCAATGGACACAGCCAGATTTACTTTCATAAGTACTGCAAAGGAATGCAAAGTATGTGAGGAATTGCACTCATGTGGAACCTGCAGTATGTTACAGCAAACAGCACGTTTCTGGCAAGTTCTTATTTATAAGTGTGCGCTTGGTTACAGTTGTTAATAGGAGTTTGAGAGTGACACGTTATGAATAAATTTACAGATGCACACGCTCAGTCAGGTTAAACCAAAAGTTTTGTAATAGCACTGACTAGTTTAAGATTTTTTTTAAACTTGGCTGATACTGAATTTATAAACAGAAGAAGCAAAGTAACCAATGTTATTCCTTTCATTGAACAAGCAACAACAACAACAACTTGCATTTATATAACGCCTTCAATATAGTAAAATGTCCCAAGGCACTTCACAGGAACGTTACAAGCAAGATTTGACACCAAGCCACATAAGGAGATATTAGGACAGGTAACCAAAAGCTTGGTCAAAGAGGTAGGTTTTAAGGAGCGTCTTAAAGGAGGAGAGAGAAGTAGAGAGGCGGAGAGGTTGAAGGAGGGAATTCCAGAGCTTAGTGCCCAGGCAGCTGAAGGCACGGCCGCCAATGGTGGAGCGACTAAAATCGGGGATGCGCAAGAGGCCAGAATTGGAGAAGTGCAGAGATCTCGGAGGGTAGTAGGGCTGGAGGAGGTTACAGAGATAGGGAGGGGCGAGGCCATGGAGGGACTTGAAAACAAGGATGAGAATTTTAAAATCAAGATGTTGCTGGATGGGAAGTCAATGTAGGTCAGCGAGCAGATGGGTGATGGGTGAACGGGACTTGGTGCGAGCAAAGGAGTTGAAACACATAGGTTAGAGTTCCTGGAGTTGTACGAGTCTTCAGTACCGAGGAATTGTACCCTGGAAATAACAGGAGAACTATACATTAATACAATGCCAAAGTCAACTACAGTGATCAAATGATCTTAACTGAATGACACTTCTCTCACATTCTCTCCTGTCCTTGAAGCTGTCTGATCCTTCTTCTTCTTAGGCAGTCCCTCGGAACCGAGGATGACTTGTTTCCACACTAAAAATGAGTTCTCAGGTGACTGATGAGTCCAATGCGGGACCTACAGTCTCTGTCACAGGTGGGGCAGACGGTGGTTGAAGGGGCGGGTGGGTGGGGTGCTTGGGTTGATGTGCGCTCCTTCCGCTGTTTGCGCTTGGTTTCCGCTTGCTCCCGGCGAAGAGACTTGAGGTGTTCGCCGCCTTCCCGGATACTTCTCCTCTACTTTGTGCGGTCTTGGGCCAGGGATTCCCAGGTGTCGGAGGGGATGTTGCACTTTTTCAAGGAGGCTTTGAGGGTGTCCTTGAAGCATTTCCTCTGCCCACCTGGGGCTTTCTTGCTGTGTCAGAGCTCCGAGTAGAGCGCTTGCTTTGGGAGTCTCATATCGGGCATGCGGACGATGTGGCCCATCCATCGGAGCTGATCGAGCGTGGTCAAAGCTTCGATGCTGGGGATGTTGGCCTGAGCGAGAACATTGACGTTGGTGCGCTTATCCTGTGAAGGCAGCATTGGTGGTACCTCTCCAGTGCTTTGAGGTGCCTGCTGTACATGGTCCATGTCTCTGAAGCATACAGGAGGGCGGGTATCACTACTGCTCTGTAGACCATGAGCTTGGTGCTGGGTTTGAGGTCCTGGTCTTCAAACACTCTCTTCCTCAGGCGACCGAAGGCTGCACTGGCACACTGAAGGCAGTGTTGGACTTCGTCATCGACATCTGCCCTTGTTGACAGTAAGCTCCCGAGGTATGGAAAGTGGTCCACGTTGTCCAAGGCCTCGTCATGGATTTTGATAATCGGGGAGCAGTACTATGGGTTGGGGGCAGGTTGGTAGAGGACCTTTGTCTTACGGATGCTTAGTGTAAGGCCCATGCTCTCGTACACCTCAGTGAAGGTGTTGACGATGGTTTGGAGTTCGACCTCAGAGTGTGCGCAGACGCAAGCGTCATCTGCATACTGTAATTCGATGACAAAGAATGGGACGACCTTGGATCTGGACTGGAGGCGACGGAGGTTGAACAGTTTCCCGTTTGTTCTGTAGATTAGCTCCACTCCAGCGGGGAGCTTACTGAGGGTGAGATGGAGCACTGCAGCCAGGAAGATCGAGAAGAGCGTTGGTGCGATGACACAGCCTTGCTTGACCCCGGTCCATACGTGAATTGGGTCTGTGGTGGATCCGTTGGTCAGGGTCACGGCTTGCATGTCGTCGTGAAGCAGGCGGAGGATGGTGACAAACTTTTGAGGGCAGCCGTATTTGAGGAGGACACTCCATAATCCCTCACGGTTGATGCCATTGAGATCAGTACAGAGGCTGCCCTCACTCTCAGCTACCATTACTCCCAATTCTCTCCCCTGCATCAATTATTGCCTGGAGAACTCAGTTGTTCTTAGAACAATATCACAACTCTTCCTGTGCAATTTGTATCCATTTCTATTCTACAACAACTTGTATTTATATAGCACCTTTAAAGTAGAAAACGCTCAAGGCACTTCAGAGAGGCTTAATCAAAAATCAATGGACGCCGAGCCAAAGAAGGAAATATTAGGAGAGCATGACCAAAAGCTTGGTCAAAGAGGCCTTTAAGGAGGGTCTTAAAGGAGGAGAGGGAGGTCAAAGGGGCAGAGCTTAGGCAAGGAATTCCAAAGCATGGCGCCTAGGCAGCGGAAGGCTTGGCTGGTCGAGTGAAGGAGGGATGCACAAAAGGCCGAGTCAGATGAACTGAAAGTTTGGGGGAGGTGATGTAAGACTGGAGAATGCAAGGCCATGAAGGGATTTAAATATGAAGATGAGCATTTTACATTGGAGGCCTTTGGGGAACAGTAGCCAATAATAGTGATGGGTGAATGGGACTTGGAGCGAGTTAGGATACGAGCAGCAGAGCTTTGAATGAGCTCAAGTTTATGTAGGGTGGAAGATGGGAGAGCGTTGCAATAGTCAAGTCTAGAGGTAACAAAGGCATGGATGGGGGTCTCAGCAGCAGATGAGCTGAGGCAGGGGCAGAGACGGGCGATGTTACGGAAGTGGAAGTAGGCTGCCTTGGTGATGGAGCGGATATGTGGTTGAGAGCCCATCTCAGGGTCAAATAGGACACCAAGGTTGTGAATGGTCTGGCTCAGCTTGAGATAGTGATCAGGGAGAGGGATGGAGTCGGTGGCTGGGGAACGGAGTTTGTGGCGGGGACCAAAGACAATGGCTTCGGTCTTCCCAATATTTAATTGGAGGAAATTTCTGCTCATCCAGTACCGGATGTCGGACAAGCAGCGTGACAAATCAGAGAGAGTGGAGGGGGTCGAGAGAAGTGGTGGAGAGGTAGAGCTGGGCATCGTGTGGAACCTGGTGTTGTATTTTTAGTGTGTAAGAGATGCGTTCTGCTTATGGGAACTGGGGTCAAGCCATTTATAGCAGCAGTCTTCAAACCTTCCTGTGCTGGGAGTCCCTTCAAATATTGACATACTCCCAAGGACTCCCTGCAAAGATTGACATAGTCCGGAGAGCTCTCTGTCCTAACTTCCAAAAGACAGTGACCTACGCCCAAAAGAAAACAGTGCAATAATTGCAGGAAAAAGTTGTTTTTTAAATTGGGATACAGAAATAACTGTGTTAGTAACGCAACAAACACAGAAATTTGATGACTTCACAGACCCTCTATTTACATGAGAAAAAAGCCCGACCTATCTCCATTGTTTATTATGGTTTTGCCAAAAAAAGGTTAGAACTTTAGGAGTCTTTTGATGAAATCTATAACATTAGAAAAACACAGTACCTTCCAATAAATCCATTAGTCCAGCATTTATCAGTAAATGCATGTCTTATTTCAGCACAATGAAAAAATCCAGAACCCTCCAACCATGAACTCTATGGTAATGCACCACATATTATTAGAAAGCGTTGATTGAATAAGAGGGAAAATAAGCATCAGACTGAAGAAATAATTGGTCTTTATAATACAAATGGTTCCATTGAATCCACGATTAGCAACCAAATGCATTGTACTGTTGTGTGTATAAGTTATTCAATTTGAATGCACCTCAAACTAATATAGCTGTTTTTCTTCTGTTTTTCCTTGCCTTCTTCCTGTTTATTTTCTTTTATGGTTTCCCATCTACCTCTGTTTCTTTCTCCTGTATGTGTTTTTGTGCATAACACTTTTTAAAAAAAATCAATAAAATTGTTTGTAAATGTAAAAGGAAAGAAGACACACATTTATTTCCACTGAAATCGGAAAAATCACAAAGGAGAAGGCGGGTGTCACAAAGGCGGACCTTGTTATTCCACGTCGAAACAGTGCGAAGTGAGGTCAATATAAACATTTCTACACAGAGAAGTGCCAACCACATTGCGGATGGAAAATCAGCAATGCAATCTGACTTGTGGTATTATATGTAGACATCAGATTGCTGCTTCCTCAGCTTCAGTTGCTTCCCGATGAGTTACGCCAGGTAGCAGCACAAGCCTCTCTGCAGAGGAACTGGGACAGAGGCAAACATGTTTTTTTCTTTGAACAAAACACAACTGCCTGCAGTATTTGATGATTTAACAACCTGAGTCAACATCTGAAAAATTCTAGTCTTGCTGTTTATTTAAGTAGCGCAATCTTACGGTGTAGTGCCAGACATGAACAACAGAAAGAGCCAAAGAAGCAGACTGGTGCTGAACAAATAGGAGCAGTAGGTAAAAAGAACATAAGAAATAGGAGCAGGAGTAGGCCATTCGGCCCTTCCAGCCTGCTCCGCCATTCAATAAGATCATGGCTGATCTGATCTTGGCCTCAACTCCACTTTTCCACCCGCTCCCCATAACCCTTGAGTCCCCTGCTTTTCAAAAGTCTGTCTATCTCCGCCTTGAATATATTCAATGGCTCCGCCTCCACAGCTCTCTGGGGTAGAGAATTCCCAAGATTCACCACCCTCTGAGAGAAGAAAGTCCTCCTCATCTCCGTTTTAAATGGACGACCCCTTATTCTAAAACTATGCTCCCTAGTTCTAGATTCCCCCACAAGGGGAAACATCCTCCCTGCATCTACCCTGTCAATCCCCCTCAGAATCTTATATGTTTCAATAAGATCACCTCTCATTCTTCTAAACTCCAATGAGTATAGGCCCAACCTGCTCAACCTTTCCTCATAAGACAACCCCTTCAACTCAGGAATTAACCTAGTGAACCTTCTCTGAACTGCCTCCAATGCAAGTATATCCTTCCTTAAATAAGGAGACCAAAACTGTACGCAGTACTCCAGGTGTGGTCTCACCAGCGCCCTGTACAGTTCTAGCAAAACTTCCCTACTTTTATACTCCATCCCCCTTGCAATAAAAGCCAATATTCCATTTGCCTTCCTAATTACTTGCTGTACCTGCATGCTAACTTTTTGTGTTTGATGTACGAGGACACCCAGATCCCTCTGTACCGCAGCATTCTGTCGTCTCTCTCCATTTAAATAATATGGAGTCCCAAACCAAACATTGTTATGACTCCTTGTCATGTAGGTGATCTCATTTTAGCTACAGAGTACCTTAATCCGCCAAAGATCTGAAAAGTGTTGAAGGTGTAATCTGCATCACATCTTTGACGTCACTCAAAACAGGACTCCCAGATTAATAGCAACTTGCATCTTGAGCTGTCCATCACCGCCCACCCACCAATAAATTAGAGATAGGGTGGGAGGGATTTAAAAAAAAAACAGGATGGCACTATTTGACATGAGGGAGTGATCGGCATTAATGTTTCCGTATAGTTCTGCAGCTGTCACCTCCCCTGTGTGGACTCTTCCTTGGGAAGATCTGACAGTCACTGCAGAGGATAGCCACCTTTTACATCTGGTATATTGTGGATCATTCACATCAGTAAAAACATTGATTGCAGATATTGCCCATAAAATATGGAATGTTATGTCTTGTATACTTATGCTGTTGATAAAATATGGTAATAGTTTCAGATAACCTGCTATGAATTAATAGAAAGAAATATTTGTACTTAATTAGTGCCTCATTATGTTGACAAATGCTTTGCTTCTCAAAGTACTTCACACAATGAATAACTCTTGAAATACAGAAGCTGTTATATAGGCAAACACGGTAGCCATTTTTCTACAACAACATCCGAGGAACAGTAATGAAATGAATGATGGATTAGTCCGAGAGGTACGGCAGCATAGGGTTGGATTTTGTGGGGTTCAGCGGGCACGATCGGTGGCGGTTCGGGGTGGAAAGTGCTTTTTTTCCCCAACGGGTCGGGACCCCGCTGTGAACCCGCCGCCATGCGCCTTTCCCCGATGTCGGGTCTGTCAGCGCTGAGCAGACCTGACACGCAGTGACAGGTTCACAGCGGGGGACCCAATTCAGATAATTAGTGGCTTGTTTAGAGCCACTTAAGAATGAATTTCAGCTCACCTTCTGCATTTGACACCTCGCCACGGGATCCACACTGGTTGTGGTCCACGTCTGTCAAGCTGAGGCGGGAGTTCAGTGACCATTGAATCTGCTGTTGAATTGACAGCTTCAAATGTACAGTAAAAGCTCCCACCTTACAGAGATATCTTCCCTCAGCCACAAACTCTTCCTCACTGCATTTCCACAACAGATTTACCATGCTGCAAGTCTTTACACAAGTGTCCATCCAGTCTGACCTCATTACTTCTCTCACCATTGACAGATCGCTTCTGTCATCTCTACTTGACCTGCCATCTATTCCATCAGCATGGGTGTACTTTATACTCTCTCACCTTGGTCCTCAGAATCCCACCACGATCAGCCCCAACACCAGCATCACCAGGCACACCAGCAGCACCAAACACAACACCACCAACCTTCTCCGCAATCACCTGATGCTGCACAGGACAGAGGGCATCAGCACCCGAGCACATTGCTGCCCGGGAGGCCAGGGATGGCCTCACCATGGACAGATTTACTTCACTTGACGATGTACACCCTGGCTGCCACATGATGCGCCAGGTTAGCACCACCCCACACCAACACCATAAAGCATCCCTACAATGCCCAAGCCATTCCTTTCACACTCATCACCATTGCTGGAGGTACCGTTATGTCTCACTATTCAGTGCAACTCACTAAGCCACTTCCAAAGGTGCACACAAATCTGTCCAAGAAAGCAAAGTGTTGAAAATAAAGGTTTCAATGTTTGACACCACATTAACAGAAATTTTACATGAACATTGCATAAAACACCCAAGTGCCTACCCTTGTATGTTGTTAGTTGGTATGATTGCACTAGGATGAGGGTGAGTGTGAGGGGTGGCTAGTGAGATGGGGATGTGATAATATAGATAGAGAGGGATGGGTGGAGGTGCAAGGTAAGTTGGTGTGAGTAAAGATGTGCAGGAGTAGGGTAGGGAAGGCAGAGTGATGGGATATGATGAGAGGCACATCAGGATGAGGTTGAGTGTGGCTTTGTACTAACGTTTCGTGATCTACTGAGATAATTGAAATGTTTGTGGCGCTGCACCCAGGTCCTCCTGACCACATCCCTGCTTGTGCCCTCCTCTGCCATGTGCAACCAGGTTGTGTTAATCTCCTGGGGAGGTCTCTTCCGCCCATGGGAAGGGAAGAGGACCTCGCTGCATGCTGTGTCTCCCTCCATAAGCATATGGAGGGAGTCATGGGAGAGCCTGGGTGCAGCCTGTGTGGTGAAGGTACTCCCACAGTGCTGTTACAGAGTGAGTTCCAGGATTTTGACCCAGCGACAATGAAGGAACGATGATATACTTCCAAGTCAGGATGGTGTGCGACTTGGAGGGGAACTTGGAGGTGGTGGTGTTCCCATGCGCCTGCTGCCCTTGTCCTTCTAGGTGGTAGAGGTTGCGGGTTTGGGAGGTGCTGCCGAAGAAGCCTTGGCGAGTTACTGCCGTGCATCTTGTAGATGGTACACACTGCAGCCACGGTGTACCAGTGGTGGAGGGAGTGAATGTTTAAGGTGATGGATGGGGTGCCAATCAATCGAGCTGCTTTGTCCTTGGATAGTGTCGAGCTTCTTGAGTGTTGTTGGAGCTGCATTCATCCAGGCAAGTGGAGAGTATTCCATCACACTCCTGACTTGTGCCTTGTAGATGGTGGCAAGGCTTTGGAGAGTCAGGATGTGAGACACTCGCCGCAGAATACCCAGCCTCTGGCCTGCTCTTGTTGCCACAGTATTTATGTGGCTGGTCCAGTTAAGTTTCTGGTCAATGGTGACCCCCAGGATGTTGATGGTGGGGGATTCGGCGATGGTAATGCCGTTGAATGTCAAGGGGAGGTGGTTAGACTCTCGCTTGTTGGAGATAGTCATTGCCTGGCACTTGTGTGGCGCGAATGTTACTTGTTAAATGTATTATGTAATATAAACTAGTCAATAACTACTTAAGATAACAGAATATGTCGAGTTATTGTATTGTAAAACAGCGCCAGAAATGCAATGTTTCTATACTTTGAATGAGCTACATGTAACTTCTGAAAAGTTTACCCCCATCCATCTGTCTTTTCTAGCGTTTTCCTCCCTCCCAAAAAGTATCAAATTCATTTGCAAAATAGTACAATCGCACAAAAAAGCCTAAACCAATCGAAGCAACAAAAATAGGAAAAAAAATGCACTTTGGTTTGTGCTGGGATTTCAACAGAGCTCAAGAATATCTGGGTTATGATTACTGCAAAACAGAGCCACAAATTGTGTCATCAAAATGTGTCAGCTGTGGCTCAGTGGGTAGCACCCTTGCCTCTGAGTCAGAAGGTTGTGGATTCAAGTCCCACTCCAGAGACTTGAGCGCAAAAATCTGGGCTGACAGTGCAATGCAGTGCTGAGGGAGTGCTGCACAGTCGGAGGTGCTGTCTTGTGGATGAGACGTTAAACCGAGGCCCCGTCTGCTCTCTCAAGTGGATGTAAAAGATCCCATGGCCACTATTTCGAAGAAGAGCAGGGGAGTTATCCCCGGTGTCCTGGCCAATATTTATCCCTCAATCAACATAACAAAAAACAGATTATCTGGTCATTATCACATTGCTGTTTGTGGGAGCTTGCTGTGCGCAAATTGGCTGCTGCGTTTCCCGCATTACAACAGTGACTACACTTCAAAAAGTACTTCATTGGCTGTAAAGCGCTTTGAGGTGCCAGTTGTCGTGAAAGGCGCTATAGAAATGCAAGTCTTTCTTCTTTTTCAAATTGTAACTTTTATGTTCTCGCATGGAACTCTGTGTTGATAGCAATTTTTATTTTCCCCCTCTCTCCCTTTTAGTTAAAAAGACTGAGCGGCAACAGGCCACACAGACTGAAACCTCTCAGTGCCTGCAGGCAGCAAGAGGCGTTCCTTAATTGTCCCAACTGCGCGCAGGGAGCGGGCGGTGAGGTGAGTATGTATGTGCGGAGGGAGGGGACAGTAGTACATCTTGTCTTGTTTGGGTTGAGTCGGCATATGCAGTCTAGCTGCACTCCACCAACTGTGGCCAGAATACCAGGGCTACCTCCGCTGCTCTTCTTCGAAATAGTGCCATAGGATCGTTTACGTCTAACTAAGTCCCCAGACAGGGCCTCTCAGTTTAACGTCCCATCCGATAGACGGCACCTCCAGACAGTGCAGCAATCCTTCAGTACTGCACTGGAAAGACAGCCTAGATTTATGTGCCTGGAGTGGGACTTGATCCCACAACCTTCTGACTCAAAAGTGTAAGGGTGCTACCCACTGAGCCACGGCCAACCCACAATCTGTGCGCGGAGGAGTCCATGGAAAGTATGTGCGCGAGGAGGAGGAGTCCGTGGAAAGTACATCTTGTCTTGTCTCAGTTGAGTCGGCATATGCAGTCTAGCTGCACGCCGCCAACTTTGGTCAGGACACCGGGGAGAACTCCCCAGCTCTTCTTCAAAATACTGCCATGGGATCTTTTACGTCTACCTGAGAGAGCAGACGGGGCCTCTCAGTTTAATGTTTCATCTGATAGACGGCACCTCCAGACAGTGCAGCGCTCCCTCAGTACTGCACTGGAGTGTCAGCCTAGATTATATTGTGCTCAAGTCTCAGGAGCGGGTCTATGAACCCACATCCTTCTGACCAAGAGGCGAGAGTGCTACCCACTGAGCCAGGGCTGACACTGTAAAGTGCCAAGCAATAATTCTTTAGTTTTAATATTGCCTTCTTTTCATTTTTTTAAATAATGCGATGATTTATCCCTCAATCAACATCACTAAAACAGATTATCTGGTCATTATCACATTGTTGTGTGTGGGAGCTTGCTGTGCGCAAATTGGCTGCCACATTTCCTACATTACAACAGTGACTACACTTCAAAAAGTGCTTCATTGGCTGTGAAGTGCTTTGGGACGTCCGGTGGTCGTGAAAGGCGCTATAGAAATGCAAGTTTTTCTTTTTCTGTTGATGCTTATATTAATAATGTAGCTTTAGTTAAGTAATAAAGGTGAAGCCATTTAAAGTTTTTTTTTAATGAATTCACCTGAGAGAGCAGACAGGCCTTCAATTTAATGTCTCATCTGATAGACAGCAACTCCAGACAGTGCAACACTGGAGGATCAGCTGAGATTTTGATGTGTTCAAGTCTCAGGGAGCAGGACTATGAACCCATAACCTTCTGGCTTCATAGGTGAGGGTGCTACCCACTGAGCCACAGCCGACCCACAAGTGTCTGGTGGAGTACCTTAAAAGTACATCTTGTCTTGTCTCGGCTGAGTCGGCATATGCAGTCTAGCTGTACTCCGCCAACTTTGGCCAAGACACCGGGGATAACTCCCCTGCTCTTCCTCGAATTAGTGCCACGGGATCTTTTACGTCCATCTGAGAGAGCAGACGGGGCCTCGGTTTAACATCTCATCCGAAAGACGGCACCTCCGACAGTGCAGCACTGGAGCGTCAGCCTAGATTAATTAACATTGCAACAGCGACTACACTTCAAAAAGCACTTCATTAGTTATAAAGCGCTTTGGGACGTCGAGTGGTCGTGAAAGACGCGGTAGTGCAAATTTTTCCTTTCCTTTAGGCTGAAGTCCTCGGGGGAGTGGGACTTAAACCCACAAACTTTGGACTCAGAGACGAGGGTGCTACTCAGTGAGCCACGCCTGACCCACAACATGTGCGCAGTGGAGTACGTGAAAAGATCATCTTGTCTTGGTTGAGTCGGTATATGCAGTCTAGCTGCATTCTGCCAGCTTTGGCCAGGACACCGGGGATAAGAACATAAAGAAATAGGAGCAGGAGTAGGCCATTCAGCCCCTCGAGCCTGCTCCGCCATTCAATAAGATCATGGCTGAATGGAGAACTCCCCTGCTCATCTTCGAAATAGTCCCACGGGATTTTTCACATCTAACTGAGAGAGCAGACGGGGACCTCGGTTTAACGTCTCATCTGAAAGACGGCACCTCCGACAGTGCAGCGGTTCCCTCAGCACTGCACTGGAGTGTCAGCCTGGATTAATTTACATTGCAACACTGCAACAGCGATGTGGGTTGTATTTCATCGGCTGCAAAGTGCTTTGGGGCGTCGTGAATAGGCGCCGTATAAAAATTGCGAGGTCAAGTCTTAAAACCCTGTTCCATCTCCAACTTTTTCCAGTTCTGACACAGGGTCATCGACCTGAACTGTTAACTCTGTTTCTCTCTCCACAGATGCTGCCTGACCTGATGAGTATTTCCACCATTTTCTGTTTTTATTTCAGATTTCCAGCATCCGCAGTATTTTGCTTTTGTAAAAATTGCGAGTCTTTCTTTTATTCGGGATAGCATAAGATCCAAAGAGAGGACATATAAATTGGCCAGAAAAAGCAGCAAACCTGAGGATTGGGAGCAGTTTAGGATTCAGCAAAGGAGGACAAAGGGATTAATTAAGAGGGAGAAAATAGAATATGAGAGTGAGCTTGCAGGGAACATAAAAAATGACTGTAAAAGCTTCTACAGATATGTGAATAGAAAAAGATTGGTGCAGTCAAGCGTAGGTCCCTTGCAGTCAGAATCAGGGGAATTTATAATGGGGAACAAAGAAATGGCAGACCAATTAAATACATACTTTGGTTCTGTCTTCAAAAAGGAGGACACAAATAAACTCCCAGAGATGTCGGGGAACATAGGGTCTAATGAGAGGGAGGAATTGAATGAAATCAGTATTTGTAGGGAAATGGTGTTCGGGAAATTGACGGGATTGAAGGCCGATAAATCCCCAGGGCCTGATAATCTACATCCTAGGGTACTTAAGGAAGTGGCCCTAGAAATAGTAGATGCATTGCTGGTCATCTTTCAAAATTCTATAGACTCTGGAACAGTTCCCATGGATTGGAGGGTAACTAATATAACCCCACTATTTAAAAAAAGGTGGTAGAGAGAAAACGGGGAATTATAGACCGGTAAGCCTGACATCGGTAGTGGGGAAAATGCTAGAGTCCATTATAAAAGATGTAATAGCAGAGAACTTGGAAAACAGTGACAGGATCGGACAAAGTCAACATGGATTTACAAAAGGTAAATCATGCTTGACTAATCTACTGGAATTTTTTGAGGATATAACTGGTAGAATAGATAAGGGAGAACCAGTGGATGTGGTGTATTTGGACTTTCAGAAGGCTTTCGATAAGGTCCCGCATAAGAGATTAGCGTGCAAAGTTAAAGCACATGGGATTGGGGGTAAGGTACTGATTTGGATAGAGAACTGGTTGGCAGACAGGAAGCAAAGAGTTGGAATAAACGGGTCTTTTTCCGAGTGGCAGGCAGTGACTAGTGGGGTACCGCAGGGATCGGTGCTAGGACCCCAGTTATTCACAATATATATTAATGATCTAGACGAGGGAACTAGATGTAATATCTCTAAGTTTGCAGACGACACAAAGCTGGGTGGGCGTGTGTGCTGTGAGGAGGATGCAGAGAAACTCCAGTATGATTTGGACAGGTTGGGTGATTGGGCAGAGGCATGGCAGATGCAGTATAATGTGGATAAATGCGAGGTTATCCACTTTGGTGGCAAAAACAGGAAGATAGATTATTATCTGAACGGCAATAGATTGGGAAAAGGGGAAGTGCAACGAGATCTGGGAGTCCTTGTGCACCAGTCGCTAAAGGTAAGCATGCAGCTGCAGCAGGCGGTTAAGAAGGCAAATGGTATGTTGGCCTTCATAGCGAGAGGATTCGAGTACAGGAGCAAGGATGTCTTGCTGCAGTTGTACAATGCCTTGGTGAGACCACACCTTGAGTATTGTGTGCAGTTTTGGTCGCCTTATCTGAGGAAGGATGTTCTTGCCATGGAGGGAGTGCAGCGAAGATTCACCAGACTGATACCTGGGATGGCAGGGATGACATATGAAGAGAGACTGGATCGATTAGGCTTATACTCGCTAGAGTTTAGAAGAATGAGAGGGGATCTCATTGAAACTCACAAAATTCTAACAGGACTAGACAGACTAGATGCAGGAAGGATGTTCCCGATGGCGGGGGAGTCCAGAACCAGGGGTCACAGTCTAAGGATAAGGGGTAAGCCATTTAGGACTGAGATGAGGAGGAATTTCTTCACCCAGAGAGCGGTGAACTGTGGAATTCTCTACCACAGAAGGCAGTTGAGGCCAATTCATTAAATATATTCAAGAAGGAGATAGATATATTTCTTAAGGCTAAAGGGATCAAGGGATATGGGGAGAAAGCAGGGACAGGGTACTGAATTTTGATGATCAGCCATGATCGCACTAAATGGCGGAGCAGGCTCGAGGGGCCGAATGGCCTGCTCCTGCTCCTATCTTCTATGTTTCTATGCTTCTATTCAAGAAGGTTATGATGTGGAGATGCCGGTGTTGGACTGGGGTGGACAAAAATGAGAAGTCGCACAACACCAGGTTATAGTCCAACAGATTTATTTAATTTTACAAGCTTTCGGAGCAGTTCGCTCCTTCGTCAGGTAACTTACCTGACGAAGGAGCGAACTGCTCCGAAAGCTTGTAAAATTAAATAAATCTGTTGGACTATAACCTGGTGTTGTGCGACTTCTCATTTCTATTCAAGAAGACCAAGCCGGTGGGGGTAGCTAGGGACTCGAACCCACAACCTTCGACGCAGAAGAGCCACGGCTGACACGCAGCGTGAGGGCGGTGGAGTACGTGGGAAGTTGCGTGCGCGCGGTGGAGGCGTACGTGCGCGAGCAGTACGTGCGCGCGGACGGGGGCTGGATTGTGGGTACGTCGCGAGCACGCACGCACGCAGACGGACATTTTCTCGGGACCGAGGACGTCCTCCGGGGAGAATCGAGAGGAGACGGTGAGAGAGAGAGAGGAGAGGCCGGGCGGGCGATGTGATTAGAAACGGGGACATTAACCAGGCCGCAGGAGGAGGAGGAGGAGGCCGCGGTATATTTATTTATTATTTAAGCATCTGGCGATTCCCCGGCGGAGATGAGGCTCCCGCCGATGCTGTGAGGCGACGGCCGCTTGGAGGGTTGAGGCGGCTGGGGGAATTCGGTGCGGGCGGGTTCATAATTTAAAAAATATATATATTTATTTATCACAGCCCACCCACCCCCCGCTTCCCTCCCGCTCCTCCCTCCTCCTCCTCCTCCTCCTCGGGAGCTGTGCCGCGGTGTGCCGAGTTTTGAGGGCCCGCCGCACCGCCAGGGGACTCGAGGCCCGAAGATGATGTGCGAGGTGATGCCGACCATCAGCGAGGACACGCTGAGCCCGCGGGGCTCGCAGTACGGCGCCGAGACCGAGGCCAACTTCGAGCAGCTGATGGTCAACATGCTGGACGAGCGCGACAAGCTGCTGGAGAGCCTGCGGGAGGCGCAGGAGTCGCTGGCCCTGTGTCAGGCCAAGATGCAGGAGGCGTTCCACGAGAGGGACTCGCTGCAGAGGCAGCTCAGCACCGCCTTACCTCAGGTAAAACCCTCGCCCGAGAGGGAGGGAGAGAGAGATAAGGGAGAGGGGAAGAGAGAGAGAGAGAAAAGGGAGAGGGAGAGAGAAAAGGGAGAGGGAGGGAGACATAAACAAACAACTACTACTGCACAGGTTAAGAGGAGCAGCAAGTCTTGCATGACTGCTTCACGAGGGGCTGGTTCACATTCTTGGGGCATTGCAGTGAGTTTTGGAAAAAAGAAAAGACTTGCATTTCTATAGCGCCTGTCACGACCTCAGGACGTCCCAAAGCGCTTTACAGCCAATGACGTGCAGTCACTGTTGTGATGTAGGAAACGCAGCAGCTAATTTGCTCACAGCAAGCTCCCACAAACAGCAATGTGATAATGACCGGATAATCTTTTTAGTGATGTTGATTGAGGGGTAATTATTGGCCAGGGCACCTTGGATAACTCCCCTACTCCTTTTCGAAATAGTGCCATGGGATCTTTTACGTCCACCCAAGAGGGCAGACGGGGCATCGGTTTACCGTCTCATCTGAAAAACGGCACCTCCGACAGTGTAGCGCTCCCTCAGTACTGCATAGGAGTGTCAGCCTAGATTTTTGTGCTCAAGTCTCTGGAGCGGAACTTGAACCCACACCCTTCTGACTCCGAGGTGAGAGTGCTACCCACTGAGCCACAGCTGACACTGGGAGAGGGAGACATAAACAAACAACCACTGGACCGGTTAAGAGGAGCAAGTCTTGCATGACTGCTTCACGAGGGGGATGGTTCACATTCTTGGGGCATTGCAGAGAGTTCTGGAAAAAAGTAAAGAAAGATGTGCATTTATACAGCGCCTTTCACGACCACCGGACATCCCAAAGCGCTTTACAGCCATCGGAACATAGGAGCAGGGGTAGGCCATTCAGCCACTCGAGCCTGCTCTGGCCTCTGAGGTTGTGGGTTCAAGTCCCACTCCAGAGACTGGAGCACAGAAATCTAGGCTGACACTCCAGTACAGTACTGAAGGAGTGCTGCACTGTCAGAGGTGCCGTCTTTCGGATGAGACGTTAAACCGAGGCCCTGTCCCATGGCACTATTTCAAAGAAGAGCAGGGGAGTTATCCCCAGTCTCCTGGCCAATATTTATTCCTCAATCAACATAATAAAAACAGATTAATTGGTCATTATCACATTGCTGTTTATGGGAGTTTGCTGTGCACAAATTGGCTGCCGCATTTCCTACATTACAGCAGTGACTACACTTCAGAAGTACTTCATTGGATGTAAAGCGCTTTGGGATGTCTGATGGTCGTGAAAGGTGTTATATAAATGCAAGACTTTTTTTATTTTGGAGTGAATTCTCGAAAAAAGGGAGACTGTTCCAAAGGAATGGCCTTCACCTGAACCAAAATGGCACTAATGTCTTTGCAGAGAGAGGGATTTAAACTAGTGTGGCATTAGAGAGGGAGTGCAGGATTAATAAAGTTGTTGAAATAGATAAACTTCTGAAGTAAACTTATTTATATTTATATATATATATATATAATCACACACACACACACACACACACACACACACACACACACACACACAGGCCTTGGTGTCTCTCTTCCTGGTACTTTATTAATAACAAGCTGCAGGGTCTAAAAGCTGCATACTTTTCTTTAAAAAAAAAATACAACATCTTCTCTTTTTATTAGTTCTGTCCAAATCCATCAAGAAAGGACCCAGGTCTTTATGTTCTGGTGCTGTACACACAATCCCATGTCGGAACAAAACCTCTCTGTGCCCATGCTTTTATTAAGCACATCAAATACAAGTATTTGGTGAAGAGGTGATGTTGACCTTTAATGCTTTCGGATCTGTATTAGATCTTAGTGAGATGCCAGTCTGGCAGGTATTTTCAGCAATAAAACATGTGTCGTAAACTCTGCTCACAGCGACTACAGATAGGATATAAACACGCCCTCAAATTTCGGGCAAACTAGTTGTTTAATATTAAAAAATGCATAATTGATGAGTTTGCTACTTGTTGCTCTAAGCAAGGAGATTTGGTAATCTGACATTTACATCCAACCGTTGTGCTGCTGTTCATGTATTTGCATGACCAGGTTGTGAGGCGTGTTGGCAGTTTTTGTTGAAATATGTTTGTGTGTTTTGTATAATAACTGGGGAGGAATAGAATATTGCAGTAAGTGATTGTGGAAAGATGGCTGTTATCCTTCAGGTGGTTGTCGAGTTAGACTGACCAGGTTACATAGAGGATATAGACTGTCATCTGCGGTCATTATGTAATCTGACTGGAAATGCATTTGCAGTGGGTTGAAATGGACAATGTTAAATTTAAATACGGAGTTAAATTGTGTACCACACAAACCCTTTCCAAATCCTAAAATAGCACATTGTCCTCAAATATCTACATGTGTTTCCATTCCAATTGTGTTGTGATATTTCTGGATTTGGTTATAGTAGTCATTTGCAGAACTAAATTGGCAAAATGTATGTATTATAGTTATTATAACTTCTATTGTTAGACTTGGCGAACAAAAATATTTTTGGGTTTAAATCGATCAACACGGGAAGTATTGCACAAACTCCACTTTCTCGAAACAACTGATTGTTTTGCTGTTCTGTATCCCTATGAGTAATTATTTGGCCCTAAACAAGTAATACTGCACACACTTGCACAAAACTGTAACACAGAGCATTCACTTTTACAATTCAGTTGGATTATCCGAGGTCGTGGCAGAATTTATTTATAAGTTACTGGTGCTTGATCAGTAGAACAAAAACAAATCTATCTGTAGCCTTCAGATTTTTCAGCATGTAAGTAGTGTCATTCATCTTTGGATACAGAAACCGCAAAAACATAAAGCAATCTGAAAAATTGCAGCACTGTGACTCATCTTTAATGCTGGTTGTAACTGGGAATTGTATCTTGAGTATTACTGGCTTAAAGGTTCCTTCTTTTTCTGTTTTGAAAATGTAATCTATTTGTATAGTCCAGGATACCGGATCTGTATATTCTTCAGGCCTAAACGGGTATTACTTGTGTGAAAGGCAGATTTACAATCTCTGAGCAGTTCATTATTTTGTAAGTTTGGAACCTGAAAGCATGTGGTTTAATATATTATGTTAGTGTTACCTTTTTAATAAGTTACCATAGTTATTTGCAGTCAGCTGGTATTGGTACCAGATTTTACTGCTTGCGTATGTAGACTGGAAAGATGTGTTAAACTAACACGTTAGTAGAAAGTGTTGGACTTCTTTTTGGAGCCAAAATGTTTTACCCAGCCGATAATAAAATGGCATCATGGTCTGTGCTGTTGATTTGTTTCATTTTAAAGAAGGTAAACGTTTGTACAAATAAATTGATCTTTTGTGCAGAATGTACTCCATTTTTTTTCAAAATTGGGAAGTAGTTTTATTTCCTCTAAATTGTTCCTTAATCTAGTGTTGGACCTTGTGGAGCAGGGTTGTCAGAGGCAAGTAACAATATACAGAATTAAACAAAGACCTTCAAAAATATAGAAGTTAAAAGTTGTTCACAATAATGCAACAATTGTTTACCATGCTGTATATTGAATGAAAAGCTGGACTGGTTTTAAACCCGTAACTGTGACTATGGTGCACTATCCGTCCTGGTCCTCCTTGACCCCGCTGCAGTGAACCACTCCATCCTCATCATCATCCTCCTCCTCATCTCTCCTTTGTAGTTAATCACTGGCATTCCCCTTGCATGTATCTGCTCCTACCTGTCACTACATAACCAGTATGTCCACCGTGGTTTTTGCTCCTGCCCCCGCATGCTCACCTCGCATAAGTTGCTGGGTTTTATCGATTGGTACCCTTGTTTCCTTGTCAAATGATGCTCTTTGGGATCATTTCCATTTGTATGCTGATGTCATTCATTTGTACCTTTTCTGCTACCACCCGTGACTCCAAGAGCATCAGTGTGCTGTCTGACTGCTTGTCCAACATCAAATTGTGATGGGCAAGAACTTTTTAACATCTTCATCGACACAACCAAAGTCATCCTGTTCAGCTTTGACTAGAAACTCGGCACCCTAGCACCTGATTTCATCCTTCTCACCAACTGTTTTCTCAGGCTAAACCTGATGGTTTAC
Organism: Squalus acanthias; assembly: GCA_030390025.1. Lineage (NCBI taxonomy): Eukaryota > Metazoa > Chordata > Chondrichthyes > Squaliformes > Squalidae > Squalus > Squalus acanthias. Next base: position 15,029,983 of record CM059434.1, on the reverse strand, counting down.
TACAGATCACCTATTTTCACTTCAGCATCATTGCCTGCTCCTACGGTATCATGACTGTCTCTATCACCTCCAGGCTCAACTATACCAATGTACTCCTCGGCAGCCTCCCATGTTTATCTGACATACAGATTATCGAAAACTCTGCCCCCTTGCCATAACCCGTGTAAAGTGCAAATTTCCCCTATCGCCCCGTCCTTGCCAATACCCATTGGCTCCTCATCACCTGGTGTATCGAGTTTGAATCCTTGTCCCCCATCTACAAATCGTTGATGGCTTTGCCCCATCCTCCTCCTGCAACCCATGTGCCAGTGTGTGTCCTCCATTCTTCAGTTCTAGTCTCTATTGTATCTCCCCTCTCTCCATCTGCCTTTGGTCGCAGAGCCTTCAGTGACATCCTCAACTCTGTTGCTGCTTGGTGTCCAGTTTTGCCTCTTTCGGATAAGTTGCTCTAGGTATCGGCTCCTGATTAAAATTGAAGTTCACTTCTGCATATGTGGCTGAGATTGCCAATGCAGTTGCACTGCTTAACAGTGTGAGAAGTGAACTTAGTCATTCCTAGGCAGCTATAATTCCAGGTAGGATGGTATCTTTTTAAAATAAATTTCAAGTCCCATTGCTATTAGTCTATGATAGGTGCAGACTCTGGTAGAGATTATGCTGCAGTTTTTAACTGTGGCTTATCCAAGGTTGATTTTCCTCTTGATGGAATGCTCATATCGTCATTTGCTCTATCTTTGACAATAAACAGAAGTTTTGTATGTATGCTGTACAGGAATTTTAAAGTAAAATGTATGATAGCAATGAACAAATGCTCTTCTGGCTTTTCATGTTCAGTTACAGAAGAACATAAGAAATTGGAGCAGGAGCAGGCCATTCGGGCCTTCGAGCCTGCTCCACCATTCAAGAAGATCATGGCTGACCTTCTACCTCAACTCTACCTTCTTGCAATATCCCCATATCCTTTGGTTGACTGCTGGCTAAGAACAAATTGAATGAGTGTTTTCTCTTGTGCTCCATTCTATGGAACAATACTGTGCAGTGTGCATTCTACAATTTAGAGTGTAAATGTAGTTACAGTTGCACATTAACAATGCAAAACTGTTCTTTTGTTGCTGAATGGTTATCTGTGTGAATAGCTGCTGTTGTGCATGTAGTACTTAAGTTCATGTTCCTGAAATAACTTGTCTGACCCATCAATCTGGCGATATCCCTATGTACTATATAGAAAGACATTAAAAGTGCATGCACACTAAAAAATTACCGTTGGTGCAAAGTGATTTCAGCTTTGGGCCGATGCTAAACTTTTTGAATGTACATTGGTTGTGAAAGTCACATTCCTTAAGGTAGTCTTGCTCTGCTTTGTTCTGACGTCAGACAGATCTGGCCGCAACTCAGGATTCAGGCTACATTTATGTTATAACTCTTCTTCTTCTTAGACAGTCCCTCTGAACCGAGGATGACTTGCTTCCACGTTAAAAATTAGTTCTCGGGTGACTGATGAGTCCAATGTGGGACCTACAGTCTCTGTCACAGGTGGGGCAGACGGTGGTTGAAGGGGCGGGTGGGTGGGGTGCTTGGGTTGACTTGCGCTTGGCTTCCGCTTGCACCCGGCGAAGAGACTCGGTGTTTGGCACCTTCCCGGATGCTTCTCCTCCACTTTGTGCGGTCTTGGGCCAGGGATTCCCAGGTGTCGGTGGGGATGTTGCACTTTTTTCTGCAGTTATAACTGCAGTTTTGGTGTGAAGTAAAACCTCTCTTGTACGAATAAATCCAGCTCCCTTATGCAACAGTAGAATCATGGACTCTGGAAAAACTGGGTCTGCACTTCTGCTACCAGAGCAAGGCAGCTGGATTTAGTATAAAAGTGACTTAAATTTCTCCCCAAGTCTAACCCAACACTGAAGCAAATAATTTTTCCTATGGACATTTCCTCCTATACTGTATCCAACATTCAGTATGTTAGATTAACCCCTGCATGTTTCAGTAGCACTTATGCACCACATAGATCTTAACCATACAAAGGGATTCTGAACTTTGTTGCATTTTAGGAAAACATTTTTGAATTTGGACTATACCTTCAGGACTATTATGGAAATCCATGATCATGATTTCCAAGTTACTGATGTAATTTTACAGTGCGTTTTTAGCTTGTGCAGCAGTAAAAAAAACGCGGGTAGAAGTAAAAAGCAGGAGAAAGGGAAACCCAATATTCTAACCTTGTGGCTCCAGAAGTTGTATAATAGTTTTAAATTATGGATAGGTAGGATTTCCTTCACTTTGTTGGGGGGAAGGGACTGAAGTCTATGGAAAGGAAAACCAGGGGGTGTATAACAGGCAGCCTATTTAATACCACCAGTTGTCTGCCCCCGCTGAAGTTGAAAGTTAACCCCATCTGTGAACAATAAAGCACTGGTTTATTTGCAGTTGTTTTCATATTTTGATTTTGCCGCATACGTGTTTCGCGTGCAACTGAATGCTTGCATTGCACTTGAAAAATTTTCCAAGGTATTTGAAGTGTGAAGTGAGTGAAGCATGGAGCTGATTCTTGATAGTAAAAGTCTTCCTTTGTTAGAAAGTCAAATAGCCTGTTTACTCTGTGGATTAGATTTGATTTGGGTAATGCTGATTCAGGCTAAATCTATGGCCCACTATTTTTCTGTTCAGTCAGTTTGTGTGTAACTTGCCTTATAGCTGCATTTATATTGCTGCACTGCTGTGTTAGTGCCACTGATACTAAAGCAAACTTGCCAGATTCCCTGTAGCCAGAAAGACCCAGTTAAAACATAATTGAGCTGGCGGCAGCAATACAGCACTTGGCCTATATAAAAGCAGCCTTACTCTGCCACTGCTTTGATGAATATATATCCCTGATAGGAGAGATGTATTTGTTTGCATCATATTTGTTTGAATCTGCTTAAATCAATTTCAAACCAGGTTTGCAAACTAGGCTTTCTTTACATAAAAAAACAAAGTGGTATAAATTAGCACCAATTAGTACATTTTGAACGAGAAAAACATTTGAAATCAATAGTGATCTAAATTTACCACGGTGGTATAAATGAGGTCAGAATTTTTTTTTCTTTTGGGTCTCCTGTCTTGATTATAACTTGTGACCCAAATCTCGTTCCCCATTTGTTCTGTAAAATTGGAATTCCCCTCTAGTTTTTACACTTGTCTTTCATTAGAAAGCTTCATTGAATAGTTAGGATTGTAAGGTAAGTGTAGTTTTTGTTGTCGGAAGAAAGAGCAATTCTTGTTGGTCTCCCCGGTCGGGGATGTGAATGACTTTTAAACAACCTTCTGCTATATCGACAGCCAGTGTTTCTATAGTTGTGCATATGGCAGGAATAAATCTGTTTCCATACTGTCTAGCACAATTTTCCCTTGCACAGATTCTTTTTGATACAGTAATGATGGAAAGTTTAGAGTTGGGAGATGATTAGCAGCAAAAAGTTAAACAATTGAGAAAGCACGCTACCACATCTGGCTCATTTCATGAGCCATGCAGTGTGTGCTTTTCTAGACTCACCTAGTGAATTCCTGGTATGGGTGGTCCTGCCTCTCTCCAGTGAGCAGCAGTGATGGGTGTGATGAACGTCCCATAGGCTCACATATTGGGTTAAATTGCAAGTGACTAAGAATGGCTGCTTGCAGCAGGCTATCTGATCCAGCTTCTAAAATGTTACACAGACTGGTTGGAATGAGTGCAATCGAGCTTGCAATTTCACATTTATTTTTTAATTGACAGTATGTCAATCAGAATTACAACATTAGTAGCAATTCTATTGCTAGCACCAAGTAAATTGTGCTCCTCTTTAGTCAGTCTCTTACTTTGAATTTAGAGGACCGAGAGAGTAATAGTCTGAAACTTCACATTTCATGAGATAATTAGAAGTATGCAACAAGATGATGATGATTTTCTGTCTCTGTCTCCTCCCCCCCCCCCCCCCCCTCCAGCCCTGGTGACTTGGCATAAAACTGAAATTGAACCTGAAACCTTCAGGTTTGCATATCTTAATTCTACTACAGGTAGTGCCTATACCCACTGTGCCACCAGAGGGTTGCTGTAGATGCGCTAGTTGGAAGGATTTTTGTTTTAATCCTTTTAATGTTTAAAATGAGTCACTGAAACTTTTGATTTGTGCTGCTTTGTTGTACGCGAGGCCAACAGCTTTGCCGAGTGCTAGACTTTGGAGATCTATAGCTGCACAACAAACCTGGTAGCTGCATAGATGTGGCTTTCATTGTATTTTTTTTAGAAGGGATAAAGGAGGGCAAATTATGATATAAAAACATTGTTTTGGAGATGTGTTTTCACAAAGAAAAATTGATTTCCGTCAGCACATTTTAACCCCCCTCCCCCATCTACAAATGTCACCAGTTTTCCAAATTATTGCCCATCCATGTCAAACGTGACCCAGATCTTGACTGAATTCAACTTTTTCTCACTGATGAGTAGAATTGGTCTATTACTGTCACTGTCACAAAAGATGTCCACACGCACAGCTCAATCAGTGGGATTTTCTATCCTTTGAGCATTGCACTATCCTTTGGTTGTTGTTAACTGTATTCCTCTATGAAATTACTGATGCCATCTTTTCAATTGCTGCTAGGGGAAAGAGTTGTTTCTTGGGATGTAGAGAATCATAGCATGCCATTTTATAACTAAGTTGCCCTTTCACATGCTATTGTAGAAAAGGGAAGAATGTTAGACAAGTATAGCAAGCTTTTTGTCTTTGTGGCCAGTTTAGGTGCACACCCTGGAGCCTTATGGGCCATCTATAAAGTTTAGCCCACATGTAGCCTGTGCCCCTGGAAAGGCAGCTCAGTTCCATTTGCAATTGTATTCGTTTCCCCACTGGTTTGAATGTTACAGGCCTCGTGATTAGGACAGGGCTGCGCTTTGTCTTATTGTCTCATTAGTGGAAGTAGGAACACCAAGTTCTCTTTCTGACACGATGCAAAGTAACAGGAGTATTCATTTAAACTTTATAGATGGCCCACAAGGCTCCAGTGGGCACCTAAAATGACCACAAAATTCTCCTGGATTATTAGACCAGGCCTCTGGATTACCAATACTGTAACACAACCACTACACGACTCTACCCCTCTTAGTAAGGTTACAGATTTTTACCTTGTTTGCAAGCTAACTGACATCCTGTCTATTCTCTGTATATCTTGTAATTTGATTGAATTTAGAGGACTGATCTAAATAATCTAAGTAATAGTGTGAAACTTCACATTTCATAAGATAGCTAGAAGTATGCAACAGGATATTGTTTCACTGAGAGCCTTAAACAAGTGAATACCCCTGAAGGATGGGCAGATGTAGAAATCAGTTTTTTCATTTTAAAATAAGTTGGCTGTACGTCAAATAGCACGTGGTTTATTACTCAAAGAGATCACTTTCATTGTACGATGAAGGTATGTAGTGACTCTCCTGAAGCTACTTTAAAGACTCTCAAGGAACAAAAAATCATGTTACGTACATTTTGTCTTGGGGATGAAATGTTTCTGTAACTTGCTGAGCTGTAATTTCCATTTGTGCAAACGAATGTGTCTTTTGCAGTTCTATCCTTGCTGAGAGGAATATTGTTTTGAAGGAGGGAAGTTTGTACTGGGTATAAGGTGGGTCACGATACAAATGGATGAGAACAGTTTTGCTTTTTTTTAAATTATCATTACAATGCCAAGCATGCAATAGCACATTAGGAACTTTCAGATAAATATTTTATTTTATATGTTGGGGAGAAAACTACCTGGACGCAGAAGGGCATGACAATACCGGGGCATCCAGTCCAGTTCAAAGTGGAGGCTTCCATATAAATTAATGGAGTTGCTCTGGGATGCACATTGGGTTTTGTGGTAAACCATGTAATTTGAACATGTCCAGGTATGAGCACACGCCTGAAATAGTAAATCTTCATGGGTGAAGATATGTGGCACAAATCAAGATATCTGGTAAGAGGTACTACCTTTAAACTGAAAGAAAATGCATATGGAGGAGTACTTCATAAGAAAAATACCCCTTCCACCACAGTCTTTCCTTCTCCTTTAAGAAAGAACAGTACATTGGGCCATTCCATGTACCATTAAGAAATCATGAGACGGAAGGGAATACCAGGACATTGGCACTTTAAGAGCTTTGCCATAGCTTTATCAGGTGATCCTCTCAACATTTCTGTACCTAGCCCCATTGTGAGTTGCATCCTCAATTGCTTTCCCATTGTCAGCAGCATCGCACCTCTATGTCTGCAAGCAAAAGATATTCTTCTACACACTGGGGGCTCATGCTATTCAGAAAGTCTGAACGTTTAAATTAATTTTCAGTTTGGTCATCAACAGCTTTGGCAAGCCTGGTACATATTTATCGTGTGCTCTTAGCCTATAGATGAACAAAACTTTACCTTGGATTTATCTTCTTGATTGACTTAGCACCAAGCAATGCTGACAGCCAGTTTCAAATTTTGTCTTGAACAATGTTGCTCTTTTCCAGTTACTGACGGCCATAATGGCTGTTGCTGGTATCTTTTGTTGTTGCATTATTTCCAGCACTGCAAGCCTGCGCACCATTGAGCAAAAAATTTGTGATCGTCTCATCTGCTGCAAGGCAATCCTGTTGTCAAGATTGCCCTAATGCAGTTCATTGCATTGGAAAGATGTCAAGCTTAGTCTGAAAAATGTCTGAGTCCTGGTCAGGAAGAGAACTGGGAGTGATCTTGGAAAAACACGCTCTACGTGAACTTACAAAGTTGAAAGAAGGGTTCTGCGTAATCCTTGCAACTTCCTGAAGTACCTGTTCAATTCTGGAACTCCTAATCCGTGTTGAGACATAGGAATATCCAAGGTGACTGAAGCATTTTGGGCTGGATTTTCATTGACCCGTGGAGGCGGGTTTGGAGGCGTGTGGGGGTTTAAAATTGCGAAAACTGGCGGGCGGGCACAAGTCCACCTCCATGCAATTTTCATTAAATCGTGTCTGCTGGTCCCGACTCCGTCCTGCCTTTAAGACGCGGGATAGGCTGTTAAGGCCCTTAACAAGCACTAAATTGGCTCTATAATGGCATTTTGAAAGGCCTTTGTGATTTTAACCCTTGTTCTACGTGAAGCACGCCTGTTCTGAAACACGATTGTGAAACCTGGCGGTAACACATTTCGAAAGCTGACTATCAGCTGCAGGTCCACAATTACAACGTAGTAGTAGGAGGAGGACAAATATCTGGGAGCAGACCTAGGGCTGCTGCTGATGCTCATTTTCCCTTCAGTCTCTCTCTCTCTTTTAGGGCTGCTGCTGCTCATTTTGCATCCAGGTCCTCTCTCAGCAAAGGCCAGGCAGTCTCTGAAGACCTTCAATGCAGCAGTAATGATGACATCATCAGAGGCGACGTTCAGACTCAAAACACTAATTGGTTCATGGGTTCCCACATGCTGGAACTCAATTAGGTGAAAATTGCATCAATCTCCCACATCCAATTGTAGTTGGGTGGATAACACGAAAAGTGGGTGACATGACCCCAACCCGCCCCAATATCAAAATCCAGTCCTAAGTCTCCAACTGACGCTGGGCAGTAACACCATCACAGGTGCAGACATAATTGAGTACTGATGCAGCCTTGTACTTGAAAGCCAATGAAAATGCCCATCTTAATTGGTACCAGTTGCAATTTGCTTATTGTACAGGACGTCTTGGCTCCAGCTGAGGAACCCACTCAACACTATCTCTCAAAAGTGGGAGTGAATGCAGGGATGAGGTAGAGCATCTGCTGCGAGCATGGAAAAGCTCTTAAAGGGGAAGTAACTGGTGCTCCCTTTCCCCTTCTAACTCTCTCCCTTTTCTCTCTCCTCCCCAGTAGGGTGATGGCAACATCCTGTGATAATCCGGACCTTCATTTGTGGTGGGGGAAATGTATGATTGTCTATAATTATAAGATATATTTTAAAATAAAATAATTCTGGAATAACTTGTTGCCATGATGAATTATTTTGGAGAGTCCAAGTGTTGCAGAATCACTTCAGTGGAAATGGTACCTAAGTATTTGTTCTGACTTTTCTCCCTTTACTCCTGAAGATGATGGCTCCACAGGTGATGACGGCTTTTACCTATGATGTTTTCTGATGTGAGCCTGGACAGTGCATGTTGTTGGGTTTTTCAGCTGTCTGGCTGATGACAATTGACCCCAGTGCTATCTTCACCATTTCCATTATGTGCACATTCAGCGGGGTAGGTGGTACAATCTAGCCCAGGGCTGCAGAGGTCAATTTTAAGCCCTGGCTGAGATCGATTAACTTGGCACAGACCAGCGATCAAACCTATGCTGTCCCCTGTCTGTATGGTGCATTTATCCAGCGAACCATTGGGAGAGTTCTGATTTCACCGCCCCACCCCACCCCACCCCAAATATTTTTTTTTAATTTGTTCTTGAATGTGGGTGACCTGTTGCCCTGAGGACATTGAGTCAACCAGGTTGTGTGGGACTAGAGTCACATATAGGCAATGTTCCCTCTAAAACATTTTTTCCTGCACGGTCCCTTTAAATTTGCTGCACGGCCGCGCATGCGATATCTCCTCCAGCGGCAGCAGTTCGTGAGCGATCTGCACGGGACCTCTGATTGATGCGTGGCCCCGCACCTTAGGGGGGAGCATTGCCTGCAGGCCAGACCGGATAGGTGTGATAAAAGAAAAGAAAGAAAGACTTGCATTTCTATAGCGCCTTTCACGACCACCAGACGTCTCAAAGCGCTTTACAGCCAATGAAGTACTTTTGAAGTGGAGTCACTGTTGTAATGTGGGAAACACAGCAGCCAATTTGCGCACAGCAAGCTCCCACAAACAGCAATGTGAAAATGACCAGATAATCTGTTTTTGTTATATTGGTTGAGGGAGAAATATTGGCCAGGACACCGGGGATAACTCCCCTACTCTTCTTCGAAATAATGCCATGGGATCTTTTACGTCCACCTGAGAGAGCAGACGGGGCCTTGGTTTAACGTCTCATCTGAAAGACGGCGCCTCCGACAGTGCAGCACTCCCTCAGCACTGCACTGGAGTGTCAGTTTAGCTGTATGTGCTCAAGTCCCTGCAGTGGAACTATGAACCCACAACCTTCTGACTCGGAGGCGAGTGTGCTACCCACTGAGCCACAGTTGGTCATTAGTAAACCAGTTGAGTTTTCATAGCAATCCTACAGCTTTCATAATCTCTGCCCCAACAGCACTAATATTTCCATAGTTAATAAGTTTCTCATTAAACCTCACTGTTAAAAGTTCTGAATTTGTAAGTTAAATTTATTGCCCAAGTGATGTTGCTCCCAGTTTTTGGTGCGGACTGCCCCCCTGGATGAAGTCATGAATTGATTAGCTTATTTATGTAAGGAGCACAGCCAAGTGGTAATCCATGAGAATGAAGGGCAGCGCAAATTTTATTAGTTGAAGACCTATATTTAAGATTTTAAAGCCTTTGAACATTTTCTTCAGTAAGGGACCTGTTACTTGTTTGTTTAATTATTGCTGATTGGCAATAGGTTGGATGTGCTTTAATCAGACTAGGACTTAAAAATGCTTGAAGCTCAGTATCAAGTGTTTTTTTTGTCTTAAAACCAAGGTGATTCTGGCTTGTAAACCTGAGTAAATTTAGGCGTGATTCAAAAAAAAAATGTAATTTTCACGGTATAAACTTAAAATGATCAATTGAAGTTGTCAAGATGGTGCTGTCATAGCAATTTATTAAACTTTGCTCTGGTTGTTAATATTCTAGGTGCGCCTGTTGTAGGAAATTATGCCAACATGATGCTGCTATTACGATGTGGGTCAGATGACTTTCTGATCAGATTTAGGAAGCTTTTAAATGGTTTGAGTGCAGCAAAATATTTTGGATCTGAAATTTCTCTGTGAAAAGTGGAGAATGCCTGTTTTTCTCAATAATTAACGACCCACTAACCAAATCACAGGTAGCTGTGGCTTTGAAATAGTTTGGGGATTGTTGATTACAGTTATTAAGAGGAATTTCAACCCTTTTTTTTAAACTGTGCAAGTTATGTATTGGAATGCCCATCAAACAGAAGGTCAGACTTGTAACTGCATTACAATTTTTGTTCAAATACTCATCTTCCCTTTCGGCTACTGCATTCAAGAAGTGTTTGTCATAAGTGAAGAGATTTTACTCCTTGTGTGTTTTTAAAAATAGTTCTGTTCCACTAAATCCCATATTATGATAAACAACTTACACAGAGGATGCAGAAAATGCCTTTTTACGTTTTACTGGTTTTAACACACTCATCTTCTACAATATTGGGTCGGAATTTTAGTCCTCCAACAGCAAACAACATAATTAATTTTTGATTTTTGCATGGGAAGGTTTTGCTCCACAGGAAGCCTGCTGTGTAGGGAGTTTTCTGTGGAAGCAATATGCTTTTAATTTTGTTTAAATAGTTCAATTAATTGCTGTGTATTTCCATGATCATGTGTGTCTTCAAGCTTTTAATTTTTGCTAATTAGATCCTTGATTCCTTAAATTGGCGCTGTGTGGCTCAGAGTGACTTAAATGATGAAAAAACTTTTGAAGTAAAAAGCTGGCTACGATTTTCGGGTAGAACTGCACATTTTACATCTGTTGTGCTTTCTAATAACTTGTGTCTGCAATAATTCAAACAGTAATTTGAGACTCCCTAACTTTTTAAAGAGAGCACAAGCAGCTAGTGCCTTGGGTCACAATGCACTTTGCTATAGAAGCTTTAATGCAACTTCACATCTTTTGGTAGCATATTATCCCTGCTCAACTGCTAATGCTATGAAGAATCTTGATGCACGGCTAATAGTAGGTCTGCTGTACTAAGTGTGCAATTAGTGGGCATACTTCAACAAATGGCAACTGTAACTTGATGAATCCTTTTTAAATGTCACATTTCTTTTGTACTCAGTAGTGTTAAAACTCACTGGGGACTACAGTAGAAATTCCATTTATACTCGTGTATACTGTACATTTCCAAAGCTTTGCGAACTTGGTGGGTTTTGTTTTGTTTATTGATGCTCAACCTGCCGATGCAATTCTCTAAGAGCACATTACATTATTCAGTCATGAGATTTCCATTTGCCACCATGTCTGCATGGCTGTATGCCATCCAGTTCAGGGTTCACATCTTCCTCTTGGCTTTAAGAAGAGCCACAGAAGGTTCTTCAGTTTCAGATGGCAAGCATCTTCAAGGTACAAAGTGCTCCCCAGATGTCTGTCATATACTTGATGTACTTGAAGCAATGTACTGGAGCTCACAGGAATTAATTATATCACCCTATTTTAGAGATCTGATTAGGACACCTTTTCAAGAGTATCCAAGTTCAGCTTTTGTGCATTGCACTGATTTTGTGTTTAAGCAGCTAGGGCAGTTGATCAATATTAAGATCTCTGAATTTCTTATAAGCTGGGTTTCAAATTGCTCCATGGTGGTCTCTGCCCATGGGACACTTTGCAGATGTCTTAATTGCTGAATCGATGTCAAAGTGAGGTGTATCTCGGGGCTTTAGATTGATAACTTCTGATACATTTGTTCTCCCACATCTCCGTATACCTCCTGGCCACTCACAAATTTCTGTTCCTTCGCTCCTGTGCTCAACGTGATTGCATAGAATTTTACAGCACGGCAACAGGTCTATGCCGGCGTTTATACTCCACACGAGCCTCCTCCCACCGTGGGCCATTTCAGTCACTTCTGAATAACCACCAGGTGAACAAATTGACCTAAAGGAGTTTCATGGTGTGCTTTTTTATAGATAGCCATATAGATTGATGAAGGAGAGGTCATTCCAACCTGATAGAAATTTTCTGAGAAATCAGAAAATATAGACACAGGGTAGCAGTGGATATAATTTATATGGGCTTCCAGAAGGTATTTGGTAAAGTGCAGCATAAATTGGTTACGAAAATTGGGGCCTATGGAATAAAAGTCAAAAAGGCAATATAGATGAAAGAAAAAAACTTGCATTTGTATAACATCTTTCATGACCTCAGGATGTTGCAAAGCACTTCAACATAGAAGATAGGAGCAGGAGTAGGCCATTCAGCCCCTCGAGCCTGCTCCGCCATTCAATGAGATCATGGCTGATCATCCAAATTCAGTACCCTGTCCCTGCCTTCTCCCCATATCCCTTGATCTCTTTAGCTCAAAGCCAATGAAATACTGTTGAAGTGTAGTCACTGTTGTAATGTAGGAAACGGGGCAGCCAATTTGCACCACATGCAGCAATCTGACAATGACTGGATGTTCTGTTTTAGTGATGTTGATTGAGGGATTAATATTGGCCAGGGCACCGGGGAGAACTCTCCTGCTCTTCTTTATAAAAGTTCTCTCTCCTTGGATATTGTCCCCCACTCCTTCAAATCTGCCATCCTCACCCCACTGCTCAAAAAACCAACCCTTTCCCACCTCCGTCCTTGCAAACTATCATCCCACCTCCCTTTCTTCTCCAAAGTCCTTGAATGTGTTGTTGCCTCCCAAATTCGTGCCCATCTTTTCCAGAACTCCTTGTTTAAATCCCTCCAATCAGGTTTTCACCACTGCCGCCGTGCCAAAACGGCTCTTAACAAGGTCACAAATGACATCCTAATTGATTACGACCAAGGTAAACTATCCTTTCTCGTCCTTCTTGACTGGTCTGTAGCCTTTGACACAGTTGACCACAAAATTTTGTTCCCAGGCCTCTCCACCGTCGTCCAGCTGGATGGGAGTGCACTTGCCTGGTTCCATTCCTTTCTTTCCAGCCGCGTCCATAGAATCACCTGCAATGGCTTTTCTTCCTTCTCCTGCACCATCACCACGGTGTCCCCCAAGGATCTATCCTTGGCCCCCTCCTATTTCTCATCTGCATGCTGCCCTTAGTGACTTCATCCAGCGACACAGCATGAGTTTTCACATGATACCCGGCTCTTCCACCTCTCTTGAACCTATACTTCCACCATCTCTATGCTGTCGGACATCCAGCACTGGATGAGCAGAAATTTCCTCCAATTAAATATTGGGAAGACCGAAGCCATTGGCTGGGATTTTGCTCACCTTGGCGGGTCTGGTGCGGGCGATGTCGGTGGCGGGTCGTGGCCCTGCTGCTGGCTCCATCCCACTGCCTAAAATGAATTTACCTTGATGGGGCTTGTTAAGCCCGCCCAGCGCGTTTCCTGGTCCAATTAGAGGAAGTGGGTCTGGTGACATCATTCATGACGCGTCATCAGCCGGTTTCCTTTAAGGGACCATGGCCACCTTTTGACGTTTGTGCTGTCAGTGTTCTATAGCGATGTAAGTGTTTGCAGCACTTCAATCACTGTACAGAGGTGCAGGGCTGCACCCAGGTTCTCCCATGACTCATTCCATATACTTAGGGAGTCATGGGAGGTCCTGTTCGCTTCCCATGGGAGGTCCTGTTCGCTTCCCATGGGCGGAAGAGACCTCTCCAGGAGACCAACACAGCCTAGTTGCACATTGCAAAGGAGGTCAAGCAGGGAAGTCATCAGGAGGACCTGGGTGCAGTGGCGCAAACCTTTCAATGATCTCATTAGATCACGAAACATTAGTACAAAGCCACACTCCCCTTCATCCTGCTGAGCCTCTCATCACATCCCCATCACTCTGCCTTTCCTACCCTACTCCTGCACATCCTTACTCACACCAACTTACCTTGCACCTCCCCCATCCCGCTCTCTATCTACATTATCACATCCCCATCTCACTAGCCACCCCTCACACTCGCCCTCATCCTAGTGCAGTCATACCAACTAACAACACACAAGGGTAGCCACTTGGGTGTTTTATCCAATGTTCATGTAAAGTTTCTGTTAAAGTGCTGTCAAACATTGAAACCTTTATTTTCAACATTTTCTGTTCTTGGACAGATTTGTGTGCACCTTTGGAAGTGGCTTAGTGAGTTGCAGTGAATGGTGAGACAGAACGGTACCCCCTGCAATGGTGGTGAGTGTGAAAGGAATGGCTTGGACATTGCAGGGCTGCTTTATGGTATTGGTATGGGGTTGTGCCAACCTGGCGCATCATGTGGCAGCCAGGGTGTAGAGTGTCAAGCGAAATAAATCTATCCATGGTGAGGCCATCGCTGGTATCCCGGGCAGCAATGTGCTCAGGTGCTGGTGACCTGTGCAGCATCAGGTGATTGCGGAGAAGATTGGTGTTGTTGGTGTGCCTGGTGTTGGGGCTGATCGTGGTCGGATTTTGAGGACCAAGGTGAGACAGTATGAAGGGCACCCATGTTGATGAAATAGATGGCAGGTGAAGTAGAGATGACAGAAGCATTCTGTCAATGGTGAGAGAGTTCCTCCAATGAGGTGAGAGTGGATGGAAAATGGAAAGCCTGCAGAATCTCTGCTGGAAATGGACTGAAAAACAGCTTGTGGCTGAGGAAAATGATGATCTGTCAGATGTGAGCTTTTACTGTACATTTGAAGCTGTCAAGTAATTAGCTGGAGCAATGGCTGCTGAACACCTGCCTCAGGTTGACAGACGTAGAATCGTTACAGCACAGCAGGAGGCCGTTCAGCCCGTCGAGCCTGTGCTGGTTCTCTGCAAGAGCACTTCAGCTAGTCCCAATCCCCCGCAGCCCTGCAATTTTGTTTTCTTTCAGGTACTTATCTAATTCCCTTTTGAAAGCCATAATTGAATCTGCCTCCACCACCCTTTCAGGCAGTGCATTCCAGATCATAACCACTCGCTGTGTAAAAAAGTTTTCCTCATGTTGCCTTTGGACCTTCTGCCAATCACCTTAAATCTGTGTCCTCTGGTTCTCGACCCTTCCGCCAACGGGAACAGTTTCTCTCTATCTACTCTGTCTAGCCCCCTCATGATTTTGAACACCTCTATCAAATCTCCTCTCAACCTTCTCTGCTCGAAGGAGAACAACCCCAGTTTCTCAAGTCTATCCACGTAACTGAAGTCCCTCATCCCTGGAACCATTCTTGTAAATAATTTCTGCACCTTCTCTTAAAGCCTTCATATCCTTCCTAAAGTACGGTGCCCAGAAATGGACACACTACTCCACTTGTGGCCGAACCAGTGTTTTATTAAGGTGATTCATAATTTCCTAACGTGGTCCCCGAGCAATGTGGTTGCCGTGGCCATGAAGTTAAAGTTAAAAAGTAAGTTAAAAAAGCCTGTTAAGGGTCTGTTAAGTGCATTATAATGAGTTTAATTGGGCTGCCCGTCAGTTCTGTTCAGCGCTGACAGACACGACATTGGGAAAGGCGGGTTGACGGCGGGTTCCCGACCCACTGTCAAAAAAGAAACACTTTCCCACCCGACCCACCACCGATCCTGCCCGCTGACACCCCGGAAAAATCCGGCCATTGTCTTCGGTTCACGCCACAAACTCCGTTCCCTTGTCACCGATTCCATCCCTCTCCCTGGCAACTGTCTGAGGCTAACCAAGTCTGTTCGCAACCTTGGTGTCATATTTGATCATGAGTTGAGCTTCCTACCTCATATCTGTTCCATCACTAAGACCGCCCATTTCCACCTCCGTAGCATTGTCCATCTCCGCCCTTCCCTCAGCTTATCTGTTGCTGAAACCCTCATCCGTGCCTTTATCACCTCTAGACTTGACTATTACAAGGCACTCCTGGCTGGCCTCCCATCTTCTACCCTCCATAAACTTGAGGTCATCCAAAACTCTGCCGCCCCCCTGTGCTCACTGACCTACATTGGCTCCCAGTTAAGCAACGCCTCGATTTTAAAAATTCTCATCCTTGTTTTCAAATTGCTCCATGGCCTCGCCCCTCCCTAACTCTGTAATCTCCTCCAGCCCGATAATCCCCCGAGATCTCTGTGCTCCGCCAATTCTGGCCTCTTGAACATCCTTGATTTTAATTACTCCACCATTGATGGCCGTGCCTTCAGCTGCCTAGGTCCTAAGCTCTGGAATTCCCTCCCTAAACCGCTCCGCCTCTCTACCTCTCTTTCCTCCTTTAAGACGTTCCTCAAAACCTACCTCTTTGACCAAGCTTTTGGTCATCTGCAGTAACATCTTCTATGGCTCAGTGTCAAATTTTGTTTTTTGATGTTCCTGTGAAGCGCCTTGGTACATTTTATTGTAGTAAAGGTGCTATTTAAATGTAAGTTGTTGTTTGAACTAGTGCCATGGGATCTTTTACGTCCACCTGAGAGAGTAGACAGTGCCTCAGTTTAATGTCTCATTTGAAAGGTGGCACCTCCAACAGTGCAGCACTCCATCAGGACTGCACTGGAGTGCCAGCCTAGATTTTTGTGCTCAAGTCTATGGAGTGGGGCTTGAACCCACAACCTTCTAACTCAGACAACAAGTGTTACCACTGTGCCAAAGATGACACCGTGATGAAGAAATAGCTGAACGATGGACAGCAAAGGGTTGTGATAAATGGATGTTTCTGAGACTAGCAGGGGTGCTGAAGAAATCTGTTTTGGGGCTACTTTTATCTGGACTTGGATGTAGTTTGTTGATACTCCTGCAGGAGGACATAAACAGGGCAGATAAGTGGCAGATACAATTTAATGCAGGAGAATAAAGGTAGTATATTTTGGGAATAAGAAGAATATAGAATTGAACTATGCTGTAATTAATACATTTCTCTGCAGTGGAGGAGCAAAGGGATCTGGTTGTGCAGACATGTAATTCCTTACAATTGGGGGGACCGGCTAAAAAAAAAATGCATTAAGCATTATACAGCACAGAAGGAGGCCATTCGGCCCATTGTGCCTGTGCCGGCTCTTTGTAGGAGCTTCCCAATTAGTTCCACTCTCCTGCTCCTTCCCCATCACCCTGTAATTTTTTTCCCCTTCCAGTATTTATCCAGTTTCCTTTTGAAAGTTACTATTGAATCTGCTTCCACCACCCTTTCAGGTAGTGCATTCCAGATCATAAATACTGACTAAGAAAAAAGAAAAATTCTCCTTATCTTCCCTCTGGTTCTTTTATAGCGAAAGGAAATGAATGCAAAGGCCATGAGCTCATAATGGCTGCACAAAATGGTGGTTAATCCATATCTGGATACTGTACAGCCAAGGCTTCTTCGGCAGCACCTCCCAAACCTGCGACTTCTTCCACCTAGAAGGACAAGGGCAGCAGGCGCATGGGAACACCACCACCTCCAAGTTCCCCTCCAAGTCACACACCATCCTGACTTAGAAGTTTATCGCCGATCCTTCATCGTCGCTGGGTCAAAATCCTGGAACTCCCTCCCTAACAGCACTGTGGGAGTACCATCACCACACGGACTGCAGCGGTTCAAGAAGGCGGCTCACCACCACCTTCTCAAGGGCAACTAGGGATGGGCAATAAATGCTGGCATTGCCAGCGACGCCCTGATCCCATAAACGAATAAGATTAAAAAAAAAGTTTTGGGCTGTCACTATAGGAGGGCTAGAATACCTCTGGAGTGAGTGCAACACAGATTTACCAGGGACGAGAGGTGTAAGTTACGAAGAAAGCTACAACTAGAGCTGTATTCATTCTAACTGAGGGGGGAGATGGAGGTGTTCAAAATGATGAGATAGATAAAGTGAACATAGATTATTTCCGTTGGTAGGTAAATTAAAGACAAGAAGCCATAAATCTTAAAATAAGCACTAGGTACATAAAGGGGGAGATTAGAAGAATATTTTTCACATAATTACCGGAATGTGGAATGCTTTGCCATGAAGGGTGGTTGATGCTAAGTTGATTACAGTTTTCAAATAGATACTAGACAATTACTTGGAGCATAAAAGAGTTTGTGGGAAGGAGGAAAATGGGACTCTGTAAAACCTGTCGTTGCGCAGGGCCCATATTCATTGCTGGCAAGAAGGGTCTAATGGCCTCCTCTTGTACCAAGATTTTGGTACTTCTATTTCTGTGGTTGCTGGCTATTATATTGGACTATATAAGGCAGGTGGCCAATATTGTCAAAGACGCTAATGAGCCAAACGGGAGAATTTTCCATTTTAAAAAAAAATATTGATTAAAGGGGCAGGAGAGTGGTATTTCTGGTCCTCTTTTTAGTCACCTCTGCTTGCTCATAAACGTGTGCTTGAAGCACTATGAAGTATGCGTTTACAATGCAAGCACTTGCTTAATACCAGTAGTTGTAGTTCAGGTTTTAACCAGGCAGAACTGCATATACGTTGTCTGGCTCCTGCCTGGTTGGAACTCTTAACCGTCTTGCCCAAGAAAGAGCCATGTGCATGCGTGGAAAGAGTGCTCCCAGCAATTTAAAAATGTAAATGTTTAGAAAGCAAGGAGGGGGAGAATCTCTGCTCTCCTAAACATTTAAATTTAAGTTAGCCGGGTTTACTAAGTACCCAGAGGACATTTTGTAAACCAGGTTTGACATTGTACTGTATTTATACCATGCGGGGGTCAGTGAAAGCAGTATGTGACTACTCTTTCCAGGGATTTTCCACAAGGTTCTAGAGTACTTTTTCTGGGATGTTGACCAAAGCACTGTATTCAAAAGTCGAAGCTCCGGGACCAACCAGAGGTAACATTATTTGTTCAGATTTGCTGAACATGGGCTTTATCCCCTGCTAACTTCCAATATTATAGAAGCATTTGTGTAAATGCGGAAGCAACAACAGATTTTGGCATTATATTTCAATATTTTGACTCCACTTAGCTTCAGAAAAGGTCATTGGTGCCGGCCTTGGCTTGTGCCTGAATAATGCCTTTGTTATTGGTGTTGGTCATAGGTACTGCACAAAATATTGTTTTGTGTTCTGGGCATATACCCATTAGATACTGGGTTTTAATTGCTCAAACTTCTTTCACTTGGCATCCTTCAGCTCCAGGAAAAAAAGGGAATTTTCATTCCATCAGTCTGGTTGGATTGGAACCCAGACTACAGAGGTGGAAGCACAATATCCATTCCCCAGCTGGACAGAGATTAAGTTGGAGGCAGCAGATCAGTCCACCTTCCTGCTTCTTTCTTCTATTTTCATTACCTGGTATTCGCTTCCTGCATTCAATATTTCCAAACATTATTGTAAAAAAGGGGGAAAAAATGACTTTGCTACGTGATCAGTAGTAGTGTCAGTTATCATTGCTGCTAAAGCTTGTTCAGATGTGCGCAAGTAATGCCTGCAATATTGATATACCTTGGACAGCTGCGTATCGGGCAATGAATAGCCCAGAGCTGCTTCCTTTTATTTTTTTTTGCTGATCCCCATGCATCTTTTATGAAGCATAGTTCAACACTGTTATCAGCATATTTGTTTAGATGGAAGCACCAGAACATTGATCGTTTGAGTTTTGTCATCTGTTTAAAGTTGAATGGATTTGGGCATGAAGGGTTCCCTTGTTTTCTGTTACTTTTGGTGCTATCGGATGTGCTTTACTTGATGGAAAATGAATGGTGAAGCATGGTGTCATGTAACCTACAGTATAGTGCGTGATTGCAAATTTAATTTAGTAGGTGTGTTGTGGTTTCAAAAGTGAAACTGACTTGCACTCTTTTTGTGGCGTACTGGATCCCTGCCAGTCAGAGCTGATAAAGGTGGTATAGAAGTGTATTCAAATTCCCCGTCCGTAGTTTTATTAAAATGCATCAAAAGCGGCATTTAAAATTGTGCAGCCGTTAAAGTGCAAAGAGCTGTGTCAAATAAGTTGAAAGTGTACATTTTTATCAATGTATTGAGTTAAACTTTCATGAGGTTGTTGGGGGCCAATTCCTTATACATAAAGGGCAGGAAAAAAATCTGCAAACGTTGGTTATCAAAGGAAAATGCAGTAAATATGAAACTGATTCTGATGAATGTTACGCAGCCTAAACACCTTAATCTCTCTCCTCTTCTGCGTATTTCCAACATTTTCTGTTCCTATTCAGCGCACCTTGGTGCACCATGAAGAATGATGCATGTGGGAGGGGTTGCTTGTGTTTCCTATCTTGGCTATCGGTCATGACACCCCGCTTGTTCCGATGAAAATCAAGCTACAATATTATTACCAGCTATATCATCTGAACAGAAGTAGTGCAAAAGGTGTGTATTATCCACTTGCAAGTATTTATTCTGTTGAGACTAAACGGCTAAAAGCATTGTGTACTGCCTAGCTATCCTAGTCCTTTGTCGTTTTTGGCAGTCATTTTTCATGCTATTTTACTATGTATATTGAGCCAAAAATCAGAACTTAATGATTTAAGGTGGGAAGTGGGATCCCACAAGGATCGGTGCTGGGACCGCTGTTGTTCATAATTTATATTAACGATTTAGACTAAGGAATCAAAAACACAATTTCTAAATTTGCAGATGACACCAAATTAGAGGGGGTTGGGGGGGTGGTGGTGATAGTCATTACTGAGGAGGATTGCAACAAATTACAAGAAGACATTAATTAACTTGCAGAATGGGCATATAATTGGCAAATGAATTTCAACATAGATAAGTGTGAGATATTACATTTTGGTGAGAAAAATAAGGAGATCGCATATTATTTGGAAAATAAGAATCTAAATGGGGTAGAAGAGCAAAGGGATCTGGGAGCACAAGTACACAAATCACTAAAAGTAGCGATGTCGGTTAATAAGACCATAAAAAAGCAAACCAAGCACTAGGGTTTATTTCTACAGCGATAGAATTGAAAAGTAGAGAAGTTGTGCTAAACATGTATCAACCCTTGGTTAGACCACACTTGAAGTACTGTGCACAGTTCTGGTTGCCATATTGTAAAAAGGATATAGAGGCACAGATGAGAGGATGCAGAAAAGATTTACAAGGATGACACCAGAAATGTGAGGGTATATCTATCAGGAAAGGATGAACAGACCTGAAACGTTAACTCTGTTTCTCTCTCCACGGATGTTGCCTGGCCTGCTGAGTTTTTCCAGCGTTTTCTGTTATTAAGGATGAATAGGTTGGGTCTCTTTTCTCTTGAAAAGAGAAGGTTGAGGGGTGGCCTAATAGAGGTCTTTAAAATTATGAAAGGTTTTGATAGAGTAGACACGGAAAGAGGGTTTCCACTTGTGGGGAAGAGCAAAACTAGAGGCCATCAATATAAGGTAGTCACCAAGAAATCAAATAAGGAATTCAGAAGAAACCTTTTTACCCAGGGAGTGGTGAGAATGTGGAACTTGCTACTACAGGGAGCAGTTGAGGCGAATCGTATAAATGCATTTAAGGGAAAGCTAGATAAGCATATGAGGGAGAAGGGGATAGAGGGTTATGCTGATAGTTAGACGAGGAAAGACGGGAGGAGGCTCGAGTGGAGCATAAGCGCCGGCATGGACTGGTTGGGATGAATGGCCTGTTTCTGTGCTGTAAATACTCTAACTTGTAATCATGGGTGAATTGCAGAGGTCAGTGGTATCCTGAGCAAGTTTCATGTTCAAAATGATATAAAACCAATTTACCTTACTCTGTTCGTCTCTAGAGTTCATCCTCTAGCCATCTGCTCGATTGTGCGTGCTCTATTTCTCTTGTTCCCCAGCACCTTTCCCTTCAATTATTAAAAAGTGACTGGTGTTCTGCATAGGTATGGTCATTTGTTAACTGAGAGCAGTACTGATCTGGTGCAGCAGGAGCTGAAACTGTTGAGAGTTGAATTTTTTTTAAAATTGTACTTTGCAATCCCATCCCTTTCAGTGAGAACTGTAAATCAGCAATAACAACAATGCACTTGTATAGCACCTTTAACGTTGTAAAATGTCCCAAGGTGCTTCGCAGAGCCTTAATCCGATAAAAATGGATACTGAGTCAAAGGAGATATTGGGAGGGGTGGTTAAAAGTTTGGTTGAAGAGGTGCATTTCAAGAAAGGTCTTAAAGGAGGAGAGGGAGGTGGAGAGGTTTAGGGAGGGATTTTCAGATCATAGGACCTAGACTGCTGAAGGCATGACTGTCGGTGGTAGGGTGAAGAGAGGGTTGGATGCACAGAGGTAAGAGTCAGGCAAACAGAAGTTGTTGCGGGGTGGGCAGGGCTGGTGGAGGTTACAGGGTTGGGGAGGGACAAGCCATTAAAGGGATTCAAACACTGGGATAATTTTAAATTTGAGGCTTTGGAGGACATGAAGCCAATGTTGGTCAGCAAGGACAGGAGTGATGGGTGAGTGGGATAGGCAGCACAGTTTTAAATGAGCTGAATTTGACAGAGCATAGAGGATGGGAGGCTCCAGGAAGGCATTGGAATAGTCTAGTCTAAAGGTGACAGAAATATGGATGAGGGTTTCAGCAGCAGATAGGCAGAGGTGGGCAGTATTTGTGATGAAGAGGATATGGAGTTTTAAGCTCCGCTTGGGATTGAACAGGACGCAGCGGTGGCTGGAGAGGGGGAGGAATTGGTGGCAAGGGGACGGAGTTTGTGGCGGGAGCTGAAGATGATGGCTTTGGTGGTCTTAACTTCCTCCAGTTAAAAATTGGGAACTTAAGAAATAGGAGCAGGAGGAGGCCATTCGGCCCTTCGAGCCTGCTCCGATATTCAATTGTGGATCATCCAGACAGGATATCAAGACGAGTCTAAAAGCACAGAGACAGTGGAGGCATTGAAAAAGGTGATGGAGAGGTAGATCTGGATGCCGCCGGTGTACATGTAGAAACTGACGCCATATCTTTGGATGATTTTGCCAAAGGACAGCGTGTTGATGAGGAAGAGGGCTGGCCAAGGATAGATCCTTGGCCCACTCCACGGGTGATGATGCAGGGGGTGGGAAGAGAAGCCATTACTGGAGATGCTTTGATTATGATTTGATTGGTAAAAGTGGAACCAAGCAAGAGTAGTTCATTGAGCTAGTCAATGGAGACATTGGAGGAGGATGGGGTAGTCGACTATGTCAAAGGCCACAGAAAGGTTAAGGAGGGAAAATACACCACGGTCACAGTCGCACGGAATGTCATTCATGACTTTGATTAGGGCCATTTGAGTGCTGCAGCAGAAGCTGAAGCATGATTGGAGAGACTCCAACATGGAGTTGTGGGAAAGATGTGCATTGATTTGGGATGCAACAACACGTTCGAGGACTTTGGAGAGGAAAGGGAGGTTGGCGATTCGGTGGTTGTTTAGGACAGAGAGGTCTACAGTGGGATTTTTGAGAGGGTGAGGGGAAGATGGGAGTTTTGAAAAGGAGGGGGACAGTGCTTGAGAGTGAACCATTTACAATGTCAGTGGACATGTGGGTGAGGAAGCTAAGTTTGGTGGTCAGCAGTTACTTGGGAATGGGGTCAAGGGAACAGGAGTCGAGTCTCATGGACAAAATCCACTTGGAGAGGGCATAGGGGAGATACTGGGGATTTAGGGCTCGGATGAAAGGGGCCTGGGAAAGCTTTGGCTTGATGGGCCAGGGAGAAGTAGCTGAACGGATGGTCTTGATCTTGGTGACAAAGAAGTCCATGAGCTCCTCACACTGTTGGAGGGGAGGGGGTTGAAAGAGATGGTAGGTAGTGGAAAAAAGAAGCCTGGGGTTATCTTTCCTCTCCAGGATGATTATGTCGTAGTGTGCTGTTTTGGTAAAGGAGAGTGAGGCTTGATGGCACTTGATGTGCTCCAGCCAGATCTGTTGATGGATGGCTAAACCAGTTCTTTTTTAAAAATTCCTCCATGGGATGTGGGCGGCACTGGCAAGGCTAGCATTTATTGCCCATCCCTAATTGCCCTTCAGAAGGTGGTGGTGAGCTGTTTCTTGAACCACTGCAGTCCGTGTGGTGAAGGTACTCCCACAGTGCTGTTAAGGAGGGAGTTTCAGGGTTTTGACCCAGCGACGATGAAGGAACGGTGATCTATTTCCAAGTCAGGATGGTGTGTGACTTGGAGGGGAACTTGGAGGTGGTGGTGTTCCCATGCGCCTGCTACCCTTGTCCTTCTAAGTGGAAGAGGTCGCGGGTTTGGGAGGTGCTGTTGAAGAAGCCTTGGCGAGTTGCTGCAGTGCATCTTGTAGATGGTAGGTAGTGGAAAAAAGTTCTGCGCCACATACGCTCGAGTCTGTGTTCCTTGGACTTGAAGGAGCGAAGATGGGGGTGGGGAGGGCTATACCAAGAGGAATGACCAGAATGGGAGAGATTAAAGGTTTTATTGGGCATAAGGTGGATGTGAGGGAGTGGTTTACAGCTGCAGATGTCCAGGTTTGGAGGTAGTTGTGAAGAGGGAGTGAATCCAGGAGCTGTTTGAGCAGAGTATCTGTGGGCATGTTACTGGAGGTTGTCCAGCAGAAGCAGAGGGCTGTTAAACATTTAAAAAAAGTTAAATAATTATTATTTTTTTTTTTAAACTGGCTTGTGTTATGGTTCAAGTTGGCTGTTCTATGAAGTGGTAGTATGCAGTTTTGTAAAAGATTGTTTTTGAAAAAGCTGTGACTTGGACGTGACTACATTTCCCCGTTGAAAGTATTTACAGTAAAGTGGGTTACTTTAGCTCCTGTGCTGCTGGGGATTTAGGAAAACAAGCCTGGTATGTATATTTAGCAAAATTATGCAAACCTCCTGTAAATAGCACAATAGCCTAATTCAAAATTCAAATTGAAGTGATCCTTGCAGTGCTGTATTATTTCAATTTCAATTTGGACGTGGTCCAATTTGGTTTTGTGTTCCATGTACAAAGGCTGAGTTGCAGATTTGTACTTGCAGGATGACCCAATATCTGAACAGATGGAAAATTTAATTTAAATTTAAACCTTGTACTTTTTTAAAAACTGAAGTTACTTTAAAAATTCATTTCAAAGCACTGCAAGTTTTAACTTTTCATACAAAATGTACCTGAACAAAGGGTAACTCTGCAAATATTTCCCAGTATTCAGTTAGTCCAGGCCTATGCAGAAGGGAATGCTGATTTCTGCCCTCTAGTATGCTGCACAGAAGAAACATTTCTGCCAGTTTTTTGTGATGTTTCTGTAGGAACTTCATATTGGAGATTCTGAACGGCATTAAATACCATGTTCCCTGGCTTGAATTCTACCTGTCTAATGAAGTGAAACAAATCCTCCTTTTTTTCCCCCCTAAACTTTATACAGGAAACTTTTGTTTATCCGGCACCCAAATATCCGGAATTCTCGCTTAACCGGCAAAAATCATCCTCCGAAAACTCCTCTCAAATAACCGGCAATTTTGCCGAGTCGCAGTCGAGTCTCCGCGAACGCCGAGTACTCCGAAAACTCCTCTCAAATAACCGGCAATGTTGCCGATCCCGAGTCCGAGTCCGCGAACGCCGATTTAGTCAGTAGGGGTAGTTTTCAAAAGTGCCACTACTCGGCCTCCTGGCGCTGTCCGAAGTATACTGCTCATTTCTTGATTTATTTATTTTTCTTTGTTAAAAATAGCCTCGGTAGATATAACTCTCCGTTATCCGGTACTTTTGATAAACCGGCACCACACCGGTCCCGTCGGTGCCGGTTAATAAAGAGTTTCCTGTATTAATTTTCTAGTTCATTGCTAGTTTTAAATGAGATGAAAAGCCTGCCCCGGTTACATGAGATATTAGAAAAAGAGGAGTGGGGGGAGGAATTTGGGGGTTCAAATTGGTAATTTTTAACAGTGGCATGTGAAGACATGCATGATGATGGCATGCCATGTCAGAAGTAACTGTTCAGTTCTTAGACCTTCATGCTACAGTGGAATTTCTGCCTAAGTTTACTCATTTAACTATCCTTGCTGATGTGGAGTTTTGGAAAAGAAGAAACATCGAGATGGGAAAACATTGTGGCTTGTCAGTTACCCGCTGACAATTGTAGAATTTTCCTGCTGCCACATTGATATGTAATTGGCACACCTGCATGTCTGCTGGAAAATGCACAGTTCGGCTAGCCTTAAAGAGCAGGATTTTTTTCCCCCTTCAAATTTGTAGGTTTTGGCATGTTTTTTGCTTTTTAAAGTGAGTAGTGTTAGTGCTGGCGAATGGAATTTTTTTTACTTGGCATTCAATGTGAATATCAAGAAGCACAGGTTAGATGTACTGTATATAGTTGCATGGAGAATATAGATCTCTGTGCTCTGTACCAGCCTCCGAGGAGCACTCCTTACTGTACTATGCAAAGTTGCTCTTGCCAACTATTCTTGTGATGCTGGTGAGCAAGATTGTTGTGCATAGATTTGTTTTGTAGCTCTGCGCCTGCTTGGAATCCTGATTTCAAAACAGTGCATAGGGTGAACCGTGTAGTGAGTTCTATCGGGACTCACTTATTTTCCAACATAATGCTGTATTTAAGAAAGGACAAATGAATATTTCTTTTTCCTTGAATGATATTTATGAATATGTAATTTTTTATTCTGACACAGGATAGTTTAAATGTCTTAAATCATTGTTCAAATTAAATTTGGGTCTGTTTGTGCTGTAAAGTTCCCCATCTGCTTGCAGTTTCTGCGAACGATGCACCTGGTTATATAATCTGAAAAAATATAGTGCAAATTTTAACAAAGCTGTAAATTATTGGCCATTGTTAGGTGTGTTTTTTCTAAAGCATTGTCACAGTTGCCAGTACCTCATGCTCTATTGAGCGCCTTTGCATTCCATTTGGGCACTGACCAGGTTAAGTCATGGCTACCAGTGGCAGCAAATTTCTGTTTAAATTGCAAATTTCCACGCACCGTTCAAGCTAAGTCATTGATAAGTGTTTTGTTCTGTGTGGCTTAGTTGGGTCGCAGTTTTTTGGGCATTCATAAGTCTTCTCACTCTCTTAAAATTGTCAGTTGGTTTTGTATGAATGTATCAGTGTGGCCAGATGCATTGGTTTCATGAATTTTAATAAGACAAATGACCCTTATCTAGCTGGGTAGGTCTTTGCCTTGAGCATTAATTCAAAACGACTAAATCCAACATGAGCTATTAAGTTTTAAAATGTCAGTTTATAAATATTATATTTGGCTTCCAGTATCCTACTGAGTTGAGCCTTTAAATGTAGCGTGAACACAGTGCTATAAGAATCTGTCCAATAGATACAGTTGTGCTTGGTGTAGAAAAATCCAGGATCCATGCTTTAACCAGGAGCAGCAAATGCTGAGGTAGATTGTGAGCCGGTGGGATTTGGATTTATCTGATCAGGCATGTGTTTGAAGGATTACAGTAACCTTTTTGAGCCAACAGGTGCATTTCGTACCGTGATAGGGTCACTAAATCCATAAAGGTACTAGTCCAGTGGTGTAATAACATCGACTTGCTTACAGTGCTATAGGTATGTACACAGAGCTATTGAAAGGCTGTACAAGAACATTTCTGTTCGTGAGTGAAAAATGAAGTAAACTTGTGATGATAGTTGAAATGGGGCCATTTCTCTATGTACTGCTGTCAGTACAGTGGATAATTAGTAAATTTTGATTTGCAATGAGGTCACTTACAAAATAGCCTTCCTATTTACATTTTATATTCTCCCACTATTCAACTTCTTACACTCTGCCAATACTGTTTTGCAATGGGCAATTAGGAGGTGCTGCAATGTTTTATTTAATTTTCCCTTCCTTTCATAGAGCAAATGCCCGTTCTGCTGTTTTAAAAAAAAAAATTACTTTGAATGTTTGTTGCTGTGGTTGCAGACACTTTATTTTATTCTTTGGTTCTGCCTATTTCTTCATTTCTGTACCCAAGAATGAAGATTGAAGGGGTTAAATGCCCCCCATAAAATTTGATGCACACTTAGAGCAGGAATGTACACAAGGAAGAATGTTTTATCTTTCCAGTATTTTAAATTGCACAATAGTGTTTTGATTAAAAACTGAACCATGGGTGGTGGTACGTTGCTTTCTGAAAGCCTGTTTCCTCTATCTAATCACAGTTGCACTTTGGTTTCTTAGCTACATGCACCATCCTAATTAGGTGAGAGATTATGAGATTTTGCTAAATCCCTCTTGGATCTTGTTGGGAGGGAGAAATGTAACCATTGAGATCTTTCTCTGAGACCAGCCACTATAATGCATGTGGATTTTTTTTTCTCTTTGTGCATTTTTCAACCATTCTTGCAAAATATTAAATTGGTAAAAAGAGAAATTTGTGTTACAATTTGCAGTTTTTATAGCACCATTTCCCCCCCTCTAAGATGGCGCAGCAATTCTTGTAAGCAGAACTTGTCCCCTAAAATCCAGAAGCAGTCATTTTTATGTAACCAGAGTTGCGTGACCCAAGAGTTAATAATTGCCTAATCTGATTATTGGATTAGATGTCTCGTGCTACACTAACACACGCTTTGGAATGGCGGATGGTACACACACATCAGAGTTTTCACAGGACATAGCCACTATATATAGTCAAGTACAGATGTGCAGCCCAAGACATTTGGTAAAGTGCAAATGGCACAATATAAAATTCTTGCATTTATATAGCATCTTATTATTGTTAAAGCATTTCAAAGCACTTCATGGAATGAATTACTTTTTGGAGTGGGGTGACTGTTATGTAGTCATTATGCACCAGTAGCACCACATGCATCAGTGAGGTGAACGGTGTTGGCAGAGGGATGAATTTTGCCCAGCATACTAGGAGAACTCCATGCTCCTCAAATAATGCTGTGGGATTTTTAACATCCATTTGAATGGGCAGACAGGGACTTGGTTTAATATCTCATCACTTGGATGCTACCTCCAACAATGCAGCAACCTCTCACTACTGCACTGGGCTAATCATAAATACAATGAGAGAAGTTTGTAATGGCTCATTTACCCTTCATAAGAATAGCTTTTGAAGACCTAAAATAATAGCTTGGCTTTTGGAAAATGAAGTCCTGCTTATTGGCAAAGTAAATTAAGCACTTTTGTTCTCTCGTACCACTTTTGATATTAACTTGGCATAAATTAAAATAGCTCCCTTGAACAGGTAGTAATCAGGAGTGTTCCATTTGCTGAAACACCAGAGGGTGTCAGAACTCCCATGTCTTTTTTTAAGCTCACAATTCTTTTGCGATCAGATTCCCAGACAATTTAAAAAATATGCAGCTGGTGGATACAAAAACCATCAGTGATATGCATATTCAAGTGGAACAATTCACACAAAACAATGAGCAGGAAAATAACTATTTCTCCAAGTATCCCCATACCATTAATGAGTAATTGTTGTCAAATCACTCATTGAAATTAATCCATTTGAGCCTTGGATCAAAAGGCATTCCCTTTTTGATTAAAGGAGGACAAAATAACTTGAAACTCATAGAGCAATAATGTCTATTAATGAAGTAGGTGAACTATTGGTTGGAGTCATCTCTAAGTGTGCATTTATACAACTACAACTTGCATTTATATAGCTGCTTTAACGTAGTAAAACTTCCCAAGGCGCTTCATAGGAGCATTATCAGACAAGTTTGACACTGAGCCACAAGGAGATAGGACAGGTGACCAAAAGCTTGGTCAAAGAGGTAGGTTTTAAGGAGCATCTTAAAGACGGAGAGAGAAGTAGAGATGTGGAGAGGTTAAGGAGGGAATACTATGAGTTTAACGTGGTGTGAAGTGATTTCAGCTTCAGGGTAGTGTAAATACAGAGTCAAGACCCGATCTGACTCAAGTGTGAAATATAGTGGGATTCCCTGGAGGAAGTAGTCTCATGACTTCAATTTGACATTACAAGGTTTGTAAATCCAGTATGGTACTGTTGGATCAGCTGAGCACTTCATAAACCTACCCAATCTTAAATGTGCTGGGAGCAGAAATTCTCTCTCCTTGTCTCATTAAACACTTTCAAACTATTGGGAAAGAGCTCGGTGTATGCACGTTTCTAGGCTGATAAAGCTTTCTCCTAAGTGGGACAGTTGTTGAAATTGCAACCAGGTGACTGCCATCTGAACGGTCTCGGACTGCATTGTAAATGCAGCTCAAGAGGGAGACATTGATCCAAACCCAGAGGCATCAGTGAATAATTTCCATAAAGCCACCTATATGCTAATCAGGAAAGTTGAACAGCATAAAATTTCACCATAATGATGATTGACCTTCAACCCAACTTTCTTATCCATGAAATGAGATCTGTAGTAAATTGACAGCAATCGACAACAATACTTGTCTGATAGCTATCATAACTTTTCCAGTTGTCTGAATGTTCTTTCTCCATTTCCCTTGCGCCTCTGGAGGGAAAGGTTTTTCAAACTGTAATCTTGGTGATTCAGTATGATCATCTAACCGGAAGAATGAGCTGAGATGAACAATAATAGGTTCCCCTGCCCTTTCAATTAACTTGTACACTGAGGTTTTTATTTCTTCGCAATTTCAAAGGAGAACGTTGCACAATAGTGAGGCATGGTATAGAACCAATGAGACTTCTCATTAGGAAGAACTCTTCAGAAATAGATCTAACAGATGCTAACTGGCTCGCATTTCAATCTTGTAATCCACCTTCCTGGAAGTTTAATGAAAATTCTGCAAGTGACTCAGTACTTTTAATAGAAGGAACAATCACTTAAAAAAAATTTGTTCCTGGGATGTGGGTGTCGCTGGCAAGGCCAGAATTTATTGCCCATCCCTAATAGCCCTTCAGAAGGTGGTGGTGAGCTACCTTCTTGAACCGCTGCAGTCCGTGTGGTGAAGGTACTCCCATAGTGCTGTAAGGGAGGAAGTTCCAGGAGTTTGACCCAGCGACAATGAAAGAACGGCGATATATTTCCAAGTCAGGATGGTGTGTAACTTGGAGGGGAACTTGCAGGTGATGGTGTTCCCAAGCGCCTGCTGCCCTTGTCCTTCTAGGTGGTAGAGGTCACGGGCTTGGGAGGTGCTGCCGAAGAAGCTTTGGCGAGTTGCTGCAGTGCATCTTTCGGTGGAGGGAGTGAATGTTTAAGGTGGTGGATGGGGTGCCAATCAAGTGGGCTGCTGTGTCCTGGATGGTGTCGAGCTTCTTGAGTGTTGGAGCTGCACTCATCCAGGCAAGTGGAGAGTATTCCATCTAATGTGTAATGAGACAGGATTAATTAATCTCATAGTAAAGGATCCTCTAGGGAAGAGTGATCATAGCATAATAGAATTTCAAATTCAGTTTGAGGGTGAGAAACGGGTCTGAAACTAGTGTCCTAAATTTTAAAATAAAGGCAATTATAAAGGTATGAAGACAGAGTTGGCTAAAGTAGACTGGGATAATAGATTAAAGGGTAAGACGGTAGATAAGCAGTGGCAGACGTTTAAGGAGATATTTCATAACTCTCAGCAAAGGTTTATTCCAGTGAGAAAGAAAGACTGTACGAGAAGGATGAACCATCTGTGGCTAACTAAGGAAGTTAAGGATGGTATCAAATTGAAAGAAAAGGCATACAATGTTGCGAAGATTAGTGGTAGGCTAGAGGATTGGGAAATTTTGACTAAAAAAAAATAAAGAGGGAGAAGATAGATTATGAAAGTAAACTAGCAAAAAATATAAAAACAGACAGTAGGAACTTTCTACAGGTATAAAAGGGAAGAGAGTAGCTAAAGTAAACGTTGGTCCCTTAGAGGATGGGACTGGGGAATTAATAATGGGAAACAGGGAAATGGCAAAGACTTTGAAGAAATATTTTGTACCGGTCTTCATGGTAGAAGACACGAAAAGCATCCCAATAATAATTGATAATCAAGGGGCTATAGGGAGGGAGGAACTTAAAACAATGACGATCACTAGAGAAAAAGTACTAGGCAAACTAAAGGCTGACCAGTCCCCTGGACCTGATGGCCTACATCCTAGGGTCTTAAAAGAAGTGGCTGCAGAGATAGTGGATGCATTGGTTGTAATCTACCAAAATTGCCTGGATTCTGGAGAGGTCCCAGCGGATTGGAAAACTGCAAATGTAACGCTCCTATTCAAGAAAGGAGGGAGGCAAAAAGCAGGAAACTATAGGCCAGTTAGCTTAACATCTGTCATTGGAAAAATGCTGGAATCCATTATTAAAGGAAGTAATAGCAGGACATTTAGAAAATCATAACCCAATCAAGTGGAGTCAACATGGTTTTATGAAAGGGAAATCGTGTTTGACAAATTTACTAGAGTTCTTTGAGGATGTAACAAGCAGGGTGGATAAAGGGGAACCAGTAGATGTAGTGTATTTGGATTTCCGGAAGGCATTCGATAAGTGCCACTTAAAAGGTTACTGCACAAGATAAGAGCTCACGGGGTTGGGGGTAATATATTAGCATGGATAGAGGATTGGCTAACAAATAGAAAACAAAGAGTCGGGATAAATGGGTCATTTTCTGGTTGGCAAACTGTAACTAGCGGGGTGCCACAGGGATCAGTGCTGAGGCCTCAACTATTTACAATCTATATTAATGACTTGGATGAAGGGTCCGTGTGTACTGTAGCCAAATTTGCTGATGATACAAAGGTAGGTGGGAAAGCAAGTTGTGGGGAGGATACAGAGTCTGCAAAGGGATATAGATAGGTTAAGTGAGTGGGCAAAAATTTGGCAGATGGAGTATAATGTGGTAAATGTGAGGTTATCCACTTTGGTAGGAAAAATAAAAAAGCAATTTATTATTTAAATGGAGCGAGACTACATATTGCTGCGGTACAGAGGGATCTGGGGGGTCCTAGTACATGAAACACAAAAAGTTAGCATGTAGGTACAGCAAGTAATCAAAAAGGCAAATGGAATGTTGGCCTTTATTGCAAGGGGGATGGAGTATAAAAGTAGGGAAGTCTTGCTACAACTGTACAGGGCGCTGGTGAGACCACACCTGGAGTACTGCGTGCCGTTTTGGTCTCCTTATTTAAGGAGGGATATACTTGCCATTGTGTAGCAGTGAACAACAGCTATCTCTAACTTTCAATCCGGTAAGGAAAAATTGACCCATTTACCCTGCTTCAAACCAGCTGATTGTAGATTGCCGGTGGGACAGGGCATACCCAGGGATGGTAATGGAGGAGTCTGGGACATTGGCTGAAAGGTATGATTCTGTGAGTATGACTATGTCAGGCTGTTGCTTGACTAGTCTGTGGGATAGCTCTCCCAATTTTGGCACATGTCCCCAGATGTTAGTGAGGAGGACTTTGCATGGTCGACTGGGCCGTTGTCGTGTCCGAAGCCAATCCGAATGGTCCAGCCGGGTTTTTTATTATTGTTTCTCGTAACGGTTTGTTTAACTGAGTGGCTTGCTAGGCCATTTCAGAGGGCAGTTAAGAGTCAACCACATTGCTGTGGGTCTGGAGTCACATATAGGCCAGACCAGGGTAAGGGCAGCAGATTTCCCTCCCTATTCAAAATATCGGGCATGCGCGGTTTTTCCCATTTAAAAGCCGGTGAGCCGGCTGCGCAAGAGCTAAGGGAACATTGCCCCTCAGTCTTCTCTTTTCTAGAGAAAAGAGCCCCAGACTGTTCAGTCATTCCTAATAGTTATAATACTGGTAAAGTATGATGATGGTGTTTTAAAATGTTCACACCACTTCTATTCAAACTGTTAAAACTGTGTGTGGGAGAAGCGAGTGAACAGCCAGTGAGTTCAGTTAGTCGGAGCGTGGCTAGATCAGGTGTTTAAACCCCCTCTGGGCCAGAGTGATCCCTGGTGTC
Organism: Squalus acanthias; assembly: GCA_030390025.1. Lineage (NCBI taxonomy): Eukaryota > Metazoa > Chordata > Chondrichthyes > Squaliformes > Squalidae > Squalus > Squalus acanthias. Next base: position 14,996,642 of record CM059434.1, on the reverse strand, counting down.
TAGTGTTCAGGGTTTAGTGCTCCGGTCAGGGGATTAATTAAGAAAAAGTTTGAAAAAAATGATTTAATCATTTAAAAAAAAATCTCCAGCAATAATTAAATTCTGAAGGAATGTAACTCCACACTTACAAAATAAAATTTTCAGTGCCAGCGGGATTGATTGGCAGTAATTAAGACTTATCACGCCATCAAAAATTCACTTATACCTGAATGCACCAGCTCTAACTTCTGGCATGTTTAGAAAGAAAGTGTTTATTGGGTAAGTACCGCAACTTCACGCCCTTGCATGGATTTCAATGCCGAGTCTATCGGCGAGGTACTGGTGGAGTGCAGCTTGTGGAGGAGCATGGCAAATCGGCCAGCAACCTCCGGATTTCCACGTTTAACTGCGCATGTGCGGGCTCTGGAAGATTCTGTCCGATTTACATAGGATATACAGCACAGAAATGGGTCATTCGGCCCAACCAGTCCATGCCGGCGTTTATGCTCCAATCGAGCCTCCTCCTGTCTTTCCTCCTGTAACTCTATCAGCATATCCCTCTATTCCCTTCTTCCCCCATATGCTTATCTAGCCTCCCCTTAAATGCATCTATACTATTCGCTTCAACCACTCCCTGTGGCAGCAAGTTCCACATTCTCACCACTCTCTGGGTAAAGAAGTTTCTTCTGAATTCCTGATTTGATTTCTTGGTGACTATCTTATATTGATGGCCTCTAGTTTTGCTCTTCCCCACAAGTGGAGACACTCTCTCTGTATCTAGTCTATCAAAACCTTTCATAATTTTAAAGACCTCCATTAGGTTACCCCTCAGCCTTCTCTTTTCTTGCCTGTTCATCATTTCCTGATAGGTATACTGTTGCATTTCTGGTAACATCCTTGTAAATATTTTTTGAACCCTCTCCAGTACCTCTAATATCTTTTTTATAATATGGCGACCAGAATTGTACGCAGTACTCCAAGTGTAGTCTAACCAAAGTTTGATACAAGTTTAGCATAACTTCCCTACTTTTCAATTCAATCCCTCTAGAAATAAACCCTGGTGCTTGGTTTGCTTTTTATATTGCCTTGTTAACCTGTGTCGCCACTTTTAGTGATTTGTGTACTTGTATTCCCAGATCCCTTTGCTCTTCTACCCCATTCCAAGTAATATGTGACCTCCCTATTTTTCTTATCAAAATGTCATACCTATCTGTGTTGAAATTCATTTGCCAATTATATGCCCAGTCTGCAAGTTTATTAATGTCATCTTGTAATTTGTTGCACTCCTCCTCAGTATTGACGATCCCCCATCCCCCTCCCAATTTGCTCCATACTAACGATGAGTAGGGTTGGCCTCAGTGTTATTCCTACCGCAAAATCCGGGCAATTGCTTTATTTTAGTAAGCGTTTGTGTTTTCAGAGTGGGATTGATGGAATATTCTGTAATCTTGTATTGATGAATTCCTTAGTTTTAATGTGCGGCCAAACAATGTATCACATAAATTAGTGGAATATGTGCTGCTTGTACTGTCATAACATGACATGAAATAATTCCTATTTGTTCCATAGACCATACACAATTTGCACCAAGTCAGCTTGGCTCAGTAAGGTATACTGTCACTTCTTGAGTCAAAAGATCATGGGTTCAAGATCTGAATGAATCTAGGCTAATGATTGAGTACTGAATTGCCTGAGATGCCATCTTTTGGATGAGAAGATGTCTTCCAGAAGGCATTTGATAAAGTCCCTCATAAGAGACTGTTAACTAGGTTGAATCCCATGGAATTCAAGGGAAATTATTGACCTGGTTAGCAAATTGGCTAGGCGGCAGGAGACCGAGAGTAGGGATAATGGACAGGTACTCTAATTGGCAGGATGTGACTAGTGGTGTCCTGCAGGGATCTGTGTTGGGGCCTCAACTATTCACTGTATTTATTAACGACTTGGATGATGGGATAGAAAGCCACGTATCCAAATTTGACTATGACACAAAGATAGGCGACATTGTAGGCAGTGTAGATGAAAGCATAACATTACAAAGATATCAATTAAGTGAATGGGCAAAACTGTGGCAAATGGATTTGAATGTAGGCAAAAATGTGAGGTCATCCACTTTGGACCTAAAAATGGTGAACAGCTAAAAACAGTGGAGGTTCAAAGAGACTTGGGGTCCAGATACATAGATCATTAAAATGTCATGAACAGGTACAGAAAATAATCAAAAAGGCTAATGGAATGCTGGCCTTTATATCTAGAGGACTAGAATACAAGGGGGTAGAAGTTATGCTACAGCTCAAAGCCCTGGTCAGACCACACCTGGAGTACTGTGAGCAGTTCTGGGCACCACACTTTAGGAAGGATATATTGACCTTGGAGGTAGTGCAGCGTAGGTTTACCAGAATGATACCCGAACTCCAGAGGTTAAATTACAAGGAGAGATTACACAAACTGGGGTTGTATTCCATGGAATTTAGAAGGTTAAGGCGTGATTTGATCAAAGTTTTCAAGATAATGGGCCAGATATTCCGATCCCTACGGGTGGGTACGTGCTGTGCACCCACCCGTAGGGACATCGGAAATGCCGGTTTGACAGATCCTCCGGCTGCCCTGGAGAAGGGCCTCTGCGGACAGATAGTTCCGCTTTTTGGAGACCCTCCGCCCGCAGAAAACCCTTACAATTCTTACGCCTGGCGTAAGGCCTGCTTTTACCAGGATAAGAGTAGACAAAAAGTTAAAAAAAAAATTTTTTTCACTGATTTATCATTTAAAATACTTAAAAAAAGGTAAGTTTATTTTTAGCCCCGTAAAATACTTGTTTTTTTCAAAAAATTAAATTTTTGTTTAAATTACTTAATTTATTGTAATTTCAAGTCATTTTAAAAATGTGATTTAAATTTTTTTTTAAGTTTTACTATGTTTTTCAATTGATCTCCATTCATATATTTGACAGGTCTTCCTGTCAAATGTATGAAGGGAGATTCCCTTCTGTGATTGGCTCCCCATGGCCCACGTGATCCCAGGGACGCTGCGAACTACCTGCGCCCCTGGAATACATGGGCCCTGCGCACCGGCAGTTTGGTGAGGCCCAGCATCGGAATTGTGCGCGTCCCGGGAGCCCTCAGGCAAGGGCGCAGATTTTTCCAGATCGCAGGCCTCCGCCCGTGGGAGGCCTGCGATCAGAAAATACGGGCCATTAAGGGGAACAGATAGGGTAGCTAGAGAGAAACTATTTCTGCTGGTTGGGGAGTCTAGGACTAGGGGACATAGTCTAAAAATTAGAGCCAGGCCTTTCAGGAGTGAAATTAGGAAACACTTCCACACACACAGGGTGGTAGAAGTTTGGAACTCTTCCGCAAACGGCAATTGAGTCTGAGGTTGATAGATTTTTGTTAACTAAAGGTATTAAGGGATATGGGGAAAAGACGGGTATATGGAGTTAGGTCGCAGATCAGCCATGATCTCATTGAATGGTGGGACAGGCTCGAGGGGCTAGATGGCCTACTCCTGTTTCTATGTCTGTTTAGATGGTTCAGTCGTAGTGGCTGCCATGTTTGCCTGCGCAACAATAGCAGCTGTAACTCATTGGACGTGAAGCACTTTGGGATATCTTGAGGACATGATGAGGCAGTCTATAAATAGAAGTTTTATCTATCTTTCTTTCACATATCTGCTAAGGCGAAAAAGCTGCTAATTTTTTGTTTGAAGTTTGTGAATTATAGCAACAGAGTAGGCTGTTCAGCCCCTCGAGCCTGTTCTGCCGTTCATGGCTAATCTGTACATCAACTCTATTTACCTGCCTTTGCTCTATATCCCTACAGATCCTGTGGTGTTCTGCCGTGAGATCTGTTTAATGAAGGGTGTATGCAGAAGATTTCATAGCCAAGCCCAATCTAGTACATTTGGTATTGACACATGCACTTCTTGTAGAACCCACTGGATAGCAATCTGAAGTGGGAAACCTGCCCAATAATTCTCCTCAACGCAGGGATGCTGAAGCCAATTAAAAAGCCACTTCCAACCCCCACCTGAAAACCAATTAGTTGATCAAATCTAGGACCTTTTTTGGTCTGTATGGTTCAGTTGCTCATCAGATAAATTCAGGGAGGGGAGAGAAGAGCAAAACTAATTTTCCTAAAATTTCCTAATTTTCTTTTGTCATTTGCATTTTCCATTGGGCCCTAAAGTAATTAAAGTACGGTGACTCCAATTTGAATATCATCTCTCCAATTTCCTTTTGAATTTTGTTTCCTTATTTTTTGGAACTGTTAATCATCCAACTAACTGCTGCTGAAATCTCAGGTTCCAGCCTGTGGAACTATTCAGATCCACATTGGTTCTAAGTGTATGTATTGGGCAGGTTAATTATACCAACTATGAAGTCTGATTTCCGCTGTCCAGATAGAATTTGGTCTGTGTTATGGCTATAAAAAGAATTGTGAACAAAAACGTACTGGCGCCCACTGGAATCATAGCTGCATGGTAGGGGAGCTAGTATGGTTTCATTCCTGTAGTCAGTATGTAGTAAATTACAGCAAGTGTATGGTTTCCAGGCCCTATTTAATCCAGGTGTAGTGGTTCTGACTTGCTGAACTTGTACAATTGTCTTATTTTATCCCTAATGAGATAATCCCTAATGAGGGCTTTTGATAGAATAGATAGGGAGAAACTGTTTCCACTGGCAGGAGGGCTGGTAACCAGAGACACACACATTCAATAATTGGCAAAAGAGCTGTGGGTGAGATGAGGAGAATTTTTTTTTTTTTTACGTCGTGAGTTATGATGATCTGCAGTGGATTGTCTGAAAGGGTGGTGGAAGTAGATTCAATCGTAACTTTCAAAAAGTAACTGGATAAATACTTTAAAAGGATAAATTTGCAGGGCTATGGGGAAAGAGCAGGGGAATGGGACTAATTTGATAGCTCTTTCAAAGAGAGCCAGCACGGGCACAATGGGCCGAATGGCCTCCTTCTGTGCTGTATCGTTCTATGATTCTAATTTCTGCCAGTGTAAGCAACAATTGTACAAATATAATTTTACTTTGATCTAGCTGATAGTCTACAACAATTTCAGGCAATAAATATCCATTTTTACTGAGCGTTCAACCGTGGCGAATGTGATAACAGCTAAGCTGTGCCTTCACACTGCATTTTTTCCCTAACCAATTAATTGTGCGTTGTTAATTGTTTTATCTGTTTAAAAAATTTTTGTGGCCTATGCAATTATTTTCATTAGAGACGTTTCTTTGGTGATTATTAAGGTCATGGTTTTTTTTTGTGTTGTTTACCAGAATGCCAGATACTGATTGCCTTGTAAGCTTTAGCACCTGTGGATTTAAATTTTTGATGAGGCTTTCCTTTGTTGTGACTGCTGATTAGTTAGAAGTAGACATTTTGATTTGTGTGTAAGACGGAGGTGTACAGAACAGCAGCAGCTAAATGTGACCATTACCTTGTGGCTGGAGTGTAAGTGAAATTTGCAAAGAGAAACAGAGTAAAGAACAGGTAGGAATGTGATCTTCAATGTGCTAAGGGGAGGTGGGGGTGGGCAACATGGCCAGCTAAGTTTATATATGTTGCTGACTTGATGGAAGAAAATGTAGAGTGACTTTGGGATGCCTATGAAGATACTTTGGTGGACAGCTAAAGCAGTGTTGTTAACTGTCGCGAACACTCGCAGTGCTCTACCAACAAGTGATGAGATGCGGCAATTATCAAGTGAAGCCCAGGTGCTTTCTTGCAAGAAAAGGGGGAAGGGTGAAACAGAACGGCTCAGTTCTTTTAATCACTTCTATTAAAGTTATATTTCAGCAAGGCCCTTTCATTTGCTGAATGAAATCATTCCCTTGCCATCTTTTGTGGAGAGCAATGAAAGGAGACAAAACAACATTATATTCTGGCTTGATCAACATATTTTCCTCTATTTGCTCCCGCTCCCCTTCCCCAACAAGCCAGTCAGGGCATAAAAAGAGATGCATGGAGTAGTAAGTCTGCTGTGGGACACGGGTAAAGGGTAGGCAGGTTGCAAATGGCACCGGTATTTTGAATATTGCTGTAGTAAGGGATATGTTCACCCCAAAGTGAAAAATCAGAAGAACAGGTTTGAGCCAGAGACCTACTTTCTGATGGATTCAGAATGTTCGGAAACAAAGGTGTGGATAATGGAAAGAGTGCAAAAGACAACAGGAGAGCTGCATGAACTAGTGAAAGAAATAATATTGTAAAAGTTAGAACAGGCGGTGACATGGAGAAGAATGCGTAGAATGCTGCTTGAAGTATTTAAAGGGTGAGGCGGTGAAATAGCTTCTCTATCATTCAAAACAGTCTGGAGAACAGAGAAAGTACCTAGGGTTTGGAACCTGGCAGCAATAATTCCATAACACAGGATGGGAGACGGGAAGAAATGTCAGAATTATGGAGGCATTTGTCTGTTTAATAGTTCACAGAAGAAGATATTTTGCTCGTATGCTCCTTGGATAGGTTGCAGGAAACTTAAACGGAGACTGGGGGGGGTGGTCCGGATAGATCTTCATGCTGAGACAAGTAACTAAAAAGTGTCGGGAGTATAAGAAGGTTTGTGGATGTGTTTCATAGACTTAAGCAGATGTGTGACTCATCTGTGGAGAAATGGTGCACAGGAGTGGCTGCAGGTCAGTAAAACATTTGGAAAAGTTACCAGATTGCTATAATAGATGTACAAGGGCGTATGAGGATTGAAGGAAAAATATCACAGATTCATGAGGAAGATGTTTAAGAGCTGCATCTTGTCATCCACCTTGTTCAGTATTGTAACTGACCCTGTCATGAAGGAGACAGTGGGAATAGAAACTGATGGCAGTGAGTCTGACGATGTAATAGCAGTTCAGAACCTGGTAAAGGTCCTGCAGTATAAGTGTGATGATACTGTCATTCGATCTTGCTGCCTTCATAATGGCTAAGGAGGTGGGTGTAGAAGGAAGAAGGGTTTCAAGATCAGTTTTCTAAAGACCTAGATTGTAATGGTAGGAAGAACATGGATGTTTGGAGGACTGAAGAACATGGACATTGATGGTGAGGAGGTGGAAATAATGGGTGAACTTCTAAGCCTGGGGAAGGGATGTATTGTTGTAGCGGGATTTTTTTGATGGACCATGGAAATCACTGAAGGAGAAAGATTACGAGTGTATGAAGCTAATATTTGGCTGACGAGATCTGGCACTGACAATAGGGCAGAAGTAGAATCTGGATAATTTGGGAGTGTTGTATAACAGCTTATCTGCTGGGAGAGTGACTAAGGGTGCATTTACGCTGCAACTGCAGTGTTACAGTGAGGGGGTAATATTTTGCACTGACACAAAAATATGTTGTGTAAATCTTAACTTAGGGCCTAACCGACTCGAGAGGGAAGCAGAATGAGACTCCCCCATAATTTACATGTAACTTTAGCATAGGTACAAAGAAAAACCTCTGCGCCAATACTACCGTTGTGGTGTAAATGCATCCTAATACTAATAAAACTAAATAAGAGTATCTAATGGTTAGATTAGGCTAGATGTGCTGTACAGATTGATACCCTTGGACAATGATGGAATAAGTGCCAGATAGAAAAGGACCACGTGAGGACCAAAGCTAATGTGAGATTGTGTACGAGAAGACCTGAATGGAAGAGTGATGAGTGGACACATGTATGCAGTCAGCAGAAAGGGATAGTGATGTGCCTTGAACTTCTGAAATGATGCAAAATCTACTTGTGTGGCTGTCCAGCAAATGTACATACATTGATGAAACAAAAATCAATTGGAAGAAAATTTAATAAATTGAGATGGTGCATGACCGCGCTTTGAATGAAGTGAATCTTTGTCTCCACCTTCAATCATAAATGTATTGATATATTTTAAATAATATTTAGAATGTGAATGTAAGTAGGCAAAGATGTTTACGTAAAAGAGAAACTGCTCCTGTTTGTATGTAACTGGTTAAGAATGGGAGAAAGTAGTGCTCCTTGTACAATGCCCTCATAATTTCATCTCTTAAGGATCACTAATTTATTATAAAAGGCTGAAAGATTTTTTTTGCGTAAATAGTAGATCATTTATCAAAACAAACTTTTTTCTTGTTTACTGAACATTTTGGGTTCCACTGTGGTTCAGTAGAATCATGTGCCATGGGTTAGAACTGAAATAGTTGCAGCAGTATTGACCTAACTCAGGAATAAATTTAGAGTTGGGAGGACATCATGAATTTGGTTTTCTTGTTTTTTTGTTGAATCAGATGGATTTGTTTTGACTGAATTTGTACATTAACGATTTTGAGAAATGTATTCGGCTTTGGCTGGTTTACTCTGCGGTTTTGTGTTTCCACAGTTAAATGAGCTTGAATGTGGATTTCATACCGTACTTACCCTTTTTGTAACTACAGAGCATTGCCTGTTTGTAAATAATTAATGTTGGTGTCTATCAGCAATACAGTATAATCCTGATCATTCAAATTGTTTCTGGTACTATAAGAAAATGGATTAAGCAACATAAATAACACAGCAAAGTGATGATTTAGTATTTAAAAAAGTGAATTATCCAGCAATTCGAATCAAGTAATTTTGAATGAAGAGCAGACTGTGGTGAATTGTGTGTCATTAGATGTCATTTCAGCTGTCAGTTATTCCTGTTCCAATAAAACCATGATGTCAATTGCCTAAAGTGTTACATGTCTAGTTCACATTTAGCTTAACTGGAAAACTGGCTGAGCATCGTGCCCAGTGACAATAAATAAGTCATCTGCTGTTGCAATTGATTCATAAAGTGCAAGGTCATGGACTAATCTGACTTAATTTGTGTTGCACTGCCAGTTAGAAAGGTTTGGGGGATTTGGGAAATGAGGGTTGAAAGAGGAGAAAAGTATGTTCAGTTTGTCCATCCATATTCGGGAAGATTTTCCTGAATGAATGTTGTAAATGCAGGTCAGCTAAATCCAGCTAATCATAGCCTTGTACAGCACACAGGGAGGCCATTTGGACCTTTGCATCTGTGCCAACTCTCTGAAAGAGCTATCCAACTAGTCCACATTCCCTTTGTTTCACACAAAAAAATGACTTCCACTTTAAAAGCTATATGCATTCTGTTTCCACGAGTGTTTTGCCAGGACATTTCATGTCCTAACAACCCTCTGTAAAAACATTTTTCCTAACTGCTCCCTTTGTTCTTTTGCATATCATAATTTTGAACACTTCTGTTAGATCTACTCAATGATATTTCTCCCACTTAAAAGAGCTCCAGTTTCTCTAATCTCTCCTCACAACTAAAGTCCCTCATCTCATCGTAAATCTCTTCAGCACCTTCTCCATGACTTTGATAGCCGACTAAAATTGCAGCCTAAACAATGATTTGCATATATTTAGCTTTAACTTTTTGCTTTTGTACACTATTCCCATAGTTAAAAAACTTGGGATCCCACATTTTTTTGCAGCTTTATTAACTATTAAGTATCCTATTTTAAAATATATTTGTGTTTTACCATTTTGTGTATTTGTCCTCAGACTTTTTTCAGATTGCATCATCTCGCATTTCTCTGCGTTAAATCCATCAGACATCTATCTGCCCAGCCTATTAACCTGTCTAAGACCTGAGATTCTACACCTCATCTTCCCAATCCAGCATATCTTCCTCAATAGCAAGGTTTAGTTCTGGCCTGCTACAAAGTAGTACAGGAAACTTTCGTTTATCCGACATCGACGGGACCGGCGTGGTGCCGGTTTATCGAAAGTACCGGATAACAGAGAGTTATATCTACCGAGGCTATTTTTAACAAAGAGACTCCAAGCAGCACGGGAGAATCTATTCAAGCTACTGCAATGTTTCGGACTTGCGACAGCGCCAGGAGGCCGAGTAGTGGCACTTTTGAAAAGTACCCTTACTGACTAAATCGGCGTTCGCGGACTCGGACTCGGGATCAGCAACATTGCCGGTTATTTGAGAGGATTTTTCGGAGCACTCTGCGTTCGCGGAGACTCGACTGCGACTCGACAACATTGCCGGTTATTTGAGAGGAGTTTTCGGAGGATGATTTTTGCCGGTTAAGCGAGAATTCCGGATATTTGGGTGCCGGATAAAGGAAAGTTTCCTGTAGTCAGACTCTTCACATCTCCAAACTTTCACTCCAGTTGCAGATTTAAAAGCAGAACATATTTGCCCATTTGGAGCAGGTTGGAGATGGGACCTTATTCAGTGCAAGATTTCCCAGCACTAAAGGTTTACAGTAGACTTGAGCTCATCCAAAACTCTGCTGTTCATATCCTAACTCGCACCAAGTCCCGTTGACCAATCACCCTTGTGCTCACTGATCTACATCTGGCAGCGTCTCGATTTAAAAATTCTTATTCTTGTTTTCAAAAACCCTCCATGGCCTTGCCCCTCCCTATCTCTGTAGAAGATAGGAGCAGGAGTAGGCCATTCGGCCCCTCGAGCCTGCTCCACCATTTAATGAGATCATGGCTGATCATCCAAATTCAGTACCCTGTCCCTGCTTTCTCTCCATATCCCTTGATCCCTTTAGACTTAAGAAATATATCTAACTCCTTCTTGAATATATTTAATGAATTGGCCTCAACTGCCTTCTGTGGTAGAGAATTCCACAGGTTCACCACTCTCTGGGTGAAGAAATTTCTCCTCATCTCAGTCCTAAATGGCTTACCTCTTATCCTTAGACTGTGACCCCTGGTTCTGGACTCCCCTGCCATCGGGAACATCCTTCCTGCATCTAGTCTGTCTAGTCCTGTTAGAATTTTATAAGTTTCAATGAGATCCCCTCTCATTCTTCTAAACTCTAGCGAATATAAGCCCAATCGTCCCAATCTCTCTTCATACGTCATTCCTGCCATCCCAGGTATCAGTCTGGTGAATCTTCGCTGCACTCCCTCCATGGCAAGAACATCCTTCCTCAGATAAGGCGACCAAAACTGCGCACAATACTCAAGGTGTGATCTCACCAAGGCCCTGTACAACTGCAGCAAGACATCCTTGCTCCTGTACTCGATCCTCTCGCTATGAAGGCCAACATACCATTTGCCTTCTTAACCGCCTGCTGCACCTGCATGTAACCTTATCTAGCCCTCCAATTCTCCGAGATTTCTGTGCTCCTCCAATTCTGGCCTCTTGCGCATCCCCGATTTTAATCGCTCCACCATTGACTGCCGTGCCCTCAGTTGCCTGGGCCCTAAGCTCTGGAATTCCCTCCCTAAATGCCTCTGCCTCTCTACCCCTCTTTCCTCCTTTAAGACGCTGTTTAAAACCTACCTCTTTGACCACCTGTCCTAATATCTCCTTATGTAGCTCTGTCAAATTTTGTTTGATAACGCTCCTGTGAAGCGCCTTGGGACGTTTTACTATGTTAAAGATGCTATATAAATGCAAATTGTTGCTGTAGTGCAAAGTAGGCTGAAGCTCATCCCTGTTACGGAGTATGCTCTGGCCCTCTGTGTCTTCTGCTACCTTGTAGAGCAAATGGACTCTTCTCATCCAAATTTACAAAATGGGTGGGAAGACCCGTCTGCAGACTCAAATCAGTTGATTAAAAGGGGTGGACTTGTTAGGTCAAATAGCCTTTTCTAATCATAACATTTCATGTGCTTTTAATATTAGAACTGAAGCTCAACTTCTACAGCCCATTCAACCATTGATCTCCTGCCGTCCTGAATTCTCTACTGTGGCATCTCCCAACCTGCTTTCAAAAACCTTCTCAAAACTGTCCTATTTAACTGTGCCTCTAGTTCTCCATTTCTCTTCCTTATCTTTATCCTCTGTGACTTTTCTTGCTTATTGTAAAGTCCTCTTGCACATGAGTGCTATATAATGCACGTTTTTGCTGTGTAACTTGGAACGGTTCCTTATTACTGGCACTGGATGATTAATCTAACATCATAAAGTTGTTGAGCTCTCGGACAAGGTGATACTGGGTGCAATAAAACTCTCTCTTTTCCACTCTAAAGGAAAGTACGTGTAGAAGGCCTCCCATTTAGAAGTGGCCAGGGCAAAGTTGGAAAATTTAGTGCAAATGGCTAGTATTCGCTACTGCGACTGACTGGGTCACACTTTCCATGAGATTTGTAGGCACAATGTGAGAGAATGAAGTTGCATTTATATGGGGCCTCATCATATTCTCAGGGCAATCAAATGCTTCACAACAATGAATTACTTTTGAAGTACAGTTTCTGTTATGTAGGGTTAGGTTTAAGTAAGTTGTCTTAGAAGAGTATGTGTACGATAGCAAAGTGGATCTATGCATGTACCAGTTTCCATGGTTGCCTTTGAACACATTTCCAGTTATTTGTAATTTTATTGTGCATTAATATGTAGCATTGTATGTATTTTCTCTGACGAGATGGAATATGAAATGATGAAAGGGATTCCAAGTGATGCAGCATCTCATAAATGAAAGAATTTGAGCGAATTTTGTAAATCCACTACTTTGTGTAAAAATATATATATGTGTGTGTGTACTAGCTGTAATTTTGTCAGTTAAATATAGCCTTGAAGTATAATATTGAGCACATTATGGACAACCTTTCCTGAGTGGAATATTGTACAAAAAGAAAGTTCAGAGCATGTGAAAGACAAAAATGTAGCATATTATAGTATTCAGTTAGGATTGCTGGCGGTGGATAAGTAGGTTAATTTTCCATACAAAATATAATGTCTGAATATTAAGCTGTGCTAATTTAAAAACTGTCAGCATCAAGTGCTTCCAGGATTAAGTTAATGGAGGTGAAATTGGTCTTGGGCAGTTGTGCAAAATGGACGATAGCGCGTTGGCAGCCCAGTTTTCTTTTCCATTGGCATCAATGGAAAGACGAGTCTCGCCCCCAATGTGTCCTTGAATCATGTCTTTATTCTCTGTGCTCATGTACATGCTATGGAATGAAATGGCTTTGAATTCCAAACACCCATGTTCAGTATCCAGCATTGTCAGGTTAAGTGCAGTCAGGGTCTACATTTTGCCAAATTCTAGGAACCCAGGGGTAGAGTTTCCGCTTTGGGCACAATTGGCGGTTCCGGCGCAAATTGTGCCCAAAATTGCACCCGTTTTGAAAAGTAATTTCACCCCCCCCCAATCATTTGTATATCGTCAAATGCAAAATCTGCCGTGAACCAGCACAATAGGACAGCGTTATAAAACGTAATTTAAGAAAAAAAAAGAAATTTGCTTTAAAGAGAATGTTCCTTGATATATTTAAGAGTGGTAACTTGGTGAAGTTTGATTAATACAGCTGAAAATGGGTTTAACACAAAAAATAAGCATTTTAAATCAGTGTCAATCCACTGCCTGATTTTCAATTATTGAAAATGACTTTTAGAAAATATACATATATTTTCCAGTTATATTGGGATACAGTAGTCACTCCCTTAGTAAATTAAAAAAAAAATCATTCGAAACCTTTCGAAACGTACCTGTTGGTGTCCTTGCGCCCAAAAGACCCAGCTTAATTTTTGGATCCTCCTCGTAGGCCTGCAAACGCGCACAGTTAGTGGAAACTCCCAATGGCGATTAATTCACTCTGGGGCCGTGGCCCATTTTGTGGGTAGGCCCTGATTCTAGTGCAATATTTCAAAAACTAGCGCATAAGATGCGGAAACTCTAGCTGCGCTGAATGCAATTTCCGCTTAAAATTCCGCAATCTTTTGCGCTGGTTGCGTCGACATCGAGCGAATTGCACCGAATAAACCAGCACAATCGAGTGGAAACTCCAGGCCAGGGTTCCTAGAATTTGGCAAAATATAGAGGTCAAATTTTGCAGCATGCCCAACCAATTTCTATAACATGAGAATGCAGATTCCGTAACTCCTAATCTCATCCTTTGTTGTTTTGCTGGTAAATTTATGACCTCTAGTTACAGACTCCTCTACCTGTGGAATTAGTTTTTTACTCTCTACCTTATCAAAACGCATCATAATTTTGAGCACCTCTCATCAGAACCCCTCATAGCCTTGTCTGTTCTAATGAAAAGAGCTCCAGTTTCTCTGGTCTGCCCTCATAGCTAAATCCTCTTGTGCCTTGTGTGCACTCTCTGGTTTTAATGTCCTTCCTAAAGTAAGGCATCTAAAACTGAACACCGTATTCTGCTTGCTGCCCAATCACTGATTTGTATTTCGCAGAAAAGTGCGAAGTGATACATTTTGGTAGGAAGAATAAGGAGAGGCAATGGGCCAAAAATTCATCCTGCTGCGCGAGAGTACGCACTGCGTACTCTCGCGTATTCTCTCTCCAATTGCCGGTTTTCTACATGCCCTGCGCATGCGCTGAAAACCGGCACTTGATCTTTTGAAAAGGGGGCGGTTCCTCGGTGCATCGCATGCGCGCGACAGGCTGCGCGCACGCTGTGCACTTCGTGCTTTGGACGCGCAGGTAAGGACGGAAGATTTTAGAAATGGAAAAAGGAGGAGTAAGACCCACTTTTAACAAGGTAAGTAGTGAATTAAGTATTTTTTTGAATTTTTTTTAACAGGTATATCTTTTTTAGAGACTTTAAAGACAGGTAAGTTTATTTTTATAACTTTTTAAAAGATTTTAAATTTTTTCAAAAATTTAATTTTTTATTTAAAATGGTTAATTTATTTAACTATACTTATTTTATTAATGTGATTTTTTTTTTTATTTAATTGAGGTTTAGCTGTTATTTTGGGGGGGTGTAAGATTCATAGATTTCACAGCACGTATGTGAAACTTATGAATGGAAGATGGTGTGCTGCCATTGGCTCTAACTGAGTCACGTGATCCCACAGCTCGCACGAATTCACTACGCCGGTGGGATACGCAAGCACTGCCCAGCTGATGTCTGGAACATCAAGTTCGTGCGAGCTGGATCTGAAAAAGCACACGCGGAGTGAGAGATCGCGGGGAAGCCTTACCCCCGCGGGAACAGAGCGAGATCAATTTCTGGGCCAATATAAACTAAAAGGGTACAATTCTAAAGGGGATGCATGAACAGAGATCCTGGGGGTATATGTGCACAAATCGTTGAAGGTGGCAGGGCAGGTTGAGAAAGCCATTAAAAAAGCATACGGGATCTTGGGCTTCGTAAATAGAGGCATAGGTTACAAAAGCAAGGAAGTTATGATGAACTTTTATAAAACACTGTTCCGACCTCAATTGGAGTATTGTGTCCAATTCTAGGCAACGCACTTTAGGAAGGATGTGAAGGCTTTAGAGAGGGTGCAGAAAAGATTTTTGAGAATGGTTCCATGGATGAGGGACTTCAGTTACATGGATAGACTGGAGAAGCTGGGGTTGTTCTCCTTGGAGCAGAGAAGGTTGAGAGGAGATTTGATAGAGGTGTTCAAAATCATGAGGCGTCTAGACTGAGTAGATAGAGAGAAACTGTTCCCATTGGCGGAAGGGTCAAGAACCAGAGGGGACAGATTTAAGGTGATTGGCAGAAGAACCAAAGGCGACATGAGGAAAAACCTTTTTACACAGCGAGTGGTTAGGATCTGGAATGCACTGCCTGAAAGTTTGGTGGAGGCAGATTCAATCGTGGCTTTCAAAAGGGAATTGGATAAGTACCTGAAGAAAAATAAATTTGCAGGGCTACAGGGAAAGGGCGGGGAGTGGGACCAGCAGAGAGCCAGGACGGGCTCGACGGGCCGAATGGCTTCCTTCTGTGCTGTAACCATTCTATGATTCTAGGCATAGCATTATCCTCTTTGCTTATGCGCTCTATGCTCCAATTTATAAAACCAAGGATTTTCCACCTCCATAACAACATCTGACCTTGCCTCATCTCCTCTGCTGCTGAACCCCTCATCCATGCCTTTGTTACCTCTAGACATGACTCTTCCAATGCTGTCCTGGCCGGCCTCCCATCTTCCACCCTACATAAACTCCTGCTCATCCAAAACTCTGCTGCCCGTATCTTAACTCGCTCTAGGTCTCATTATCAGGGGAAGGCGGCAGCAGCCAACTTCCTGGCACCATGGGTGGCTCTGCTGCACAGGCTGGGAGGAAAAAGTGTGGAAGAGCTATAGTGATGGGGGATTCAATTAAGAGGGGAATAGATAGGCGTTTCTGCGGCCGCAATCGAGACTCCAGGATGGTGTGTTGCCTCCCTGGTGCAAGGGTCAAGGACGTCTTGGAGCGGCTACAGAACATTTTGGAGGGGGAGGGCGAGCAGCCAGTTGCCGTGGTGCACATAGGCATCAATGATATAGGTAAAAAAACGGGATGAGGTCCTAAAAGCAGAATATAGGCAGTTAGGAGGTAAATTAAAAAAGAGGACCTCAAAGGTAGTAATCTCAGGATTGCTACCAGTGCCACGTGCTAGTCAGAGTAGAAATAGGAGGATATTTCAAATGAATATGTGGCTAGAGGAATGGTGCAAGGGGGAGGGATTCAAATTCCTTGGACATTGGAACCAGTTCTGGGGGCGGTGGGACCAGTACAAACGGGACGGTCTGCACCTGGGCAGGGCCGGGACCGATGTCCTAGGGGGAGTGTTTGCTAGTGCTGTTGGGGAGAGTTTAAACTAAAGTGGCAGGGGGTTGGGAACCTGAGCAGGGAGACAGAGGAAAGGGAAACAAGGATAAAAGCTAAAGACAGGAAGGAGAAAAACAAAAGTAGAAGGCAAAGAACTCAACAGTTTAAATCAAACATGGTCACAGTAAATAATAATTCATATAGGTCTGAGAGCGTTAAAAAAAAAAAAAAAAAACCTGAAGGCTTTGTGTCTTAATGCAAGGAGCATTCGGAACAAGGTGGATGAATTAGCTGCACAAATAGAGGTAAATGAATACGATTTGATTGGGATTACAGAAACATGGCTCCAGGGTGGCCAAGGCTGGGAACTCAACATCCAGGGTTATTCAATATTTAGGAAAGATAGGCAAAAAAGAAAGGGAGGTGGGGTAGCATTGCTGGTTAAAGAGGGGATTAACACAATTGAAAGGAAGGATGTTAGCTCTGATGATGCGGAATCTGTATGGGTAGAACTAAGAAATAACAAGGGGCAGAAAACGTTAGTGGGAGTGGTATATAGACCTCCAAACAGTAATACGGAGGTTGGGGACGGCATTAAAAGGGAAATAAGAGAAACATGCAGTAAGGGCACAGCAGTCATCATGGGTGACTTTAATTTACATATAGATTGGGCTAACCAAATTAGTAAAAATACTGTGGAGGAGGAATTCCTAGAATGTTTACGAGATGGTTTTCTGGAACAATATGTCGAGGAACCAACCAGAGATCAGGCCATCTTAGACTGGGTATTATGTAACGAGAAAGGATTAATTAGCAATCTTGTTGTACGAGGCCCCTTGGGTCAGAGTGATCATAATATGATAGAATTCTTCATTAGGATGGAGAGTGAAGTGGTTGAATCAGAGACTAGGGTCCTGAATTTAAATAAAGGAAACTACGATGGTATGAGGCGCGAATTGGGTAGGATTGATTGGGGAATGTCACTCAAGGGGTTGACGGTGGATAGGCAATGGCAAACATTCAAAGACTGCATGGATGAACTACAGAATTTGTTCATCCCAGTGTGGCATAAGAATAAAACAAAAAGGGTTACTCAACCGTGGCTAACAAGGGAAATTAGGGATAGCATAAGATCCAAGGAGAGGGCATATAAATTGGCCAGAAAAAGCGGTAGCCCTGAGGATTGGGAGCAGTTTAGCATTCAACAAAGGAGGACAAAGGGATTAATTAAAAGGGGAAAATAGAATATGAAAGTAAGCTTGCTGGGAACATAAAAACTGACTAAGAGCTTTTATAGATATGTGAAGAGAAAAAGATTAGTGAAATCAAGTGTAGGTCCCTTGCAGTCAGAAGCGGGGGAAGTTATAATGGGGAACAAAGAAATGGCAGCCCAATTAAATGCATATTTTGGTTCTGTCTTCACAAAGGAGGACACAAATAACCTCCCAGAGATGTTGGAGAAGATACAGTCTGATGAAAGGGAGGAACTGAATGAAATCAGTATTTGCAGGGAAATGGTGTTGGGGAAATTGACGGGATTGAAGGCCGATAAATCCCCAGGGCCTGATAATCTACATCCTAGGGTACTTAAGGAAGTGGCCCTAGAAATAGTAGATGCATTGCTGATCATCTTCCAACATTCGATGGAATCTGGAACTGTACCCATGGATTGGAGGGTAGCTAATGTTACCCCACTATTCAAAAAGGGTGGTAGAGAGAAAGCGGGGAATTACAGACCAGTAAGCCTGACACCGGTATTGGGGAAAATGCTAGAGTGCATTATAAAGGATGTAATAGCTGAGCACTTGAAAAACAGTGACAGGATCGGACAAAGTCAACATGGATTTACAAAAGGTAAATCATGCTTGACTAATCTACTGGAATTTTTTGAGGATGTAACTGGGAAAATGGATAAGGGAGAACCAGTAAATGTGGTGTATTTGGACTTTCAAAAGGCTTTCGATAAGGTCCCGCATAAGAGATTAGCGTGTAAAGTTAAGGCACATGGGATTGGGGGCAAGGTATTGACTTGGATAGAGAACTGGTTGGCGGACAGAAAGCAGAGAGTAGGAATTAATGGGTCTTTTTCCGAGTGGCAGGCAGTGACTAGTGGGGTACCGCAGGGTTCGGTCCTTGGACCCCAGCTATTCACAATATACATTAATGACCTAGATAAGGGAACTAAATGTAATATCTCCAAGTTTGCAGATGACACAAAGCTGGGTGGGAGTGTGTGCTGCGAGGAGGATACCGAGAAACTCCAGGATGATTTGGACAGGTTGGGTGAGTGGGCAGAAACGTGGCGGATGCAATATAACGTGGATAAGTGCGAGGTTATCCACTTTGGTGTCAAAAACAGAAAGGCAGACTATTATCTGAATGGCAATAGATTGGGAGAAGGGGAAGTGCAACGAGACCTGGGTGTCCTTGTGCACCAGTCGCTGAAAGTAAGCATGCAGGTGCAGCAGGCGGTGAAGAAGGCAAATGGTATGTTGGCCTTCATAGCGAAAGGGTTTGAGTATAGGAACAGGGATGTCCTGCTGCAGTTGTACAGGGCCTTGGTGAGACCGCACCTTGAGTACTGTGTGCAGTTTTGATCACCTTATCTGAGGAAGGATGTTCTTGCCATGGAAGGAGTTCAGCGAAGATTCACAAGGCTGATACCTGGGATGGCAGGAATGACATATGAGGAGAGATTGGGTCGATTGGGCTTATACTCGCTGGAGTATAGAAGAGGGGATCTCATCGAAACATATAAAATTCTGACAGGTCTGGACAAACTAGATGCAGGAAGAATGTTCCCGATGGTCGGAGAGTCCAGAACCAGGGGTCATAATCTAAGGATAAGGGGTAAGCCATTTAGGACAGAAATGAGGAAGAATTTTTTCACCCAGAGAGTGGTGAACCTGTGGAATTCTCTACCACAGAAGGTAGTTGAGGCCAAGTCATTAAATATATTCAAGAATGAGTTAGATATATTTCTTAAAGCTAAAGGTATCAAGGGATATGGGGAGAAGGCAGGTACAAGGTACTGAGTTTGGATGATCAGCCATGATCTCATCGAATGGCGGCGCAGGCTCAAGGGGCCGAATGGCCTACTCCTGCTCCTATCTTCTATGTTTCTATTCACCCATTATCCCTGTGCTGGCTGACCTACACTGGCTCCCGGTCTGACAATGCCTCAATTTTAACATCCTCATCCTTGTTTTCAAATCCCTCCATGGCCTCACCCCTCCCTATCTCTGTCACCTCCTCCAGCCCTACAAGCCTTTGAGATCTCTCCGCACCTCCAATTCTGGCATCTTGTGCATCCGATTTTAATCGCTCCACCATTGGTGGCTGTTCCTTCAGCTGCCTTGGTCCTAAACTCTGGAATTCCCTCCCTTAACCTCTATGCTCCTCTCTCTCTCCTCCTTTAAGATGCTCCTTAAAACCTACCTCTTTCTCCAAGCTTTTGGTCATCTGTCCCAATATCTCCTTCTGTGGCTCGGTGTCAAAAATGTTTTTAATCATATTGCTCTTGTTAAGCGCCTTGGGACATTTTGCTACATTAAAGGTGCTATATAAATTGTTGTTGATCCTATACACTTTTTTTGTGGCAGCTTTATCTACTTGTCCTCCCACATTTAAAGATTTAATTCATTTTTAGACATGGGTAATGGATTACTTTGGGGGACATGACTTTTTATTCACCAGTCCAAAAAAAATCTGCTTTCTGTCTGTTAGCCAACTTCCAATCCATGCTACTACATTTCCATTAATACCACATGCCTTAATTTTAGCAGCAAACCTCCTATACAGCAAATAATCAAAATTCAGATCACAATATCCCTTGCATTTTTTTTATCAATGCGCTCTGTGTTGTTTGCTCAAAGCTCTGTTTACTAATGTGGGAGTAGGAGATTACATGTGGAACCACCTACCTACAATGTCACAATGTGTACGTCAGCATGTAGTTTCCCCAGAACCTCACAGTAGGTGGCGGCCGTGCCTTCAGCTGCCAAGGCCATAAGCTCTGGCATTCCCTCCCTAAACCTCTCCGCCTCTCTTTCTTCCTTTAAGGCACTCCTTAAAACCTACGATCTGGCTTAATATTTCCTTATATGGCTCGGTGTCAAATTTTGTCTGATAACATTCCTGTGAAGTGCCTTGGGATGTCTTGCTTCATTAAAGGCACTGCAGGAAACTCTTTGGTATCCGGCACCGACGGGACCGGGGTGGTGCCGGTTGAATAAAAATTCCGGATGATGGAGAGGGTTATCTACCGAGGCTATTTTTAACAAACAAAAATTAAAAAATCAAGAAATGTGCAGTATACAGTAATTGGGTACTCACCTACAGAATGTTGTGTTAAATGGATGGTGGAAGATGCTTGATTAAGTACAGTACTGCCAGTTGAGGGTAATCCATAACTCTTTAATTACTTAACAGTAAAACAAAACTTATAAACGACTGTATACAGTACTGTAGTTGACTGTACACTTATTCCAAGTCAACTGGTTCATCAGGAATATCCATGCCAGCTGGGTCATCAGGATCATGCACTTCCACAGATTCTTCAGGCACTTCCGCTGCTTCGACTCTTTTGGAAGCTTTCTTAAACATGTTGCGGATGTCGGCTTGCTTAGTGGACTCTTGCCTTTTCTGTAGAAACGTGGAATGCAGAATATGGAGTTGCATAACTTCTTGGGCAGAGTAGCAAGGCTGCCTTTCAGCAAATTGGAGGATTGAAGAAAATCCTTCTGCAGCTTTAGCCCAAGAAATCATCTTCTCTTCAGAAATCTCATCCTCTTCACTTTCCATCTCACTTTCCTTTTCTTTCTTTGGATTCAAAACACTCTCAATTATTTCATCATCACTTAGCATATGCACAACAGCAACTTCTCTATCTGCATCAACCCACTGCTCGATATCACTTTCACTGAGGTGACGTAGAGGGTTTGCTGGGCCTACATTTTTCACCATGCCAGCCATTTCCATTATTGTACTCTTCTTGGGACGAAGATTGAACCCATGAAATTCCTCCTCTGAAGAAGAACCTTCAGTAAATATTACAGAAGGCCACAATTTGCGCCAGGCTTGCCTCAGAGTGTGACCTTTCACCAAGTTCCAGGAACATGCAACATTATAGATGGCATCTTTAATACTGTATTCCTTCTGAAATGCGTGAATATTGTCATCTTGGTTTATCAGTTTACGTAGGAAGTCTTTCTTGTAATGACACTTCAGATTTTGGATAACGCCCTGGTCCATGGGTTGGATGAGAGAAGTTACATTTGGTGGCAAATAAATGGTGAAAATATTTCCCGAAACCAACTCGGATTCATGCAGATGGGCTCTACAATTATCAAGCAATAAAATGCATTTGCTATCTTCAGGTTTCCCTATTTTACGGAAATGTTCCCTCACAGATGGAACAAAAATATGATGGAACCAATAGGAGAAGATTTCCTTATCCATCCAAGCATTTTTTTGATCTTTGTACTCAACAGGTAAGTGCCTCACATTTTTAAATGCACGGGGATTTTTATATTTCCCAATAACAAGAAGTTTAACCCGGTGTGATCCAGCAGCGTTCGCACATGTTAGCACGGTTACACGATCTTTATTTTTCTTGTAACCTGAAGCATTAGCCTCACTAGCCGCAGCAAGCGTTGATTCTGGCAAAAACCTCCAAAACAAGCCAGTTTCATCGGCATTATATATCTGTGCTGGCGACAAATCATGTTGCTGCACAATCCGATTGAAATAATCGCAGTATTCTTCTGCGGCATCGTGATCAGCTGATTTCTTCTCCCCGGAAATATCGAGTCGTCGTATCCCGTGCCGTAACTTGAAGCATGTTAGCCATCCCTCGGAGAAAGCACACTTGTCAGTGAGCTCCATCCTTTCGTAGAAATCCTTCGCTTTCTCGATTAGCATGGGTCCGGAAAGTGGAACACCCTCTGAACGCTTAAGAGAAAACCACTCAAAGCACGGTATCCAGCTCTTCAAGCTTAGGCTTACGAAGCGTACGCCGTTTCTCTACACTCTTAGATGTCTCCGAGCTTGAATAAAACTTGAGCAGCTTATCCTTCTGCGATTTGATGTCGTCGATTGTTGACGAACCGATTTTGAATTCATTCATAATGTTGATACGCTTCTCTCCCCTTTCTAGTTGTTGGCATATCTCGATTTTCTGTTTTAAAGTTAACACCGCTCTCTTCCTTTTGCTTGGACCAGCTTTTGGGAATTCCATAATGCAAGATGGGGGAGATAATTCCCGATAAAGATGGAGAGACACACAGAAAAATGGTGGCTCTGAAGAGACTACCAGCAGCGCGGGAGACACACAGTAAAATGGTGGATCAGAAGAGACGACCGGCAGCGCGGGAGAATCAGATTCCTGTTATTGCGGTGTTCGGACTTCCCACAGCGCCGGGAAGCCGAGTAGTGGCACTTTGGAGAACGACCCCCACTGACTAACTCTGCGTTCGCGGAAGACTCGGACGCGGCAACATTGCCGGTTATTGGGGAGGAGTTTTCGGAGTATGAATTTTGCCGGTTAATAGAGAATTCCGGATATTTAGGTGCCGTTTAAACGAGAGTTTCCTGTATATAAATACAAGTTGTTATATTGAAGTTTCACAGGACGAGTAAGACCCTATCAGGTGGGTAATTCATCTTTACATTGCCTTTTAATTATCCCCTCTTCTCACGAGCCAAATATTTCATGGCTTTCATTTTTTAAAGAGTTCCCTGAGGGATGAATTCATGGCACCATCTCTGTCTGAAATTGGTTGCATTCCACTGCTGAATCTCTAAGCCAGTGTGAAAATGTTGGTTCTGCAACAGTGCATTAATATTGGAAAAAAGCTCCCAATTATTACTTCAATTCTGTAATGGGGAACAGTATGTATTTACTGCCTAAAGATCAGTAGTTGAACTCTAATTAAAGAGCAAAAATCTAATTCTGGTTCAATGCCTACTGTTGTTTTCTCGCCTGAGATGACAACATAAATCAATTCCTTCATCTGCACGAAGGGGAATTTGAAGATGGTGGCTACTAGCTGGAAGCCTATTTTGCCTATTCTGCATTAAATTAACCTCAAGACGTGTAATTATCGTACTAGGCAGGGTTTATTTTACTAAAATTCTACAGCATGACATTTAGAAGAGGGGGGAAAAAAGACTGCCACCTTAAAGCAATTTTTGATTGCTCCATGAATTTGACACCTTTGGTTTTGAATCTGCTTTATCTAATTTCTGGTGTTTCATTTTCTGAATGTATGGTCACATATATAGCAGAAATAATTGTTTTAAAATGCTCCATTTTTACAAAGTTGCTGTGAATGATCGTCCTTGCGTATATTGTACACAGGCAATTTGTACAGCAGCAGAGACCACCTCTCTCCTTTGACTGAAGTGCAGGTGCTGTGCCCTTTTGTGGCAATTAACACGTTATTACTCAAAAGGCAGAAGTGGTAATTAGTCATTTGATTTCTAATTTGTGGGTTTTTGAGCTATTGTTAGGGAGAGATCACATTGCCAACAGTGCATCAGCAAAATTAAAATGAATAAATCAACATTGTTAATTAACCTCTGCTGTTTGAGCAGTCCTGTAAATTTGACTGTGCTTTCTGGATCATTTACTGCTTCCAAGTCAGTGCTGCTGTCAAGTGCAAACATTCAAAAATAATTGCCAATTTTTTTGCCCTAAGTTGGAGACTAAGGATACGACTCCTACTTCAATATTTTTTTTACCACCGCAGGCGAAAGGAGTATAGAAATTGAGGTTTTTGCATGAGCCTATTATCATGGGAACTTCTTGCAATTATCGTTCTTTTGCAGTGTTTCATGAACTCCAAGTTTTTTTGTTTGTTTCAGGGAGACCAGAAACCTCTGACGTGCATACTGTTCCTTAAGTAAAAAGCTATTTTGCACACACAATCACATTTTTACATTTTCCCTCCCCCTTTTTCTTAAATGTAATTTCCCCCTTCCACAAATTTTCTCCCTTTCCCGAATGCACGGACTTTTTGCAACGGTAGTTTCATGGCAGCAGTGCTCCCCAGTCCATTGCCCAAGTGTTGATTCTTCATATTGTGTGAACCAAAATAGAGTGTCATGGTGCCGTTTGACTATGGAGGGCTTCACAACCAAGCCTGATCCTGTGCGCAGATGTATGCGTTCAGCATGGGATTCTGGGAAGCAATGAAGAGTGGGAAACCTGGCCAATTATTCTGTGCCCTGTCCAGCTGATTTGGCACAGACCTCTGGCTGCTGTTTTCTCGCAGCTTATATGCCTTTCCTTTTAACCAGCCCTTGTATTGACCTGATGCATGCTGAGTATTTTTGAACCAGACTGGATAATTCTTCTTAAATTTTGAGAAAAAGGAAACTCTTCAGGTTTTTTTATATCGTAGTTATAGTGGATAGATTGGCTTTTAATTCCTGGCAGAAAACTGGAGGTAATTTTTTTCAAAATCTAGTGTGGTTATACTTCTGTGAGCAGCATTCATTAGTTTGAGCTTCCAGCCATTGAGCCTTTCCTGCTGCTTCATGAGGATTGGCGGGTTGAAAACTAGCTGACTATGAGCTGTTATTCAGACTAATCTTGGGAAATAAAATGTTCTGATCCACTGGAGCGTTAAAAGTGGGAGGTGTTTCTTGCTCTGTGTCTTTATGTGCTTGGCCTCTAATTTAGGACTGTGGAGAAATACATTTTTTTTTTACCAGTGTTCAGTAACATTTTTGTGTTCATTCTGATTAACGAACTTCAAATGGCTGCCTGAATGGAAACAGGACAGGAGTACAAATCTTATTATCTGATTTAGCTCCTGGTTCTGTCTTAAAAGACATCCTCGCAATGGAAGCAAGTTTTATATTTACGTGGGGAGTTTTCTCCTTGGCATTGTGTAGAAAACTAAGTGCATACCATACAATATACATAGTTAGTTTTACTATTGCTTATTGAATATATTGCATAATCAGTGACTGACTACATGAAAATAGTTCTTAAGTATGTACGAAGGAGAGAGTAATAAAGTATTTTTTGAACCTACATTGTAATCGTGATCTGTGCTGACACTAAAATATAGTTTTATAAAATGTATTTTCTCTTCTGGCCAATTATATCTTCCTTTCCATCCTCCCCATGAGACTCTCTTGGGGTATGATTATATGGGCTCCATACTATCTGCTACAATACAGAAGTGGCTATTACTCATATGTGAGGCTTGACAGCGAGTGTTGGAGGTGTTGTTCTGGTATTTTAAAAAAACAAGGAGCGGTCCGAGAGAGGGAGCGTGAGACAGCGATACCCGAGAGCTGAGGTCTAGAGACATTAATTAAAATTAATAGTTTAAACAAGATACTAATTAGCTTCTAAAAGAGGGAATAGACATTTTTTAGATCATGAATGGGCAGCTAATTGCAATTCCTGCGCCATGTGGGAACTGCAGGACACTTCATGTGTCTTGGGGGACCATGTGTGTAGGAAGTGTTTCCAGCTGCTTGAGCTCGAGCTCAGGGTTTCCGAGCTTGAGGGGCAGCTGGAGTCACTGCGGGGCATCAGGGAGGCTGAGAGTTTCCTGGACTGTACGTTCAGGAGGTGGCCACCCCACAGGCAGAGAGTGTTCAGGATAGTAAATGGATGACCATCCGGAAGAGTAGGAAGTGCAGGAGTCTTCGGGGTGTGTGTCACTCTCAAACCGGTACGCAGCATTGGAGACTGCTGGGAGTGATGACACCTTGAAGGGAGTGCAGTCCAGACCATGGCACCAATGGGCAAGGGACTGCACAGAGGGGGGGACAGCAAAGTGTAGAAATGCAGTCATTATAGGAGATTCCATAGTTAGGGGGACAGATGGGCGTTTCTGTAACCGTCACCATTAGTCCCGCATGGTGCGTTGCCTCCCTGGTGCCAGGGTAAAGGACATCACGGAGAGGGTGCAGAATATTCTGCAGAGGGAAGTTGTGGTACACGTTGGTACCAACAACATGGAGAGGGCAGGTATTGAGGTGCTACAGTCAGACTTTCAGGAGCTAGGGAGGAAGTTTAAAAAGTAGGATCTCAAAGGTAGTAATCTCTGGATTACTCCCAGTGCCACGTGACGGTGAGAGTAGAAATAGGAAGATGGGGAGAATCAATGCATGGCTTGAGGCATGGTGCAGGAGGGAGGGCTTCAGATTCTTTGGGCATTGGGACCAGTTCTGGGGCAGATGGCACCTATTCAAAAGGGACGACTTCTTATGTTCAACAGGACTGGGACCAATGTCCTTATGGGGAGGTTCACTAGTGTGGTTGGGGAGGCTTTAAACTAAATTGGCAGGTGGGTGGGCACCAGTATTTAGAAGTAGAAAAGAGGAATAAGGTGCATAAAGGAGGGAGAGTGTTGGATAGTATTAAAGGAAGTAGTGCCATATTAGGTAGGAGCAGACTAAGAAGGACTGCGAGGAATACAAAGACAGGTGTGGAATGCATGTACGTAAACGGACAGTGTGGTGAATAAGGTTGGTGAGCTACAAGCACAATTTACCGTGTGGGAATATGATGTAGTGGCAATAATGGAAACGTGGCTTAAAAATGATGAGGACTGAGTGCTTAATATTCACGGATGCAAGGTGTTCAGAAAAGATAGGGAAGGAAAAAAGGGAGGTGGGGTGGCAGTACTTATTACGGAAGACATTGTAGTGTTGGAAAGAGAGGATGTCCTTGAGGGGGCAAGACAGAATCCATTTGGTTAGAGTTGAGAAGCAAAAAGGGTATGATCACGCTATTGGGGTATTCTATAGGCCTCCAAACAGTGAGAGAGATAGAGGAGCAAATCTGCAGGGAAATCACAGAACTATAGAATGGTGATATTGGGGGACTTTAATTACCTAAATATCGATTGGGATAATGAAAGTAAAGGGAAAGGAGGAGGAGGAATTTCTGAAATGTGTTCAGGAGAACTTCCTTGACCAGTATGTCGTCGGCACATCTAGGAAGGAGGCATTGCTGGATCTGGTGCTGGGGAATGAGGTGGGCCAAGTGGATCAAGTGTCTGTGGGAGAACACTTGGGTAAGAGTGATCATTGTATAAAGGTTTAGATTAGTAATGGAGAAGAGCAAGGAACAATCTAAAGTAGGACTTCTAAATTGGAAGAGGGCTAACTTCAATGGGATGAGAGGGGATCTAGCCAGGTTAAAATGGAGCCAAAGGTTGACAGGAAAAACTGTAATAGAACAATGGGTGATCTTTAAGCAGGAGATGTTTCAGGTACAGGCTAGGTACATTCCAACAAGAGGGAACGGTAGGGGAACCAAACCCAGGGCTCCTTGGATGACGAGGGCGATAGAGAATATGATGAAACAAAAATAGAGGGCGTATGATGCATGTCAGGTGAATTCTTCAAGTGAGAGCCAGGCCAAATACAATAAGTTGAGAGGGGAAGTGAAGAGGAAAATAAGACTGGCAAAGAGAGAATATGAGAATAGAATGGCCGTTAACATAAAAGGGAACCCAAAAATAGTAAGCAGGTGGTAAGAGGTGGGGTGGGGCCTATTGGGGACAAAGAAGGTGATATATGCTCAAAGGTGCAGGGCAAGGCTAGAATACTGAAGTACTTTGTATCGGTGTTTACTAAGGAAGAGGATGCAAACAGAATATCGGTAGAAGCGGAGATGGTAGAGGTAATGGTAAAAATTGATAGGATGTACTGGAAAGGCTGGATATGCTTAGAGTGGATAAGTCGCCTGGTCCGGATGGCTTGCATCCCAGGTTGCTAAGGGAAGTGGGGGTGGAGACAGCGGAAGGGCTTGCCATAATCTTCCAATCTTCCCTAGATACGGGGGAGGTGCCAGAGGATTGGAAAGTGGCAAATGTGACACCCTTGTTCAAGAAAGGGTGTAAGGACAATCCTAGTAACTACAGGCCGGTCAGTTTAACATCAGTGGTGGGTAAGGTTTTAGAAACCATAATCAGAGAAAAAATTAACAGGCACTTGGAGAGGTTTAAGTTAATTCAGGAGAGCCAGCACGGATTTGTAAAAGGCAAATCGTGTTTGACTAATCTAATAAAATTTTTTGATGAAGTAACAGAGAAGGTTGATGAAGGGAATGCAATGGATGTTGTCTATGTGGAATTTAAGGAAGCGTTTGACAAAGTACCACATAAAAGGCTGGTTAACAAAATTGAGGCTCATGGGATAGGAGGGTCAGTGTCAGCTTGGATAAGAAATTGGCTTAAGGACAGAAAACAGCAAGTCGTGGTAAATAGTTGTTTTTCAGACTGGAGGATGGTAGACAGTGGTATTCCCCAAGGGTCAGTGCTAGGCCCACTACTTTTTTTGATATATATCTAAATGACTTGGATATTGGAATACAGAGTAAAATTTCAAAATTTGCCAGTGATACCAAACTTGGAGGTGTGGCAAACAATGAGGAGGATACCAATCGACTGCAACAGGACATAGATAGGCAAGTAGAATGGGCAGACAAGTAACAGATGGAATTTAATACAGAGAAGTGTGAGATGTTGCATTTTGGCAGAAGGGATAGGGAGAGGCAATATAGACTTAATGGCACAGTTCTAAAGAGTGTGCAGGGACAGAGGGACCTGGGGGTTAATGTGCATAGATCTTTGAAGGTGGCAGGACATATTGAGAGAGTAGTTAGCAAAGCATATGGGATCTTGGGCTTCATAAATAGAGGTATTGAGTACAAAAGCAGGGAAGTTATGCTGAACCTTTATAAAGCGCTGGTTAGGCCACAACGAGAGTATTGCATCCAGTTCTGGTCAACACACTTTAGGAAGGATATGAAGGTCCTTGAGAGGGTGCAGAGGAGACTTACCAGAATGGTTCCATGGATGAGGGATTTTAGCTACAAGGTTAGTTTGGAGAAGCTGGGGTTGTTCTCTTTGCGCAAAAGAGGTTGAGGGGAGATTTGATAGAGGTGTACAAGATTATGACGGGTTTGGATAAGGTAGACAGAAAAAGGCTGTTCCCATTAGCTGATGGTACAAGGACTAGGGGACACAGATTTAAGGTTTTGGGCAAGAGATGTGAGGAAGAACTTTTTTACGCAGCAAGTGGTAATGACCTGGAACTCGCTGCTGACGAGGGTGGTGGAAGCAGAGACGATCAATGATTTCAAAAGGAAATTGGATAGGCACTTGAGGGAAATAAACTTGCAGGGCTACGGGGATAGAGCGGGGGAATGGGACTGACTGGATTTCTCTACAGAAAGCTGGCATGGACTGAATGGCCTCCTCCTGTGCCATAATGACTCTATGACTTGAGCCTAATCTGGTCCTCACCTAGTGTGTGTACACGAGTACTTTTATCAGAGGTTCCTGAGAGCAAATGAAGCCTTGGCTGTGTTTTTTTTCTCTCCTTAATTCAAGTTTCCAAAGGCTAATTATAGTGTTTCCACTGCTGCTCCAACTGAGTTTATATATTTCAGCCAAGAATGGAGATCTGCCTGGTCTGTGTAGCTCAACAACTTGCTGGATAAACTTGCTGCATCATTGTAGTAACAATTTAGCTCAATAATAGTATTCTCACCTGAGTCAGAAAATCGTGCATTCGAGCCCTGATCCACGACTTGAGCACATAATCTGTAATGCCGCTTCAC
The DNA here is from genome assembly GCA_030390025.1 of Squalus acanthias. Classification (NCBI taxonomy): domain Eukaryota; kingdom Metazoa; phylum Chordata; class Chondrichthyes; order Squaliformes; family Squalidae; genus Squalus; species Squalus acanthias. The sequence continues at coordinate 14,966,627 of CM059434.1, read as the reverse complement.
TGGAGTACTGAGGGAGTACTGCATTGCCGGAGGTGCTGATTGCAGATGAGGTGTTAAATCGAAGCTCCATTTGACTGTTCAAGTGCATGTAAAAGATCCCATGCACTATTCGAAGTAGAGCGGCAGTTTCCCAGATCTACTGACCAGCATTTATTCCTCCCCAGTACCATCAAAACAGATTAATTGGCTGTTTATCTCCTTGATGTTTGTGTGACTTTGCTCTGGAAATTGGCTGCTGCATTTGTCTACAAAATAGTGACTGCACCTCAAGTCATTTCTGTGAAATACTTTGGGACATCCCGAAGAGGTGAAATAAATGCAAGTCTTTTCTATCTAAACCTAGTGCATTTACAGTTTATATCCTTTACAGTAAATTAATCTTCAATGAGGATTATTTAAAGTTCCACACATGAGTTGATGCACAGTTTCAGAAAGACTTGCTTTTATCTACTCATCAAAACATGACAAAACTCTTCATGCAGTGAATTACTTTGGAGTGCAGGGATTGCGTTAAGTTACCTCTATAGTGCATGACCTGAATGATTGAGGAAGAATGCATACAAAGTTGAACATGGATTTTTAATGAGCAGTGCAGTGGGTTTTTTGTGATTTACAAATAGCTGAAAGAAGCAGCTTGAACTCTTAAACAGCCAAAGCATTGTAAATTAAGTAAGTACATGAATCATATATTTGGGAAAGCCAGCAAACTCTTGGCTGGTGGTTCCAATACAGAATTGACTGTTTTACCGTAACTTTTTGCATTTGTAACAAAGCAGAATTAACTGCAGGACATTTACTAATTAATACTATAAATTAGGACTTCCATCAAATGGGGAAATTATTTAAATAATGGGCCATGATTTATTGTAAAATGCCACTGACTCAGTGAGTTCTGGTTTAGTAAAAAGGTTGGCTTACTCAGTCTTGTTGAGCTGTTGCCAAGTACAGGAAGCTTAGAATCCAGATCTTTCACATCAATTTTTTTTTGATCATCATGTTGTCACTAGGATTTCAGCAAAACACCGTGCAAAATTTTTGTACTGTCAACTGTGACATCAGTGATATCCGTATAGATTTAATTCTCCCAAATTTAGAATGTTTCTGGAAAGCATTTTGAGCTATTTAACAGTAGGATGAAGTACATGTGGTTGCCGGTCTATCACTAGTGTTTTGAAATGCATTGTACAAGAAACTTATTGACACAATCTTAAAACTTATAGGGCCAGAAATTCGGTTCTCCGGCTTCCTGCGGGTGCAAGCATCGCGCGTGTACTTACCTACCGCGCCTGCCGTTGTGCTTCGGGCCCACGAGGAATTCGGGTCCTGGGCCTCCTGCAGCTGCCGGCGCGCAGTGCTTGCATATCCCAGCGGCGCAGTTAGTTCGAAGCGTCCCCTGGGATCACGTGGGCCATGGAGAGCCAATGGTAGCAGGGAATTTTCATTCCTAGACTTGACAGGAAGACCTGTCAAATCTATGAATAGAGATCGGCCCCAAAACCACACTAAAACTTCAAATATATATTTTTTTAAATCACATTTTTAAAATAACTATAAATTACATAAATTAACTACTTTAAACAAAAATTTAAATTTTTGAAAAAATTAATTAAACTTTTTAACAGTGCTAAAAATAAACTTACCTTTCTTTAAAGTATGTAAAAAAAAAAACCTGTTGAAATTTTTTTAAATTGTAATTAATTAACCACTTACCTTGTTAAAAACAGGCCTTGCGCCTCCTTTTTAAATGTGCAGCTTCTCCATACTTACCCTCACGGAGAAACCTGAAAAAAAAACGAAGTTCGCTGTGTGCGCGCTGCCTCTCCCGCTCACGCGTTCGACTTCTGAACCCCTTCCTTCAGGGGAACGGAAGTTCCGGTTTCCCGCGCATGCGCAGTGCATGTGTGAAACCGGCACTTCAGGTGGCCTTACGGGTGAGTACACAGCGCGTACTCACCTGACAAGAGCCGAATTTCTGGCCCATAATTTTATTTTATTTTCCCTCCATACCAATACACTGAATAAACAACTGCAGTGAATATATATTAGTATTCACTGGAAAATTGGATGCGGTTTAATTGGTTTTTGTGTCGATGTTATCATGGGATTAATGTTTACATTGCTTTTTGTACTTAATTGGCTGTAAATGCTTTGGGACATCCTGAGGTTGTGAAAGGTGCTATATAAATGCAAGTCTTTCAAGTCTTTATTTTTCTGTAAACCTACTGAAGCTGTTTGGAACTTGAAGCATATTTAAAAAGTGCACATAGTTGAGACTTTTTAGGACTTTTCTAATTGTGAAATTATCTTGCTTTCAGTTAGGTCATGATGCCTCTGCTGGTGAGTATTTGGCATGCAACTGGCTCCATGCTTTGTCAATGATTCCCGTAGTCAACATTAAGAGATGATGGGGCTATTCAAGCATGACTCTTTCTCTGGTTTCCCTTTCCAGAGCAGAGAATTTTTGGAACCTCTGCTCAGCATGGCTAAGAATAAACCTACGTTTGTCCCCACTTCATGGTTTGGTACCATAGAATGATATCGCACAGAAATGGGCCATTTGGCCCATTAAGTTTATGCTAGTATTATTCACCAAATGAACCAACTAGTCTAACCCCATTGCCCTGGTAACCTCCCTTTTAATTGATTATGATCATCATCTGTGCCCCCTCATGCTGACCAGTGCAATCAATTCATCACTCGGGCTCTGAGTAGTAGTAGTCTAATGCTTCGTGCCATTAAACCAGGCCTTATACATCCTTTCAATAGATGTAGCTGGTATTTAGAGAGTATAAAATCTCCTCCACCTCTCCCAGGTACCTTTCAACCAGTTGCAATCTGAAGGTAAGCTTGCCAGGATTCGCTTAGATACTGAGCAATAGTAGGGGAAAGTATGGATGAATAGATCGGTTTGGCGACAAGATTTAAAGATAGGGAGACCTGCAAGAAGAAACTTGCATTTATTCAGCGCCTTTTATGTCACATCCCAAAGTGCCATGGGATCTTTTACGTCCACCTGAGCAGGCAGACAGGACCTCAGTTTAACATCTATTCTGAGATGCAGCAATCTGTGCTGAAGTCCTGGAGCGGAGCTTGAACCCACAACCTTCTGACTCTGAGGTGACAGTGCTACCACTAAACTAAACATAACAGGATGGAAAGGGTTAGGGAAGGAATCCCAGTAAGTAGAGCTGAAGGGCACGTACTGGATGCTAGTGGGTTGCAGTGAAGAGCTTGAACTTGCAATAAAACCGGTTTGATCTGTACCATTTTTAAAAAGTTTTGTTTTACTTGGTAATACTGTTTAAAAACTGATCAGCTGAGATGTACAACAGCTTGCATTTATATAGCGCCTTTAATGTAGTAAAACGCCTTGAGGCGCTTCACAGAAGTGTTATCAAACAAATTTTGACACCGAGCCACATGAGATATTAGAACAGATGACCAAAAGCTTGGTCAAAGAGGTAGGTTTTATATGTACAGTTTTCAGTGTGCCTTTTAATTGAAGTGCAAATATGAATGGCAGATGTTCTTTGAAATCATATTTATCTGGAAATTTTTAAGAGGCTATATCCTGCATTTATTCTGTAATTGGTGGTCTATTTTCTTTTTGATTTTTATACTGTTGCTATTAGTGGAGTTATTTCAGTATTATAACAAACCTCAGTTGATTTATTTGTGTATACTCTGTTGCAAAGAACATCTGGCTTGTTAAATGATTTTGTGAGCACATCCAACAAAATCAAATTGTGGTATATTTCTTGCAGGAGGAGTGGTGGGACATTTCTCACTTAATAGGTCACGAGTTCAAATGCTAGGCCTGCTAGAAGATGTATCTCCACTGGGCTGTCAGAGAGAGCTCTTTGCAGAAACACTAATCACCTGTCTCATCCCACTTGAATTGCTTTTTTAGTTATCAGTTAGGAATGACATTGCTGATTGTTGAAAAGTATCTCATTGCTCAAATTGTCTTGTCTTCTAGATACATGGTGGTGAATGTCCTTTAGTGAGAATTGGAGGCGAGGAAGAAGAAAGATTAAGAATTCTAAAGAATCAAATAATTAATTGCATGATTTTAGTCTGGAATAATCTTTTGCTTAATTTATTTCTTTAAACCCCAAAGGAATTATATTTGGGAAGACTTTCTTTATATGAATGCATGCTTATCTGAATTTTAGCATTGTGCTACAGGATTTGCCCTATAGCGAAGTACATTGAGATAAAATGTACTTAGTCTGTTTAAAGTAAATTCTCCTTTCAGTGTTATAATTGACAGTCATTTTGACTGCTCTCGAATGAAAAATGGTCACATTTTGTAACGCTACAGTATTTCTCGTGCAACATCATTTCTGTTAATTTGTGAGTGTGACTTTCTTTCCACTTCGATTCTGATTGGTTTACTTTACTCGTGTTGTGAACTGGATTGTGTAAGTCTTAAATCCAAAACAGACAGGCAGTTGATAATCTGAGTTCATTAAATGCCAAAAAATGAATTAAGAATGATGATGTAATATTTCAAGCCACCTTAATGATTATCCAAATCAATCAGACAACAAGCAGTTCCTACTGACATTTGATATTTTAGCCAATTTATTAGGGATCCAGGTTGTACCTGCTTAATTCTTGTTTTGCTTCTGCTGTCTTTTCATCTCTGATGTAGAAGGAATAGTAGATTTTGTAACAAGTGAAGTCTTTTTTTAGTGATACTAATTGTAGAGGAGGGGGAGGCAAATTTCCTACGCGTTCCTCCCTTTTCCATTCTAAATAATTTGCAGATGCCTAAAAAATCTAGAATTTGAATCGAACCTTTTATATTTAATGTACTCTTGAAGTAATGGTGCAATTTATATGCTGAATTTCATACTGAGAAAACCGTGACTCTAATCCATGGGGAAAAAATTCTACAGAAACTTAGTTATACAGTAAGATTCATTTACTTTTGGAAAATGTCAAATCTGTAACGGTTGACAGTCTGTTGTATTGTTACAATGGCTCAGTTTAATGCTCCCATAGCAGATAGCTGGTCTATTTTTTTAATATCAGAAAAGTAGCTTGACCTTTAATCTGATGTAGACATGCATTTAATTGGCTTAAGGGTTAAATCACTTTGGCTGCTTATAACTCGGCTGCTGCACAGGACCTGCGGTTTTGTGGTCTTAATACAAAAATAGAAGTACCCGGAGTTTTCTATGAAGTGTCACTGCTTTGTAGTGACTTTGTATTGCTGTAGGTAACAGAATGACAGATTTGCTGAGTGAAAGACAAATTGCCTAGCTTCTATTGGAGCTACATATTTCTAACTGTATAGTGAACTGTAATGAAATGTCAGAGTAGGTTTGCTTATACTTAACTATTGGCTTGATTCGTATTTGAAAGATTCATAATAGCAATTCCACCTCAAATGACTCCCAAGATGCGGTTATAGGATGGCTTCATCTCAGTTTTTCGAACTGTAATCTAGACTTATTGTAAATTCTAATTTTTTTTCATAAACCTCTAAATTCTGCATGAGCACCCACTTTGGAGCTATGATTTTCCAGAGTCTTATCTTGGAATGTACTACTACAAATTCCTTGCACTAAAAGTAGAATCAATTTGTTTATAGTATTGGTTCAAAGTCCACAATTTAAGGATACAGCACTTTGTAACTGAAAAACATTACTACATCTTTACTTTCACGTTCCCAGTGCTTCTTTCTCATGGCATTCTGAATGAACTGCACAAACTTACTGTGTGACGTGATTGTTCCGAATGAAGCAGATAAACTATATTCATTGTCTAGGCTGAGCCTCCCACTGGTAAATGAGGGCACACCTATGTTGCGTCCATTTTCCTTTCCAGCTAGTTTTCCTTCACCTCTGTCTGCTCCCCTTCACCATATCTACAGTGGGATGCTGTTTATATGGACATTTTGTGAAACACCTGTGTTCTGAGAAGTGAATAATTTATTTGTACTGTATTAAATATTAATTCAGCATGGAAACCGATATGCAGTATCATTACATGCAGAATGACTATCTTTTTAGAACATTGCAGGTAATGCATAAAATTCTTTGGGAATATGGGTTTTGTATTCAAAGTAGCAAGGAATAAGCCAATACACCTGTGCAATCTTGCATTCCCGAGGCCTGAGTAATTTCAATTTTTGGAGTATTAGCAGTAATTTTCACGCTCTTGTACCCCTATCACATTGAGGTGTCCAGAGGAGTGGCACTCAAATGGTTACTTCTAATCCTCCAATTCCCATTGCTACAATGGAGGGACTCCCCACTCTGGGCTTTATAAGTTTTTTGACTTGAAACCGATGACTGCTTGTGAGGCTTGAGACTGTGGGTCTCCGATGAGGTTGTGTCACTACCACCCCCCCCCCCCCCCCACCCCCGTAGGTTTCTGCCATCTGCAGGAGGAAAATTCCCACAGTGAGAAATGCCTCCCTGATCCCCGAAGGCAATTGAGCATATTTCAGGAAGCCATAGTGATTGATATCACTAATCTCAGTTAACCCCCACCTACTTCTATAACTCAAGGATGACTTCCACTTACAGGAATTCATCCAGCCCCCTTTGAAGGCCTGCTGCAAATGCACACTCCCTGCACGTACTGGAGGACATTCCAGAGGTTGACGACGCTATGCAAAAGGAAGTGCATACTTTTCTAGAAGGTTCTGAGGCAGATGTCAGAAAGAAGAACTTGCGCATATATATATATATATATATATTATATAGTACCTTTCACTTCCTCCGGATGTTCCAAAGCAGTTCACATCAAAGAATTACTTTTGAAGCTTTGTAAGCAAACAATGTAGATAATTTGCACACAACCTGCAGCGAGATGAATGGCCAGTTAATGTGCTTTGGTGGTGTTGGTTGAGGGCTAGATACTGGCTTGGAGAACTTCCCTGCTCTTCAATTAATGCCATGGATTCTTGCATCCACCTAAACAGCCTAACAACCCAACTCTACCTCAGCACCACCTCTCTCGGTCCCTCCAATGTCTCTGATTTGTCACAGTACTCCTCCATGTTGAACACCACTTGGAAGAAGCACTGAGGGTAGCAAGGGCACAGAATGTACTCTGGGTGGGGGACTTCAATGTCCATCACCAAGAGTGGCTCGGTAGAACCACTACTGACCGAGCTGGCCGAGTCCTGAAGGACATAGCTGCCAGTCTGGGCCTGCGACAAGTGAACCAACACGAGGGAAAACCTACTTGACCTTGTCCTCACCAATCTACCTGTCGCAGATGCATCTGTCCATGAAAGCATTGGCAGCAGTGACCACCACGCAGTCATTGTGGAGACGAAGTCCCGTCTTCACACTGAGAACACCCTCCATCGTGTTGTGTGGCACTACCACCGTGCTAAATGGGATAGATTCAGAACAGATCTAGCAGCTCAAAACTGGGCATCCATGAGGCGCTGTGGGTCATCAGCAGCAGCAGAATTGTATTCCACCACAATCTGTAACCTCATGGCCCGGCATATCCCTCACTCTACCATTACCATCAAGCCAGGGGACCAACCCTGGTTCAACTCGTGTAGAAGAGCATGCCAGGAGCAGCACCAGGCGTACCTAAAAATGAGGTGCCAACCTGGGGAAGCTGCAACACAGGACTACATGCATGCTTAAAAAGTGGAAGCAGCATGCTATAGACAGGGCTAAGCGATCTCACCAATCAACGGATCAGATCAAAGCTCTGCAGTCCTGCCATATCCAGTCGTGAATGGTGGTGGACCATTAAACAACTAACGGGAGGAGGAGGCTCCAAGAATATCCCCATCCTCAATGATGGTGGAGCCCAGCATGTGAGTGCAAAAGACAAGGCTGAAGCGTTTGCAACCAACTTCAGCCAGAAGTGCCGAGTGGATGATCCATATTGGCCTACTCCCCACCATCACAGAAGCCAGTCTTCAGCCAATTCGATTCACTCCACGTGATATCAAGAAACGGCTGAGTGCACTGGATACAGCAAAGGCTATGGGCCCCGACAACATCCTGGCTATCGTGCTGAAGACTTGTGCTCCAGAACTAGCCGCGCCTCTAGCCAAGGTGCTCCAGTACAGCTACAACACTGGCATCTATCCAACTATGTGGAAAACTGCCCAGGTATGTCCTGTCCCCAAAAAGCAGGACAAATCCAACCCGGCCAATTACCGTCCCATCAGTCTACCCTCAATCATCAGCAAAGTGATGGAAGATGTCATTGACAGTGCTATCAAGCGGCACTTACTCACCAATAACCTGCTTACTGATGCCCAGTTTGGGTTCCGCCAAGACCACTCTGTTCCCGACCTCATTACAGCCTTGGTCTAAACATGGACAAAGGAGCTGAATTCCAGAGGTGAGGTGAGAGTGACTGCCCTTGACATCAAGGCAGCATTTGACCGAGTCTGGCATCAAGGAGCCCTAGTAAAACTGAAGTCAATGGGAATCGGGGAAAAGGCTCCACTGGCTGGAGTCATACCTAGCACAAAGGAAGATGGTTGTGGTGGTTGAAGGTCAATCATCACAGCCCCAGGACATCGCTGCAGGAGTTCCTCAGGGCAGTGTCCTAGGCCCAACCATCTTCAGCTGCTTCATCAATGACCTTCCCTCCAACATAAGGTCAGAAATGGGGATGTTCGCTGATGACTGCAGTGTTCAGCGCCATTCACAACTCCTCAGATAATGAAGCAGTCCATGCCCGCATGCAACAAGACCTGGACGACGTTCAGGCTTGGGCTGATAAGTGGCAGGTAACATTCGCGCCACAGAAATGCCAGGCAATGACTATCTCCAACAAGCGAGAGTCTAACCACCTCCCCATGACATTCAATGGCATTACCATCGCCGAATCCCCCACCATCAACATCCTGGGGGTCACCATTAACCAGAAACTTAACTGGACCAGCCGCACACATACTGTGGCAACAAGAGCAGGTCAGAGGCTAGGTATTCTGCGGCGAGTGTCTCGCCTCCTGACTCCTCAAAGCCTTTCCACCATCTACAAGGCACAAGTAAGGAGTGTGATGGAATACTCTCCACTTGCCTGGATGAGTGCAGCTCCAACAACGCTCAAGAAGCTCGACACCATCCAGGACAAAGCAGCCCGCTTAATTGGCACCCCATCCACCACCTTAAACATTCACTCCCTCCACCACCGGCGTACCGTGGCTGCAGTGTGTACCATCTACAAGATGAACTGCAGCAACTCGCCAAGGCTTCTTTGGCAGCACCTCCCAAACCCGCGACCTCTACCACCTAGAAGGACAAGGGCAGCAGGCGCATGGGAACACCACCACCTCCAAGTTCCCCTCCAAGTCACACACCATCCTGACTTAGAAGTATATCGCCGATCCTTCATCGTCGCTGGGTCAAAATCCTGGAACTCTCTCCCTAACAGCACTGTGGGAATACCATCACCACATGGACTGCAGCGGTTCAAGAAGGCGGCTTACCACCACCTTCTCAAGGGCAACTAAGGATGGGCAATAAATGCTGGCCTTGCCAGCGATGCCCAGATCCCATAAACTAATTTTTTTTAAACGCTGCTTGTCCAACATCCAGTAATGGATGAGCAGAAATTTCCCCCAACTAAATATTAGTAAGACCAAAGCTATTGTCTTAGGTCCCCACCACAAATTTAATTCCCTCGCCACCAAATCCATCCCTCTCCCTGCCAACTGTCTGAGCCTGAACCAGACTGTTCACAACCTTGATGTTGTATTTGACCCCGAGATGAGCTCCAACACCAAGACCGCCAACTTTCACCTTGGTAACATTGCCCAACTCCGCCCCTGCCTCAGCTCATCTGCTGAAACCCCCATTAATGCCTTTGTTACCTCCAGACTTGAGTATTGCAATACTTTCCTGGCTGGCCCCCCATCTTCCATCTTACATGAACTTGAGATCATCCAAACTCTCACCAAGTCCCATTCACCCATCACCCCTGTGCTCACTGACCTACATTGTCTGGCAACGCCTCGTTTTTAAAATTCTCATCCTTGTTTCCAAATCCCTCCATGGCCTCGTCCCTCCCTATCTCTGTCACCTCCTTCAGCCCTACAACCCTCCGAGATCTCTGTGCTCCTCCAATTCTGGCCTCTTGCACATCCCCGCTCAACCATTTGTGGCCGTGCCTTTACCAGCCCTCCCTAAACCCCTCTACCTCTCTCCTTTAAGACGCTCCTTAAAGCCTACCTCTTTGACCAAGCTTTTGGTCATCTGTCCTAATACCTCCTTATGTGGCTCGGTGTCAAATTTTGATAAAGCTTCTTTGAAGCACCGCGGGGCGTTTTACTACATTAAAGGTGCTATATAATTGCAAGATGTTGTTGGTTTAAAGTCTCATCCAAAAATCGGCACTTATGACAGTGCAGCACATTCCTAACACTGGAGAGTCAACCTAGATTATGTGCTCAAGTCCTCGGGAACATGGAGGGTCTTTTTCAGTTTGGCTCCTGAAAATAAAATAAAAATCTTGCAACTCTGACCAACTCCACATGAGAAAACAATGTGGATAATGTTTGTAAATTTATCGATCTGCATTTCCCGCTGAGCATGAAAAAGCTGGTGGTGCATTTTTTGTCGTCATATCCAACAATGTGTGCTGTTATCACTTGAAGGAAATGGGTCAGCTTCTGCGAGGTATGGCTCTCTTCCAAACTTCTGCTGCACAAGACAAACATCTGATGGGTATTTTTGTCATGTGTTTCTTGATGCTCAAACACTTTTCTATTTCTAGCTTGCAAACTTAGCTGTAATTCTTAGAACATCAAAGTACCTAAAATGCATGGGCCCTGAAATTACATTTTCAGATAAATAGCAGAAGAATTTCGGATCAGTGTGTTAAGCATTTATTCGCTAATATTCATAATGTAAGAGCAGGGGAGTTATCCCCGGTGTCTTGGACAATATTTATCCCTCAATCAACATCACTAAAACAGATTATCTGGTCATTGTGACATTGCTGTTTGTGGGAGCTTGCTGTGTGCAAATTGGCTGCCGTGTTTCCTACATTACAACCGTGGCTACACTTCAAAAAGTACTTTATTGGCTGTAAAGCGCTTTGGGATATCCGATGGTTGTGAAAGGTGCTATATAAATGCAAGTCTTTTCATTGTATTTTGTTTTCTTTTGCTGGTGGGGGGCAGAGGAGGAGAAGCTGATCTCAGCCATAACAGTAGTGAAGGGTGCTACATTTTGCTGCAGTGCCCCTGTGCGAAAGAGGTACCTGCTCCTGATATGATGCCCAGCTTGGGATGTTTAAGTTGTGCGTGTCAGGTGAGCACAAGGTTTCGCTTGGCTGTGATAGCCGCGTAGTTTGTTGACATTTACTGTTTAGCCTCCTCAATGAAGGATGAAATGCTGAAGGGCTGCTGACACCCCAGCATTATTCCCCAGCAAGGAATTAACATCTTCAGGACAGGAGGATAGGGAATTCAGGGGTGGGGAAACAAAATGAGCCTGTGTATAAAATCATCGGTACAAAATGATGCAAGTCCCTTTCTGAGCAGAGCTATCAATCTTGTACCATTTATAGTAGTTTATTGATCAGTCATATATTTGATCTGCCGTTTCCGTTGGACTAATCGCCCTTCTCTAGTAAGTAACAAGCGGACCAAAGGATGACCTTGCATTTGGTGTAAATGGTAATCTGGACAATGTGAACAAGTACAAAGAAGTAAAGTACTTCTTGGGGGGGAAAAGAAAGAGGGCGAGATTCTTCTGGTTTGTGGTGCCTTTTAAGCAGTGAGTGCCGACAATTTAAAACCGTTCCTTATTTCTTTTCCAGGAGTTTGCAGCACTTACAAAAGAATTAAACGTATGCAGAGAGCATCTGCTGGAACGAGAAGAAGAAATTTCTGAACTGAAAGCAGAAAGAAATAATACTCGGGTAAGTGAACTGCAAGTGTTCAAAATATACCATTGCTTCATTTAATTTGCATTAACTAACAACTGTACTAGAGGCTGCCATTTGTAGGCCCTACAAGTACCGTAGTATTTTATGTCACTTCTTTACTTTTAAAAGAAGTAAATGTTTTTTTTTGTTTTTATTTGTCACAAGGTTGGGTAAGTTTCTTATTATTTCTACATTTTCCGGACTGAAAGTGAAATGTTATTTGTTGGGTAGACTCAACTTCTGGCATTTTACCTCTTCTCTTCCCCCCCCCCCCCCCCCCCCCTTTCCCCACCTCGTAAGCATTCTCTGATCCTGGAAGCTAAGGTTAAGTGCTGTAAAGGGTGTTTGTGTTTGGACTTGGGAACCTAACAAAGTGGCGATTCTGCTTGGGAAGAGGCCAAAGCAAATTCATTGCGAGATTGAAAATACTTTCATTTATAGAACTGTGTGGCGGCTACTTTTCAAGGCTTGAACTGCACAAATATTTATTGGCTGAAAATTCTCCCGGATATTTTCCAGTTTGTCAACTAATTGAAATAGTTGTGCAAGTATAAGTGTGTCAAATAGAGTAATGTAACTGCAGTACTTTCAGAATTCCTTTCTAGCTGTCAATGCTCCAGCACTCCAAAAAAAAAAACCATACACTGCCTGATAACCACAACTTAACGGTTAAATGTGATTTGTGGTGTGATACTGAGACATGCAGATCAGAAAACCTCCAGATTCCATCTCTGCTTTGTGCTGAGTGAGCTGATCTGAGCAGATGCTGTAGTGTGGACACGATATTTGACTTCCAAGTAGTCGAGCTGAAGAGGTAGTAATCTTCCTGATCCAGTGAGCCCTGCTGCAATGCATATGTTGCTGGATTCTCCCTCTCTTCCACACCGCCCCCCCCCCCTCCTGATGAATAATAGAAACCTGTGCAAGGTGTCAGAAAGCTGCTGGCATGTGGAGCTGCTTTCAGGGCCGGAGGGAAAGCTCTCAAGGGTGTGCTCCTGCTCTTACCTCAGTTCTTTGTCCTAATTGCTGTCAATCCAGGAGCCAGTGGTGAAGAGCTGTGTGTGTGTATATAAAATCTGGCCTGTGAATGCAATTTCTTCATTTAATTCATGCTGGGGGAACCAACAGTTTTAATAATTCCTTGAGACAAATGGATTCTGTGACTTGTGCTTCTACTGCAACACTAATACTGAGAGTAGTATATTTGGAAAGTGTTTAAATATTGTATCAGTCTAATTTTTGTTGTTTGTTTTGTAGCTGCTTTTAGAACACCTTGAATGTCTCGTTTCCAGACATGAACGGTCCCTCAGAATGACAGTAGTAAAGAGGCAAGCTCAATCACCAGCAGGTGTATCTAGTGAAGTAGAAGTTCTCAAAGCCCTCAAATCATTATTTGAACACCACAAAGCTTTAGATGAAAAGGTATTGTATTTCTGTATATCAAATTGTTCCAGACAGTAAATTTCACGATGTGGTTTGCTTTTCCTGGTATCTCAGATTGTGATAAGTCAAGAGGATGCTCAGACAATATCTTATTTGCTACAATTGACCTGAAAGTGGATAAGCTTCCATAGGCTCTAAATCTTCAGTCAAATATTTTGATGCGTGGGCTACTGATTCTCTGAGATCCCGGGCTACTGATTCTCTGAGATCCTATCAGTCAGCAACGGCGTGGGGGAAGAAGAGATTGAGAGAAAAGAAGTGGAGGGCAAGTTAACCAAGAGCACCTGTGCACCTTTTATCAATTAGTCAAAAACAGGACATGCGTTCTGTCAGTGCTGAGGGATGGGAAAGGGGAGGGAGGAAAAAAACTCGGACTTCTTTTTCCCCCCTTACTGTTTGGGAATGTTGGAAGATTTCTCTCATATTTCAGTCCATCTGCTGTTGAAGCCCTCATCCATGCTTTTGTTACCTCCAGACTCGACTATTCCAATGCTGCCCTGATCGGCCTCGCATCTTGCACCCTTCATAAACTTAAGCTCATCAAAAACTCTGCTGCCCGTATCCTAACTCGCACCAAGTCCCATTCACCCATCAGCCATCTGCTCGCTGACTTGCATTGGCTCCCGGTCCAGCAGAGATTTTTTTTAAATTTTCATCCTCTTATTCAAATCCCTCTGTGGCCTCACCCCTCTCTATCTCTGTAACCACCTTCAGGCCCGCAACCTTCCAAGGATTCTGTGTTCCTCCAACTCTGTCCTCTTGTGCTTCCTCCACTTCCTTCGCCCCACCATTGGCAGCTGTGCCTTCCTAAACCCTGGAATTCCCTCCCTAAACTTCGCCGCCTCTCCATCTCTCTCTCCTTTATGACGCTGCTTAAAACTTACCTCTTTGACCAGCTTTTGGTCACCTATCCTAATGTCATTTTGTTTGGCTTGGTTTCTGTTTTTGTGTGATTGCGCTCCTGTGAAGTGGCTTGGGATGTTTTACTATGTTAAAGGTGCTATATAAAGGCAAGTTGTTGTTGGATAGTAATAGCGCAGGAGCATTGTATTTTTGCAGTTTCATCATTTACATTTGGGGTGGCAAAGGCATAAAGTTTTCAAATCCCTCCATGGCCTCGCCCGTCCTTATCTCTAATCTCTTCCAGCCCCCCCCCCGAGATACTTGCGCTCCTCTAATTCTGCCCTCTTGAGTATCCCTGATTTTAATCGCTCAACCATTGGTGGCCATGCCTTCTGTTGCCTAGGCCCTAAGCTCTGGAATTTCCCTCCCTAAACCTCTCCGCCTCTCTCCCCCTCTCTCTTCCTTTAAGGTGCTCCTTAAAATCTACCTCTTTGACCAAGCTTTTGGTCATCTGCCCTAATTTCTCCTTATGTGGCTCGGTGTTAAATTTTTGTCCTATAATACTCCTGTGACGTTAAAGGCGCTATATAAATACAGTTGTTGTAAAGCTTTCAAAAATAAAAAAATCTGTAGATGCAGAAATCTAATTTTTCAATCTGTGTGCTGGCTTTGCACTTTAATTTTGCTATTGGGAACAGAAATTGCAGAGCAGGCACTTTTATACAGGCTGAACTGCATGTGCCTGTGAATTGGCCTCTGGTCTTCAGTAACCCGTGGGTTTGATCTTCTTGCATGCTAATTTGATTCAGCTTTGTTGTTTTTACCAAAATGACAAATTGAAGTCAAATTGGTGCATTGTTCCTGATCCTCATGTTTAAATCCTTTTGTGGCCTTGCTCCTCTAGCTGTAACTTCTTCCAGCCATGCAGCCCACCCCCCACCCCAAACATTCTCTTCGCCCAAATTTGGCCTCTGGTGCATCCAGTTTTGGAATTCCTTTTCTGAACCTGTCCATTTCTCCACTGCCCTCTCCTTTAAGACCCTCCTTAAAGTCCACCTCTCTGGCCAAGCTGTTGGTCACCCCATCTAATATCCCCTTCTTTGGCTCAGCATCCATTTCTGACTGACTGTGCCACTGTGACACAAAGTCTTTCTATGTTATTGCGCTAAATATGTTGTTGTTGATTCAATCAATAGCATTTACATATTTGTCTGGGGGGTGGGGTCAGGTATAAAGTGGTAATTGGGAATTACATGTACTTTACTTTCGTAACTTCTCTTTTTTCTCCTCCCTCTTGCCCTCCCCAAACGTTAGTTTTATAAACTTGGGAGAGTGCAGTTGTTGCCCTGGTTAGTCTATGGATGAATTGAGCAAACTGTCTAATGTCTGTGCAGTTCTGTTAGAAAACGGCTTCAACCCAAAGGCTTGCGTATGCATTAGCAGTCCTTTTATATGTCCTCGGTAAGTAATGATTTATGGTAACACAGCAACAAAAGTTGTTACAAAATCAAGACCAGCAGTATGTTTCTATTTCATTTTTGTATGTGCTTATCAAATCTGAAGTGAAAGAATTAAATCCCTTGCTTGATTGGTAAGTAATTGGAAACAGTCGATGTTAATCACTAAAATTTCCATAGAGCTTTGAACAGCAACTTGCATTTATAAAGAATGTCCCAAAGTGCTTCACAGCAAAAACAGATGCTGAGCCAGGAAGGGAGAGGTTAAGGAGTCACCAAAAGCTTAGTCGAAAAGATGGGTTTTGAGAATGATTTTAAAGGAGCAGAAAGAGGCGGTGAGTTGATCATTTCTATTGAGACATTGCACAATGGTGTAACCTTAAATATACAATGCAGCTGTTTCAGCAGAAGTTTCTGTTGTTAATTGTGGGTGAACAAATGCAGGGGATGCACAAAAGCCCAGAATCGGAGGAATGGAGTATTCTGTAGGGGGGAGTATATATGGAGGGATTTAACGACAAGGATGAAGATTTTTTTTTTAAATTTGTCCTGGGGGAGTTGTCGTAGGGCAGTGAGAGCAAGGTAATGGGCAAGTGGGACTTGGTGAACTTGAGGCCACCCACTGTTGACTAACTTAAAGAAACAGTTGCAGTAGTCTGTCATATAACAATATTTTAATTCCTCTGTAAATCTTAGTAAAATTGCATATCACACTGTAGTGGTTTAATTTCCCCTGTCCCTCTCCACCCCGGCCAAAAAATTGGGAAACCAACTTTAGTGAGGTGTGAGTAATCCAGTTAGAGTTGAAACCTTTATTGTAATGTGTATATAGAATGTTAACTTGTCCTGTGAATTTTGTTGCTGTTTTCTAGGTACGAGAGCGGTTACGAGTAGCACTAGAAAGAGTTAGTGCGTTAGAAGAAGAAATACTAGTTAGAGAGAAAGAGGTAGGTATTTATGTTGAGCATTCCTGGAATAATCTACTTAACCGTGACACTGCTATATTCCTATTATATTGGCAACACCACAATTTAGAATGTAGCAAAGTAAAACGTACAAACTTGAGGAAATGTGCAGGAATGATGCACTTGATGGGATACTGCAGTGGCAGGATCACAAGTTGTATTTATGAGCCTTCCTTTCTGAGCAGTTACTGAGGTTTAAGCTTCTCTGTGTCGGACGCATTAAATTCTAATCTCGGCATGTATTGGGGGGATCACGGCCATTAGCCCATTTCCATTTTCAAGTTCAGTGCTTAGAAATGATACAGGATCCAGAGCCGAGCGCTGACTGAAAATAAAACGTTAGAGGCTATATTGCCCTCCAAGTAAGAGCTTTCTTTTATACTGAGATGCACAATTGCTAAGCTTTCCAACCTCTACCTCAGCAACAAATGTATTTATAGCTGAAAGCTTTATTTTGAAATTACAGAATTTTTAAAAAGTGCTCATTTTGAGTATCCAATTTAACTTCATACAGGAAACTCTTTATTAACCGGCACCGACAGGACCGGCGTGGTGCCGGTTTATCGAAAGTACCGGATAACGGAGAGTTATATCTACCGAGGCTATTTTTAACATAAATAAATAAATAAATCAGGAAATGTGCAGTATACAGTATTTGGGTACTTTTGAAAACTACCCCTACTGACTGAATCGGCGTTCGCGGACTCGGACTCTGACTCGGGATCGGCAACATTGCCGGTTATTTGAGAGGAGTTTTCGGAGTACTCGGCGTTCGCGGAGACTCGACTGCGACTCGGCAACATTGCCGGTTATTTGAGAGGCGTTTTCGGAGGATGATTTTTGCCGGTTAAGCGAGAATTCCGGATATTTGGGTGCCGGATAAACGAAAGTTTCCTGTAATTTGTTTCAGATCTCCTTATTTAAAGAGCAAAATACACATACTCCGAAGAAAGGTGTAACAGATGCATTAGAAGATGGAAGTCGTGACGGTGATAATATACCAAGCACAAATGGCATGGTATGAGTTCTTGAACATAGATTTTTATGCTGCATTTTGTATTTACTTCCTGTAATTAACCATATTGTGGACTAATAGATACATGGGAGTGATTTAAAAGTTGTAATTTAATTGGTACAAAGGAATGATCTCTTGTACTGCAGGAATGAAGGGGAGTAGTTTATTACCACGGTTCAAAGCCTGAGGTTACATTACAGGTTTGCCTGGTATCATGGAATAGTGATGCACATGTGGATAATGCTTCACTGGTATGTAAAGGGGCCTTTGGTTGGTGGCATACAAAAATATGTTCATTTATTTAACCTCCAGATACAAATGAATAAGCGGTGAGGAGGGAGAGGGCAGAATGGGGGTGAGAAAACTCAGCTGGAGCTCGTATGCAGTCTGTCCATCATAGATTTGTAGTTCCAGACAACACTTAATGCATAGCTTGACTGCCTCTAAATTTGCGTCAGGACCAATGTTCCCTGTTTAAAAAAAAAAATTTGTGTGCGGTGCCTTTAACTAGCTGTGCGACCCAATCAAATTTTCACACGTGTGGTTATTTCCATTGAAAAGCCGGTGAGCGGCCTGTGCGGGACCTTCAGACTGCTGCGCAGCTTAGCAGGAACTTTGGTCAGGACCATGCAGCTTGAATAACTCTCCCTCCAGACAAAGGGGGTGCATTCAGACCCAGTTTTTCACTTGGATCCTGGAACTCTTAACAGCAGCCATATTTGTGACACCACATGCAAGGCAATTTATGAGATTGGAACCAGACCATCTCATTCAGTGGCCTTGAGAACACAGATCAATTCCACAATCTAGTTCAGCAAATATCACTTGCTACTCTTTCCATATATAGATATTCTCATCACCGCATTTTTGACATTTTTCGTAGGTGGGGAATCCTATCAGCTTTGTCCTTTAAAAAGGTTGCAATTGTGTACCATTAATACATTTCATTGAAGATTTTTGCATTTTATTTTAGAGATTTTCTAATAGTTCCATAAGCCATGATGAAGATTTGATTAAAGTAATAGAGCTTCAGGAGACGATAGATAAACAAAACAAGGAGCATGGGCAGGTAAAGGATCGACTGGCTGCTCTCTCTAATAGGGTGTCAGAGCTTGAAGAAGATCTGGATACAGCCCGTAAAGACTTGATTAAGTCTGAGGAAATAAACACTAAACTCCAGAGGGACTTGCGTGAGGTAAGAATACTAAGGTAAAGTTACTTTAAAACAGCTGTGTGAATTACCCAGCTCAAACATAATGGATTTATATAGATTTCTAGGAGTATGTTTTGCAAAATTTGAATGTAATTAAAGAACAGCATTACTGCATTGACCAAACAGTATATTGTAGGAAGTAACTAGTTATTATAAATGCAATTCTTTGTGACTATTTAACAAACTGGCAACGTGACAGAAGCTCGCTTAACCATCTAATGTTGGTTTTGGCCTCCTACCACTGGAAGGAGTGTTGGCTATTTTTTTTCCGTTGGGCTGCTAGATGAGCACCATGTTATAGTGCATATTAAAGGATTACAAGTTAGAAAGCCCAAATGGTTATTTATGTAATATTGACCATGCTTAGAATGCTCCATGATTCAGTATGAAGTTACGGTAATACGGCCGGGGTGGGGGTGGGGGGGGGGAGATGAGAGGAGAAAGCATTGGTTCCATATGAACTGAGGAAAAGTAGTGAGCACTGACATATTGACATTTGCATGACAGATTTAGAAAATCTGAAATTTTAGCAAAGTCTTCAGAAATTTGCTTGTGATTTCTACGAACAGTATTTTTTAAAGAAATAATACAGAAAGACATTAATTTTAGTGCTGATTTTTGTTTTTACCGGAGGAGGTTTGGGGGGTGGGTGGGGGTGGTGAAAGAGCAATGACTGTTCCTCATGCATGTTCTAATCGTAATAGGCTATGGCCCAGAAAGATGATATGGAGGAAAGAATAACAACTCTTGAAAAACGCTACCTCAATGCACAACGTGAATCCACATCTGTACACGATCTCAATGATAAACTTGAAAATGAACTCGCCAATAAAGATGCTATGTACATACAGGTACTTGTATAAATTGAAACAAAGTGCTCTCAGATTATACTGTGTTTCTATCTGTTTATAATAAAACATTGAGGGAAGACCAAATTACATGGAATAGTGCTCGAAATGAGGATGCTGCATGTTTGAAACAATATAATGGCTTTATACCCAGAAGTTAATTTGAGGCTGAAGGTGATAAGCAAATAATTATTTCTCCGTGTGCAACCTTAAATACACAAATACAGCTGTTTCAATACTGGAACAAACATTATGCTCCAGCTGCTCTTTCTAACTGAATATTAGGAAGAAGAATGCTGTCAGTTTTCATTTACAACAGGATGGACCCCTGGCTTTTTGGCTTGAGTTTTGGAACCCTACGCAAATAGATCCAGTTAATTTAGTTAGACAGTTTTTCAAATGTCATCAGCATGTGTTTGAGCACTGAAAGGAATAGAATATAAATTTCTATGGACAAATGCAGATTCAGGGCTTTTTAGTGTTAGCTTTATATCTAAATGCTTGCTGCAGTGCTGTAATTTCACAATAGATATTGTATGAGTAGTTAAATTTAAACACATCTTTGTCCCTTACTGGAAATGGTTTTTTTTTTACTGTCTTGTACTTTTGCATTTATATTGAAGGATTTTTAAATTTTGTAATGGGGTCTGTTGGTCAGTCGACTGAACACAAATTTGACAGTAATTTAAAACTGCTTCACCAAATTTTAGTCAAGCTTGATATTACTGTACCAAAATTGACAGCTGACTCGCCGTATAACTTTCCCTTTCTTTTGACCATAGACTAAGATAAAAAGAAAAAGCTGGAAATAAAGCAAAAAAATGATGGGCATGCACAACTGATCAGTCAGCATCAATAAAGATTAAAAAAAGGCCATTGGTGTTTTGGGTGTGTTGCCTTTATCAGGGATTCTGATGAAAAGATACACATCTGAAATGTCAATAACTAACTTTTTCCTCTTTACAGAAGCTGTTCAGCATTTTCTATGTTCATTGAAAATTGTAGGTGTGCCCAGAAATATTGAAATGCATCTCTGTCTGATCTCTAGCAAGCCTGCAGTTTTACTGCTAAGCAAGCGGAACTAACCATAAAATGAACTACTGTTAATATTGCACTGGAGGCTTAACCCTTGGAGGACTGCTGAACATTTCTGAACTGAAACAGTTTCTTGTGTATTGTGATGCTGTATATTTAATTATGATTACAATATAATTCACTTGCTGTATCTCGGGCTCAACTCAGAATAAAGGCTCAACTCTCATTCTACACTTTCTGCTTTGAGTAAAAATCTGCTGTGGTGCAGTAGAGTTAACCAAATTCAACCAGTGCATGACGAAGGAGGTCTGTTTTGTTTTATATATGGGAAAAGACAACAATTCTCCATCTAACAAAGGGGGTTGGGGGGAAGCAGCTGGTGCATTATAGAGTGGAGAGTTGGCCAGGGCACTGGAAGAACTCCCTGTTCTTCGAATAGTGACATGGAATCTTTTATGTCCACCAGAGGGGGGTAACGGGACCTTAGTTTGATATCTCGGTTTAAAGGTAGTGCATCTTGCAATCCCTCCATACTACTGAAGTTCCAGCTTGGACTATGTGCTCAAGTCCTGGCATGGGGCTTGAAACCACAACCTTCTGACTCAGATGAGAATGCTTACCACTAAGCAAGGCTGACACATATTGAAGTTGAGAGGTCGCACAACACCAGGTTATAGTCCAACAGTTTTATTTGAAATCACAAGCTTTCGGAGCTATCGATTGCTCCTTCCTCAGGTGAAGTAAATTAGATACAGAATCGCCAAAGCATATATAGATAGAGAACAAAGCATGTGTACCTTACAATTGCAGACCACTAAATTAAATCATCCTGACTATCTGCCGAGGTGTGATAAAGTTACGAGATGGTTGAGGAGTGTGCGAGAGGTACGACGGCAGAGTCTCTCAGCGTAGTCTGTGTTGTATGTCGACTTGAAAGTATCTACAGAGATGCAAGAAAGCAGACAAGATCCCGAAAGGACTACAGATCACGAACCCACTCAAGTCGACATACAACACAGACTACGCTGAGAGACTCTGCCGTCGTACCTCTCGCACACTCCTCAACCATCTCGTAACTTTATCACACCTCGACAGATAGTCAGGATGATTTAATTTAGTGGTCTGCAATTGTAAGGTGGTACACATGCTTTGTTCTCTATCTATATATGCTTTGGCGATTCTGTATCTAATTTACTTCACCTGAGGAAGGAGCAATCGATAGCTCCGAAAGCTTGTGATTTCACATATTGAAGTGCCATTACCCGATCTACCGCACGCCTCGCCCTCCCTTTGCTTCAGCACTTGGGTTTTATCCAATCTAAATGGAAGTGAATTAGTGTAATGTTGTAAAGAATTCTATAACTTATTCTGAAGTTGAGATGACTAAATGCTAATAATCCTTTAAAATTGAAAATGTAGAGTGAAGAGAAGAATCGTCAGTTGCAAGAACGGCTGGAACTAGCTGAACAAAAGCTGCAGCAAACTCTCAGAAAGGCAGAAACACTACCAGAAGTAGAAGCAGAGTTGGCACAGAGAGTGGCAGCACTTACAAAGGTAGGACATTAAATCTCCAGTGGGCTTTAAGCTTATAGACCATGTTTAGATCACAGAATGAAAGTGAATCAAATAAGCAGCATACTGTCTCCCAAAGATGATGTCCAATCTTAAAACAGCACTATATAAACAGGATGATCAGTTTTTTTAATGCATTTTTTAATCTGTTATATACACATAATGTTGAGTAATGAACTTTGAAAATTCAAAATCTAGGAGCTGTATTGGGATTTTCACCTTTTTAAAAAAAGAAATATTTAGCCATGATGGAAACGATGACATTTCGGAAGTCACCACCAATCTAGCCTGTTTTGGGGTGCGTGACTCGATAATTTTCAAATCACTGCTGGTGGGAACCTAGGCTCTAATGTGGTAAGTGAAAGATGTTAGCTGCTTGATGCTCAGATACCAAAGGATATTCCCGCTATTGTGAGCTTTGTAAAATACTCTGTCTACAGAGCTTGTTGAACTATCGTGTTGGACCTTGGAGCTCATATGCTGTTCTTCATACACCAATTGGCTGTAAATCAGTGCAGAAACATTTTTGTTTCTTTGCAAGGCGTTCTGAGAACCAGCCACCACAAGCATCACTACCTCTCTTACCCAAAATGAAGGAAGGAAAAACAATCCCTCTGTCAATAACATCAATAAGCAGCCCGCTTGATTGGCACCCCATCCACCACCTTAAACATTCACTCCCTCCACCAACGGCGCACCGTGGCTGCAGTGTGTACCATCTACAAGATGCACTGCAGCAATTCGCCAAGGCTTCTTCGATAGCACCTCCCAAATCCGCGACCTCTACCACCTAGAAGGACAAGGGCAGCAGGTGCATGGTAACACCATCACCTCCAAGTTCCCCTCCAAGTCACACACCATCCTGACTTGGAAATGTATAGCTGTTCCTTCATCGTCGCTGGGTCAAAATCTTGGAATTCCCTCCCTAACAGCACTGTGGGAGTGCCTTCACCACAGGGACTGCAGCAGTTCAAGAAGGCGGCTCACCACCACCTTCTCAAGGGCATTTAGGGATGGGCAATAAATGCTGGCCTTGCCAGTGACGCCCACATCCCAGGAACGAATAAATTAATGTTAGTTATTTATTTATTTTTATGTAACACCTTCAACAAAGAAAAATGTCCCAAAGTGCTTCACAGTTTGATGTTGCATCTGAGCAGGAGTTAATTTAGGGGAAGTGTCTTTTGAAGGTGGGGAACGATGTAGCAAGACAGATGGATTTCGGGAGTGGCATGGCTGAACACTATTGTAAATTTTCCCATTATCTTCCCCAACCATCCATCCCAAACCTATAAATGGTCTCTCTCTCAAAATTACTGACCTGGAACTGATTGTACTTGTGCCCTTGGCCTACATTTTAAGGGTCAATTAATGGCACATCTCAGTCATGGATGATACTTGCCTGCTACAGCATCGGGATAGCAAAACTTGAGCTTCATTCTGCATTTCTGCCAAAAATAGTGTTGCAGATTGTTGATCTGATAAGATAAATCAATCATGTTCCATGTTTGAAAAGGAAGACCGATCTCTATGTTGTTGCATGTGGGACTGAGCTACTGTGCATAGGTAAGCTTAAAACTTTCAAGTGCAGTCAGCTGCTTCTGTCCTGTGGAAGCCAGACATTATAAAACAACTAATGAACAACTATACTTGTGACACATTTCAGAATTTCTGGCTATTGGACCACAGAAGGATTTTGTTGCCCGTTATAAAGAAATTATGATAGTAAATTAAATTCACAGAAAATCAATTTATGGGAAATGCAGATTAGAAATCAGGTCAAGTGTATATCCAGAATGACGATTTTTGAACTCTAACTTAAGACAATGCAAGTGGTTTAGACATTCCTGTAAACACGCACGCTTATTATGTTAGGATAGGCTAATTTATTTGAGGAAAGGGAGGGTAGTTGCAGGGAGGCTCACTGAGTAGGTCAGTAACCGGTTTGATTGGCAGCTCAGTTGGCCAAACCTTGGACACAGAAAGCTGGGAGACGGTCAGAGTTTTAGCCCTTGGTTTCTTGTCCAGAATGGAAACAAAGGGCGCAGAAGCACATGGAAGTAGAAATTGGTCCCTGTTGTACTTGTGTTACGGGTTTAAAATGAGTGCAGTGAGGCCCAATTTTGGGGACCAATGTCCTACCTGAAATTAGTCAGAGTCATAACGGCATAGAAGGAGGCCATTCAGCCCATCGAGTCCGTGCCGGCTCTCTGTAGAGCAATCCAGTCAGTCCCATTCCCCCGCTCTATCCCCGTAGCTCTGCAAGTTTATTTTCCTCAAGTGCCTATTCAGTCTTCCCTTGAAAACATTGATTGTCTCCGCTTCCATTGGCAGCGAGTTCCAGCTCCTCACCACTCGCTGTGTAAAAAAGGTTTCCCTCACATCCCCCCTGTATCTCTTGCCCAAAAAACCTTAAATCTGTGTTCCCCTAATCCTTTGAATTGGGTCAGGCCATTTTCGGGAATCTGGGGTGGCCATCTAAAACGGGCATTAGGCCCCTCATTGGCATATGCAAAGGACCCTTCAGGGAAATTGGACTGCCCTGAGCAGGGAAATTGGACTGCCCTGAGCAGGGAAATTGGACTGCCCTGAGCAGGGAAATTGGACTGCCCTGAGCAGGGAAATTGGACTGCCCTGAGCAGAACTGGCGTTGGGCCTGCTACGATCAGGTTTTCTAGACGTTGATGCGGCCTAGCTAGGTAAGTTTATATATTAAAATGTAAATTGATTTGGTGGCAGGAGGAGCAGGAGTGCTCTTCCTGGCTCCACAGCACGCCTGATGGCCATTGCCGGCCGCGATCTGCCTCCCTCCCGTTGTCCTTCCCCCTGGGACTTAGCTGAGGCCTGAGATTCGCTTCTTCATTTAAGCAAGCTGCCTGTGGAGGCACAACAGGTGCCTGCAGCTCGCTGCAAGTATTTAGATGAGACCCAAAGACTAATTTTTCACGATTGCCAGGCCTCAGTTTTTGGGGGCAGGGGATGATCCCTGTGCCCATTTGGCGCTTGAAGGCTGACCTGACCTGGAGGTGTGTGGAAGATCTGGTATAGTGAGCGAGAGTGCCAACTATATTGAAGTTCAGAAATGTTATACATGTGTGTAATGTGAAGATTTACTGTCATTGCAGTATTATATTTAATATTAGTTTTGAACATCTTTTGATGTAAGTGATTGTTAACCGCAATGATTTTTCTTTTGTTTTTCTTCTGTAACGTTCATATATTGTACAACAAAATCTGTTTTTTAAATCTGAAATTGTCTTGATGTGTATATATTAAGTTTGCTACACTAAACAGACTCTTAATTAAAAAACATTTTTCCATTCATATTCAAAAAATGGTTTTAATGTATGCATAATTCTGAGCCAGCTTGTTAATGCTTATGTATCTTTCTTTTTCACATCTATGTACATAAAATTATATCCATGTATCCTTCCTCTTCATATGTATGTCTTGCGCCCATGTATCCTTCCATTTCATACCCGCAAAGCATTTCTCGATAAACTAGTTGTACCTTTTTAATCAGGATTCATCTGCATCCATTTTCCCATCTCATATAGTAGTCTTAACAATAGTAACCTTTCTGCTGTTTCCTGTACCTTTTTGCCTTTCTTAGTCTGATCCTTCCCTTTCTTCTGAAGATTCTACTCTTATGGAAGCTAAACTGGTGGAACTGAGCTCCATGCTTAGGAAGGTAGAATATGCAATGTTCCAGTCACTGTTTTATGCTTGCTACTTATTGCCTTCCGCAAACGGTGGCAGTTGAAGCCTTGATCCCATAGGCTGAGCTTGCTGAGCGTTAAAGCTTCAAATGTGCACACAGCGATTTAAAGCACCATTGAGCATCTGTCGTAAATTTCATAAAGTGCCACTTACACCAGGCTTTTGTGAGACCACTGGCTGAAGCTTAACACTAAAGTGGAACTAAGCTTCTTGGAAGACTTGCAATTTTCGTAAAGATTTATTATTTCCAAGCTCAATCTTTGCAATATTTAACAGTATTATTTATTTATTTGTCAGGCTGAAGAAAGGCATGGAAACATTGAAGAAAGGTTACGGCAGTTGGAGGCACAGCTCGAAGAAAAGAATCAAGAATTGCAACGAGTATGTTGATTGGGGTTTCCATGTTACGATTTATAGAATCTAAAATGATAAATCTGATGAAACTCCAAATACTGAATCTTGTGCAGCTTGTACTATAGTGTATGGATTCTGTTGCATCTTCATAAAATCACAAAATGGACTGTAAACTTTCAATATATAAAAATATATATATAAAATCAGCTATTTTCCACCTCTCAAAAGACAGCAAATTCATTTTAATCCCCAATAAAGAAGTGGCGGATGGGAGTCTATATCTCAGTGCTGCCCGTATGACTTTCTTGAACTGTTGTAATCCTTGTGCTGGTCGTGCTCCCAAAACGTCTCCAAATTTGAAATGAGTTATACACTTTTATTTTTTCAAATGCAAATTTAATGTGCCTCTCATTCTTAAGGCGCTGCATATTGAAATTTAAGGAATAAAATTCCTAAACTGATTCATGCTGTTCCACCCCCGCCCCTGCCCCTACCCCCAAGCCTGTGTGCCAGTCACTGGCGTGACAGAGGAGGTAACAAGCCTCCTGTATCTGTCTATGGTACAATGCCTGTGCTTTGAAATGGATGCGGGCTGTAGGGTGCCAGGAATGCCCTGTTGTCACTTGTTTAGTCTAGCTTATAAAAGCATTACTCTGCTATCTAATATTTAAAAAAAAAATTGAGAGATTTTATTTTCAAATTGTTGGTAGAATGGCAATATTCGTTATTCTAACACCAAAACTAAGGAAAGACTTGAATACTTTCCCAGCAACGATTGTTGTGCTAGGAGCTATCCACCTATCTTGTTTATACATCTAAGATTTGATATCGCTTCAATAACAGATTCATTTCAACTTTTAACCAAACTTGACAAGTTTCACAAACTCTGGGTTCCTCCTAAAAATGGCCATGCTGGAAACTTTTTCATTGGACTGTACATCTGTAAACATTCTAGGCGTATAAATATTTCATTAGCTTTTTACTAAACTTGATTCTTTTCTGTATGTGCCAAAAATCTATATTTGTTATAAAACTTTTGGGTATGATGCAAATACATGTGTGCTTAACACTAGTGTAAAGTTTGTATTCAAATGGACAAGCACATGCTTTTAAAATGAAAATAAGCATGCACTTGTGTTTAAAATTAGGTTATTTTTCTCTTCTGTGCAGTGTCTATCAACCATTTGAGTAGTTATTTTTGGGTTTTGGTATGTCTAGTTTTTTTTTAATCGATCAATCTATTTATTTAAAAGGCTCGACAGAGGGAAAAGATGAATGAAGAACACAATAAGCGCTTATCAGACACAGTAGATAAACTCCTGTCAGAGTCCAATGAAAGACTTCAGCTTCATCTAAAGGAAAGGATGGCTGCATTAGAAGAAAAGGTAGTCCATTTAAAAAAAAAACAAATTACAGTATTACATCCTTGTAGATAGACGGTATACATCGCTTGGTGACCTGGTATTTTCAGCAAAGCTTGGCTTCAGTTCAGAGGGCCATGGTTCAGATACTAAATAGACTTGATATACATTGCAGCTTGGCTGTCTATGATTACATGTTTCAGGGTTTCTACCATGTGATTAGATAGAGAGATTCTTAATGGTCCAGAGAAGAAAATTAGCATAAAGGACCATCTTGCTGCATCCATTAATAGCTGTGATGAAGTCTATTGCTCAGTCTTCTCCCACCTCTTGGCTGAATAACAGTATGCAGGTGGAAAGACATGAGCAATTTAGGCGATAAAATGATTGATTTGGATAGGAGGCAGATAACTTGAAAAAATCCCTGTCTCCTATCCTCGTAATGTCATCTATTTGGCATTATGTGAAATATTAATATTTATATTAATTTTGAATTGAAATACCTGTTTTGAATTTCCTGCAGTAATGTTGAACTATCTGGTGTAAATTGTCCTGCAAAATATTATTTCAGAATTCCCTTATTCGAGAGCTTGAAAATACCAAGCAGCTGATTGAAGAAACACATCATGAGAAGGTAGGTTTCATTTGTAAAGATAATATTTCTCATGATTCATTATATTCACCACCATTTGATTTATTTCAGCTCTCTCCCTACTCGTTGCCTTGAAGCACACTTTGAAATGTAAATGAGCTGTACTGCTAATTAAAACTTCACGTACTCTTATCAATGCTGTCCATGGTTCAATGCTGTCCATGATTCAGCCTGTTAACTCTATGGGGAAGCTTTCATCTTGTAACTTGTTCTTTATACCTGTGGTTTGGACACAGGTCGTAATCATTTAACGAGGGCCGGTCTTTTCAAAACAAAAATCCTATTTACCTGGTGGATCTTTCCCAAAATTTCTGCAAATAGGTCAGAAAACAAACCATTTCATGGAATATCTTTGTTGCTGCTATCTCGCAGTGGTTGATTCGTAAAGCTGAATTGCGATCTTATTTGAGAAGACCCATTTAGGCTTTAATTAGACCGTGAAGCTGGATTATAATAACTTTTGGGATTGTCTTTCAGGTGCTTGATGTTAATGTAGGATCAAGTTTAGATTAAGAATGTATTGGGACGGTCAGTTGATTGCTCTGGACAAATGTTTTTCAAACAATTACATTTTATCTTTCAGGATCAATTGTTGGCTGAAATTGAAAACTCACGAGCTGAAAATGATCAGTGGAGAGTGAAAGCAGCTTCTTTTGGAGACCCTCTGCATCATAGGTATCATAGAAAAAATAACATTTCATCCACCAATTTGCGCACAATTGTTCAGTTGTATATTTGACGGTTCCATAATTTGTACCATAAGTTTTTCATTTATGTCTCAGCTCATGGTTTTTGATCAAAGCACTGTAAAAGTAATACATTTCTTGGGTAATTACAAGAAAAAATTCCCAACTGGAAATTAAAAAAAAATCACGAATAGAAAAATGCTCCACTATGCAGGCCATGACTATTGCTGTATGCCCAATATTAGCTAATATAAAATAAATATTTTATGTAGTAGCCGTTGTTCAAGAAATATAATGTTCTAAATGTTTTTGTTCTCCTTGCCATTTGGCTTGCCATTCCTCAGTGCATCAATTTCAGAAGTCTTGCCCTCTTGCATTCCTCACTCCTCCCTATCCATTCAACCTTCTTCAGCCCTGTGTTCCAGCACGCACACCCTCTGCTCTTCCAACTCTGGCCCCCTTTGCATTCCCTGCCTCCACCCAATTACCATTGGCGACAGATCCTTCAGCAATCTCCGTCCCACACACTGGAAATGCTCTCCCTTAACCTCTCTGCCTTGCTACCTTTTCCGCCCACCTCCTTAAAATCTACCTCTTTGGTCTTGCTTCCAGTCACCACCACCCCTAACTCCTTATCCACCACTTTTTTTGTGATATGCTTGGGGACTTGCATTTTCATTCACTTTTAACATGATAAAAGCAGGTTGCTGTTTGTCCAGGAACACTAAAAAAACGCCCCTTCAAAAAGCGTAAAAGAAAAAATTACTTTTCCTACTCCTCCCGTGTATCAGATTTGAAAATTATGATACTTGTAAGCATTGAGCATTTTCTTTTGGCATGCAGATAAGAAGTAATGGCAGCTCCAATAAGATGCAAGTTTAGAATTTTTTACTTAACCTGACCTGTGACTTCTCAGAATAAAATGCTGAACAATCCAATTGAATGAGATCCTAAATCTGCTTCATGCAATATCAACAAAACACTTTGTGCCTGGATAAGAGTCACATTTAAAATGCGCAAACCCAAAAAAGAGAAGCTAACTTGTACTTTTTTTTAAGACCAATTCGGGCCTTGTTCATTTACATTGATACTTGCATGTCCAAATATTTGACATTTTGATTGTCTCTTAAATTGTTTAGTGCTTCCCCCTAAACACAAAATCCTTTCCTGGTTTGGAAGAGGATTTCCAGGTACCTTATTTTCCCAACCTGTTCAGGTATTCAGTCGCAAAGAGGTGGGCAAAAGTGGTCAGGCTTGCTCTCAGATTTGTCCCTATGTGTGAAAGTGCCTAGCTGGTCCTCAGTACCACCTCCTGGCAACTCCGAGAAGCTGCTGGACGGAGAAGTGGCAAGTAAAATTTTTCTCCACTGTAAATTCTGTAACTTCCAAATTATGCAGACACTTTCAATCTCTCTTCTATTTAGCATCAGTCGGAAAGGTTCCTAAAGAATAGTTTGGAGGAGAAAAGGTGTCCTCTCTAATTTAAGCAGTATCTAGCCTCTTGAAACCTCTATCCCCACAAGCCCTGCCTCCTAAAGAGAAAACTGACAATCCTGCTGTTTACCAATACCAATTAAACAGATAACTGAGGGGCATCTTTGCAGTGTAAGTGCACTAACCTGTAGTGTAGATGTAACTGGAAGCTTAAATCTCAAGTCTAGCCTGTCATGACACAGGAGGAAGGAAACGTCAGGGATCGAATCATAGAATAGTACAGCACAGAAGGAGGCCATTCGGCCCATCGAGTCTGCGCCAGCTCTTTCTCACTCTGCTTCGCCCTAGAATTCGTTTGGACGCTAATGCCAGTTTGCGCTGAACAAGCTTAGCGTCAATGCGAAGCGATTTTGATTTTGCACTGAAGCTAAACTTGTTGTGCAAATGCATCCTAAATCTGCAGTAAGCATTGCTGCCTTCAGCATATTGTATTGTGAGGTTTGTACAGTACACAGTCTTCAAAGCTGCAAATTGAGGCCTACTTGGAGAATGGCCATGTCGGTGTTTCTTAATTACCGTAACTTCCTCGTGTTTGCGCATCTGTAACCATGTGAACACTGAGCTGAAATGCTCGTATGCAAAAATACTGATTTGAAAATTACTAATGAATGCAGTGCATTTCATAGACCAATATTATTTAAGACCAAAACATTTGTAATGAAAGGAAAATAAGCCAGTTGCAGCTGAGCTCCCTGCCCCAGGAATGCATGGTAGGAATTTGGGTGCTGAAGCCAACAGGCTCTGCAGGGTTTTTCATCTTGCATGCCAAGAGCACAAATTTATAAAATCTGCCCTTAAGTGGTACTCGGTAAAATAATGGGACTCAAGGCGGATAAATCACCTGGACCTGATGGCTTACATCCTAGAGTCTTGAAGGAAGTGGCGGTAGGGATTGTAGATGCATTGGTAATAATTTTTCAAAACTCCCTGGATTCCGCTAAGGTCCCGGCAGACTGGAAAACTGCTAATGTAACACCCTTATTTAAAAAGGGCAGTAGACAGAAGGCTGGTAACTATAGACCGGTTAGCCTAACATCTGTGGTAGGTAAAATTTTGGAGTCCATTATTAAGGAAACAGTAACAGGACATTTGGATAATCATAATTTAATAGGACAAAGTCAGCATGGTTTTACGAAGGGGAAGTCATGTTTGACAAATTTGCTGGAGTGGATAAAGGGGAACCAGTGGTCGTAGTGTATTTAGACTTCCAAAAGGCATTTGACAAGGTGCCACACAAAAGATTATTGCTTAAGGTAAAAAATCACGGGATTGGGGGTAATATTCTGGCATGGATAGAGGATTGGCTATCTAACAGAAAGCAAAGAGTTGGGATAAATGGTTCATTCTCAGACTGGCAATCAGTAACTAGTGGTGTTCCACAGGGGTCAGTGCTGGGTCCCCAACTCTTCACAATCTATATTAACGATTTGGAGGAAGGGACCAAGTGTAACATATCAAAATTTGCAGATGATACAAAGATGGGAGGGAAAGTAGTGAGTGAGGAGGACATAAAAAACCTGCAAGGGGACATAGACAGGCTAAGTAAGTGGGCAGAGATTTGGCAGATGGAATACAACACTGGAAAGTGTGAGGTGATGCACTTTGGCAGGAAAAATCCTAGAGCAATTTATTATCTTAATGGCAAGAAACTGGAGAGTACTGAAGTGCAAAGGGATCTGGGGGTCCTGGTGCACGGAACTCAAAAGGTTAGTATGCAGGTGCAGCAAGTGATTAAGAAGGCAAATGGAATGTTGGCTTTCATTGCTAGGGGGATAGAATATAAAAATAGGGAGGTATTGCTTCAGTTGTACAAGGTATTGGTGAGACCGCACCTGGAATACTGCATACAGTTTTGGTGTCCTTACTTAAGGAAAGACATCCTTGCTCTCGAGGCAGTGCAAAAAAGGTTCACTCGGTTAATCCCGGGGATGAGGGGGTGGTCATATGAGGAGAGGTTGGGTAGATTGGGACTCTACTCATTGGAGTTCAGAAGAATGAGAGGCGATCTTATTGAAACATATAAGATTGTGAAGGGGTTGGATCGGGTGGATGCGGGGAGGATGTTCCCGATGACGGGTGAGACGAGAACTAGGGGACATAGTCTTAGAATAAGGGGCTGCTCTTTCAAAACTGAGATGAGGAGGAACTACTTCACTCAGAGGGTGGTAGGTCCATGGAATATGCTGCCACAAAAAGCTGTAGAAGCTACAACATTAATTAAATTTAAAACAGAAATAGACAGTTTCCTAGAAGTAAAGGGCATTAAGGGTTACGGGGAGCGGGCAGGAATTTGGACATGAGTCTAGGTTCGGATCGGTCATGGCCCTGTGGGTAGTGGAGCGGGCCCAGGGACTGTGTAGCCTGATTCTGCTCCTATTTCGTGTGTGCAATTCTGTTAGATGCAGGAGATGGTTCTGTGATAGATAGTAGATTGGCGGTTAGGATCAGATCAGCCATGATCTTATTGAATGGCGGAGCAGGCTCGAGGGGCCGATTGGCCTACTCCTGCTCCTATTTCTTATGTTCTTATGTTAATCTGCTGTCTGGCATGTTTAGTACAAAAAAATTCAGAAAACCTACCTGTATCCCACATGAAATCCTCTGTTAATGCTTGAAGTAGCTGTTTTGTATTTGCAGCGTGACTTTAATGATGACCATATTAAACTGATCCTCCTGCACACACTGCTGTTTTACAGAAAACATTATTTTGTGTCTTCCTCTCTCCCCTCTGCTCCACTATCAAAGCGGCATGCCAACTCATTCAGTTACCCTTTTTAAGTACATAGAAAAGTTGTTACAAAGCCCTCCATAGTTCTTATGGTGTGATTTTTTTTTTCCACATAAGGACTATTCATTTAGGATCTGTGTAGTTGATATGTTTGATATTACTGGAGATTCCAATTAATGAATTATCATCTAACAAAATGCTTGTGTTTTTTTACTCAAAAGTGTAAATTCAGTACTCCCAGCAAGGGAGCCTTGCTCAATGGGAATGTGGGTTGGCGACGCAGTTTTGATGCTGTGGTTCCACCCCCAATGTGCGAGACTCCCTGCTGGATGCAGCTCACTGAATTTATCCATGAATGTATAACAAATGTTGAATGTGTTTTGTTCTAGCAGGTCACATTTAGGTAGTACCTCCGATTTTAGGTACCCATTAGCATCAACGTCTGAGGTAGACAACCATCCAGATCCATACAGCAGCACATCAGTATTACGTAGAACTCAGAAGGGCCGCTTAGCAGCTTTGCGAGATGAACCTTCAAAGGTAAAATTTCTTGCTTTATTCTTGTGTGGAATGTTCTGTTTTTGGCCGTTTCTTTCATCGGGTATTTGGAAGCAATTTATCTGGCCTTTAACTTTTTGAGGATGTAATTTATGTATCCAGCACTCTAAGAAATGGAGGTTGATTTTAACCCTACCTGACCGGTGGAATCTGGGCAGTTAAAAAGGAGCAAGTTCCTTACCTGCTCGGAACTTGACCTTTTTTCCATCATTTTGGATTTTAACCTGCGGGTGGATGAGGCACCCATTTAAAGTAGACGGGCCTACTGAATACAAATCGACGTCCTATTACATCAATGGGACCTTGATTGCTTTTTAACTGGGGGCCGCCGCGGTTTTCTCGCGGGGCTGAAGCAGGTCTCAGCTGGTCGGCAGACATAAGAGGCGCTGCAAGGTAACTAAAAATTTCATTTTTGGCGGCAGCAGTGTTCCTCCTGACCCCACAAGGAACGTCGCAACCTCCTCTACCCCGGACTCCCCTCCCCTCCCCTCCCACGAGACACTCCCGAAACGTCCACCCTGCCACTTGCGTGGAAGGTGGCTAAGGGGCACCCATTCTTTCACTGCTGGCAAATGCTCTGTGCCCTCTCCCCACTCGCCAGGAAGTGGATAAGCGGCATTTAAATGAAGCTCGGGAGTTAAAATGCGCCAAGTCTGAATCTTAGGCCCGCACTCACCCCATCCCGCCCACTCGAAATGCACTCTGGGTTAAAATCAATCCCGTAATGTAATGCAGATTTATACATTACTGTAAGGTCCCAACAAAAGGTACACAACCATGTTAACACAATAGTTTTTATTTTAAGGAGTGTGCTACTCTGGGGACATCAGCACTCTAAACCGAAGTGATACTTACATTCTGGTGTGACTGTAATGCATCTTCTCTTGTTTTCTTCCTTTGTTTTGTGCGATGGAGAAAAGAAAGAATGAGGAGGAGGGAAGTGACAAAGATAAAATGCAGAAATAGATTAGAGCAAAATGAAAAAGTAGCAACTTGAATAAGGAGAAGAATGGAAAGGGGAAAATTGGCACTCAATATTTACAAACAGTAACTCGGCAATCTTGGTGAAATATTGGCCCGGAATTTGCGGTCAGCGGCGAAGCAACGGCAATCGCCGCTGACCTCGAAGAAAGCTGCCCACAAAGATCTCGCAATCTCTATGGCAAAACCTTTAGCTTTCTCAATCTTAATTTGATTGTAGCGTTGTCTAAAGGGCATCTTGAGTGCAGAGCAGCAGTGATGTCATCAAGCTGTCTAAGCAGGCAGTCACATTGAAGAATTCTCACGGACAGCAAACCAGGAAATAAAAAGCACTGATTATCATTTCACTTTTTAAATTTTTTTATAGAGTGTGAAATAAAGATTGGGACATAACAGACACAGGGTTAAGGTAGAAGCTGAAATATCAAACTTTTTTTTTAAAAAGATTTTTTTTTTTATCATTTTAAAAATCTAGTCATTTTTATCATCATGGAGAAATTTGACATTCCACAAATGTAAAATTAGTTTTTCAGGACCAGAACAGTTTTTCCGCAGTTAATACACTGTTAAAACCTCAGTTACACCTATTCCAACAAGGCTTAACTTTTTATGGGGTGTTTAACAGCGATAGTAGATCAGAAAAGCTTAAGTTTCCATCAGTTCAACTGATTTCACTGATTTCCGGCTATGGGGATTTAGTTGTTAGGTGCATGCCATTTTAGATTACTTTATTAGAAATTCATTCAGTTTATAGACACAGTTTGTGCTATTCTCTAATTCATGTATACATGTTAGATACATTACTTCCAACAAACAGATGGTTGCTCATAATGGTGAGTGGGTGGGTCTTTTCAATTTTGTGGTGATTCTACTTCTCTGTAATCTTGCCTAATGCTGCATAATATGAAAAACCTGACATTGTTCTTGGTGATTCATTGCTCCATTAGCTCATGTTCTTGGATCACTTGAAGTTCTGGTGGTGGCACCAACAAGTTAAATGCTTGAGTACCTTGTGCGCTGTTAGTTCTGCTGATCCTATCCTGCTAAATAGTCATTTATATTTTGAATGCAACATTTTGCTTCTTGATCTTTCCTTTTGTGATATATTTTATCAGAGAATATTAAACTCCCTTTGCAGTATAATGTTACCCTCTGTGTCTCATTGAAATACACAACTGATGTTTACCATTTAAGTAACTTTAGGTGTGTTCAAATGATAATGCCTTTGTCTTTTTGTTTTCTGTTTCCTGCTGCTTTTCTGGTGGATTTCTGCAGCATGTAAGTTTGTGTGCCATGTGTTGTGTGCAAAAGTTTTCAATCCTAGATTCTTTCAAAATGCCACTTGCCAAGTAACAACAGCCCTTCTAAATGTGTAACTCAAAAGTAGAAGTCTGGCATGTGTCCATAGGCATCGCATCTTCCAAATCTCTAGATCAAAAAATCCCGATTGACTCGTGATTTTTTTTCTTGAAAATGTGAATCATAAACCACTCACTGTTTGTTAAACAAACCATGACATTTAGCTCGAGTTCCATTGACTTTAAATGTATCCATCAAAAGCCATATGTAAAAATTAATTGCATCTTTTTACTAGTATTTGCTTTCATTCAGAAACTATGAAAAGGCTACCAATCAATGAACAGCTATTATGCTAAAGCTAACCAAACTGTTTGAATTTTCTTCATCTTTGGAGCATTCATGTTGTATCTCTACGTACCCTACTACTTAGCTCTACAAATTAACTTTATACTGTCAAAATACATAAATTTAATTCTAATTTAAAAAAATTAAACTTACCCAAAATTATAAATGTTGCCATTGTATTTTAGGCGTCTTTGGGGCTTCGGGTTTGACCTGCACCATACCTAGCGCCTGGATCATTCAAGCGGCCTTGAGTCCTTGGAAATTATAGCTTCTGTGTGAAAGAGAAATGCAAGCAATAATAAACTTGTACAAAGCATTGGTTAGGCCACAGCCTATGTGCAGTTGCAGAAACCCTACTATATAGAATCATAGAATGGTTACAGCACGGAAGAAGGCCATTCGTCCCGGCAAGAGCACTTCAGCTAGTCCCACTCCCCCGTAGCCCTGCAAATTATTCTCGTTCAGATACTTATCCAATTCCTTTTTGAAAGCCATGATTGAGTCTGCCTCCACCACCCTTTCAGGTATTGCACTCCAGATCCTAAACACTTGCTGAGTAAAAAAGTTTTTCCTCATGTCGCCTTTGGTTCTTCTGCCAATCACCTTACATCTGTGTCCTCTGGTTCTCTACCCTTCTCCCAATGGGGGAACAGCTTCTCTCTATCTACTCTGTCCGGACCCCTCATGATTTTGAATGCCTCTATCAAATCTCCTCTCAATCTTCTCTGCTCTGAGGAGAACAACCCCAGCTCCTCCAGTCTATCCACGTAACTGAAGTCCCTCATCCCTGGAAGCATTCTCGTAAATCTTTTCTGCACCCTCGCTAAGGCCTTCACATCCTTCCTAAAGTGCGGTGCCCAGAATTGGACATAATACTCCAGTTGAGGTCGAACCCATGTTTTATACAGGTTCATCATAATTTCCACGCTTTTGTACTCTATACCTCTATTCATGAAGCCCAGGATCCCGTATGCTTTTTTAACTGCTTTCTCAACCTGCCCTGCCGCCTTCAACGATTTGTGCACATATACCCTGAGGTCTCTCTGTTCATGCACCCCCTTTAGGATTGTACGCTTTAGTTTATATTTCCTCTCTTCATTCTTTCTACCAAAATGTATCACATCGCACTTTTCTGTGTTAAATTTCATCTGCCACGTGTCCACCCATTCCACCAGCCTGTCTATGTCCTCTTGAAGTCTATCACTATCCTCCTCACTGTTCACTATACTTCCAAGTTTGTGTCATCTGCAAATTTTGAAATTGTGCCCTGTACACCCACATCAAAGTAATTAATATATATCAAGAAAAGCAGTGGTCCTAGAACCGACCCATGGAGAACACCACTGTGTACCTTCCTCCAGTCCGAAAAACAACCGTTCACCACTACTCTGTTTCCTGTCACTGAGCCAATTTCGTATCCATGCTGCCACTGTCCCTTTTATTCGATGGGCTTCAACTTTGCTGGCAAGCCTATTATGTGGCACTTTGTCGAATACTTTTTGGAAATCCATGTACACCAGGGCTTTAAACTAAATAGTGGGGGGGAGGGTTCAGGTTAAGGGGAATTGAGAAACTCAGAAAAAGGAGAAGGCAATAATGGGGGGGAGGGATAGGGGTAATGATAACCAGAGTGTGACAGAGGAGACAGAGCGTACAAACATAAGCGTGCACTAGCAAATAGTTTCAGAGTAGGTAAAAATGGTAAAAGAAAAAATTAAAAGCTCTTTATCTGAATGCACACAGCATTCGTAACAAGATAGATGAGTTGACAGCACAAATAGAACTAAATGGGTATGATCTGATAGCCATTACAGAGACGTGGTTGCAAGGTGACCAAGGCTGGGAACTGAATATTCAGGGGTATTTGAAATTTCGGAAGGATAGGCAGAAAGGAAAAGGAGGTGGGGTGGCTCTGTTAATAAAGGATGAGATCAGTGCAGTGGTGAGAAATGATATTGGCTCAGAAGATCAGGATGTAGAATCAGTTTGGGTGGAGATAAGAAATAGTAAGGGAAAGAAGTCATTGGTGGGAGTAGTCTAAAGGCCCCTAACAATAGCTACACTGTAGGACAGAGTATAAATCAAGAAATAATAGGGGCTTGTAAGAAAGGTACTGTGATAACAATGGGTGATTTTAATCTTCATATAGATTCGACAAAATTAAATTGGCACGGGTAGCCTTGAGGACGAATTCATAGAATGTATTCAGGATGGTTTCTTAGAACAATACGTTGTGGAACCAACCAGGGAGAAGGCTATTTTAGATCTAGTAATGTGTAATGAGACAGGATTAATTAATGATCTCATAGTAAAGGATCCTCTAGGAAAGAGTGATCATAGCATGATAGAATTTCAAATTCAGTTTGAGGGTGAGAAACTTGGGTCTGAAACTAACATAGAATCATAGAAGATAGGAGTAGGAGTAGGCCATTCGGCCTCTCGAGCCTGCTCCGCCATTCGATGAGATCATGGCTGATCATCCAAACTCTACCCTGTCCCTGCCTTCTCCCCATATCCCTTGATACCTTTAGCCTTAAGAAATATATCTAACTCCTTCTTGAATATATTTACTGACTTGGCCTCAACTGTCTTCTGTGGTAGAGAATTCCACAGGTTCACCACTCTCTGGGTGAAGAAATTCCTCCTCATCTCTGTCCTAAATGGCTTACCCCTTATCTTTAGACTGTGACCTCTTGTTCTGGACTCACCCGCCATCGGGAACATCCTTCCTGCATCCAGTCTGTCTAGCCCTGTTAGAATTTTATAAGTTTCAATGAGATCTCCTCTCATTCTTCTAAACTCCAGCGAGTATAAGCCCAATCGGCCCAATCTCTCCTCGTACGTCATTCCTGCCATCCCAGGTATCAGTCTGGTGAATCTTCGCTGAACTCCTTCCATGGCAAGAACCTCCTTCCTCCAGATAAGGCGACCAAAACTGCACACAATACTCAAGGTGTGGTCTCACCAAGGCCCTGTACAGCTGCAGCAAGACATCCTTGTTCCTGTACTCAAACCCTCTCGCTATGAAGGCCAACATACCATTTGCCTTCTTAACCGCATGCTGTACCTGCATGCTTACCTTCAGCGACTGGTGCACAAGGACACCCAGGTCTCGTTGCACTTCCGCTTCTCCCAGCCTATTGCCGTTCAGATAATCTGCCTTTCTGTTTTTGCCACCAAAGTGGATAACCTCGCATTTTTATCCACATTATACTGCATCTGCCATGCTTCTGCCCAATCACCCAACCTGTCCAAATCATACTGGAGTTTCTCGGCATCCTCCTCGCAGCACACATGCCCACCCAGCTTTGTGTCATCTGCAAACTTGGAGATATTACATCTAGTTCCCTCGTCTAGATCATTAATATATATAGTGAATAGCTGGGGTCCTAGCACCGATCCCTGCGGTACCCCACTAGTCACTGCCTGCCACTCGGAAAAAGACCCGTTTATTCCAACTCTTTGCTGCCTGTCTGCCAACCAGTTCTCTATCCAAGTCAGTACCTTGCCTCCAATCCCATGTGCCTTAACTTTACACGCTAATCTCTTATGCGGAACCTTATCGAAAGCCTTCTGAAAGTCCAAATACACCACATCCACTGGTTTTCCCTTATCTATTCTATCAGTTCCATCCTCAAAAAATTCCAGTAGATTAGTCGAGCATGATTTACCTTTTGTAAATCCATGTTGACTTTGTCCAATCCTGTCACTGTTTTCCAAGTGCTCTGTTATTACATCTTTTATAATGGACTCTAGCATTATCCCCACAACCTAGTGTCCTAAACTTAAATAAAGGCAATTACAAAGGTATGAAGACAGAGTTGGCTAAAGTGGACTGGGAAAATAGATTAAAGGGTAAGATGGTAGATAAGCAGTGGCAGACGTTTAAGGAGATATTTCATAACTCTCAGCAAAGGTTTATTCCAGTGAGAAAGAAAGACTGTACGAGAAGGATGAACCATCTGTGGCTAACTAAGGAAGTTAAGGATGGTATCAAATTGAAAGAAAAGGCATACAATGTTGTGAAGATTAGTGGTAGGCCAGAGGAATGGGAAATCTTTAGAAACCAGCAAAGGATGACTAAAAAAATAATAAAGATGGGGAAGATAGATTATGAAAGTAAACTAGCAAAAAATATAAAAACAGACAGTAAGAGCTTCTACAGAGAGAAAAGGGAAGAGAGTAGCTAAAGTAAATGTTGGTCATTAGAGGTTGGGACTGGGGAATTAATAATGAGAAACAGGGAAATGGCAGAGACTTTGAAGAAATATTTTGTATCGGTATTCATGGTAGAAGACACTAAAAGCATCCCAATAATAATTGATAATCAAGAGGCTATAGGGAGGGAGGAACTTAAAACAATGACTATCACTAGAGAAAAAGTACTAGGCAAACTAATGGGACTAAAGGCTGACAAGTCCCCTGGACTTGATGGCCTACATCCTAGGGTCTTAAAAGAAGTGGCTGCAGAGATAGTAGATGCGTTGGTTGTAATCTACCAAAATTCCCTAGATTCTGGAGGTGTCCCAGCGGATTGGAAAACCACAAATGTAACGCCCCTATTCAAGAAAGGAGGGAGGCAAAAAGCAGGAAACTATAGGTCAGTTAGCCTAACATCTGTCATTGGGAAAATGCGGAATCCATTATTAAGGAAGTAATAGCAGGACATTTAGAAAATCATAATACTGTACAATCAAGCAGAGTCAACGTGGTTTTATGAAAGGGAAATCGTTCTTTGAGGATGTAACGAGCAGGGTGGATAAAGGGGAACCAGTGGATGTAGTGTATTTGGATTTCCAGAAGGTATTCGATAAGGTGCCACATAAAAGGTTACTGTTCAAGATAAGAGCTCACAGGGTTGGGGGTAATATATTAGCATGGATGGAGGATTGGCTAACTAACAGAAAACAGAGAGTCGGGATAAATGGGTCATTTTCTGGTTGGCAAACTGTAACTAGTGGGGTGCCACAGGGATCCGTGCTGGGGCCTCAACTATTTACAATCTATATTAATGACTTGGATGAAGGGACCGTGTGTACTGTAGCCAAATTTGCTGATACAAAGATAGGTGGGAAAGCAAGTTGTGAGGAGGATACAGAGTCTGCAAAGGAATGTGGATAGGTTGAGTGGGAAAATGTGAGGTTATCCACTTTGGTAGGAAAAATAAAAAAGCAGATTATTATTTAAATGGAGAGAGACTACATAATGCTGCGGTACAGAGGGATCTGGGGGTCCTGTACATGAAACACAAAGCTAGCATGCAAGTACAGCAAGTAATTAGGAAGGCAAATGGAATGTTGGCCTTTATTGCAAGCGGGATGGAGTATAAAAGTAGGGAAGTCTTGCTACAACTGTACAGGGCGCTGGTGAGACCACACCTGGAGTACTGCTTGCAGTTTTGGTCTCCTTATTTAAGGAGGGATATACTTGAATTGGAGGCAGTTCAGAGAAGGTTCACTAGGTTAATTCCTGAGATGAAGGGGTTGTCTTATGAGGAAAGGTTGAGCAGGTTGGGCCTATACTCATTCGAGTTTAGAAGAATGAGAGGTGATCTTATTGAAACATATAAGATTCTGAGGGGGCTTGATAGGGTAGATGCAGGGAGGATGTTTCCTCTCTTGGGGGAATCTAGAACTAGGGGGCAGAGTTTCAGGATAAAGGGTTGCCCATTTAAAACAGAGATGAGGAGGAATTTCTTCTCTGAGGGTCGTGAATCTTTGTAATTCTCTACCCCAGAGAACTGTGGAGGCTGAGTCATTGAATATATTCAAGGCGGCGATAGACATATATTTGAGGTATAGGGGAGTCGAGGGTTATGGGGAGCATTCGGGAAAGTGGAGTTGAGACCAAGATCAGATCAGCCATGATCTTACTGAATGGCAGGGCAGGTTCGAGAGGCCGAATGGCCTACTCCTGCTCCTATTTCTTATGTCAACCGCATTGCCCTTATCGACCCTCTCTGTTACCTCATCAAAAAACTCGATCAAGTTGGTTGAACACGACTTGCTTTTAACAAATCCGTGCTGGCTTTCCTTAATTAATCCACACTTGTCCAAGTGTTAATTTTGTCCCTGATTATTGTTTCTAAAAGCTTCCACACTACCGAGGTTAAACTGACTGGCCTGTAGTTGCTGGGTTTATCTTTACACCCTTTTTCGAACAAGGGGGTAACATTTGCAATTCTGCAGTCCTCTGGCACCACCCCTGTTTCTAAGGAGGATTGGAGGATTATGGCCAGTACCTCCGCGATTTCTTCCTTCATTTCCCTCAGCGTCCTCGGATGCATCCCATCTGGTCCTGGTGACTTATCTACTTTAAGTACAGCCAGCCTTTCTAGTACCTCCTCCTCATCAATTTTTATCCCATCCAGTATCTCCTCTACCTCCTCCTTCACTATGTCTATGGCAGCATCTTCTACCTTGGTAAAGACAGATGCAAAGTACTCGGTTAGCATCTCAGCCATATCCTCTACCTCCATGCGTAGGTCTCCTTTTTG
Organism: Squalus acanthias; assembly: GCA_030390025.1. NCBI lineage: Eukaryota > Metazoa > Chordata > Chondrichthyes > Squaliformes > Squalidae > Squalus > Squalus acanthias. Next base: position 14,923,685 of record CM059434.1, on the reverse strand, counting down.
GAAGGACATTAAAGACATAGAGAATAGCAAATTCACCAAAATGATTCAGGAATGGAAAACTATAGTATTGAGGAGAGACTCTGGGTACTGGAACTATTTCTACTGGAGCAAAAAAGCCTCAAAGGAGATTTAATGGGGGTTTTAAAAGCTATGAAAGGCTTTCAATGAGTCAATAGGGAAAGATTATTTCCTCTGGTTGGCAGTTGGTGACAAGAAGTCATCAATTTAAAATTCTAACTGAGGAGGAGGCATTTGGAGAAATGTCTTTACACAGGTTGCATTATGAAATACTCTGCCGGAGGGAATGGTTGAGGCAGAGACAGTTGTATCTTTTAAGAGAAAGCTAGAGAAGTATTTGAAGTGCAGAAAGATACAAGGCTGTGGGGAGAGCACAGGACACTGGGATTAGTCTTGGGAATGCTCCAGCATAGAGCCAGCACAGACGTAATGAGCTGAATGGTCTCTCTTTGTGCAGTAAACTTCTGTGATTCTGTGCATCATGGAAGTTAGTTTTACCCCTCTCCTCTGGAGCTACAACATTCAGAGTGCATTGCATTGATTTACATCACATGACAGCCAGGCGCAAAATTTAACTATCAAGTGGCAGAGGAAGAAAACAGAAATAAAAGATTTCATTTTATACAGGTTTTCTTTTACTATTAAGCCATTAAATAAAACTGCTGAGCTAAAGGTGTTTGGTATAAGATTTTTTTTTTTGTCATTGAGGGGAACAGATGTTTGCACTGGGTCCCGAGTTGGATGTTTGAGGTATTTTGATGCTTCGCTCAGACATTATGGTTGGAATCAGTTTTAGGCCTGGATCTTGGCAGATGACCACCTGTTAACACAGGTGCAGTTTCGTTGGCTTAACCAGGGGATAAAAATCTCCTTGATGCGGCACTGCGCCAACATCAGCCTCAGAAAACACTGCAAATCCAGTGCAGGAAGAAAGGGACAGAAAAAAAATCTTTATACTGTATATAACCTCAAGAAGGATGGAAGGGTTTGGGTGAACGGTGAATAAACAAGGTACGCTTCCATATTAAGCAAATATTGTAAATCCACGGCAAAAAATACTTTATAATATGAATAACTGAGAATAAAGGGTTTTTTGGGAAGGAAAAGCAAACATCGTAGGCAGGTTTTGTAAGGTAGTAACTAGTATTACATATTATGTTGCGAAGGCCCGATTTCTTTCAGTATCAGTGATGTAATAATTTTACCTCATGTTGGCCATGATATTACTTAAGTAAATTTGTTGTATTACAGCGATGGGCGAGCCATTGACAGGTTTAGGCTGCAGCGAGAGCATGGTATACATCAGGAACCAGGTTCCAGACTATCTGAATATCTTTGAAGAAGGAAAAGACTTGCATTATGATCAACTTTTTTTTGGACGTTCTTTACTGACCCTAGCCGAACTATATAGCTGGGCTCGATAACTTCACATCTGTCTGTAAAATAACTGTCAGAGCCAGACTGTTGAAATAACCCCATCTAAATTTGCTTCAGAAGGAAATGAAATGTGTCACACTGCATGTTTGGAATGATAGTAGATTAGGTTCCTGTAATGTTTAAAAGATGTTGAGGATTTGGAGTTTTTTTTAAAAAAGAACAATTTGCCATCTCTCTTCCCCCCCCCACCCCCTGGCAAGATTTATAGCCCATGAGAGTATTCACTAGACACATGAAACCTGTTGATTCACACTTGAATCTGGATATCATTGCAACCTTCTAATCCTGTAGCCTATAATATTACTGCACGTCCCAAAGTACATGACCAGTGCAACTTCTACCCCTCCCCAGTTAATGTCCAAATTGCACACACTCCATTTAATCCTAATAAGTAAAATTTGCATATTCCTTCTTTCCATTTCCAAGCTTAACAAAAGTGTCTCTATTTTTGTGTGTGACCTATATATTTATATATAGTTCTAAAAGTAGATGATTAAGCTGTTTATATCAATACTTTGAATTAGAAAGCATATTTTATTGCTATCAAAATAAAATTTTCTGAATTGATACTTTTGAAAGAGGTGCAGAATTCAATTTTAACTTCTACAGGAGATTGGCCAGTAATTTCTTGTATTAATAATCATTATGGCTCTTTGTCATACTTTTAAAGACATGCGCCCTTTTTTCCAATTACTTGAGTTGTGATTTATTTACAACATTTTGTTTAAAGTGAACCCTCTCTCCCAAAAAGCTGTTGAAGCTGGGGGTCAATTGAAAATTTTGAAACTGAGATTGATAGATTTTTGTTAGGCAAGGGTATTAAGTGTCACGGAACCAAGGCAGGTAGATGGAGTTAAGATACAGATCAACCATGATCTAATTGAATGGCAGAACAGGCTCAAGGGGCTGAATGGCCTACTCCTGTTCCTATTTCATGTTTGCGTATTTCGGTATCTTGTTTTCTGAGCCTATTGCATTACACTTTTATGAGCAGGTCCAGACGCTGAATGAGCAAGAATGGGAGCGTGCACAACAAGCCAGTGTCTTGGCTAATGTGGCCCAGGCCTTTGAGAGTGATGCAGAAGTATCAGATGCAGAAGATGATAGGGAGACAATATTCAGCTCTGTTGATCTGCTGTCACCAAGTGGTCAGGCTGATGCCCAAACTTTGGCTATGATGCTTCAAGAACAGTTGGATGCCATCAATAATGAAATAAGGTTTGTCTTGTTTGTTTATAATGTACATTTTAGAAAAAGGTGACTTCAGTTAATATCTACAGCAGTAAAGATGTTTCGGAAGGAGCTTGAGGTCGAAAACTACTGAATAAAAGATGTTTGTGTTGAGTATATAAATTGGCTTGAAAATGATTTCATGCCAAACAAATGACTAAATATTTAAGTTGCCTATGATTCTACTTAAAATCTCAGTGGATGCGTGCACAGTGTGTATTCATTTGATAACTTCACTTGGTAGCTTGGGGAAAAACTAGTAATACTTAAATTTGAAATCTTCTCATATTTGTTATTTTGTACTATGATTAATGTATTGAAGAGAGAAAATGAAAAAGGGATCTAAGTTCGCACCTAATTGTTTTGCAGGCTGATCCAAGAAGAAAAGGAGTCAACACAGCAGAGGGCAGAAGAAATCGAGAGCCGAGTGGGGAGCGGTAGCCTTGACGGTCTGAATCTTTGTCGATACAGAGGGGGTACACTCCCTGCCTCATTTACTGGTTCATCCCTTGCCAGTTCCTCTCCACCTGGTAGTGGACACTCCACGCCCAGGCGAACCCCTCGAAACCCTGCTCATGAGATTGACAGGCTAGGTGTCATGACGCTGGTAAGTTTAAACGCGTTGTGTTGTACAGTGGCAGTATCTTTAGCAGTGGTCCTTTGTAAAGCATGTGGTCACATATTAACATTGCAATTGCCCTATGCAGTCAGGTTATCTACTATTGATGAATGTGCGTTAACAGTGTTTTAGTTTACAAAGTCCTCTCTTTAATGATTTCAGGTTAAGGGAATTAACAAAAAAAACTTTTGTGGATTTTTTTTGATGTACCATATGAACAGTCTTACAGGTTCATGGGACAGGCAAGTTGAACGTAGACCTTGCTAAAAACATCACCATGATTTTAAAGTGATTCAGTTGGGATTAGGGTGAACATTAATTTTAACCCAATATTACCACCCTGTAATTTTGAGAGAACTTTAAACAAGGTTCACGCATTTTAGAATGTTGAATTAGAACACACACGTATTTCCATGTTTGTCATTATGTTTTTCTTGTCGCTCTGAAGATGGCATTACTAAAAATAAAAGCTTTGAGCGAAGTCCTTACTGATGAATTTGAACTGCAGGATGTTTAACTTTTATGTAGTATTTAGAAACATCTTGTGAAGGAAGAATGATGGGCAACAGGGAGACTCCAAAAACTTACTGGTGACTAATCTCAACTTTAGAGCTCTTAATACTGTGAGAAGAAATAAAGCTGTTCAGGAACATTTAGTACTTTGTCTCACCTTCTTCCCCAGGTCTTAATCTTAGCATGTGTTGTTTGTGGGAGTAGAAAGCGGTGAAGATGTGAGCTGTGCTCAAGCTTCACCAAATATTGAGCGACACATCTGTTTTAATCATTGGCATATGACTCCAGTTATACCAAGTACTTTGTTCATAACCAAACATATTGGCCCTGAAATTGCGGTCGGAGGGGTACCTCCGGAGTACGCTTCCGACCAGTGAAAGAATTACGAATCTACCTGCTGGCGGCGAGGATGCGAAAACCTGCGGTCTAGGGCCTCGAGGCAGAGGGCAGCGTAATGGCCCACTGATCCCAGGGAAGCTGGCGGTGTGGAAGTGTACTTGGGATCACATAGGCCTGGTCCTCCAATCACAAAGCAGAATTCCATTTTAATCATTTATGAAGGGAATCCCCTAATGAGATGTAATGGAATCCCAAAATCTAATCTGATTACAATTTTACAGAATTGGAATTTTATTTCCTTCATTCCACCAACCTCACTAAAAGATTAATTTTTTGATAATTTTAGACATTAAAACTGTAATCTGGGCCAATATTTGCATAAACTCATTTCATTACAGTGTATGTGCATAATTTACGATATGAAAGTGTTTCATTAATGGCTTAGCTATCCCCTTACGTTGATGCAAACAGGCCCAGCGCTTGTTTGCATCAACCGTAACACTTACGTGGGCAATTGCTGGCCAGTCAGGAACTCTGCCCCAGCGATTGCTTTTTCGTTGGCCCCCTCCCCCATAGGTGACCTGTCGATGTGCACGTTGACAGACCACAAGTTCCGGATTCGGAAATCCCGAACTTGCGGTGGACTTCAAAGGGAATGTGATGGCGTACTCTCAACACACCGCAATTTCAGGGCCAATATTCATATCTTTCTATTTTAAAGATTAATGTTGGTACTAACCACAATAGTAAGGATTGTATGCCACACCCGACAGCTATACGCCACCATCACTGATGCAAAATACCACATTCCCCTTAGGGACATGTGCTGTCAGATAGTAATAATTATTTATTTGATTTGGTATGTATCCAAGACTCTATCCTTCTGCTTTAAAACATCCATCAATTATTCCCATAGCTTTCACTCAGTGTATGTTACCATGAATATAAGTGGGCCAGAAAGCATCTCCTCATAAAAGAAGAATTGTGCAAACTCGTGTGAAGTACACGGATCTAAAAGTGATGTGTTGAAAGTGTTCTTTGGGCCATGTGGCATGTCTGATTAAACATTGCAAATGCCTCCCTTTTTTTTTTCTTTCTGTGCGGTCTCTGGTGGGTGGAATTAAAGTTGAGCTTTGCAGCTTTCACTACAAGATTGTTTTCAGGCAGAAAGTTACCTCAAGAACTGTCTGGATAATGATGTTTAGTAACTATATGGTGTGCTTGCTTTCAGGTGAGTCAGGTTGTCTTTAGGAGCTGTAGTTAAATTATTTGATTAATGCACTACTGTAATGGGCTCAATTTTCACCGGCCCTTGGAGGCGGGAGTGGTGTGAAAATAGCAGATTCGGGGGTCCCAAACCCATCTGCCCCCAACCCGCCTCAATGCCAGTTTCACGGGAGGCAGGTACCCGACCTGTGCTGGGACCCACCATCCCGAGGCGGGAAGGGGATTAGTGCCAATAAACTGCCTGTTAACAGGTAGTTAACGGGCAGTTTTTTGCCTAATCCCTATTTTTGGCCCTGAAGTGTGGGCTTCCCGACAGGTCCGAACCACGCTGATTTAGCGAGGCGGACCGTCGGTCTGGAGGGCTTGGAGGGGTCGAGATGTCCGGTGTGCAGGTGAGTGATGGGTGCATGAGTGCAGAGGTAAGTGTGTTTGGTGTGTGTAAAGTGTTTTAAGAACTTTTACTTACCGTAACTTTGTCCTGCAGGCTAGCTTCCTCAAGGTGTAGGGAGTACCTCACATCCACAGCACAGAAAGCAGAATGGCCGCGGAGCTGTCAAAAGCTGCAGTCTCTGCTTTCTGTGCTAGATTGATTTCTAACTGAGTCTAAGTACAGGGACTCAAGTTAGAAATCATATTGTCAGTGTTTGACAGCTTCACAGAGCTGTCAAACGCTGAAATTTCATCTGTCAAAAGCTCTTGACAGATGAAATTTCAATGGCTGACGTCACCTGTATCCAAGGGACCCTTGATTGGCCTGCTAAGCCCGCTGGGCGGGCTTAACAAGGTCAATCAAGGGAAAATACAGTGAGTTGGCCACAAGTCGATGGAGGCGGGACTACAACCCAAAAAGTGGGAGTCCCGCCTCCATCACGTCCCCATTGACAAAATCCAGCCCAATGTGTTTAAGTGCAGCTTTCACTTCAGCTTTTGGTGGTGTAATGTGTTATTTTTCATGTCACCATTTTCTTGTTCCTTCTGTGTTTAATCTGTCCTCCATTCCTCCCTTTTTTCCATGGCAATTTTAGTCACTAATCCAGCATTCTTTCCTAATCCAATGCTCTGTTTCTCATCAAACATTTTTTTTTTACACATCACATTATCCTGATAGCTCAGTTTCATCGCATAGATATTCTGAAAAAGCAGAAGGATTCTTTTAGCTTATTCAGTTTGATGGGTGCATCGCAGCTATTGGTTGCCTGCATTTTGCCAATGCAGAACTTTGCATCATGTAATGTAGTTATACTTTGGTATGATCTGCAAACAAATTATGTATTTCTGCATGTTTGTTTTATCGTCCAACTAGTTCTTTCCTGAAATGTAAGAGCTATCCTTTGGAAAGTGGAGAAATGTGCAACTACTGTACAAGATTATACTAAACTGTCAGCAGCAAAATGTAATAAATGTTGATCAAACAAGATGAATAATTTAAAGACTCACTGCAGAAAGACGAGGCCTGACACAGGGTGCTTGTCATTGCAATTTTATTGGCAGAAGAGCAAAACAGGTTGACTGCTTGATGTGTCAGGTGACGCCAACTAATGTACATATTATATCAACATAGAATATAAATGTCCAGTTAAGCCATGTTGGGGAAACTAGTCCAAAATATTTCTACATAGACCTGGAAATATAACACAGCTGTTCAAAGGCAGTAATTTATTGACTTCTGTAATACCCTGCGGTTTTCAATGTCGATAACTAAACCAGGACTGAATGGTAACCATTAGCTGCTTTGCAGCAAATGTAACTCGTGAAGAGTAACATAACCCAGATACAGTAGAGAGCTAGCTGTAGCTGCTCATAATTTTCGTAATGAATGCGTTTTAATCCTTTGGAAGACGACATCTGCAATCATCAAAAACGCTTAGTCTCAACAAATGAAAACTTTTTTGAAATGAATAAAATTCATACTGTGTTCAAGAAAAATCTACCCAGCCTTCCCTGTTTCTCTGTTTGTTTGTGTGATTTCTGATGAAGCTACATCTTGTGTAATCTTTTAAATCAGTTTTTTATCCTTAACGACTCTCTCTTTTCTTTGCATGTGTCTGTCAGCCTAGTGATTTAAGGAAGCACCGTAGGAAGGTAAATGTATAAAATTGAACTTTGATTATCTGGCATCAGGTTGTTGTATGAGACACATTATGGTGATCTGCATTTCAATTAGTGCAACAGTCACACCTTCCTGCTGAGTAATGTGGTTTCTTTCTTTCCCTATTGTTGCACATAATTTAAACAGGATTTCAATATATATTGCTTTTATTTACCCCCCCCCCCCCATTCCTAGTCCAGAATATTTGTGTAATGTCTCCTCAATGTACAAGTGAAGCAGCTAATATTGCACAAAATCGAAATAAACTATTATCACCATTCCTACTATTAAAGTTGGAGGGCGTGGCCTTGGCATAGAAGGCAGTGAAACGCTGTGGCTTCATCACCCACAAGACCTCTGAATTCAACACTCGGGTGGCTTTGGTATGAAGGATGGCTATCTTGTGCTCTGGTGGTAGGATGCTTTGACGAGCCTACTTCAGAGATTCCCCAAGTCAAGGGTTTGCAGGTTTCTGCGCCTCTCTTCTCTGCAACAACTTCTGTTGGTGCCATCAGAATGAATAACAATAAATTATTTTAAGGATTGCTAACAGTCTTTCCTCTCCAACCCCTTTGCCAGGTCCATAATTTCTTACTGCAGTCTTCAGTGAGGATTGACCTACAGTCAGGGACACAAAACCAGATTCTCCCAGCACTGAGAATCTTAAAACTTTTGATCGCCTCAGGTGTAGGATATGCCAGTAAAGTACCGTGCTGGCCCAGATTTTGTTTATGTCAGGGGAAAGCTTCATAGCACAATAAAGCCCTACAGGCACCAACCATAGGTATTTCTTTGTCCTTCAGTAAAGAATATTATGTAGGTTGCAAGTGTTAAACTGATGTAAGCTTTAGCAATGTGGTTGACTCTTAACTGCCTTGAGACCATCCGTTCAGCTGCCTCTGCCACTTAGCTTCCTTCCCCTAGCCCACCGGGCCAAACTTCCTCGAAGGTTCCCCCCTGCCCTAGCCCTGAACTCGCATCTTTCTCCACTTTCTCTCCGATCTCTCCTCAGGACCTCTTTGCGCTCATCTTGTCCATGCAACCCACTTTCCTGCTCCCTCGACCCTAGTCACACCAAACTGCTGACCACCCAACTTCCTTTTCTGGCTCCCATGTTAGCTGACATTGTTAATGATAATCTACATCCCAGGGTACTTAAGGAAGTGGCCCTAGAAATAGTAGATGCATTGCTGGTCATCTTCCAAAATTCTATAGACTCTGGAACAGTTCCCATGGATTTGAGGGTAGCTAATGTAACCCCACTATTTAAAAAAAGGTGGTAGAGAGAAAACGGGGAATTATAGACCGGTTAGCCTGACATCGGTAGTGGGGAAAATGCTAGAGCCCATTATAAAAGATGTAATAGCAGAGCACTTGGAAAACAGTAACAGGATCGGACAAAGTCAACATGGATTTACAAAAGGTAAATCATGCTTGACAAATCTACTGGAATTTTTTGAGGATGTAACTGGTAGAATTGATATGGGAGAACCAGTGGATGTGTATTTGGACTTTCAGAAGGCTTTCGACAAGGTCCCGCATAAGAGATTAGCATGCAAAGTTAAAGCACATGGGATTGGGGGTAAGGTACTGACTTGGATAGAGAACTGGTTGGCAGACAGGAAGCAAAGAGTTGGAATAAACGGGTCTTTTTCCGAGTGGCAGGCGGTGACTAGTGGGGTACCACAGGGATCGGTGCTAGGACCCCAGCTATTCACAATATATATTAATGATTTAGACGAGGGAACTAGATATTATATCTCCAAGTTTACAGATGACACAAAGCTGGGTGGGCGAGTGTGCTGTGAGGAGGATGCAGAGAAACTCCAGTATGATTTGGACAGGTTGGGTGAGTGGGCAAATGCATGGCAGAAGCAGTATAATGTGGATAAATGTGAGGTTATCCACTTTGGTGGCAAAAACAGGAAGGTAGATTATTATCTGAACGGCAATAGATTTGGAAAAGTGGAGGTGCGACGAGACCTGGGTGTCCTTGTGCACCAGTCGCTGAAGGTAAGCATGCAAGTGCAGCAGGCGGTTAAGAAGGCAAATGGTATGTTGGCCTTCATAGCGAGAGGATTCGAGTACAGGAGCAGGGATGTCTTGCTGCAGTTGTACAGGGCCTTGGTGAGACCACACCTTGAGTATTGTGTGCAGTTTTGGTTGCCCTATCTGAGGAAGGATGTTCTTGCCATGGAGGGAGTGCAGCGAAGATTCACCAGACTGATACCTGGGATGGCAGGGATGACATATGAAGAGAGATTGGATCGATTAGGCTTATACTCGCTAGAGTTTAGAAGAATGAGAGGGGATCTCATTGAAACTTATAAAATTCTAACAGGACTAGACAGACTAGATGCAGGAAGGATGTTCCCAATGGCGGGTGAGTCCAGAACCAGGGGTCACAGTCTAAGGATAAGGGGTAAGCCATTTAGGACTGAGATGAGGAGAAATTTCTTCACCCAGAGAGTGGTGAACCTGTGGAATTCTCTACCACAGAAGGCAGTTGAGGCCAAATCATTAAATATATTCAAGAAGGAGTTAGATATAGTTCTTAAGGCTAAAGGGATATGGGGAGAAAGCAGGGACAGGGTACTGAATTTGGATGATCGGCCATGATCTCATTCAATGGCGGAGCAGGCTTGAAGGGCCGAATGGCCTACTCCTGCTCCTATCTTCTCTGTTTCTATGTTCTCTCGCCTCAGGTACTGTCCCCCTCTCTCTCAAATCTGCCGTCATCATCCCTCTCCTCAAAATAAAAAACCCTTGACACCCCTCCCTCCTTGCAAACTACCACCCCATCTCCAACCTCCCTTTCCTCTCAAGTCCTGGAACGTGTTGTCGCCTCCCAAATCCGTGCCCATCTTTACCGCAACTCCATGTTTGAATCCCTCCAATCAGGTTTCCTGCTACAATACCGAAATGGCTCTCGTCAAAGTCGCCAATGACATCCTTTGTGACTGACAAAGGTAAACTATCCCTCCTCGTCCTTCTCCAACACCTCTCCACTGTCGTCCAGCTGGGTGGGACGACACTCGCCTGGTTCCATTCTTATCTATCTAATCGTAACCAGAGAATCACTGCAATGGTTCTCTTCCCGCTCCCGCATCATTACCTCTGGTGTCCCTCAAGGATCTATCCTTGGCCCCCTCCTGTTTCTCATCTACACGCTGCCCCTTGGCAACATCATCCGAAAACACAGCGTCAGTTTCCACATGTACGCTGACGACACCCAGCTCTACCTCATCACCACTTCTCTCGACCCGTCCACGGTCTCTAAATTGTCAGACTGCTTGTCCGACATCCAATTCTGGATGAGCAGAGATTTTCTCCAATTAAATATTGTGAAGACCAAAGCCATTGTTTTCAGTCCCTGTCACAAACTCTGTTCCCTAGCCACTGACTCTTATCTCTCTCCGTAACATTTGTCTGAGGCTGAACCACACTGTTCGCACCCTTGGTGTCATATTTGACCCTGAAATAAGCTTCCGACCACACATCCGCAGCATAACAAAGACCGCCTACTTCCACCTCCGTAACATCGCCCGTCTCTGCCCTTGCCTCAGTTCATCCGCTGTTGAAACCCTCATCCATGCCTTTGTTACCTCTAGACTTGACTATTCCAACGCACTCCTGGCTGGCATCCCACGTTCTACCCTACATAAACTTGAGGTCATCTAAAACTCTGCTGCCCGTGTCCTAACTCGCACCAAGTCCCGTTCACCCATCACCCCTGTGCTCGCTGACCTACATTGGCTCCCAGTTAAGCAACGCCTCGATTTCAAAATTCTCATCCTTGTTTTCAAATCCCTCCATGGCCACAACCCCCCCCCCACCCCGAGATATCTGCACTCTTCATTGAATATATTTAAGGTGGAGATAGACAGATTTTTGAATGGTAAGGGAGTGAAGGGTTATGGGGAGTGGGCAGGGAAGTGGAGTTGAGGCCTAGATCAGATCAGCCATGATCTTATTGAATGGCGGAGCAGGCTCAAGGGGCCAAATGGCCTACTCCTGCTCCTACGTCTTATGTTCTTATGTTCTCTTCTAATTCTGACCTCTTGAGCATCCCTTATTATAATCGCTCAACCATTGGTGGCCGTGCCTTCTGTTGCCTAGGCCCTACGCTCTGGAATTCCCTCCCAAACCTCTCTGCCTCTCTACCCTCCTTTTAAGGTGCTCCTTAAAATCTACCTCTTTGACCAAGCTTTTGGTCATCTGCCCTAATTTCTCCTTGTGTGGCTCGGTGTCAAATCTTTTATCTTAATACTCCTGTGAAGCGCCTTGGAAAGTTTTACTACATTAAAGGCGCTATATAAATCCAAGTTATTGTTGTAATATTCTTCATGTAAGTCAAAACAACATCCCTGGTTGGTGTCTGCAGGACTTCAGAATGTTGTACGGCTGTCCCACGATACAGAGAAAGATTGGTGCTTGCTTATCTTATTTTTCTTTCCTAACAATACATCTGCTTCACTCGGCACCTTGGATTTTTCTGCTCTCTTGTTTGTGGCTTTTGCTACTTTTCAATTTGTTTATAAACCTGCAAAATCTTATAGATTGGCTAATAAACTTGATATGATGAGAGCTCTTGCATTGTCTCGTTCTTTCCAAAAATCCAATGTTGGAATCTTGTACTTTTATTGAAATTTACTCTTCATTTGTAAAGAATTGACGCAGCTTCCTGTGCCGTGGTAATTCTGTACCAATGTCTATGTTGTTTGTTGTTGTAGGCTCTCTTGTGTCTGTGAGATCAATGTGACCCTGCCGTAACGTTTGGTTTATGTAATGGTGTCAGTGTTTTGTGAATCCAATTCTGTACTAACTGATGGTTCTTATTTTTGACTTTTTACTCATTTACAACTTCTTCTATAATCTCAGATATCAAAAGAGGATGCACGGGAAGACAAAACAACGATAAAGTGTGAAACATCACCACCCTCCACACCAAGGTCTATTCGATTGGACAGGGTTAACCAAGGTGCCGGTCACACAGTCAGTCAGGAGGACATTCGGGACATAAGAAGGTGAAACAATTTTCCAAATTTGTGTAATTCATTTACATTTCTTTGCTTAGTCCGTGAGCTAATCTACAGAAATACGGTACAATATTTTAAACAGACCTGATGATCATATTAGCGGCATTTTAGCAACAAGAACCAATGTAGAAATGTGTTTTGGTCTTTGATTAGGTGGGCAGTTGACGCACATTATTGTTACAAACTGATTTCAGCAAAATGTTGATGTGAAGCCACTAAAGTCATTTAACCAGGAAGTTGTATCATGTAACTGATTATATTCAAACATGTAATATTGAGTAGGATATTTAATTATCAAGAGAATTGGTTAGAACAGCATTGGATGGGCAATCAAAGCTAATTTTAGACCTTCGCTAGAAATGAATTTAAAACACTGGCAATTTTTACTTGGAAGTCACATTCAGTTGTCAGCATAATACTTACTGTGGGCAAATTCACTTAATTTATGTTTTTTAATAAACTCACCAATTTGGAATAATGTCTGGCTAATAATTGCATTCATTATTTGAAATCGTAGGAAGGAGTGATTTGTTTTAGAAAATTGCCGAAAGAAAGTTTGATTTTTTGTGAAACATAGATTAGAAAAATAACTCTTTTGGATAAGAGTATATCTACCATTTTTGTGATAGAATCTCAATGCTGATAACCTTACTGAAGGCTGAATGTGTTTGTTCCAGTATTCAGATTTGGGGTGCCTTATTGATGATAAAATACTGTTATGTGGTAACTGGAAGCTCAAGTGAAATTTTGTGGAATACAGAATTGTCTTTCCTGATTGAAAGTACAGTAAATGTGAATTTTTCTGGTCTGGCATTTTTGGATCCAGACTGCTTGAAATTTGCTTCTACGTTTTTAATGTTGATGTTGCAGCTTAGGTTACTGTTGAGTTAGGTTGCTGTTTTTGCTGTTATATGTATGAAAACAATGGTACAAACACTAATTCTCTGTTTTTACTTTCCTAACTTAAATACTTTTTTATATACATGTGCACACACGCGCACACACACACAGTTCAACTGGGTCACAGGATGGTCAAGTCAGCAACCCCAGTAGCAGCAACAGCAGCCAAGATTCTCTTCATAAAGCCCCCAAAAAGAAAAGTATAAAGTCTTCTATTGGGCGCCTGTTTGGTAAGAAAGAAAAAGGTCGGCTTGGACAGTCCAGCAAAGATCCCACAGGGCAAGGTTGGTTTGGAAGTCAATAAGTAAACTTTGGATAAAGTATTAAATTTACCTTTTTGTCATTAAATTTGTATTTTGTTTTACTATAATTTGCTTTTAACCTCTATGTATCTGAAGTCCTATGAGATTTTATACCTACATTCACCTAATTTGTTCATGTTCTACTTTCTTGTTTCTCTTTGACCAAATGACTGTCCATCAATCTTAGCCCACTTTCCTTGCTACCTTTCCAAGTTCAGGTTGCACCTCCACTCTGGTGTTCTTGATTTATGTTTTGGTTTGATTTGAATTTTGGATTGCTTTTTTATGTTTAATGTTTGAGTGCATGTTGGTTTTAGACTTGGCATGAAAGCTTTGTTGTAAAAATAGCCACATAGTTCAGTTAATTTAGAGAGCGGAGTTTAATAACTACTGATGCTTATTGTATGGTAGCTTGACCTTCTTCAGGTTTTACTGAGATGGGATCTTTTTTGAGATGGGGGGTCAAATAAAAAGAAATAGCATGGTTTAAAAATATTAGTAAATTGCTATTTTTGGTAGCCTGTGCCTAACTAGTAGCTTTGACTAAAAAAAAAGGAAAACTGCTGAGCATTTATTTCAGAAATCATACAAAGCATGGTTAAGCATAGAAACATAGAAGATAGGAGCAGGAGTAGGCCATTTGGCCCCTCGAGCCTGCTCCGCCATTCAATGAGATCATGGCTGATCATCCAAATTCAGTTCCCTGTCCCTGCTTTCTCCCCATATCCCTTGATCCCTTTAGCCTTAAGAAATATATCTATCTCCTTCTTGAATATATTTAATGAATTGGCCTCAACTGCCTTCTGTGGTAGAGAATTCCACAGGTTCACCACTCTCTGGGTGAAGAAATTCCTCCTCATCTCCGTCCTAAATGGCTTACCCCTTATCCTTAGACTGTGACCTCTGGTTCTGGACTCCCCCGCCATCGGGAACATCCTTCCTGCATCTAGTCTGTCTAGTCCTGTTAGAATTTTATAAGTTTCAATGAGATCCCCTCTCATTCTTCTAAACTCTAGCGAATATAAGCCTAATCGACCCAATCTCTCTTCATATGTCATTCCTGCCATCCCAGGTATCAGTCTGGTAAATCTTCGCTGCACTCCCTCCATGGCAAGAACATCCTTCCTCAGATAAGGCGACCAAAACTGCACACAATACTCAAGGTGTGGTCTCACCAAGGCCTTGTACAACTGCAGCAAGACATCCTTGCTCCTGTACTCGAATCCTCTCTCTATGAAGGCCAACATACCATTTGCCTTCTTAACCGCCTGCTGCACCTGCATGCTTACCTTCAGCGACTGGTGCACAAGGACTCCCAGATCTCGTTGCACTTCCCCTTTTCCCAATCTATTGCCGTTCAGATAATAATCTGTCTTCCTGTTTTTGCCACCAAAGTGGATAACCTCGCATTTATCCACATTATACTGCATCTGCCCAATCACCCAACCTGTCCAAATCATACTGGAGTTTCTCTGCATCCTCCTCACAGCACACACGCCCACCCAGCTTTGTGTCGTCTGCAAACTTGGAGATATTACATCTAGTTCCCTCGTCTAGATCATTAATATATATTGTGAATAGCTGGGGTCCTAGCACTGATCCCTGTGGTACCCCACTAGTCACTGCCTGCCACTTGGAAAAAGACCCGTTTATTCCAACTCTTTGCTCCCTGTCTGCCAACCAGTTCTCTATCCAAGACAGTACCTTACCCCCAATCCCATGTGCTTTAACTTTGCATGCTAATCTCTTATGCGGGACCTTATCGAAAGCCTTCTGAAAGTCCAAATACACCACGTCCCCTGGTTCTCCCTAATCAATTCTACCAGTTACATCCTCAAAAAATTCCAGTAGATTAGTCAGGCATGATTTCCCTTTTGTAAATCCATGTTGACTTTGTCCGATCCTGTCACTGTTTTCCAAGTGCTCTGCTATTACATCTTTTATAATGGACTCTAGCATTTTGCCCACTACCGATGTCAGGCTTACCAGTCTATAATTCCCCATTTTTTCTCTACCACCTTTTTTAAATAGTGGGGTTGCATTGGCTACCCTCCAATCCATGGGACCTGTTCCAGAGTCTATAGAATTTTGAAAGATGACCAGCAATGCATCTACTATTTCTAGGGCCACTTCCTTAAGTACCCTAGGATATAGATTATCAGGCCCTGGGGATTTATCGGCCTTCAATCCCGTCAATTTCCCTAACACCATTTCCCTACAAATACTGATTTCATTCAATTCCTCCCTCTCATTAGACCCTATGTTCTCCAACATCTCTGTGAGTTTATTTGTGTCCTCCTTTGTGAAGACAGAATCAAAGTATGTATTTAATTCGTCAGCCATTTCTTTGTTCCCCATTATAAATTCCCCTGATTCTGACTGCAAGGGACCTACGCTTGACTTCACCAATCTTTTTCTCTTCACATATCTATAGAAGCTTTTACAGTCAGTTTTTGTGTTCCCTGCAAGCTTACTCTCATATTCTATTTTCCCCCTCTTAATTAATCCCTTTGTCCTCCTTTGCTGAATCCTAAACTGCTCCCAATCCTCAGGTTTGCTGCTTTTTCTGGCCAATTTATGTGTCCTCACCTTGGATCTTATGCTATCCCTAATTTCCCTTGTTAGCCACGGTTGAGTCACCTTTTTTGTTTTATTTTTATGCCAAACAGGGATGAAGAAATTCTGTAGTTCATCCATGTGATCTTTAAATGTTTGCCATTGCCTATCCACCGTCAACTCTTTAAGTAACGCTCCCCAATCCATCCTAGCCAACTCGCGCCTCATACCATCGTAGTTTCCTTTATTTAAATTCAGGACCCTAGTCTCTGAGTCAACTACTTCACTCTCCATCTTAATGAAGAATTCTATCATATTATGATCGCTCCTCCCCAAGGGGCCTCGCACAACAAGATTGCTAATTAATCCTTTCTCATTACATAATACCCAGTCTAAGATGGCCTGATCTCTAGTTGGTTCCTCGACATATTGGTCCAGGAAACCATCCCCTATACACTCTAGGAATTCCTCCTCCACAGTATTGTTACTAATTTGGTTAGACCAATCTATATGTAGATTAAAGTCACCCATGATAACTGCTGTGCCCTTATTGCACGCGTCTCTAATTTCCCGTTTAATGCCATCCCCAACCTCAGCATTACTGTTTGGGGGGTCTGTATACAACTCCCACTAACGTTTTCTGCCCCTTGGTATTTCTCAGCTCTACCCATACAGATTCCACATCATCAGAGCTAATATCCTTCCTTACTATTGTGTTAATCTCCTCTTTAACCAGCAATGCTACCCCACCTCCTTTTCCTTTTTGCCTGTCCTTCCTGAATATTGAATACCCCTGGATGTTGAATTCCCAGCCTTGGTCACCCTGGAGCCATGTCTCCGTAATCTCAATTATATCATATCCATTTACATCTATTTGCGCAGCTAATTCATCCACCTTATTACGAATGCTCCTCGCATTAAGACACAAAGCCTTCAGGCTTGTTTTTTTAACACTCTTAGTCCTTTTAGAATTATTATTTACTGTGGCCCTGTTTGATTTACACCCTTGATTTCTCTGCCTTCCACTTTTGCTTTTCTCCTTCCTGTCTTTTGCTTCTATCCTTGCTTCCCTATCCTCTGTCTCCCTGCATAGGTTCCCAACCCCCTGCCATTTTAGTTTAAACCCTCCCCAACAGCACTAGCAAACACTCCCCCGAGGACATCGGTCCTGGTCCTGCCCAGGTGCAAACCGTCCAGTTTGTACTGGTCCCACCTCCCCCAGAACCGGTTCCAATGTCCCAGGAATTTGAATCCCTCCCCCTTGCACCATTCCTCTAGCCATGTATTCATCTGAAATATCCTTTTATTTCTACTCTGACTAGCACGTGGCACTGGTAGCAATCCTGAGATACTACCTTTTGAGGTCCTATTTTTTAATTTACCTCCTAACTCCCTATATTCAGCTTTTAGGATCTCATCCCGTTTTTTACCTATATCGTTGGTACCTATATGCACCACGACAACTGGCTGTTCACCCTCCCCCTCCAGAATGCCCTGCAGCCGCTCCGAGACATCCTTGACCCTTGCACCAGGGAGGCAACATACCATCCTAGAGTCTCATTTGCAGCCGCAGAAACGCCTATCTATTCCCCTTACAATAGAATCCCCTATCACTATAGCTGTCCTGCTCTTTTTCCTCCCGTCCTGTGCAGCAGAACCACCCATGGTGCCAGGAAGTTGGCTGCTGCTGCCTTCCCCCGATAAGCCATCTCCCTCAACAATATCCAAAGTGGTATATCTGTTTGAGAGGGGGATGTCCACAGGGGACCCCTGCACTACCTGCCTGCGCCTACTACTCTGCCTGGTGGTCACCCATTCCCTTCCTGCCTGTGCAGCCTTTACCTGCGGTGTGACCAACTCCCTAAACGTGCTATCCACGATGTCCTCAGCATCGCGAATGCTCCAGTATGCATCCATTCGCAGCTCCAGCGCCGCAATGCGGTCTGCCAGTAGCTGCAGTTGGATACACTTCCCGCACACATGGTCAACAGGGACACAGGAAGTGTCCCTGATTTCCCACATAGTGCAGGAGGAGCATGCCACGGGGCTGAGCTGTGCTGCCATGACTTATCCTTTAATTAATTTAAATTAACTCAAATCAATACCACAAATTACACTACAATTAAATGATATACTCAAGGGCCCTTGTATACTAGCACTGCCTGCTACACACAGACCTTAGAAACTATAACCACAAAAATTAGGACTTACTAAACTTTATAAACTATTAACCTTAACTGTCAAACTACAGAGTAGTATAAATACTCACCTGGCCGTACTCACCCAATCAGCTGCTTCCTCTTGTCCGCGTCACTTTTTGAATTGTGACGTGGCTCTGGAACGCCGCCGCTGGTCGGTGAGATTGGTAAGCCTCTGGGGAAAAAAGCCCGCGAAAGTGAGTTTAAATACTCACTGCTGCTGCTCTCTCCGCTCCCGACACTGGCCTCTGTATTTTTTTTAAAAAGCCCGCGAAAGTGAGTTTAAATACTCACTGTGCTGCTGCTCCCGACACTGGCCTCTGGGGAAAAAAGCCCGCGAAAGTGAGTTTAAATACTCACTGTGCTGCTGCTCTCTCCGCTCCCGACACTGGTTCTGGAATCCCTCTCCCCCACCTTAAGAACAAAATTGTTCAAGAAACTCTTAACCCCATTCCAGATTATTGCAATTTTAGACAATCTATGCCTAAAATATTTTTGTGGAAATTAAACAATAGCTTTTTTTTAGTTCAGCTGTTAGTCTAAAAGCGAGTTCATTATCTCCAATAAGTTCGAAGCTTTTTAGCACACCTGCAACAAATCTGTAGTTTCTTTAAAATTTAAAACAATTGTTTTCCAAAGCAGAATTGTTTCAGTAAAATTAGAATTATCCTTGCCATTTTAAACTTCAGGGTCACCTGAATAACTTAAGAGGCCTCAATTAATTGGACCTAATTCGGTATGTTGCCTTGACTAAACATTGTGTGAACTCATTTCTGACATGGGCTTAATAATGACATTGGCTAGTAAAACTATTTGGTTTGTAGTAACGCCTCCATTTAGAAATATCCATTGATTTGCACTAACTAAACACATGGAGCAAACTTTTAACTGTCTGCCCAGCCATAACACTGACGTTGCAGACTGGCCACACATTATAGAAACTGCCCAATTTTCATTTCTGTTAAAATCATCAGCAACGCCAGCTTTATATCCAGGCAGCAAGTTGTAAATCTATCCCATTGAGTTGTGTGGACTCCTGAAATTTTTTTTTTTAATTCATTCATGGTACGTGGGCGTCGCCGGCAAGGCCAGCATTTCTTGCCCATCCCTAATAGCCCTTGAGAAGGGGGTGGTGAGCCGCCACCTTGAACTTCTGCAGTCTGTGTGGTGAAGGTACTCCCACAGTGCTGTTCGGGAGGGAGTTCCAGGATTTTGACCCAGCGATGATGAAGGAACGGCGATATATTTCCAAGTCAGGATGGTGTGTGATTTGGAGGGGAACTTTCAGGTGGTGGTGTTCCCATGCGTCTGCTACCCTTGTCCTTCTAAGTGGTAGAGGTCGCGGGTTTGGGGGGTGCTGTCAAAGAAATCTAAAGTGCACTGTTAGAATATCAAAATGTGATCTGAGGTATTGATTTTTTTATTAGCTTGTGAACATTGCATTTGCTAATTTGTTTTAGTTTGGGAGGGAGCTCTACCTTAATTTAAAAGCCCTTTTGTTTACTCTTGGTCCCCCCCCCCCCGCAACCCCACTGAAGGCAATGAAAACTTGTGAATTGACACTAATGAGTGTAGAGAAGCAGGCTTCTCATTGTAATAGACAGAGTACTTCCATTATGTTATTTGGTACTGTATTTAGTATCCCTACCAAGGTCAGAAACTCATCACCTCAAGAAAGTTCAGTAGTAAATGTCTGCAAAGGCTGGACTTTTAAGTAGGTTATTGTGAGTCATTTCATAACGATGCATTAAAACACTCAATAACTAGCTACCCAAATTCTCTTGCATGTACGTGGATGTTGAGTTACATCAGCTTATGTAATAGGAATCTATTTATAATGCACTCTTCGTGACCGAAGGGCATCCCAAAGTGCTTTACATTTTGGAGAATGAAGTGGACACTGAGAAGGAAGGAAAGAAGTAGATAAAATGGAGTTGTGGGGTGGGGTTGAAAGAGAGGTTGAAGAGCAAAGTCTTTTGTGGGCTTTTAAAAGCAGAGATGCAAGAGGTGAGGCAGATGAAGTTCTAGAGGGCAGGGGTATGGTCATTGAAAGAGCGGCTGCCAATGGTGAAAGAGTAGACTAGTGTCAAGAGTGAAGTGTGTAAGCAGGGGCATGGCCTGAAGGGGATCACTTGGGTAGGATGGGGCGAGGCTATGGAGCCATTTGGAAGTGAAGCTAAGAATCCTGAAACTGATTTGTAGGATTACAGGGATCCAGTGGAGCTTAGCAAGGACTGGTATATGGAAGAGCAAGGTTTTGAGCTGGTAATAATTCTTGCAGCGGCATTCTAAATGACTTGCGGCTTGTGGGAGTGGGAAGGCTGGCCAGCAGAGCGTTAGAAGAAGTTGACCTTTGTAAGAGAAGCATGGACCAGAATCTCAGCAACAGTGTGGGAGAGGTGGAAGTGGCAGTGTTGCAGTGGTCGAAGAAAGCAATCTTGATGACTAAGCAGATGTGAGGAAGAAAGCTCAACCTGGGTTTAAGCACCAAACTAGGATTGCTTTTGTACATTCCTTTGGAAGAAAGATTGAGTTCAAATTTTGTACTCTGACATTATCCTCATGATGTTTTGTTTTTATCAACCCCAGAAAAAGTGAAGCCCATATTTATTTGTTCAACTTTGCATAGTAGAAAATTAATGTAATGAAGCAGGGTTTTAAGTACTTGTACCTTGTGACCTTTCCTATTAGCTTTTGAGCAATGTAATTGGCATGGGTTTCATTGGATTCCAAGCTTGTGCAATTAGTGAATATAATGTTTGGGGTTGTTTTGTTTCCAGATATGCCACAGTACTTGAATACCATTTGCTAGCAAAAAATAGTATTGAAGTGTTTGCATGTCAAAATTGAAATTTTCTTGCCTTCATTAATATTGTGTGCACATATTAATACTTTTGGGGCAATAACTTGTAATTGCTGTGCGTGATGTGGAGTGATTTGATATTTGTATGGTGTTTTCAGTGTTAACTGTTAGGGGTGTATTACTTTTTGCTTTCCTGCATAATAGACGGGGCATGGTTGGGTAATAAGTGGAACCAGCATAAAATTGATCACATTTTAATATCTTGAAATCATTTTTAATAGGTTATTTATTTTTAATTGGTATTCATACATGAGGCTTATTAATTTTGTATACTGTACACTGGAATTTCAGCTGGAACCTTATTTTGAGGGGTTAGCTTCTAACAGCAAGCAATCATAATTTTTTGTAAATAATGTACACTTTCTCTCCATTCAACTTTTTTTTTTTTAAATCACATGCATAAAAATCACCTGTCTTTTTGGATCTCAGCACAGCCTTCTGAATTCCTTCAGACTCCCAACCACTAACTGCCCACATGCATACTTCTGCTGTGCTTCCCTCATTCTGCTCCCTGTGAACTATTCAGAGCTTCCGATATCTAGGCTTCTCGCAGCTTCCTGTTGAGCTCCTTTTGAAAGTGTTAAATTTTTTATATTTTATATTCAGGGCAAATAAAATGTCATTCAAAATCCAATTCACAATATTTGGCTGAAACTAGGTTAGATAATTTACTCCCATGAACAGTATAATGATTTAACTTTAAACTTTATAGCTGGCATACCAGATATGGAAACCTGTCCTCAGGATACCTTGGGACTCAGTAAACTTGGCCAAGCAGAAAAAGATAGAAAGTTGAAAAAGAAGTAAGTTTTTTTTCAAAACTTTTTCTGAAGTAGTAACAAAAGTGCATGGCTATTCTGACTCCATTACACCAATTACATTTTTTTTTAAACTGCAGTGGTATTTTAAATGGTTCATACTGTGCAAATGGCAATGTTTAAAATACACGCAAATAATGTCTTTTGAACAATGTATGAACTGAGATGGAAACTTGGCTCCTCCCAACACCCTTTCCTCCCCCCACATCCTTTCCTTTCCCCAATCATTTTACTTTTCATTTAAAATTAGTGTTTTACGCATTTTTTTTTCTTCATTTCTTTCCCTTCTTATGTTATTATTCACTCCATGACCTTAGTAGTAAATCAGGGTAAGTTCATTTCTCATTAACTTTCATGAATGCATTGGGTTTGCTCTGCGGCTCTGTCAATGTCTGATGGCAAAGGGAACTTTGTTTTTCTCTGGAATGTGTAAAATGCAGGAATATAACTTGGAATGCGAACATTTCCATTGGGTTCCAGTTTGTAAACGAGGGACATTTTTTTTTTTTAAATTAAATGTATTTTGGACAAAGTATAACAAACTGTTTAAAAAGTGGGCATAGCTTTGAAATGTTGTAGCTTCACCCAACAGTCTTAAGAGCTCCAGACCTAGAATGCCAGCCTTCCAACCAGAGGCTCACAGGTTTGAATCTCTGACCCAGTTGGCATCATTGGTTGAGTTTCACCAGGCTAGGTGGGAGAAGAAGTGGTTGTGTATCTATCCTACCTCACCACAGAATTGTACCTCTGTCAGTCAGTCATGAAGCAGCATCATTGACTGTGCTCTGTGGAGGTATCTGTGGATCAAGACCTGTATTTTATGCTGGACGAGGTGATATTGAAGATTGAGTGTTCACTGTCAGAGCTGGTTTGACCACCACAAGCAGTACAGTCTCATGCTCTCAGCAGTGAAGTCCTGTTTCTCCAGAAAAATCCTGGAGTGGTAGGACAACTACAAACTACTCCACTACACATTGTTTGTTTATTCTGACTTCCCTTCTCTGCACTGTCCATCATCACCTCAAACAAAAACTTGTTATAATATTTACATAGTGCGTTATCATGTCTGAGAAATCATTCCAAGTGCTCCACATGCAATAAATTACTTGTGAATCCAGTGACCATTATGTAGGTAAACACACTGCCATTTTTGCATATAGCAAGATCTCTCAAACCAACAACAGCAACAACTTGCATTTATATAGCGCCTTCAACATAGTAAGACGTCCCAAGGCACTTCACAGGAGCGTTATCAAACCACCATGAGATGAATGACCATTTGACCTGTAGTTTTTTTTTGGTGGTATGGGTTGAGGGAGATTGTTGGCCAAGACATGGGATGACCTCCCTCCTTTTTGATGAATGCCATTGGACTTTTAATGTTCACCTCTTGGGCTGATCCAAGTGGTTAGTTACATAGTATTGCATAGTATTTATAGCACAGAAACAGGCCATTCAGCCCAATAGGTCCATGCCGGTGTTTATGTTCCACACGAGCCTCCTCCCACCCTTCTAACCCCATCAACACATCCTTCTATTCCTCATGTACTTATTTAGCTTCCCCTTAATTGCATTTCTGCCTCAGCTATTCCTTGTGGTAGCGAGTTCCACATTCTAACCACTCTCTGGGTAAAGCAGTTTCTATTGGACTTATTAGTGACTCTGTTATATTTATGGTCCCTAGTTCTGGTCTTGCCCGCAAGTGGAAACAAGTAGTCTATTTTGACCCTCGGCTGAGCTTTCAACATCACATCCATTCTATCACCAAGACCACTGCCTTCCGCCAATGGAATGTTGCCTACCTCACCCTTACACAGCTGAAATCCTATCCCACGTTGTTTTCATATTGAGGATCAGTTTCTCAAATGCTGTTCTCATGGGTCTCGCCACACTTCCCCCCCCCCCCCCCCCGCCATGCACAAAAAAAAATAACCAGCTATTCTACAATCCTGCATCCTTTTGTGTACAATATACACACTCCCATAGCTTTGTCCTATTCGATTTCTAAAATCTACAGCTGCATCTGCTGGCCAATGCATGCTGTTCCTCTGACTGGATTATTGTTTGTTCCTTGCCCCCCTCTACTCTACTCTTCCATCATAGACAAATCTTCCAGCCATTGTGTGTCTGCCCCCTGGAATGTCTTCCTAAATCTTTCTACCTTAGAACCTCACTCTTTGCT
Source organism: Squalus acanthias (assembly GCA_030390025.1). NCBI lineage: Eukaryota > Metazoa > Chordata > Chondrichthyes > Squaliformes > Squalidae > Squalus > Squalus acanthias. The sequence continues at coordinate 14,899,355 of CM059434.1, read as the reverse complement.
TTCAAATGCCTCCTTAAAAACATGCATCTTCCACTCTACTTTCAATTCCAAACCCAAAGTTCCTCACTTCCTGCTCAATATCCAACTCTTTTCTCTCCTGCCCCTTGCCCCCCAAAAAGCACTCTGAGATGTTTCTGTATGGGAAGCATCATGTAAATGTAAGTTGATGTTTCAGAGATGTTGAGCTATATTAGTACTTTATCATAACCTCAATAACTGGAACTCTTTGGAAATGGAAATACCATTTGGTGTACGGTAATGTGAATAAAAATGGTGTTTTTCTGTGTGGAGCTTCACTGTGTAACCAACACTTTCCTTGCATAAAGGAATGACTTTCCTGACTTCTCTAACTGTCTTTTGCTTTAAAAAAAAATAACAATGTTTGCTCATGCTTCCCCATGAATATTTCATGTTGCAAGTTTTTATTAGTCTAACCCTCTTTATCTGCATGTACTAAGTAAATACTATTTTAAAACTCTTGCATTGTAGTCTAAATGCCGTAAAACTACAAGACTGTTTATTTTGACCTGAGTGTGTCAGATGAAAATTAATAATGGTAGTCTTTTTAATTTATTCATGTGTATATACTGAACTAATTTGAAATGAATCCGGTTTGTTAATACAAGATTTGTACTTTAGGACGGAATTGTTGGAAGAAGCACGAAGACAAGGTCTACCCTTTGCACTATGGGATGGGCCCACTGTAGTCGTATGGCTGGAGGTGAGATTGCAGATTTTTAAAGGGAAGGCTAATGCAGCTTGGGTTGTAAAAAATAAAAAGTATATAGCTTGTGTTTTTTCATAATACTAGTCAATCTCCTGTAGCACACAGAGTCAAACCAAGCATGGTCTTTAGGTGAAGAGGAATGAGAGGATGGGTGTAATTGGATCAGGTTGTGCAGACAATAATTCAGTCCCCATTTTAAAGTCATACACTCTGTCCTTAATTTATATAGTACTTTGATTTTATATTGCTACTTATAGTTAAATAGCAAAGCTAAGGGCAATTAATGATGCCGAGAAGTAGAGTTGGGTGGAGCCTAGGGGATCTGCAGTACAGGCTGAGGAGTTGGCAAATGCCAAACTGAGGTGCTACAGTGCCACTACTGGCCAAAGGATATAATTACAGCATTGCAAGCTTCATAGAATCATAGAATGATGCAGTGCAGGAGGCCACTCAGTCCATTGTGTCTGTGCCACTTCTTTGAAAGAGCTTTCCAGTTAGTCCTATGCCCCTGCCCTTTCCCCATAGCCCGACAATTTTTTTCTTTTCAAGTATATATCCAATTCCCTTTTGAAAGTTACTATTGAATCTGTTTCCACCGCCCTTTCAGACAGTGCATTCCAGATCATCACAACTCTCTGCATAAAAAAAATTCTACTCAAACTTAGACAATTTCCATTCTAAATGTAGATACAGAAATTTATACTGGTGGGGTGGGGTGGGGGTGTGGTGTGGGGAAAGCTGACACAAAACTGTTACAACAGAAAGTAAGGTTTTGTAGACCACAACTGCAGGGAGACATGGGGGCAATTTTAATCTAACCCGCCCGTCGGGAAACTGACAGGATTGGGTGGAAATCCGCTTTTACGGCCCGCTCAATTTTAATCTCCATTGAAGTCAATGTGATATTGGTCAGAGTGTAAAACCGGCGTTCCACCGATTCGTGGATTTCCTGCCCGCTGAGTTAGGTTAAGATTGGCTGCATAACATTTTTAAGTTGTGGTTGGTCAATTTTTAAATTATTTTTTTGTGTGCACCAATCTCTACCTGGAACATGGTACTGATTTAATGTTTTTGCTTCCAGCTTTGGGTGGGAATGCCAGCTTGGTATGTGGCAGCGTGCAGAGCCAACGTAAAAAGCGGTGCTATTATGTCAGCCTTATCAGACACAGAAATACAGCGAGAGATCGGCATTAGTAACCCTCTCCACAGGTTAAAACTGCGTCTAGCTATCCAGGAGATGGTATCACTAACCAGTCCTTCAGCACCTCCAACATCTCGAACGGTAGGAACAAATCTCATTGCTCTATGAACACACACCAAGATTAAAACTAATAACCGGATACTTGAACTTTTCCAACAGTTAATTAACAATTTCAGTTGTGTGCCATGTTTTGTTTTGGAAATTATTTATTTTGCTGTTTTGGGTCTGTGATAAGTTCACTTCATATTGTGGAAGCCAAGAAATTAGATGCTAGAAAATGTTTTTTTAAGTTGGAGGCAGTAAAATGCAATGTTTTATTGTATGCTTATTTTAAGCAGAGTCTTGTGTGTGTGTATATATAGTTATTAAGATAACCCCCTTCCCACAGCTGAACTGATCGGGAATTTCACCCCTCAGCCACAAAGCTAGATTTTAGCAGCCAATAATAGTAATGGTTTTGCAACTGCTGTGGCATCATTTTAAGGAACTGTAGCTTGAGCTTAAGCTAGCCTCCTTAAACATACCTGTTGCTTAATGATCTGCCACCTCTCCTCTTTATTACTGCTTTCCTGTCATTGGATTTGGTTGGGTCTCTATGGGTCATGTGATTAGTCCACTGGAAATGTCTGGTTAACACATGAAGAAATGGAAACTCTTGCTGCTACAGCGCAAACGGTTAGTCCCACGTGTTTAGTGGCTTCTGTCCGTTAACCCTTCCCCCTGTATCTTGTGCTTTCCAATCTTGTAAATGTTTTTATGTATATTCAGTTGTAATTACTTGGGGATTTTATCATTTCAATTGAAAATTAAAGTGGATGGATGCGCACACAAAAAAAAATGGTTTTCAGTAAGCCATATGCACAATGCCTGTTAGTTTGGATTCTATCTTTGTTGAGTCTCACCTAAGGGACTTTGCTGTGTAAATGGTACAACTCTCAACTGTAATGCAAATTTAATCGAACATCCTTTCTATCAAACATGCAGTAGGAAGCTTGCTGGCCCAAATGGCCTACTCCCATTCCGATCACATGAACCATTACATAATTTACAACTTGTACTGTGCACAGCAGCACATTATATTCTATGCTGAAAGTATCACAACAATATGACTTTTCAGAGCAGCTTCCATGAAACCGTAAAGTAGCTAAACTTTGGGTTTATGACAATCTTGATATACAGAAGGAACTTTTTCCAAATACAAAACCAGTTTTGTATCTAAATACTTTCCTGTGATTAAATAGCAAATACGTAGTATAGAACATAATCTTATCAATTTTATTCTACTTCTGCGAAAGATCATATGAGGTTTTCCTAACCGGTGGAATAAAATGAGCATTCCAATATTATCCATTGTGTCTCCTCATATGATTACGGGCACACAAGAGAAATTTCTTTATGTGCACATTGAAAATAATTCAAAGGGCACTTGTCTTTTTCCATATATGAATCACGGGTCTAAATTAATAGTATGCTTGTATAGAAAGGTTGTTGCAAAACGTAGATCCACCAAGTACATATTATTTTCTATATCAATCTAACGATCTCCTATTGCATGACTTTATTTAGCATAGATGTTACTTTTAAACTTGCGCTTAAGAATCTGTGCTTGGAATTTCGCTGGTTTGTGTTGCATCTATTAGTAATACTGTCTGTGTGAGCTTACTAAACCAATATACCATTATTAACTTTATGATCCATGTTTTCCCCATGCTTTTCTAACTGCTTTAACATCAGGATGATGAAGAGGGCAGCTGGGCCCAGGTGGGCTTTTTAAAAATATATGATTCTCTTTACTTGCTAGTTGTTGGTAACTTTTTCCCCCTTTATTTACTTGTGCTCCAGTGTTGAAGTATTTCTCAAGAAGGCAATCATTTACACTAACTTAACATTTGCTGAGAAATGCAGTTTTACACTGCAGTAAGAGGATGCTATTTTAAGGCTGAGTTATGTTTTGGTCAATATAAACAGTGTGTTAATCGCTTGGGTTTGTTCCATACTTCATTTCATGCTGTCATTAAGGAGTCAAAACCAGTTTCACTTGCTAGCACTGATCCCTAGGCTTAATAATCACATCATTTAAAAAGTAAAAATATGTCTTTGGTACTTCAGGTGGACTCCATGATAAAATTGTGTATTTTTCTTTTTCGGGGAGTTAAGACTTTAGCATATGGGGACATGAATCACGAGTGGATCGGCAATGAGTGGCTTCCTAGCTTGGGTTTGCCTCAGTATCGTAGCTACTTTATGGAATGTCTTGTTGATGCTCGAATGCTGGACCATTTGACAAAAAAGGATCTTCGGGGGCAGCTTAAAATGGTCGATAGCTTTCACAGGTAAGTTTCTTGTTGGTTCTAGATGTATCATCATATTCTTTGGACGAATTGGTAGCTACAAAAAATGTTCCAGTATCGGAACACACCGGGATCATTTGGTCAATTTGCTTTTGAAATTTTTATCCCTAGAACACAACCATTAATTTAGACTGTTTTGCAGTGCACAAATATGCACAACTTAAAAATATATATAATTTGCAAGTTTGTTTGGGGGGGGGCTATGGTGTAAGTTTTTAATTTTAGAAAAACATAAGTAATTCAACCTTGTGAAAATTTTTAGTTATTCAACGCCTGATATTTTTCTTTATGCATTAGTTTTAACAAATCCATAAAGCCCACGCTTACAGATGAATGAAAACAGCTCAGAGAAAAGTATCAGCAGAGTTTTTTTTGTTTTAAACAGTTTTAAGTGGAAAAGCAGATCTTAATTGGGCCAGGATTGAAGAAGTGCCTCGCCTCTTGTTTATGTGCTGGAATTAAGCCAATATTTACTTTAAAGAAAGACAAGTTGCGTCATTGCTAGTTTAGCACTTCTGACATATTCCGGCAATAGCTTTGTTTACTTGTCACTTCCTAAAGATTAATCAAACTGCACAAAAAGTTAAATTGAAAGATATCCATTTGGATGGATTCAACTGCTTAGACCGAATCAAAATCTTAAACCGAAGGAGACATGGAAATGTTAAAATGCTTTGTGAAGTCAGGAGTGGGTTTTTACAACATCTGAATATTGAAATAAATTTAAAAAATTTAAAGGGAAAGATAAACTTGCATTAAGGATGTAAAAAATTAAACTGGAAGGATGAAAATTTTAAAAAGAAAAATTTCAGGAAAATAAACTTAATGGCGAACGATGGAAAATTGCCAGTAAATGTAGAAGCTCCAAAACGTTTGCTGATTCACTCGTGGTAGGCTTTGCCCAAATGTGTGTTTTTGTTTTTAAACAGAAAAAGCCTACATTGTGGAATAATGGCTTTAAAAAGACTAAATTATGATCGCAAGGAACTGGAAAGGAGGCGTGAAGATGGCCAACATGACATTAGGGGTAATGGTTGTATTTTAACTCTTGATGTGCTGCTGTTGTGTTACTTTGGGTGCAGTCTCACTTCCTGGGCCAACAGTGACCCAGCTTGTTGAGTGACAGGCCTCCTCTGTGATAGAACTCTGTCTTTATGCTTTCAGGGCTTGAAGCAGGTTTTTAAACCAATAACAGCCCAATATTTTCAGTTTGGCTCCCTCCAAAATGGATCGTGAGACCCAGATAGAGGAAAACCTGCAAGAAAAGAGTTCAACATTAATTTTTAAAAACCAAAAATAATGTATAGATTTTTTTTTAAAAGACACCATCCAGTTCTACATCTTCGCCACTTGTATAGATCCCTCCACTGCCTCTGTGTTGCCAGACTGCTTGTTTGCAATTTCTTTGCTAAACATTGGGAAGACCAAAGCTATCCCCTTTGACCCCTGCCACGAACTCCATATCCATGGCACCAATTCCATCCCTCTCCCCAGCCACTGTCTCAGGTTGAACTAGACTGTTTGCAGCCTCAGCACCCAATTCAACCCCATCCTGAACTTCCAATCCCATATCCTCCCACTTCCATAAAATCCTCCTGCCTCAGCCCATCTGCTGCTGAAACCCTTATCCATGCCTTTGTCACCTCCAGACTTGACTATTCCACTGCTTCCCTGGCTGTCCTCCCATCCTCCACCCTCCAAAAACTTCAGCTCATCCAAAACTCTGCTGCCCATGTCCTAACTCGCGCCAAGTCCCGCTCACCCATCACCCCTGCTCCTGCTGACCTACATTGGCTCCCGCTCCTCCAATTTAAAATTCTCATCCTTGTGGTTAAAAACCCTATCGCTGTAACCACCTTTCAGGCTTACAACTGCACCACCCCACCCAGAACACACTCATCTATGGTCTCTCGTGCATCCCCCATCCCCTCAACCTCCGCTCTCTGCCTTCAGCTGTCTAGGCCTTGTGCTGTGGAATAACCTCCGCAGAAGATCTTAGCCTCTCTAATTCCGTCTTCTCCTTTTAAGACCCTCCTTAAAACCCACCTGTTTGACCAATTGATTGGTCATCCCTCCTAATATCCCCTCCTTTGGCTTAGCGTCCATTTTTGTTTGATTACCCTCTGTGAAGCACATTGGAACATTTTTCTATGTTAAAGGCACTGTGCAAATGCAAGACCAGTGCCACGCACAAATATCAATTGTTTTTATCACTATTAACTTATCCAGTATACATTCTGAATATCGTTCAATTCTTAATGACCACCATGGCTTAAAAAAATCAACTTGCACCGTTTGTTCAATTAGATTGTTTAGATCTGATCTTATACATTTGTAATCTGTTTAAATATTGTAATGCACAATGGACCACGTTCCTTTTGATCATTCTGTTCCCTTTACTTTTTACAGATGTTATGGTGTGGACTAATGAGCGAGTGATACGCTGGGTGCAGTCAATTGGACTTAAGGAATATGCAAATAATCTTTTAGAAATTGGAGTTCATGGTGGACTACTTGCCCTAGACGAACTTTTTGATTACAATGCACTAGCTCTTTTGTTACAGATACCAATGCAGAACACACAGGTAAACAAAGGGAGGGAGCCCGATCATTCTAATATGTAGGAAATTCCAGTAGAGGAAAACCAGCTTGTGTACACTGTTTTCTAAACACTGATTTCTTTTAGACCAGCCATCAAACAAAGTGAAGTCTTTATTTTAATTGCCTGTGTTTCACTTGTGTGTGAAAGTTAAACTTTCTGCAAGTCTGTCAAATAGGTTGTTATGGTGTGATATGAGGCCTTGATAAAATTGCATTGTTTTTAGATAACATTTTTACGATAAAGTGATCTTAAATGCATACAAGATGAACATCCCAGTAATACTGCGGGGGAGAAAAACCTCATATTTTCTTCTCATAAAAATATCTAACGAAGGGGACCAAACACCAGTACAACAGCTCAACAACAGATGATATGAAGACAAAAGTTGAAGCCCAATAGTGCGAAGAAAGTAATGTGACGTAGTATTGAGAGAAGTTACTTCAACTTTCGCTACTTCTCGTTATCAGGGATTATAAATTCAGAGATAATGTGCTCTCAAAACTGAGTGCATGCCCTTCAGATTTACAAGAAGCTGTGTCTACCCTGGCTATTTTCTGATACCAAAGTAGCATGAAGGATTCTCAAGATATATTTTTTGCCAGAAAAAAATTGGTGGTTCATGTTCTCCAGTGTCTCCTAAGATGCTGAATGGATCTGCTCCGTTCCTGGTCAACATGTTGAAAAGTTGGCATTGGTAATGGTTAGCTTATCTGAGAATGGCGGGAGTGTCTCTATACACTGTGTGCCCAGAAGAACGGTTTGGAGGTGGGGGAATGAGAAAACTAACCTAGGACGCTATGTTCCCACCTCAGCAAGAACGAGCTTTCTGGTTCAATTTTCTTTTCTTTCTTGGAACTTTGTTCTACAGTAACCTGCTGCTGATTCGTGGTGCTCACAGTTTGGGGTCTTGTTGGGTCAGAAGTGGGCTTTATTTTATTATAGCATCAGGGGACTAAACACTTCCAATTTTGGGCTGTTTTTACCAGTTATCCTTTAACCAGAGTATGGGAGATGGTGATGGAGAGATTCAATTGGATTTAGTTTGGTTTGATGTGGCTGTTCTGGGTTCTTCCACAGCGCTGCACAAGGCAGTAAAAACAATGGATGGTGAGAGGACTGAGTTGGAAATAGGTAAATGAGTGTGATAGTGGGAAGGAGGATACTGGAGCACAGTCCTCCCGGGTCTGGGACAATGGTACTTGTAACTGATGTGCTCAAAGTTTACTCAAAATTATGGAAGAGAGATTAAAATTTTTCCAAAAAAAAAATACGATTTCGAGAGATGGCCAGGATTATATGGCTGAAAACTGCCCCATTAAAAGACCAAGGGCTCTGCTAAAATTGAGACCTCTAAAAGCTGATCAAGCTTTATTAAAGGTTAACTCACTGAGAGGCATCTCAGCTGAAAAAGAAAAGGAATTGGCCTGTTTCTTTCTCCAAACAGCTGGAGTGAATGAAAGTTTTGGTGTATTTAGAGATATAGGGAGTATCTACATAAATGCAAATTGCTAGTACTTCAATAATTATCTACGTCCTCCTATTTCAGGGGAAAGGGGTGTTGTGTTTATTATGGGAGTGCAGACAGGAATGAGGCTTCCGGCAGAGGATAATTGAATTTCTTAGATCCAACCACAGACTCCGTGTATCATTTTCAAATAAAAAGAAAGGCACAGGCGATGCTGGCAAGACACAGCGGGTCAGTCAGCATCTGTGAAGAGAAAAAGGCAAGTTAATGTCTCTGGTAGAACCCTTCAGAACTGATAACTGAAAGATAAGTAAGCATTCTAGTATAATCTGGGTGGAGGGGGGAACAGAGATAGTTCAATCATAGGAAATAAAATGACCTGAATCGTGCTTAAAAGAGAAGCAGGAAATTGTTAAATGACTTAAAGGATTATTTTAGTGAAGCAGTGGGAAAAGATTTTAAAAGAAACAAAATAATGACTGAGAGGGTAAGAGGCCCGCCCAAGGAAAAGGGTAAATCATAGAATCATAGAAAGTTACAGCACGGAAGGAGGCCATTTCAGCCCATCGTGTCCATGCCGGCCAACAAAGAGCTATCCAGCCTAATCCCACTTCCCAGCTCTTGGTCTGTAGCCCTGCAGGTTAGAGCATCCCAAGTGCACATCCAAGTACCTTTTAAATGCAGTTAGGGTTTCTGCCTCTACCACCCTTTCAGGCAGTGAGTTCCAGACCCCCACAACCCTCTGGGTGAAGAAATTTCCCCTCAAATCCCCTCTAAACCTTCCACCAATTATTTTAAATCTGTGCCCCCTGGTTTTTGACCCCTCTGCTAAGGGAAATAGGACCTTTCTATCCACTTTATCTAGACTCCTCAGAATTTTATACACCTCAATAAGGTCTCCCCTCAGCCTCCTCTGTTCCAAGGAAAACAAACCCAGCCTACCCAGTCTCTCCTCATAGCTAAGATTCTCTACTCCCGGCAACATCCTTGTAAATCTCCTCTGTACCCTCTCTAGTGCAATCACATCTTTCCTGTAATGTGGTGACCAGAACTGCACGCAGTACTCTAGCTGAGGCCTAACTAGTGTTTTATACAGTTGAAGCATAACCCCCCCCTCCCCGCTCTTGTATTCTGTGAAGTCGCACAACACCAGGTTATAGTCCAACAGTTTTATTTGAAATTACGAGCTTTCGGAGCTCTGCTCCTTCGTCAGGTACAGTGTCCACCCCAGTCCAACACCGGCATCTCTGCATCATGACTTGTATTCTGTGCCACGGCTAATAAAGGCAAGCATTCCGTATGCCGCCTTAACCACCTTATCTACTTGGCCCGCTACCTTCAGGGATCTGTGGTCATGCACTCCAAGGTCCCTTTGTTCCTCTACACTACTCAGTGTCCTACCATTTAATGGGTATTCCCTTTCCTTGTTAGCCCTCCCCAAATCCATTAAAAGAGAAGGCCAACACCAAGAAAGACTTGCATTTATATAGTGCCTTTCACAACCACCGGACTTCTCAAAGCACTTTACAGCCAATGAAGTACTTTTTATTTTGAAGTGGAGTCACTGTTGTAATGTAATGTAACACCAAGGGCACATGCCTCTTCTCTCCTGGAATGTCAACCGTCCTCTCCTCCCCCATGGTGGAAGAATAAACAAGGCTGTCGATCCAGGATATGCCTGTTCATTCTTCCACCACCCTAACATCAAGCTGCTCTGCCCCTGGCACATTCCTATACAATCACAGCAGGTTAAACACCTGTCTGTTCACCACCTCCCATACCTCCCAGGCCCCCAAACACCACTCCTATGTGAGACAGCAATTTATGTGCATTTCCTCCAATCGAGTTGTATTGTATTCACTGCTCACGGTGCAGTCTTCTCTATATTGGGCAGACTAAGCTTCGATTAAGTGATTGCTTTGTTAAGACACCTCTATTCTGTCAGCAAGTGTGGCCCGAAGCTCTCTGTGACTCGCCACTTTGACTCTTGCCTTCCATGCCCACTCTGACCCCTCCATCTTTGGTGTCGCGTTCCAACCAGGCTCAATGTCAGCTTGAAGAGCCAGACCCCTCTCGGGCACTCTGCATCCCTCTGGTCTGAACATTGACTTTAGTAACTTCAGATCTTAGCTATATCCTCCCATTTCTTTACAGCAATGGGTGCTGTTGATCAGGAGTGGTGGGGGTAGGGCCAGTCAAGTCTCCTGGGGAAGGGAAGACAGCTAGTAGTTCTGGGCGTGAGCCCTTTAGTGGAACAGTGTGAAACTGTTCTGGCAAGAGTTGGTCTCCAGTCTTAGTGTTGGCCTGTTTTTATTTCCTTTTTGCTGGAGCCCTGTACTCACTGTGTCCAGCATTTCAGTTTTTGGTTTAGTGATCTGAATTTGCAGGCTTTCTCCTTTCCTCTTCTAATTTTCTCCCCATTATTCTCACTCTTTTCCTTGGGTGGGTCTCTAACCATATTTGCCTGTCCATTGTTTCGTTTTTTAATAAATTTCAATTGCCTCACTGACACGACATTTTATGTCCTATAACAATTCCCTGCTTTTCGTTAAAGCAGATTGCGGGTAATTTAGCCCATTAATATCTTCCTTGTGATTAGACTGTCTTGTTTTCACACCACACCACTCTCTCCCACCCCCCTCCCCATTTCCTTAATTCTGCTAAAACACTTGTTTAGGTTTCTGATTTCACTTTGGAAGAAGGTTCTGCCTGAAACATTAACTTGGCTTTTCTCTCCACAGGTGCTGACACAGCTGCTTGTACAATTCAGCATTTTGTGATTTTGTTTTATGTGCTCTTTTCACCTGCACTGGAAAACCTGCCCTTTTAGGCATAACCGTCATAAAACCAAGATGGTACAGTTGGTTCTTGCGCATCCCCTCACTTCCTTCGCTTCCCCCGCCACTGGTGGCCATGCTTTCAGCCGTGTCGGCCTTAAGCTCTGGAAATCTCTCCGTCTCAGCACCTGTCTCTCCCCCTTCAAGACCCTCCTTAAAACCTACCTCTTTGACCAAGCTTTTAGTCGCCCTTCCTGATATCGCCTCCTTTGGCTCAATGTCAACTTTTGACTGATTATGTTCTGGTGAAGCACCTTCGGACCTTTTCCTATGTAAAGGCACTACATCAGTGCAAGGACTGCCTCCACCACCATTGTGGCAGGATGGCATACCTCTGGCCCTCCTCAACTGTGTTTTTATTTTAAAACAGTAACTGCACTATGTAAGTGAGTTGCTGCAGTTTGAGCTAAATGTGTATACCCTGTCCCAAATCTCTACATTCCCAGGAGTCTCTAGTGGAAATTTATATGTCTATTTTATATTTTGCATATATATTTAAAACAGAGAGAATTTTCAGAAAGCATACTAAAATGGAGTATCTGATTATGTGGCTGTGTAAAGTTTTGAGTGTCGGCCCTTCATTAGAACATGGTTTTGATGAAGGGTGTACACCCAAAACATTAATCTGTCGTTTCGCATTCAGATGTTGTGGATTTCCCGATTTTCTAGCCTTGTATTTTTTTTTTCGTTTTAGGGTTTACTCCCAAGTGTTTTATCCACAAAGGTGAATTTTTACAAGAGGAAATGGGAACGTTTTGTTTTCTTAGTCACTGAAACAGTTTGTTCCAATACTAAGTCCTGCTCTGGCAGCCGATGGTGCTGCACTGTGTGAAATTGGGAATTGCTGCATTAGGAGAGAGTACCATCTGCTGGCAGGAAGGTGGTGTTACAGGAGTAGATTAGTAAAAAGTTGCTGTAACAAAAGGGTACCCAGCCCCATCTATTTCCTTTAACAATAGTGGACATATAACTTTTTGGGGGTTATTATCTGTGCTGCTAGCTCACCTATGTCTCCGTGTTTTATATGCGAAATTATCTAATGAGTGACTAGCAAAAGCATCTTCTCAGCAGGAAATTGAGATATGGGCCTAGAATTTCCTGTAGCAGTGTAATCAATGTTATGCCATTGCTTTGCCAATTTTGTCGGTCAGTTAACCTTGAAATTTCCTGTGCATTTAATCAAACTACGCCAGAGCGTAAAAAACTAACGTGATTTAAGCGTAACAAAGAAATGCCCTCACGCTTTGTCCTGACATTTCAAATCTTTTTAGCACTGATACAAGTGCAACAGCTCCAAGTCGATTACAGAAAATAAATTGAATTTAAAAAACCTTTGCTGTAAATGGTGTTTTAAAAGTGAATACTACCATCTCTATAAATTCAGTACCAGTAATATTCAAAACGGGCACCCTTTTTTTAAAAAAAAAAAAACAACCCCCAAGAGATCTTGCTCTTTTGGCAGTCGCTCTTTTCTGCCTGTTCTGTATTTTCAAACCAGCAATTTTCAAATTACGATCGGAGCCCATCGGAGACCATTTTAACATGGACATTAGTTGAAAAACTCTCCAGGAAGCGTGTTCAGAGCAACAGAAAGGAACTGAGGTACACTACGGTTTTCTAGAATCCCGGCTAATGTTGAGTTCTTAGAGTTTTAAGAAAGAGAAACCTGACCGCCTCATCACCTTTCAAATTTGTCCCCTTGTTCTTTTGTGCAGTGTTTATTTTTAACTTTGCTTCAAATGATCATCGACTATCAAAAGCAAACACCCGATTGCTCTGGGTGATATAAAGGCTCAATGATCACATGCAAATCAAACGCACTCTAAACGGAAAGTATTAATGTCTTAAACATGAGCATGCAAATTTACCCTCTATAAATAATTTCTAAACATCTACCCAATGAATTTATTTCTCAAAACATTTTTAAGAAAATAGGTTTCAAGTAGTTTCCAGGAAACTATACTCTCTGTGGTAACAACCAAGTCAGTTCCATTGCGTTTGCCAATCTCTTCGAAGAGATCGTAAATCCAAAGGAAGCCTGTGTTCCTCAAATTTTGGGTGCAAAATTACACCCATGCTAAACCTGGTAAATGCAGGAAATTTGAGTTGTACACACTTTTGGATGGTCGGGGGGGGGGGGTGGGTAGAATCGGGGCTTTGCTGAATAGTGGTGGAAGATTTTAGAGAACCGACGCAAAAGATTGAGGAAATTTGGACACAGTGAAAGAAATGACTTAAGTCGCACCCAAATTTCCCCTCTCTTATGCACCGGAAATCGGCATTGCGCCGCAATTATGCTGTTTTTTGGCCACAGATTGACAGGAAATTTCGGACCATGCAGTCATGTTCAGGCGGTTGGGGTTCTTGATATAGCTGTTTCCTATGTGGTTGTTAAGTCCTTCCTACTGTCATTGAGTGATTAAAGTATCTCCTCAGCCCGCCAAATGGCTTTGAAATGTGGGCAGTTTACTGGCTTGAGTCGGGGTTTAAGAAGGACATTCTGCATTACTCACTATATGCACTTCCCCAACTGAATGGGCTGCGTATTAGGGCATCAGCTGGCTGCTTGAGATTTGTGTCCATTGCATCCCAGGGAAACCAAGAGATTGGAGCTGAGCGCAGTTGGGGCAGATACCCAGCACTTTTATGCCTAGTATTCAGTAGTCTGGAAATGCCATTGATGTAGCGACTTTATCTGCAAACCAGGAGAAGATAAGGGCCGTTCACGTGTGCAAGGATGTATTTGGAGATGTGTTCATTGTGTTCCTGATAACCCAGTGTCTTCCATGGTAACAGTTGATGGGGAGGATATTCTGAACATGAGCACAATGTACCTGTTTGGGGAGTCAGATTGAATCATCCAGAAGTGAGGCTATCCAACAAATAGACCGCTGCAGAAATTGAGCTGCCTGAGCTTTTTCTGCAGGTGTTGTGATAGTAAAGCATTTGTCGTCAATCTCTTCTCTCCGGGTGTACTTGTACACATTGAAGGTGGCAATTTTTTTCTGGCACCTGTGCTTTTCAATGTCCAAAGGATGTGGCTAGTGAGTAAAAGAAGTTAATTGCCCATGACATGCACTGTGAAACCATTGAGGTATACGGGAAGTCGATTGAAAGTAGAGCCTGGCATTGGCTCAAAAATATTCAATAGGCTCCAGACATTTTATTTATACTTCGACTGAAAGATTTCCTGAGGAGTATTGTTTCATGTGCTATGTATGGAAAAGAAAAGGAATATTTTTAAAACTCCACGCTTGACAGCTGGTGATAGTTTTCATGTCAGCAATGCATTTTGTTCATACTGGCCCTTTTTAAGCCTATTGATGCTCCTGACTTTGATTCTCGTGGTTGTGGTCTATTGATGTTCTAACCTATTCCTTCTTGGAATAAGCAATCGTAGAATGCTGCAGCACACAAATGGGCCGTTCAGCTTAAGTCTGTGTCGATGTTTTACTCCAGTTGACCCAGCTCATCTATTCCCACTCTCCTGCTCGTTCCCTATACCCTTTAATATTCTTCTTTTTAAGCAACAATCTGATTGCCTTTTCAATAATTTTATTGTCTCGACTTTAACGGTGATTTGCAGCAGAGTATTTCAAATTCTAATCACCCTCTGCAAAAGGAATTTTTTCCTGACGTCCCCTTTATTTGTTTTTGTGATCATCTTCAATTTGCGTTCTGTCGTTATTGGCAGTATACTTGCAACCTCATTGTAAATTCACGATCAGGGCTCTGTTAATTCCAAGGGAGGTGGGGCAAAGAGGAACCGCAAGGTTGCTGCCTCGTGTCAGAAAGCAAAATTCTGATGAAAGACATGAGAAATGTGGGCTTCTCCGCCTTGAAAGGATGTGACTTAGAATTGATTTAATAGAGGATTACAAGGGGTTAACGGTATAGAATAGGCAAATCTTTTTCAATTTAAATTTATTTTTACCTCGAATATCTATTTTCTCTTCCTCCTTCCCTTTGGATCTTGATCTGTTTTGCTGAAACAATTCTATTGGGTTTTGTTTGAAAGATGCTAAAGTAGTGTCTGTTGACTATACACTGGTTTTGCTGCTAAATAGCAGGCTTGCGATGAAAGTAAAGTGTATGGGGTGCTGTAGTGCACAGGAAGAGAGATGTTTGTGAGATGACAAGTTCAATTCCAACCAACATTAAAGGATAATGGTGTGGAGGACGAATTCTTGGAATGCATGCGAGATGGTTTCCTGGATCAGTATGTGGAGGAACCAACCAGGGAACAGGCTATTCTGGATCTGGTACTGTGTAATGAGAAAGGGCTAATCAATAATCTTGTGGTAAAGGGGCCTTTAGGGACAAGTGACCATAATATGATTGAATTTTACATTAAGTTTGAGAGTGATGTAGTCCAATCTGAAACTAAGGTCTTCAATCTAAACAGAGGAAACTACAAGGGTATGAGGGACAAGTTGGCCATAGTAGATTGGGAGACTACACTAAAAGGTATGAAGGTGGACATTTAATGGCTAACATTCTAGGAAATAATGCATAATTTGCAACAAACATATATTCCTCTAGGGCATAGAAACCCAAAAGGAAAAGTGATCCAACCATGGCTAACAAAAGAAATTAAAGCTAGTATTAAGTCAAAGGGGGGAAGCTTATAAAGTTGCCAGAAAAAGTGGTCAGCCTGAGGATTGGGATCTTTTTAGAAATCAGCAAAGGGGGGACCAAGAAATTGATAAAGAAAGGGAAAATGGAATTTGAGCACAAACTAGCGAAAAATATAAAAACGGATTGTAAAAGCTTCTATAGGTATGTGAAAAGGAAAAGACTGGCGAAGGTAAATGTAGGTCCTTTACATCAGACGGGAGAATTTATAATGGGGAATGAGGAAATGGCTGAGAAATTAAATAAATACTTTGTTTCTGTCTTCACGGAGGAAGACACAAAAAACTCCGAGAAATACGAGAAAACCAAGGGTGTGGTGAGAATGAGGAACTTGGAGAAATTATGATTAAAAAAAACAGTACTAGCAAAATTAATGGGACTAAAAGTCAATAAATCCCAAGGACCGGATGACCTACATCCTAGTGTTTTGAAAGAGGTGGCCATTGGAATAGTGGACGCATTGGTTGTCATCTTCCAAAATTCTATGGATTCTGGAACGGTTCCTGCAGATTGGAGGATAGCAAATGTAACCCCGCTATTTAAGAAAGGAGGGAGAGAGAAAACGGGGAACTGCAGACCTGTTAGCCTCACATCAGTAGTTGGGACAATGCTGGAATCTATTATAAAGGATGCAATAACTGGGCACTTTTAAACTAATAGTAAAATTGGGCAGAGTCAACATGGATTTATGAAAGGGAAATCCTGTTTGACAAACCTATTGGAGTTCTTTGAGGATGTAACTAGTGGAGTAGACAAAGGGGAACCGATAGATGTGGTGTATTTGGATTTTCAGAAGGCCTTCGATAAGGTCCCACACAAGAGGTTAGTGAACAAAATTAGGGCACATGGAATTGGGGGTAATATACTAGCATGGATTGAGAATTGGTTAACAGACAGAAAACAAAGAGTAGGGATAAATGGGTCTTTTTCAGGCTGGCAGGCTGTGACTAGTGGGGTACCGCAAGGATCGGTACTTGGACCCCAACTATTCACAATCTATATCAATGATTTGGATGAGGGGACTAAATGTAACATTTCCAAATTTGCTGATGATACAAAGCTAGGTGTCAGTTGTGAAGAGGATGTGAAGAGGCTTCAAGGGGATCTCGACAGGCTCAGTGAGTGGGTGAGAACATGGCAGATGGAATATAATATGGATAAATGTGAAGTTATCCACTTTGGTAGAAAAAACAGAAAGGCAGAGTATTTCCTAAATGGTGAAAGATTGGGGAATGCAGATGCTCAAAGGGACCTGGCTGTCCTTGTACATGAATCACTGAAAGTGAATGTGCAGGTGCAGCAAGCCATTAGGAAGGCAAATGGTATGCTGGCCTTCATTACAAGAGGATTTGAGTACAGGAGTAAAGAAGTCTTACTCCGATTATATAGGGCCTTGGTGAGACCACACCTGGAGTACTGTGTACAATTTTGGTCTCCTTACCTAAGGAAGGATATACGTGGACCACTTTCCATACCTCGGGAGCCTACTGTCAACAAGGGCAGATGTCGACGACGAAGTCCAACACCGCCTTCAGTGTGCCAGTGCAACCTTCGGTCGCCTGAGGAAGAGAGTGTTTGAAGACCAGGACCTCAAACCCGGCACTAAGCTCATGGTCTACAGAGCAGCAGTGATACCCGCCCTGCTGTATGCCTCAGAGACATAGACCATGTACAGCAGGCACCTCAAAGCACTGGAGAGGTACCACCAACGCTGCCTCCGCAAGATCCTGCAAATCCATTGGCAGGATAGGCGCACCAACGTCAGTGTTCTTGCTCAGGCCAACATCCCCAGCATCGAAGCTTTGACCACGCTCGATCAGCTCCGATGGACAGGTCACATTATCCTCATGCCCGATACGAGACTCCCAAAACAAGCGCTCTATTCGGAGCTCCGGCACGGCAAGAGAGCCCCAGGTGGGCAGATGAAACGCTTCAAGGACACCCTCAAAGCCTCCTTGAAAAAGTGTAACATCCCCACAGACACCTGGGAATCCCTGGCCCAAGACCGCACAAAGTGGAGGAGAAGCATCCAGGAAGGCGCCAAACACGTCGAGTCTCTTCGCCGGGAGCAAGCGGAAGCCAAGTGCAGGCAGCGCAAGGAGTGCACATCAACCCAAGCACCCCACCCACCTGCCTCTTCAACCACCATCTGCTCCACCTGTGACAGAGACTGTAGGTCCCGCATTGGACTCATCAGTCACCTGCAAACTCATTTTTAATGTGGAAGCAAGTCATCCTCGGTTCCGAGGGACTGCCTAAGAAGAGAAGAAGATACTTGCCATAGAGGGAGTGCAACGAAGGTTCATGAGATTGATTCCTGGGATGGCGGGACTGTCATGTGAGAAGAGATTGAGTGAACTAGGCCTGTATTCTCTTGAATTCAGAAGAATGAGAGGGGATCTCATTGAAGCATACAAAATTATTACAGGGCTTGATAGGGTGGATGCTGGGAGAATGTTTCCCTTGGCTGGGGAGTCTAGAACCAGGGGCCACAGCCTCAGAATAAAGGGTAGGCCATTCAGGACTGAGATGAGAAGAAATTTCTTCACACAGAGGGTGGTGAATCTTTGGAATTCTCTACCCCAGAGGGCTGTGGCGGCTCAGTCATTGGGTATATTCAAAACAGAAGTCGATAGATTTCTGACTAGTAAGGGCATCAAGGGATATGGCGATAGGGCCGGTGAATGGAGTTGAGGCAGAAGATCAGCCATGATCTCATTGAATGGTGGAGCAGGCGCGAGGGGCCGAAGGGCCGACTCCTACTCCTATTATGTTCTTATGATAATTGCACTCCAGTTGGAATTTGTTGTGAGTACTCTACTCCCATCACACTGTCTTGAGACGCTCGGTGCACTTCGGATAATTGTTTTCTTTGTTTGGCGTAGTACTGCAATCTGTATTGGATGATTACAATGAAAGGCTTTTCAGTTTACATTAAGAAGTAATGGTGATATTTATGTTTGCAGGCTCGCCAATCGCTGGAGAGAGAATTTAACAACCTCTTGGCTCTAGGAACGGACAGGAGACTAGATGATGTAAGATTCAAACTTCACCCTTTCTTCATAGATTCTTATGATCTCCAGATCCTTCCTCATTCATTCAACTTCCACATACAAATCAGGGTTTAGTTCTGTTCAAAGAAACTTCAAACGATTATTTTATGTCAGCATAAATCTGGGGTATTGTTTACAGTTAGTAAATCTGTATGTATTGAGTATGTCGGTGTGGGAAGCACGAGAACAGATAACTGGAAATAACTAATGAAAGCGTTTTATTTCCTTACCTGTAAGGAGGATGAAAAGGGTTTCAGACGAGCACCTTCCTGGAGAAAGAAGTTCCGACCAAAGGACGTAAGGGGTATGACACCTGGATCAGCAGAGACGCTACCTGCTAATTTTAGAGTTACCACAACAATGTCTTCACCCTCCATGCAGCCAAAGATGCAGCAGACAGATGGTACGTATTGATTTCCTGTTGGATGGCATTAATTGACACTTGTCTAATATATATTAATACTCTTTCAAATTGCTGCTCGATACGATCCTACGATAAGCGTTTAAAAGTTTTGAATGGTCCTTTGCGTGTGTAAGAATTTTTCTTTTTCGTAACTTGGCTTTAGCGAATACAGTTTAGCTTGATTCAGTGAGGTTTGGGTTGTAAAATTTCCTTCAGTGTCGCTGGGTCAAAATCCTGGAACTCCCTCCCTAACAGCACTGTGTGAGTACCTTCACCACAAGGGACTGCAGCAGTTCAAGAAGGCGGCTCACCACCACCTTCTCGAGGGCAATTAGGGATGGGCAATAAATGCTGGCCTTGCCAGCGACACCCACATCCTAGGAATTAATTTTTAAAAATAAATAAATCACATGGAAAAACCAGTTTACTGCACACATTGTTGGTGAATGCTAGGTCACAAAGATCAAAATGTTCACTTACCTCATTAAAATATATTTGTGCCACAGCTGTGGTATGTTAGCCCATGTGCAAAATAGTCTTGCGCTCTATAGTGAAATAACACAAAATGATGACATGATAGCGTCACTGATATTTCAAAAAGTTCCTTGGCATACCTTTGAGAAGAATTTATTTTCCTTTCTTCCATTTTATGTTCCTTGACCTTGAATCTGCCTTTTATGATGCGCTGTTTCAACATTATTTTTTTAACTTAGAAATTTAAGTCGTTTGTCAAAGCCCATAGTGCAGGGCACCATGTAGCTTGAAAAATGTAGTTGATGTAGTCTCCGACACTAAGATCTCTGAAGTTACGAGGTGTCAAATAACTCCTTCCACGGACATGATACTTGCATTTTGTTTTTTTAACAAAAATTGTAATTACAGCCTGGGTATCATGTAGAGGTTTTAAAATAAAATTCACAGCTGAGGCAAACAAAACATTATCTTTACATTTCCACTGGAATTTTGTCTATCCAGGTCTGTACTGAATTAGGTAATGCAAGCTGGAGCATCACCAGTTGCATTACAGTATGCCTCAGTGCCCTCGGCTAAGGAAAGGGTAAAATCAGCCTGAGCTCATGCTGCTAATCGCTACTTGGTGACCCCCTGCTGGAAAGTCTGTGTGCACAGGATTAGGCTTGGCTGTGATGCTACTTACTGTGGCTCAGTGGGCGGCATTTTCACCTGAATCAGAAGGTTGTGGGTTCAAGTGACACTCCAGTGCAGTGCTGAGGGAGTGCTGCACTGTAGGAGGTGCCGTCTTTCGGATAAGACGTTAAACCGAGGCCCTGTCTTCCCCCTCGGGTGGACGTTAAAAAATCCCATGGCACTATTCAAAGAAGAGGTCGCACAACACCAGGTTATAGTCCAACAGTTTTATTTGAAATCACAAGCTTTCGGAGCTATCGATTTGCTCCTTCCTCAGGTGAAGAGCAGGGAAGTTCTCCCTGGTGTCCTGGCCAATATTTATCCCTCAACCAAAACCTAAAAATCTGGTGATTGTCACATTGTTGTTTGTGGGAGCTTGCTGTGCTCAAATTGGCGTCCCCGTTTCCTCCATAGTAACTACACTTCAAAAATGCTTCATTGGCTATAAGATACTTTGGGACGTCCTGAGGTCGCGAAAGGCGCTATATAAATGCAAGTTCTTTTTTTCTTATGGCCAGCATTCACTGTCTTGGCTTATGAAAAATAATCAGTTGGGTTAAGGTCCTGAAGGGTGACCACTCCCCATGAAAGTGCACCCCAGCATGAAGTAGAGCCTTTCTGGGAGGAGAGAAGAGGCAGGGGCACAAAGAATCTAGTTTACAATAGAGATGTTACATTTTCTATTGGGTTTCCCCCAGAATAAATTCTTGATATGAAGATTGGTATAGAAATTCACCACAATTTTAAGCCACAATTGATGCATAATGTAAACATCATTAATGGGACAGCACCACAATAATCAACAGCCTCAGTGCTTCCTAGCAAGATCACGTTTGCCTCAAGGCACATAAGCGTCATGATGTTCGTTCTCGGGTATTGCTTGCATGTGGTTTAGACAGCGCTCATATCATTAATTCAGCTGCTGAGATAAATTAGGCAACTCTGAGTCTTTCAGGCAGTACTTGGAGAAAATTGTACCAGTTGTTGCATGTGCTTGTATAAATGGGAATAAGGAATTATGAGCACTGGTCGGACTAGGAAGGTGAAAGGGTCACCATATTATTAATCTGCTAGATCAAGTGCATGGTAATAAAATAATACCTCAATTTTTAAAGGCTGTCAATTTTGCAAGCTCTTTTCCCGTACTCTAATATTTTCCCTGTGTGTTTATCTCTAACACCACCTTAAACGTTGTAACTGACTACTGTGTGTTCTGTAATGTGTTCCATATTCTAATAATCCTTTGTGCGGGGAGAATAAGTTCTTCTATCGTCCCTTCTATGCTAGATACGTATCCTGTTTCTTCACTATAAATTAGATTCAAAAAATATCAAAGGACTTGTGGTCCCCTAAAGATGCGGTTTGATGCCTTCATTTTTAGCAGTTGCAGGCTCAGTGGCCTTTGCTAAATATGAAATTAAATGTTGAGGCCCTGCGCTGGACAGGAAATTACAGGCAACTCAACAGGCGATTATCTGATTGCATGCTGGCTGCACGCAGGCCCCACCAACAGTGCAGGGCCTTGCAAAATTTACCCTCAAGTCCAAAAATGTGCGGGTTAGGTTGATTTGGCTATGATAAATTGACCCTTAGTGTTAGGGGGGATTAAATATGTGGGGTTATGAGGATAGGATGGGATATGTTAGGGGGAATTAAATACGTGGGGTTACGGGGCTCGGGTGGGATATGTGTACTGTGGGGATTAAAGCAGGGACAGGGTACTGGATTTTGAATGATCAGCCATGATCATATTGAATGGTGGTGCAGGCTCGACGGGCCGAATGGCCTACTCCTGCTCCTAGATTCTATGTTTCTATGTTTCTATGTTTACTTGTTCAGGTGCAGCCTGTGTCACAATAAGAAGCTGCAGCATTGTAACATTTGCTGTCCTTAAAACCCAGGAGGGAATATTTTGCTCTTAGAAATCTGATTTGCGCTGTGAAATTTTAAATCTCCTTGGGTTTTGATGCCTGGAAAAAAAAACAATTAAGCAGTTTTGCTTGTGCATTTGTGAAGTGCCTGATCTGTAACTAACTGCATGTTTTCTGCATGCTATCTCTTTTGGTGCAAATCACAGGCAATGTTTCTGGAGAGCAAAGAATGGATTCTGCTACTGTACGAACCTATTCGTGTTAATTTTGGGTAAGTATCCACACAGCAGTATCTCCCTGCCAGGGCCTGTGCATGATCACAGGCAGACGGTACCTTTCTTTTCAAGATTCAGACAGAAATATTATGCATCTTCACAATGTTTTCCTTTTATTTTAAAGCAGAGATTTCTTCAGCTGCCTGCACTGAATCGAAGATAGTTAGGCAAGAAAATAGGCCAGATGGCTGAGTGGCAGGGAAAGTTGGGGACTGCAATGACTTTTTTTTTAAATAATAATGTGATATTTGGCTGTGGAGCCTCTGTTTATTTACTACCAAATTGTTCTATGTCTGTCCCCATTCAGAGTGTTGATGTCATGGCCAAATTATCAAGTAAATCTTTCACCCATTAGAAACCTTTGATATTGAGCAGATGAAGGTGCGTTTGGAGATGCATCTTGCTGTATGTACTTTAAGTACTGGTGCTTAACCATCTTATAGAGGACAAGATACATTTATGAGGAAGTTTGTGACCCCTGATTTGAGTGCAGGACGATGGGGAAAGGGCAGGGGAGTGGGACTAGCTGAATTGCTCTTGCAGAGAGCCGGCACGGGCTCGACAGGCCAGTTGGCCTCCTACTGTGCTGTAACGATTCTATGATTCTATTCTATGAGTGATGGGGAGTTCATTGTTAGTATTTTAGTCTTTGTAGCCTCAAGAGATTTTATGTTCTCCTGATCTGTAAACCACACAGTATTCTCAGGCCAACAGGGTGGACAGGTGACCTGCTCCCAAGTCTCTGTCAGTGCTGCTGTTTAAATAAGTTGCTGCACATTTGTGTGGGAGAGAGAGGTCAGCACTTGTCATGGAACATTGCACTTTTGAATGCAAAGGGAGCCTGCACAATGACACTTTTTTGGTAACTGGTTTCTCCAAAAGGGACTGGAGTAGTTTACAGGTTTTTTCTTTCCTTTTAAATCTTAACTGGCCTTTTATGTGTCCTAAGATGACCCAATATATTGTTGCTTTCTCTTTAGCTTTGTGTTAATTATGAGCGTAGCTCATCGAACCACTGCTTTATAATCTTAGGACTTGGACGCCCGGACACTGCTTGCTTTTCATCTGTATCAGAGAGAGCTGCAGCTCATTCTGTTCAGTTCGATTGTGATGCCATATGCATGAGCGTAAACTCTCCAAAGAAAACCTGATCCAAGTAGATGGAGGTTGAGTGAGGGTTCCCAGTTCGTGTGTGTGTGTGTGTGTCCTTTTATTCAAAAATTGACAATTCAAAAAGGGAAGAAATAATTCAACAAGTTTTCTGCTTGTAGGGTTAAACAACACCCACCTTTGAAAGATGAATTTCAAAATGAGGGTTAAACCCAATATGAACATAACCTGCTGCAATCATAGTGCGACACACAGTCCCTTTCCCTGTTTAGTGCAGGGAGCACTTCATTATCTTTTCCCGTCCAGATGAGCAGCACCAACGTGGAACGTGCCTTCAGGCAGGCAGTTGAATGAAATTTCATGGGGAAGTGGTAATGATGCATGCAAACTCCTTTTAGTACTGTACTTTGTGAAGATAGTTAAAAACCCAAGTGCTTAAAACCATTGAAGTGGGCGTATTTGAACACTATTTGAAGAGCGGGAAGTTAATCTGATATCCTTGGCTAACTATCATGCCTCAACAGCGCCATCAGAATAGTCTATCTGATAATTTATTTATTTTACTGTTGGTGGGATTTTTGCTGTGTACAAATTGTTTTTCTAAATAGCCATAGTAACTACACCTTAAAAGTAATTAATTGGATGTGAATCGCTTTGAGATGACCTGAGGGCGTGAAAGGCACTAAATAAACACAAGTTCGTTTGTTTTTTGTGTGCGTTCCATCCTAATTTATTTTGCCAATTAAATTGAATTTATTTGATTACACATTTATGCTATTTCAATTTTAGCCCATGGAGCATGTATTTACTCTTGGCTTATTTGGGTTATAAGAATATAAGAAATAGGAGCAGGAGTAGAAGTAGGCCATTCGGCCCCTCGAACCTGCTCCGCCATTCAATAAGATCGTGGCTGATCTTCTACCTCAACTCCACTTTCCTGCCCTATACCCATATCCCTTGATTCCCTTAACATCCAAAAATCTATCGATCTCAGCCTTGAATATACTCAACGACTGATCTTCCACAGCCCTCTGGGGGAGAGAATTCCAAAGATTCACCACCCTCTGAGTGAAGAAATTTCTCCTCATCTCAGTCCTGAATGGCCGACCCCTTATTCTGAGACTGACCCCTGGTTCTAAACTCCCCAGCCAGGGGAAACATCCTCCCTGCATCTACCCTGTCGAGTCCTGTAAGAATTTTGTATGTTTCAATGAGATCACCTCTCATTCTTCTAAACTCCAGAGAATATAGAAACATAGAAGATAGGACCAGGAGTAGGCCATTCGGCCCCTCGAGCCTGCTCCACCATTTAATGAGATCATGGCCGATCATCCAAATTCAGTACCCTGTCCCTGCTTTCTCCCCATATCCCTTGATCCCTTTAGCTTTAAGAAATATATCTAACTCCTTCTTGAATATATTTAATGAATTGGCCTCAACTGTCTTCTGTGGTAGAGAATTCCACAGGTTCACCACTCTCTGGGTGAAGAAATCCCTCCTCATCTCAATCCTAACTGGCTTACCCCTTATCCTTAGACTGTGACCCCTGGTTCTGGACTCCCCTGCCATCGGGAACATCCTTCCTGCATCTAGTCTGTCTAGTCCTGTTAGAATTTTATAAGTTTCAATGAGATCCCCTCTCATTCTTCTAAACTCTAGCGAATATAAGCCTAATCGACCCAATCTCTCTCCATACGTCATTCCTGCCATCCCAGGTATCAGTCTGGTGAATCTTCGCTGCACTCCCTCCATGGCAAGAACATCCTTCCTCAGATAAGGCGACCAAAACTGCACACAGTACTCAAGGTGTGGTCTCACCAAGGCCCTGTACAACTGCAGCAAGACATCCTTGCTCCTGTACTCGAATCCTCTCGCTATGAAGGCCAACATACCATTTGCCTTCTTAACCGCCTGCTGCCCTTCAGCGACTGGTGCACAAGGACACCCAGGTCTCGTTGACCTTCCCCTTTTCCATATCTATTGCCGTTCAGATAATCTGTCTTCCTGTTTTTGCCACCAAAGTAAATAACCTCGCATTTATCCACATTATACTGCATCTGCCCAATCACCCAACCTGTCCAAATCATACTGGAGTTTCTCTGCATCCTCCTCACTGCACACACGCCCACCCAGCTTTGTGTCGTCTGCAAACTTGGAGATATTACATCTAGTTCCCTCGTCTAGATCATTAATATATATTGTGAATAGCTGGGGTCCTAGCACTGATCCCTGCGGTACCCCACTAGTCACTGCCTGCCACTCGGAAAAAGACCCGTTTATTCCAACTCTTTGCTTCCTGTCTGCCAACCAGTTCTCTATGCAAGTCAGTACCTTACCCCCAATCCCATGTGCTTTAACTTTGCACGCTAATCTCTTATGCGGGACCTTATTGAAAGCCTTCTGAAAGTCCAAATACACCACATCCCCATTGGTTCTCCCTTATCTATTCTACCAGTTACATCCTCAAAGTTCCAGTAGATTAGTCAAGCATGATTTACCTTTTGTAAATCCATGTTGACTTTGTCCGATCCTGTCACTGTTTTCCAAGTGCTCTGCTATTACATCTTTTATAATGGACTCCAGCATTTTCCCCACTACCGAGGTCAGGCTTACCGGTCTGTAATTCCCCGTTTTCTCTCTACCACCTTTTTTAAATAGTGGGGTTACATTAGCTACCCTCCAATCCATGGGAACTGTTCCAGAGTCTATAGAATTTTGGTTGGTGGCCAGCAATGCATCTACTATTTCTAGGGCCACTTCCTTAAGTACTCTAGGATGTAGATTATCAGGCCCTGGGGATTTATCGGCCTTTAATCCCGTCAATTTCCCAAACACCATTTCCCTACAAATACTGATTTCATTCAATTCCTCCCTCTCATTAGACCCTATGTTCCCCGACATCTTTGGGAGGTTATTTGTGTCCTCCTTTTGTGAAGACAGAACCAAAGTATGTATTTAATTGGTCTGCCATTTCTCTGTTCCCCATTCTAAATTCCCCTGATTCTGACTGCAAGGGACCTACGCTTGACTTCACCAATCTTTTTCTCTTCACATATCTATAGAAGCTTTTACAGTCAGTTTTTGTGTTCCCTGCAAGCTTACTCTCATTCTATTTTCCCCCTCTTAATTAATCCCTTTGTCCTCCTTTGCTGAATCCTAAACTGCTCCCAATCCTCAGGTTTGCTACTTTTTCTGGCCAATTTATGTGTCCTCTCCTTGGATCTTATGCTATCCCTAATTTCCCTTGTTAGCCACGGTTGAGTCACCTTTTTTGTTTTATTTTTATGCCAAACAGGGATGAACAAATTCTGTAGTTCATCCATGCGATCTTTAAATGTTTGCCATTGCCTATCCACCGTTAGCCCTTTAAGTAACGCTCCCCAGTCCATCCTAGCCAACTCGCGCCTCATACCATCATAGTTTCCTTTATTTAAATTCAGGGCCCTAGTCTCTGAGTCAACTACTTCACTCTCCATCTTAATGAAGAATTCGATCATATTATGATCGCTCCTCCCCAAGGGGCCTCGCACAACAAGATTGCTAATTAATCCTTTCTCATTACATAATACCCAGTCTAAGATGGCCTGATCTCTAGTTGGTTCCTCGACATATTGTTCCAGGAAACCATCCCGTATACACTCTAGGAATTCCTCCTCCACAGTATTGTTACTAATTTGGTTAGCCCAATCTATATGTAGATTAAAGTCACCCATGATAACTGCTGTGCCCTTATTGCACGCGTCTCTAATTTCCCGTTTAATGCCATCCCCAACCTCAGCATTACTATTTGGGGGTTTGTATACAACTCCCACTAACGTTTTCTGCCCCTTGGTATTTTTCAGCTGTACCCATACAGATTCTACATCATCAGAGCTAATATCCTTCTTACTATTGTGTTAATCTCCGCTTTAACCAGCAATGCTACCCCACCTCCTTTTCCTTTTTGCCTGTCCTTCCTGAATATTGAATACCCCTGGATGTTGAATTCCCAGCCTTGGTCACCCTGGAGCCATGTCTCCGTAATCTCAATTATATCATATCCGTTTACATCTATTTATGCAGCTAATTCATCCACCTTATTACGAATGCTCCTCGCATTAAGACACAAAGCCTTCAGGCTTGTTTTTTTAACACTCTTAGTCCTTTTAGAATTATTATTTACTGTAGCCCTGTTTGATTTACACCCTTGATTTCTCTGCCTTCCACTTTTGCTTTTCTCCTTCCTGTCTTTTGTTTCTATCCTTGCTTCCCTTTCATCTGTCTCCCTGCACAGGTTCCCAACCCTCTGCCATTTTAGTTTAAACCCTCCCCAACAGCACGAGCAAACACTCCCCCTAGGACATCGGTCCGAATCCCGCCCAGGTGCAAACCGTCCAGTTTGTACTGGTCTCACCTCCCCCAGAACCGGTTCCAATGTCCCAAGGAATTTGAATCCCTTCCCCTTGCACCATTCCTCTAGCCACGTATTCATCTGAAATATCCTTCTATTTCTACTCTGACTAGCACGTGGCACTGGTAGCAATCCTGAGATTACTACCTTTGAGGTCCTATTTTTTAATTAACCTCCTAACTCCTCAGCCTAGTCTACTGAATCTCTCCTCACAGGACAATCCCCCCATCCCAGGGATCAGTCTGGTGAACCTTTGTTGCACTCCCTCTATGGCAAGTATATCCTTCCTTAGGTAAGGAGACCAAAACTGTACACAATACTCCATGTGTGGTCTCACCAGGGACCTATATAATTGCAGTAAGACATCTTTACTCTTATACTCAAATCCTCTTGTAATAAAGGCCAACATACCATTTGCTTTCCTAATTGCTTGCTGTACCTGCATGTTAACTTTCAGTGATTCGTGTACAAGGACACCCAGGTCCCTCTGAACACCAACATTTCCCAATCTCTCACCATTTAAAAAAATACTCTGCTTTTCTATTTTTCCTACCAAAGTGGATAACTTCACATTTCTCCACATTATATTCTATTTGCCATGTTCTTGCTCACTCATTTAGCCTGTCTATCCCCTTGAAGCCTCTTTGCATCCTCCTCACAACTTACATTCCCACCTAGCTTTTTATCATCAGCAAACTTGGATATATTGGGCCGTATTTTCCGATTGGAGGCTTCCTGCGTGCGGACGCCTCCGATCTGGAAAAAATCTACGGACTTACCCGAAGGCTCCCAAGGTCCAGACACTTCCGCTCCTGGGCGCCTCCAACTCGAAATGCGCAGGGCCCACGTATCCCAGAGGCGCAGGCGGTTCGCAAGTGTCCCTGGGATCATGTGGGCCATGGGGAGCCAATCAAAGAAGGGAATCACCCTTCATACACTTGACAGATAGACCTGTCAAATATATGAATGGAGATCACCCCAAAAGCACTGTAAAACATTAAATATTTGTTTTTAAACACATTTTTAAAATTACAATCGATGAAATATTTTAAACAAAAATTTAATTTTTTTAAAAAAATAGTGGCCCAAAAATTCGTGAGGAAGCCTTCGTGCGAGGGTAAGGCCTCCCCGCGATCTCTCACTCCGCGTTGGCTTTTTCAGTTCCAGCTCGCACGAACTTGATGTTCTGGACAGCTGCTGTGCTGGGCTTGCGTATCCCACCGGCGTAGTTAATTCGTGCGAGCTGTGGGATCACGTGACTCAGTTAGAGCCAATGGCAGCACACCATCTTCCATTCATAACTTTCACATAAGTGCTGTGAAAGTTATGAATACTATAGCCCCCCAAAAGAACCGCTAAACCTCAATTAAATTTTTTAAAAAACCATCACATTAATAAAATAAGTATAGTTAAATAAATTAACCATTTTAAATAAAAAATTAAATTTTTGAAAAAATTTAAAATCTTTTAAAAAGTTATAAAAAATAAACTTACCTGTCTTTAAAGTCTCTAAAAAAGATATACCTGTTAAAAAAAATTCAAAATAATACTTAATTCACTACTTACCTTGTTAAAAGTGGGTCTTACTCCTTTTTTTATGTGTAGAATCTTCCGTACTTACCTGCGCGTTGAAACCACTAAGTGCACAGCGTGCGCGCAGCCTGTATCGCGCACGCGGTTCACCTAGGACCCGCCCCCTTTTCCATTCACCAAGTGCCGGTTTTCAGCGCATGCGCAGTGCATGCAGAAAACCGGCAATTGGAGACAGATACGCGAGAGTACGCAGTGCGTACTCTCGCGTAGCGGCACTAATTTTTGGGCCAGTAAGTTTTTTACGGGGCTAAAAATAAACTTTTTTTGCAAGTGTTTTTAAATGATAAATGAGTGGGAAAATTTTATTTTTTACTTTTTTCAAATCTTATGCTAGTAAAAGCAGACCTTACACCTGTTTTTACCAGGCGTAAGATTTCTAAGGGTTTTCTGCGGGCGGAGATTCTCCAGAAAGTGGAACTATCCGCCCACAGAGGCCCTTCTCCAGGGCAGGCATCCGATCTGTCAAGAGCATTCTTGACTGATCGGAAATGCCGGTTTTCAGCGCATGTGCTTCGCATGCCTGAAACCGGCATTTCCGATGTTCCTACGAGTGTGTACACACCCGTAGGGATCGGAATATCCGGCCCATTACATTTGGTCCCATCATCCAAATCATTGATATAGATTGTGAATAGCTGAGGCCCAAGCACTGATCCTTGCGGTACCCCACTAGTTACAGCCTGCCAACCCGAAAATGACCCGTTTATCCCTACTCTTTTTTTCTGTCCGTTAACCAATCCTCAATCCATGCTAGTATATTACCCCCAATCCCATTAGCCCTAATTTTGTTTAATAACCTCTTGTGTGGCACCTTATCGAATGCCTTCTGAAAATCCAAATACACCACATCCACTGGTTCCCCCTTATCTATTCTGCAAGTTACAGCCTCAAAAAACTCTTAATACATTTGTCAAACACGATTTCCCTTTCATAAATCCGTGTTGACTCTGCCCAATCCTATTATTATTTTCTAAGTGCCCTGTTACCACGTCCTTAATAATAGATTGTAGCATTTTCCCTACTACTGATGTCAGGCTAACTGGTCTGTCGTTCCCTGTTTTCTCTCTCTCTCCTTTCTTAAATAGTGGGGTTACATTTGCTACCTTCCAATCCGCGGGAACCATTCTCAAATCAATGGAATTTAGGAAGATGACAACCAATGCATCCACTATCTCTATAGCCACCTCTTTCAAAACCCTAGGATGTAGGCCATCAGGTACAGGGAATCGGCTTTCAAACCCATTAATTTCTCCAGTACTATTTTTTTTTACTAATACTAATTTCTTTCAGCTCCTCATTCTCGCTAGACCCTTGGTTCTCTACTATTTCTGGGAGGTTTTTTGTTTCTTCCGTGAAGACAGACACAAAGTATTTGTTTAATTTCTCTGCTGTTTCCTTATTCCCCATTATAATTTCTCCTGTCTCAGCCTGTGAGGGACCCACATTTACTTTCACTAATCTTTTCCTTTTTACATACCTGTAGAAGCTTTTACAGTCTGTTTTTATGCCTCTTGCTAGTTTACTCTCATACTCTATTTTCCCTTTCTTTATCAATTTGTTGGTTCTCCTTTGCTGAATTCTAAAATCCTCCCAATCCTCAGGCTTACTGCTCTTTTTGGCAACATTATAAGCCTCTTCCTTTGATCTGAATTCAGTCATTTTTGAAAAAAGAAACCTAGATAAATAATTAGAAGGCTTGTATTTTGGGTCGGGATGTGAGCACTTTATATTATTGCACTACTTTCTGCTATCCAGATTTCCTTTTTAAAGTTTGGAATGTGACTGCTAAAGTTGCAAAATGTACTACTGTTCTCTCCTGTTAATTCTAAGTAGTTTTATTGCACAAAATATTAATTACTCTGTAATTTGAATTAAACAGTGTCAATAAAATGACAATGTAAAGAAAAAGTGCAAAACAAAATCAGATTAACAGATAATTTGATTTAACTGCAAGAATTAAGAGCAGATTGTACTATAATTTTGACGGCAGAAAGATAAATACAATAACAACTAACAAACATCTATGCTTGATTGCAGTAGTACAAGAGAACTATTTCAAATGAGTGAATTGCTCGAGCTCTTTCAGTTATATGCTGAAGCATTCAGCTATGTTTCTCGATGGGAATATCAATAATGAACAAAACATTACAAAATTGAACTGAAAGACAATACGTGATAAAAAATGAATGTTTTGATCGTAATGACTTGGTTGTGCAAGTGAAGTTACAGACACATTTGTTTTGTATCGGGAACAATGCAATTAAATTACAATTGTACACTTGTAGTTTTACACCAACATAAAGCAATGTAGTGCAGCCATGGTAGGAAATCTACTC
Organism: Squalus acanthias; assembly: GCA_030390025.1. Taxonomy (NCBI): domain Eukaryota; kingdom Metazoa; phylum Chordata; class Chondrichthyes; order Squaliformes; family Squalidae; genus Squalus; species Squalus acanthias. The sequence continues at coordinate 14,867,360 of CM059434.1, read as the reverse complement.
TGGTACTTCTGAAGAAGTAGGAGGAATTAAATTTGTTTTGGGTTAATTGTTTTCCCGATCAGTATTCTTTAGGTTACATTTTCAAGATTGTCCTGATACGAAATCCTTGATAACTTGTGTTCTGCCACACTAGCAGTGTACAATGTGTGTCCAAACCAGATTTTATTTTTGTTGTTTCTTGTCCTTCCATCTATCCAGTCTTGGCAATGAAGTTACCCTGCAGTATTGGTACTTATTAACTTGGTTACAGTGTTTAGCTCTGTCTAGTTTGGGTATTTAACCGTGATCTTTTTATTTTTCAGTTCACTCACACTATTTCAACAGATGATTGATTACGCAGCATTCAAAGCCTTCATGCAGGAACTTTACATCACATGAATTGCTGGGACAGCCGGGAGATCTGTGATGTAGCAATATTTCTAACTTGGACTTAATATTTTACTACAGAGGTTTTAATTAGTTGAACCACGACTCACGAGTACCCTAGATATAAAATTTTAGAATAAATGTTTCTTATATTTATGTAAACCTGTTTCAATATTGATTTATTGTAGATCTGGCATCTAGCTTTAATTGTGTACTCTTGCTTAGAACACATTTATAATTATGTACAATTCTTTCTTACATCAATTTTCTTTACTCCTAATCATGTTATTTTTTTTCAAGGAAATGTACCATATGTCTGTATGTATTCATCCCTATGGAAATCATGGGGGTTTTGTAAATCGTTATGTAATTACTACAGATATTCAGATTTTTTTTTTATAAAGTTGAGGACAAAAAAATGGGTATAATGGCATTTTCATGCTGTTTTTCCAAAAGAAACTGCATGCTGACAGCACTAAGTGTGTTGATGTTGTAGTTCGTCTGAAGTCTGTAATTAAATCCTTTTTAAACCATCTGTTCTCATTTTTAAAACTGTAAATGCTTGTTCATTTTTCAGTGGTTAATAATGAATAGATGGATATAATAAGAGATAAAGCCGTATATATAGGACTATTGAGGAAAAGGTGGGGCTGAATGCGAGCAGAAGACCTGCTGCCATAACTCAAATGTTATTTCCTTCCCCTTTACTCTTAAGAAAAGGCTGGTATAACTTTTCAATGGACCAATATTAATGACTGTGGTGTCAATTAGGGGGTTGGGGGGGGCGGGGGGGGAGGGGGTAGGACTATTCAACTTGAAAAGTATAAGAAGCGGGGTACTTTTAAAAATAAAATGAAAGCCTTATTTATTTTTCACGAAATATGGTTCACTGTTTTTGCAACCCTTTCCTAATCTATAGATACTGTGCGTTTTACTTTTTAAAAGATGACCCATAATAGGAGATCGGGAAAATGTTGTCTTGGCTTCATCAATAAGAGTGTTCAGTATTTTTGAATAATCTATCAACGTGTCAGCTGCAGTTTTGTTGGTATCATGGTGAGTTATGTATTGTGTACCAACACTTTGTAAATCTGTCCTAAAGCTATTCTGAATGGTCAATTTTTAATGTATGTTGGCCTGAATCATGTACTGTTATTTGTCCAATATTTTGTTGCTGTCTGAGTTTTTCTCTGCCTTCTTGTAACAAATTATGTACAGTCTATACAGTACTTTGAACTATTTTTATCACAGTATTTATTGCTTTCTTTCAATAAAATACTTAAACTTTTATTTTCCACTGCCAATAAACGAAAAAGAAAACTGAAGTTATTCAATATGTTGTATGGCTTTTGCAATGCAACGTGCTCTCGACTTTTTCCATCAAATTGAGCAGCCACTTTCGAAAATGGGACTGCTCAGAGCAGCAACAACAACACGAACTTGCATTTATATAGCGCCTTTAACATAACAAAACGTCTCAAAGCGCTTCATAAGAGCGTTATCAATCAAAATTTGACTCCGAAGGAGATATCAGGACAGATGACCAAAAGCTTGGTCAAAGAGGTAAGTTTTAAGGAGCATCTTAAAGGATGCGAGAGAGGCGGAGAGATTTAGGGAGGGAATTCCAGAGGTTAGGGCCAAGGCAGGTAAAGGCATAAAAGCCAATGGTGGAGCAATTAAAATCGGGGATGTGCAAGATGCCAGAATTGGAGAAGCGCAGAGTTCTCAAAGGCTTGTAGGGCGGGAGGAGGTGACAGACCTAGGGGAGGGGTGAGGCCATGGAGGGATTTGAAGGCGAGGAGCAGTGGGTTTGCACACTACTATCATCTCTGAGACCAAATTTGAACAGAGCCTACTCTGAGATTGATATCAACTCTCTGGCTGTAAGAGGCTGAAGCGAATTGAGTTTGAAAAGGCTCAATCCAGTTCCTGGTGTGTGTATGAATTCAAAACACAAAACTTCTCTCAACTTAGCAGTAACTCAGCAGTTGTACTTGGAGATCAGAGGGCTTCATGTAAGATATTCTTCTGAGCTCCTAATTAACATATAGCTTTGGGGTAGCATTGAGAATTTTTACTCTGGCTTGTACTAATCCTTAATTCTGGTTTTGGACATAAATGCAAAATATGCCCTTTCCCTGGTAGATATCCATCACCTTGAGCAACACAGCACACGACAAAATGGAAAATAAAAATGTTGAGCCGACATCATTATCACAGCTTTACAAATGTTATCTCATCCATGTGTTGACTCTTCAGAAATATGACGTTTTATGTAGAGTAGAGAAACAAACTCCACTGATCATTATGTAACATTACATTTAAACTTTTCCATGTGGTAAATATTTTCAAATGCTTATTATTGTTCTATTCAGAGTAATCTGCCATGTTTATAGCCTAGCTGTTCCCTTTTTCCTGCATAGATATAAAATGGTGGTTGGTCCCCCCCACTGGGGAGGCTGATAGAATTAAGCTGCTTTCAAGTTAGCCTGCTTTGCGATGGAGTACAGGAAACTCTTTGGTCTCCGGCACCGACGGGACCGGGATGGTGCCGGTTGATTAAAAATTCCGGATAACAGAGAGGTATATCTACCGAGGCTATTTTTAACAAACAAAAATAAAAAAATCAAGAAATGTGCAGTATAATTGGGTACTCACCTACAGAATGTTGTGTTAAATGGATGGTGGAAGATGCTTAAGTACAGTAATGCCAGTTGAGGGTAATCCATAACTCTTTATAAGTTTTGTTTTACTGTTAAGTAATTAAACGACTGTATACTGTAGTTTTTGGAGTATGAATTCTGCCGGTTATTAGAGAGTTCTGGATATTTAGGTGCCGTTTAAACGAGAGTTTCCTGTACTTGTTTTGACTTCTGGTTTTGTTTATCCACATATATTGCTTAACTCCTGCTAAGGCCCTTTTAAATTTGGCCAGATAACTCGGCACTTATCAGCCAGGAATGGAAATAGTACAAACTTGAGAAATACATTTTAAAAATGGGTGGAGGAGAATGTTTTCCTTTGTGCACCAGGAAGGCAAGAATGACTGCCAAGCTCCTCAAATCCCCCCTCTCCTATAACCCCCACCTTCCCTTCTGAAATTAAATGTCAAGAATTCATGAACCGCTTGGCACCTCCTGCCTTCTTTTCCCCGCTTTATTAACTCTTGCTCCTGCCTGCTCACTTTGCAATCCTCCTGCAGCCTCATTTCCTCCTTGAAGCCCTCTAGCTCTTCAATCAAACCCTTACACAACTCCTGACCACCTAAATCATCTTTTTTCACCCCTGTGCTTGTCAACATTTTTGGAAACTGCTGCCATCACCTATCCCCTCCTTCAACCCTTCTACTCTCGTCAAACTCCTGCCCTTTCTGCAACCTGCCTTTTTTTTTGTAAGGTCTTTAAACAAATCAACATTCCCTGTTCGAGTGCCTCTAATCCTGTTTTCAATGTGTCCACAGCTCCAAGACTACCTTGGTCAAAGTCACTAATGACATCCTGTGTGATTGTGTGCATAGCTCATTGTCCCCCCCGACCGCTCTGCTTCCTTTGCTACTGTTCACCATTTTATTCTTTTCCATTGCCTTGCTTCCATACTCCATCTTCCTAGCACCGCTCCTACTGCTATTATGTGCCACAATGCAGCCACGACATCTGCATCTCCCAGACCTGCATAGTCACCTTTGCCAGAGGGCTTCATCCTCAGTCCCCTCTTATTTATCATCTATATGCTACCTATTAGTGACATCATCCACAGGCTCAGGTTTAGCTTTCATTTGCATAGATTCATGTACAACAGAAGGTGGCCATTCAGTCCATCGTGCCTGTGCCAGCATTTTGAAAGAGCTATCCAATTAGTCCCACATCCCTGCTCTTTCCCCAAATGCAAATTTTTGCATTTGAATGAACATTTAGTCACTATACCTCTTTGCAACTCTCTCCCAAAATTACTTTTTCTTACTACCGACTCTTCCCTTCACAATCCAATAAAATTGACTGCCCCTTCAGCTGTATGATCTCCGACTCGTGGGCATGCTCACCCTTGTAATATGCTCAGTGCTTTTGCATGGGGCACTATATAAATATAAGTTGTATGTATTTGAAAATAGTGAAGTCTATTAGTTTCAATTCAAAATCCTGTGAACCAGGGTTTACTTGTTCATGAAATAGCAAGCACTATTTGAAAATATTGTAGTTTTAATGTCGGCTCCTTTGTTGTGCCATATGCTTTGGCAGCTATCAAAAGTCTTTCACAAGTTTGTAAAGGTCTCAATTTGACAAAAAGGAAGTACATTTCACCATCCTGGTGCAGTGTTTTGAAGAGGAAAAAAAAGCATTACAATAGAGATTATGTAAGGTAAGCAACAGCCAGACAGGAGTGATGTCATGCCTTTACTACCGTTTTAGCGCCCTTGTATTGCACATCTTTATGCTACAAATTAAGATGGTTTTGTGCAAAATAACAGGACCTATTTGGAAATGGCCACAGAAACACTTAGTCTCCCAGTCCCTGCTCCTGTTTACACTCCACCCATAGTGCTCATCATTAGTATTATCCAGTTGCCAAGACCAGAGCCTAAGGAAAACCCTTGTCACCAATGTAAGTACCATTTGCTTAACACTTTTGTTCCCCTTTACTGCACCGTGTCTCCTCCCCCCATCCCCTTCTGAAGATGTTGACTGCTTGGGGAAAGCATAGTTCCACAGGCATTGGGTGCCCTTCCGCTCCCGTGCTGGTCGCCATTATTCATGCTTGACCCACGGCAGAGTATATGGGCAGGCTATTCAACTGTACAAGCTGTTAAGTTCATAAGTGTATTTTCAACAGCGGCAGATTCTTTTTCTCTTCCGAACGGGGCTAAATGCAGCATCCCTTTTGCCACTCTAACTCAGATTGCTAAATCAACACGAATCAAAAGTAAGCTAATAGAGCCATGTATTTTAGTTGAAACCGTTGTGCAATTTTATCTTCTGCAGAATACACTCCACCGTTGGTGCTATGGTGCCTGCCATTTACACCAAGAAGCCTCAATCCCAAATAGTGACTTTACCCTGGGCCATGATCCCTCCACCATCTCGAGATGGTTACCAGCACACACTGATCTAGGTCCAGTCCCTAAAACTTAATGTTTGCTTTTACCTTATCTTTCTGATGTGAGGTCTCTTTCCCCGTCGCTTTAGTAACAACCTAGGTTGTCTTATATCTTTAAAGTGCGAGGATTTATTAGTTTACACATAGCAAATCATCGTTACATCTGCCATGCCAGGTTGTCCTGTTCCTGCATCCTGGACTATAAATAGTTTGTGTGAACTTTGGGACGTCATCACAATGACCTGGAGAATGTATGTCTACAGAACTAATTGTACTATTAGCAGGAAAAATGATCAGGTAGAACTTACTTTCCCTTAATGTTTTATCTGATGTGCGGATATGCACAGTTCTGACAAAAGGTCATCGACCTGAAACGTTAACTCTCTCCACAGATGCTGCCTGACCTCTGAGTATTTCCAGCATTTTCTGTTTTTGTTATATATGTGTGTATGATAGTTCTTTGTAAAACCAATGGTACACGTGGAAGATAAGGCTTCGCACTTGGTCTAATGTTTACTGGAAGAAAGGTTTTTTTTGAGCATGCTAGATGTATTCTAATGTGTGTTAACTACAAGGGACGTTATGAAAGAATTAGGTCTGATTGAAGGTTTTAAAAATGGCTGTGTTTTCGTGCTGCTGGTTTACAACCATGGTAATTAGACTGAGCACGAGCAGGAAGGGTAAGGACTCACTCAGTATGTAATATCCACTACAGTCACTTGAGAGCATTTCATCTTGTAAACAGTTTTACTAATGAGTCGCTTAAAATGAAAAAAAAAACACGATATTGCAGATCTGTTTGCTTGTTAAGGGCAGGGCTGTTCTTTCTGTTGTATGTTATCGCATCCTTGAAAAAAAAAGACGAGGATGGTCCCTTTCTGAAGCCATGTTGGCTACCTTTTAACTAGGTTATCATACAGGTAGTCCTCACATTTACTCCTGATATCCAACGCCATTATTTTAGCCCGTATTGATGTGTGACTGATGGCTGTGTGGTTCTCTGGGGCTGTTCTGTTAACTTTTTGGAAAATAGGTCATCAGTTGTTTCCAATATGTTGGGACGTAAATGGCTGGCAGGTAACTCATGATTCCTGAAACTAATTACCCATGTCTAGAAACTGTAGCCTTTTAACATGTCTCGGTAAATCTGGGTTTAATCTCATGATTAGATCTTACTGCAGGAATGTCTCCTGCTGATTGACTTCATCTTGCAACCCCTTTGCTATTGGCCTTTGATCTGTTAAATGATAAGGGCCATATATTTTGATTCAGACTCTCATGTTGCTGCAGCCTCAATTTGATTCTGTGACGCTCTAATGATTATATGCGTCTAACACATCCTGTTCTGTGCCGAATTTGACCTTGGGTTCTGCCTTAACATATTTTGATCCTGCAAGTCTGTGTGTTCTCTTAACAAAATGAAACTTTCGTTTGGTTTCTCTTTTCTGTCATAGCATCTCTGAATTAACAGTCTTCAGTGATTCTTCTTTGATGGGTACGTTGTGAAATGGGCCATGGAGAAGTAGATTATAACCTCCCAAACCCACGACCTCTACCACCTAGAAGGACAAGAACAGCAGGCGCACGAGAACACCATCACCTGCAAGTTCCCCTCCAAGTCACACACACCGTCCTGATTTGGAAGTATATCGGCCGTTCCTTCACCGTCGCTGGGTCAAAATCCTGGAACTCCCTCCCTAACCGCACTGTGGGAGTACCTTCACCGCAGGGACTGCAGCGGTTCAAGAAAGCGGCTCACCACCACCTTCTCAAGGGCAACTAGGGATGAGCAATAAATGCTGGCCTTGCCAGTGACGCCCACATCCCAGGAACAAATTTTTTAAAAAGTTGTCTCGTATTCACCTTCACGTGGTTAGCTGCACTCTCTCTAATGGGGCACTATTGTAAATTTGGAAACCCTTGTATACACCATTCTCATTAACCCATGACTTCTTAATCAGATTGTTCACAGTCTATAACCAACTTCTCCACGGGCCCATTTCACAATGGGTAATTCATACTTGAAGTTGTGTGAATAAACTCCCAATCTTTGCCAAGATGCCTGAATTTAGCACCTGCAAACTGGCATTTTGCCACTAAAGGCTTCATTAGTTATTCAATGGCTGGAAAAAAAGATTTTTGTGCAATTTATCATGGTTTTGCCGTGTTTTGTGCACACCTCTGGTTAAGATAAGTCAGCAACTGTGAACTAGTCCTTGCCCTGTTACACGAACAAATCTGTATTGGCTTTTCTGATCTGGTATGTGGTGTGGTTTCAGTGGTTTGCCATGTTGGTTTGGTTTACATATTGCTTCAACAATTTCTTGCTCTGTGAGTAGTGCATTTATTCCGGACCAGTACATTGCCCACACGTGTCTGTGATTTTTTTTTTAACATTTCCCTACCCATACGTCCCTCGTGAATTGTTTTGCAGTATTTATTTACACAGAGTTCCGGTATTTACTATCTTACTCCCTTTGTGCACACTAATTAGTGTTAACTCCTCTCGAAAGTTCCAGTAATCTGTGTCTGGAAAGCAATCTTACATTACACCAGGAATGTTACTCATCTGCTCTCTCCCCAGATGCTGAATGACCTGCTGAGTGTTTCCAGTATTTTTTGTTTCTTGCTTTACTTGTGGATATTTCTTCATTAGTGTTTCTTTGAGGACCTCGAAGATCTCATCCTGTCACCCTTCTGGGCCAAATCTTGCTGGTGCAGGACATCTCGTGGTGTATGCCTAGTAGTTAGACTTTTTCCTGCACCCTTCAGCCTGAAAGGTTTTTGCGCCATAGATTGCTGCAAGTGCGAGCTGATAATGGCACGGCGAGGGCAATGGAGCATCTGGGACCTTGATGAATGGTAGGACCAACAGTGTATCTCCTTAACCAATGAGATTTAAATGTGAGAAGTCGCACAACACCAGGTTATAGTCCAATAGTTTTATTTGAAATCACAAGCTTTCGGAGCTGCTGACGAAGGAGCAGAAGCAGCAGAGTGGTGGTCTCTGTGAGCAGGAAGAGGAGAAGGAGAAGGAGACCAGTTAGCAGACCACCACCAACAACCACAACTGAGGTGCCTGGAGAGAGAGGACAGGAGAGGAGAGGAGAGAGAAAAGAAAAGAAGGCCAAGGCCATTAACAACAGAGGAGAGGCCTTTCCACACTGCCTCCTCAACTGGCCTCCATTTTAGGAGAGGGAGAGAGGGGAGAAAACACCAACAACAAACATCATCTGTTTGGAAGGAGGGAGGAAGGAAAGAACAACAGCTACAGGTGGGTGTGATTCTGGTGCACTCTCCCAGAGACTTTGTTTTGTAGGTGGGGGGAGGAAAGAAGAAAAGAAGAGGGCCGGAACATCTAAGGGGTGTGTGTGTGTGTGTGGCTTCTGTAAAAGCTAGGCCGCACACACCATATTAAACACCCCTTTCCCATTGCCTGACCTGGGACAGCTGGAGCTGCCTAGGTGAAGTTCCCCAATTAATTTAATCCAATTGGGCATCGTTAAGACCTGGTGCAGGACTGAGCCTGGGCATCTCCAGCTATCCCAGGTGAAGACTTCTTCTCCCCCCACCAGAAGACCACCACCAAAGACTTGTATTACATCGGAGAGTGCACCCCCCTGCCAACACCCACCCACCCACCATCCTGAGTGGCGACCCTGCCCTTGCGGCTTCCCTCCTTCCTACCCCCTCTCTCTCTCTCTCTCTTTGTCTCTGTCTCTCTCTGCCTCTCTCTCTAAGAGGCACCTCAATTAACTTTTTATTAAATACCCATTGAGCAGAGGGGAGAAGGCCCCTCTCCCAATTCAATCAACTAAAGGGAGAGGTGTGCCTTCAATTTAAGAGCTCCCTCTGCTCAGGGAAAAAAAAAACCGAGGCCATTAACACCTTCAGGCCTGTGACTTGGGGTGAGTGTAGCCCTTAAAGAACCCTCCATTATGGCGAGTACATCTTCGTCGGTGGCGGGGGCAGCGAGGACGTATGCGAGCGTGGCAGCCGCGGCCACGGCCGCAGCCACGAGTCCTCCTGTTACCCCGTCACCTTTTACCCTCCTTACGAGGAAGAATGGGGTCAAGAGCTACACTCACCCCAACATGACTATAGAGGCGTGCGTTAAAGCCATGGCTGGGGTTGTCGGCCCTTCAGCCATCGTCGCCGCCTCTAAAATGTACGGCAAGGCTGTGTTCTTCCTGGGGTCGGAGCGGGCGGTGTCCCTGGCCATCGAGAAGGGGCTCACCGTGGGCGGGACCTTCCTGCCGGTGGACCCCCTTGAGGCCACCGCGCAAAGGATTGTGGTTTCCAACGTCCCGCCCTTTGTTCCGGGTGAGCTCCTCCTCCCCCACCTACGTCAACTGGGGGAGGTGAGGTCGGGGATCACACCCATCCCGCTCGGCTTCCGGGAAGCCAGCCTTCGGCACATCTTCTCCTTCCGGCGCCAGCTTTTCGTCCGGCTGGCGCGGGAGGAGGACGCGGATGGCGCGTTCACGGTGCTCCACGGGGGGACCGCCCACCGCGTCTTCTGGACCTCGGACGGCGTGCGGTGCTACGCCTGTAAGGAGGTGGGGCACGTCCGCAAAAACTGCCCCGCCTCCAAGGCCGCCACGACACCTGGCGCGGCCAGGGTTGGCGCCGCCGCCCCCCCTCCCCCTGATACTGTCCGCGCGTCGACGGCGACGGATGCGCGGTCGAAATCGGAGGCCAACACCACCACGGCCTCCGGCGGGGAGGAGGGAGAGCGTCCGGGGGGAAGGAAGGCGCGTAGGAAAACTAAACATCTAAGGGCGGATCCCCTCGCGGAGGAAACATCGGAATTGACCGAACTCACGCCCGAGTACATGGCGGAGTTGGTCGGGACGCATGAGACTGGGGGGGTCCTCGTGCCCGGGCCCGCGACCGTGACCGCAACTGCTGAGGCAGCTGAATCAAGACCTGCGGCCGGGCTCGGGCCCGAGGGGCCCAAGAAACCCAGTCGTCGGAAGGGGGCAGAGAGGGAGGCCCCAGCAGACATGGAGGCCTCCCCCTCTCCGGGCCCCAACTTGTTAAAAAGAAAGCTCCGCCCCCAGCAGGAGGACTGCGAGGAGGAAGGTCCCTCCGCAAAAGGGGGGCAGTCGCCCGCCGCGGGTGCTGCGCCCCACCCCACCACCGTCATCGTCGCGCGCGATCGGCAGGGGTCGTCTGTCCCTCGGGAGGGTGAGACAGCCGAGTCTGTCCGACCTGTGCCTCCCGGGGATGGGGAAGAGACCCTGCCCGTGGGGGGGGGCGCGGAACAACCCGCGGAGGGAAATGTAGAACCTGAACCGTAGCTCCTCGCCGGGTCGGGCGTCCTGGGGACTGGGGCGGGCGAGGCCAAAGAGGCTGAAGCCGAGCCCGCCTTTTACAATCCAGATATCTCCCAGGGACTGCTCGACCTGGTGGAGGAGTTTCACAATCCCCAGCCCGCTGGGTCGGAGGTTGGTGGCGGGGAGACGGAAAGCCCCCTGACTCCGTCTCTGTCGTTGGCGCCGGACGTGCTGGAGGAATTTGGGATTATTTTCTCCCCGGTTTCTCCGGTCGCCCCGGCGCCTGAGGCGGGGGGGGGCCCCGAACCGCCGCCGCCGCCTCCCGGCCCGGCGCCCCTGAAGGAGCCCAGGGTGGACTCCTCTGCCACCGATCCTGGGGGTGGGATCGTGACGGAGGCGGGGCCGGCCGGTGCGGCCGAGCCGTTCGCTGCACCCTGTGTGACGGACGGGTTGGCCGCCGGTGACGACCTCCCGGAGGAGGACGGGGACTCGGTGGGGGGCTTCGAGGACGATTTGGAGTCCATCGGCAGCGAGGTGATGGACGCCCTCGTGCCCTTCACCGACTCTCCCCTCATCCCCGTAGGGGAACTCCGGGATTTTATGGCCGTGAGCCAAGGTCGTCACAAGAAGATCCGGCTGGCCCTCGACAAGTGGTCGGAGCTGGCGCTGCTCGTCGTGTCCGTCCGCGCCGCCGTTAAAATCATGGGCGCGGACAAGGACGTTGGCCGGCTCGAGCTGCGTCGGCTCAAGACGTTCCACACTGGGCTGCTGAGGGAGTGGCGGTCGTCAGTGACCGCCCTCCCTCCCCTCCGTTAGGTAGAGGTTGCACTATGCTTCTGAGATGAAGATAACCATAGCCAGCCTCAACATCAACGGCAGCAGGGAGGCGCGCCGTAGATTCAATAACTTCTCGGTCCTTCGGGACGGGAAATATGCGGTGTGCTTCCTGCAAGAAACCCACACCGTTCCGGGAGACGAGGCCACGTGGCTCCTGGAGTGGCAAGGAGGGGTCAGCATGAGTCACCTCTCCAACAATTCCTGCGGGGTGGCTGTCTTGCTGGCCCCGCATTTTCAGCCGGAGATCTTGAGGGTCAAGGAGCACGTGCCGGGCCGCTTGCTCCAGGTCACTGTTCGCCTGGGAGGCGTGCCGCTCCATTTAGTGAACGTGTACGCCCCCCGGACCGGTGCGCAGCAAGTGCGCTTCTTCGGAGAAGTGTCCGCTCTTCTGGGCTCCATCGACGTGGGCGAGTGCGTCATCCTCGGGGGGGATTTCAATTGTACCCTCGAGGCGCGGGACCGGTCGGGTCCCCCGCGAAGCCCGGCGGCGATGGAGAAGTTGCGGGACCTGGTCGGGTCCTTCGACTTGGTGGACGTCTGGCGAAATCTCCATCCCGACTCCAGCGCCTTCACGAGCGTGAGGTCTGGAGGAGGAAGGTCCAGAATCGACCGCCTTTACATTTCCCGGGCGTACGTCTCCTGCGTTCCGGCGGCTTCCATGCGGCCGGTGCCGTGCACGGACCACCACCTGGTGTGGGCGGAGCTCGCTCCGCTGCGCGCGCGGGGGGGGTCCGCGTACTGGCATTTTAACAACCTGCTGCTGGAGGACGCGCGGTTCCGGGATTCGTTTCGCCGGTTCTGGGCCGACTGGAGAAGGAAGCGGGGAGGCTTCCCCTCCTTGAGGCTATGGTGGGACGTGGGCAAGGCTCACGTCCGCGTCTTCTGTCAGGAGTACGCGAAGGGGTCGACCAAGAGGCGGGAGGCCCGGGTCGGGCGATTGGAGAAAGAAGTGCTCGACCTGGAGTCCCGTCTCGGTCAGGTCGTCGAGGACCCGGCCCTGCGGAAGGTGTACGAAGAGAAGAAGGGCGCGCTGAAGGACCTGCAGCTGGTCGGGTCCCGAGGCGCGTACGTGAGGTCGCGGATCCAGCTCCTGCGGGACCTGGACCGCGGCTCCCCCTTCTTCTACTCGCTGGAAAAAAGACGGGGGGTCCGTAAGCAGCTCTTGGGGCTGCTGGCCGACGACGGATCTCTGGTCTCGGATCCGGAGGGCATCAGCGCGGAGGCCCGGGCCTATTACGGGGCTCTGTTCTCTTCGGATCCGTCCAGCGAGGATGCGCGCAGAGTTTTGTGGGAGGACCTGCCGAAGGTCGGCCCGGAGGGCGCCGAGAATTTAGAAGCTCCGCTAAGCCTGGCGGAGCTGACCGGCGCCCTGCGCCAGCTCTCGAGGGGCAAGTCCCCGGGGCTGGACGGGCTGACCGTGGAGTTCCACAGGGCGTTCTGGGACGTCTTGGGGGACGACTACGCGCGGGTCCTGGGGGAAAGTCTGGCGACCGGGGAGATGCCCCTCTCTTGGCGCAGGGCGGTCATCGTCCTGCTGCCCAAGAAGGGCGATCTCCGCCTACTTAAGAACTGGCGCCCGGTCTCCCTCCTCAGCACGGACTACAAAATTTTCGCCAGGGCTATGTCTGCTCGCCTTGGCACCGTGCTGGCCCGCATGATCCACCCCGACCAGTCCTACACGGTCCCGGGCCGGAGTATCCACGATAACATCCATCTGGTCCGGGACCTGGTCCACCATTCCCAGAGGGCTGGTCTGTCGGTCGCCTTCCTTTCCCTGGATCAGGAGAAGGCGTTCGACAGGGTGGATCACGAGTATCTTTTCGGGACTCTGCGCGCATTCGGGTTCGGGACGCATTTCGTCGCCCGGATCCGACTTCTGTACGCCGCCGCGGAGTGTCTGATTAAAGTTAACGGGTCTTTGACGGCGCCCCTTCGCTTCGGGAGGGGGGTGCGTCAGGGATGCCCCATGTCCGGTCAGTTATACGCCGTTTGCGTGGAGCCTTTCCTGCGCCTCTTGCGGAAGAGGTTGACGGGACTGGCTCTGCAAGGGCCGGGCGTGGAGGTGGTCCTCTCGGCTTACGCCGATGACGTGCTCCTCGCGGTCACGGATCCCGTCGACTTGCGGAGGATGCGAGAATGCCAGCAGATTTACTCGGACGCATCCTCCGCCAAGATCAACTGGGAGAAATGTTCTGGACTCCTGGTGGGCCCATGGCGGGTGGACTCCCTGCCGGAGGAGTTCGGGCCTTTCGCCTGGAGCACCACGCACCTCCTCTACCTGGGAGTCTACCTCAGCCCGGCCGAGGACGCCTGGCCGGCGAACTGGCAAGAGCTGGAGGCCAAAGTCACCGCTCGCCTAGGACGCTGGACAGGACTGCTCCGAGTGTTGTCCTACAGGGGTCGAGCGCTGGTCATAAACCAGCTGGTGGCCGCCATGTTGTGGTACCGGTTGGTCACTTTGATCCCTCCCCCTGCGTTTGTCGCCAAGATGCAGAAGAAGCTCGTCGACTTCTTCTGGGACAAAAGGAAGCACTGGGTCTCTGCCGCGGTTTTGAGTCTCCCGCTTAGGGAGGGCGGTCAGGCGCTGGTGTGCCTTCGCACCCAGGCGGCGACTTTCCGTCTTCAGACGCTGCAGAGATACCTGTACGTGGAGAATCCTCCTAGGTGGCGTGCGCTGGCGACGTATTTCTTCCGCCAGCTGCACGGCCTCAATTACGACACGCAGCTCCTGTTTGTGAGAGTGGGTGGCACGCGTGCCAGCCTGCGGGAGCTGCCTGTCTTCTACCAGGAACTGCTATGGGTTTGGAACAGCGTCGCCTCCGAGCGCAGTTCTCCCCCGTCAGGAGCGGCGGCCGTCCTTCGGGAGCCGCTGTTCAGGAATCCGCACCTCCACGACCGCGGGTTCGGCTGGCTGGCGGAGGGCAGGGCTGTGCCCGGTAAGGTGACCAGAGTCGGGGACCTGCTCGATGGCGGAGGAGCGGGCTGGATGGCGCCGGAGGAGTTGGCGAGGCGCATGTCTTGGGTCAACGTCCGGCTCGCGGTCAAAGCCATCGAGTCGCTAAAAGTGGCACTGGGCCCCGTCTCCACTAGGTGTGTCGAGGAGGCTCAAGCACGTGGGGCGATCCCGTCCGAACTGACCCCCGTTCGGACGGAATTCCTTATCGGCGCCCGGCCCCGAATCCTCCCTCGGGAGCCGCCGCCTCACCACTTGAGCCTTCTTGGAGAAATGCCCTCCGTGCCCTTTCAATCCGCACGGAGGCGTTTCCTGTACGGGCTGCTCCTGCACACTCTCCACTTTGCCATCTTCGTCTGCCGTCCGGACACGCCTTGGCGTACCATCCTGCCGTCCGGCGGAGGCGAAGGTCCCCATTGGAAGGCTCTCTACGCGGGAGTCTTCCCTTGTTCTATTGGGGACTTGGCCTGGAGGGTGTTGCACGGAGCAGTCCCGTGCAATAGGATTTTAAGTAGGTTTACGGACTCCCAGGCTGCTTGCCATTTTTGCGGCCTGGAGGAGTCCGTTTATCACATTTATGTTGAATGTGAGAGGTTGCAGCCCCTCTTTCATTATTTGAAGGGGCTGCTCCTCAATTTCTGGTTGCACTTCAGCCCCACGCTCCTGATCTACGGTCACCCGGTGCGGAGGGGAGCGGGTAGGTCGGAGGACCTCCTCGTAGGACTGCTCCTGGGCCTGGCCAAGAAAGCCATTAATTGGTCCAGGCAGCGGGCGGTCGAGGGGGTCGTTCGGCCCGATTGCCTGCCTCTCTTCCGCGGCCATGTTCGCGCCCGGGTGGCCCTGGAGATGGAGCACGCGGTGTCCGCCGGCACGCTTGAGTTTTTCCGCGACCGGTGGGCGCCGCGGGGACTGGAGTGCATCGTCACCCCGGACTTTCAAATTTTAATTTGATTTATTAAGTTTCATTTCAAGTTTTAATTGATTTACAGTAAATTTGCGTTCTGTCAAACCAAAAAGATCAACACCAGGTTATAGTCCAACAGTTTTATTTGAAATCACAAGCTTTCGGAGCTGCTGACGAAGGAGCAGCAGCAGCAGCAGCAGCAGAGTGGTGGTCTCTGTGAGCAGGAAGAGGAGAAGGAGAAGGAGAAGGAGACAGCAGACCACCACCAACAACCAACAACCACTACTGAGGTGCCTGGAGAGAGAGGACAGGAGAGGAGAAAGAAAAGAAGGAAAGGAAGGCCAAGGCCATTAACAACAGAGGAGAGGCCTTTCCCACACTGCCTCCTCAATTGGCCTCCATTTTATGAGAGGGAGAGAGGGGAGAAAACAACACAACATCCATCATCTGTTTGGAAGGAGGAAGGAAGGAAAGAACAGCTACAGGTGGGTGTTATTTCTGGGGCACTCTCCCAGAGACTTTGTTTTGTAGGTGGGGGGAGGAAAGAAGAAAAAGAAGAAGGCCGGAACATCCAAGGGGTGTGTGTGTGTGGCTTCTGTAAAAGCTAGGCCGCACACACCATATTAAACACCCCTTTCCCATTGCCTGACCTGGGACAGCTGGAGCTGCCTAGGTGAAGTCCCCAATTAATTTAATCTTATTGGGCATCGTTAAGACCTGGTGCAAGACTGAACCTGGGCATCTCCAGCTATCCCAGGTGAAGACATCGTCTCCCCCCACCAGAAGACCACCACCACCAAAGACTTTTATTACATCGGAGAGTGCACCCCCCTGCCAACACCCACCCACCCACCATCCTGAGTGGCGACCCTGCCCTTGCGGCTTCCCTCCTTCCCACCCCCTCTCTCTCTCTCTTTGTCTCTTGTCTCTCTCTGCCTCTCTCTCTAAGAGGCACCTCAATCTATTTTAATTAAGTACCTATTGAGCAGAGGGGAGAAGGCCCCTCTCCCAATTCAATCAACTAAAGGGAGAGGTGTGCCTTCAATTTAAGAGCTCCCTCTGCTCAGGGGAGAACAAAAACAAAAAAAAACCGAGGCCATTAACACCTTCAGGCCTGTGACTTGGGGTGAGTGTAGCCCTTAAAGAACCCTCCATTATGGCGAGTACATCTTCGTCGGTGGCGGGGGCAGCCGCGGCCACGGCCGCAGCCATGAGTCCTCCTGTTACCCCGTCACCTTTTACCCTCCTTACGAGGAAGAATGGGGTCAAGAGCTACACTCACCCCAACATGACAATAGAGGCGTGCGTAAAAGCCATGGCTGGGGTTGTCGGCCCTTCAGCCATCGTCGCCGCCTCTAAAATGTACGGCAAGGCTGTGTTCTTCCTGGGGTCGGAGCGGGCGGTGTCCCTGGCCATCGAGAAGGGGCTCACCGTGGGCGGGACCTTCCTGCCGGTGGACCCCCTTGAGGCCACCGCGCAAAGGATTGTGGTTTCCAACGTCCCGCCCTTTGTTCCGGGTGAGCTCCTCCTCCCCCACCTACGTCAACTGGGGGAGGTGAGGTCGGGGATCACACCCATCCCGCTCGGCTTCCGGGAAGCCAGCCTTCGGCACGTCTTCTCCTTCCGGCGCCAGCTTTTCGTCCGGCTGGCGCGGGAGGAGGACGCGGATGGCGCGTTCACGGTGCTCCACGGGGGGACCGCCCACCGCGTCTTCTGGACCTCGGACGGCGTGCGGTGCTACGCCTGTAAGGAGGTGGGGCACGTCCGCAAAAACTGCCCCGCCTCCAAGGCCGCCACGACACCTGGCGCGGCCAGGGTTGGCGCCGCCGCCCCCCCTCCCCCTGATACTGTCCGCGCGTCGACGGCGACGGATGCGCGGTCGAAATCGGAGGCCAACACCACCACGGCCTCCGGCGGGGAGGAGGGAGAGCGTCCGGGGGGAAGGAAGGCGCGTAGGAAAAATAAACACCTAAGGGCGGATCCCCTCGCGGAGGAAACATCAGAGTTGACCGAACTCACGCCCGAGTACATCGCGGAGTTGGTCGGGACGCATGAGACTGGGGGGGTCCTCGTGCCCGGGCCCGTGACCGTGACCGCAACTGCTGAGGCAGCTAAATCAAGACCTGCGGCCGGGCTCGGGCCCGAGGGGCCCAAGAAACCCAGTCGTCGGAAGGGGGCAGAGAGGGAGGCCCCAGCAGACATGGAGGCCTCCCCCTCTCCGGGCCCCAACTTGTTAAAAAGAAAGCTCCGCCCCCAGCAGGAGGACTGCGAGGAGGAAGATCCCTCCGCAAAAGGGGGGCAGTCGCCCGCCGCGGGTGCTGCGCCCCACCCCACCACCGTCATCGTCGCGCGCGATCGGCAGGGGTCGTCTGTCCCTCAGGAGGGTGAGACAGCCGAGTCTGTCCGACCTGTGCCTCCCGGGGATGGGGAAGAGACCCTGCCCGTGGGGGGGGGCGCGGAACAACCCGCGGAGGGAAATGTAGTTCCGGAACCGTTGCTCCTCGCCGGGTCGGGCGTCCTGGGGACTGGGGCGGGCGAGGCCAAAGAGGCTGAAGCCGAGCCCGCCTTTTATAACCCAGACATCTCCCAGGGACTGATCGACCTGGTGGAGGAGTGTAGCAGTCCCCAGCCCGCTGGGTCGGAGGTTGGTGGCGGGGAGACGGAAAGCCCCCTGACTCCGTCTCTGTTGTTGGCGCCGGACGTGCTGGAGGAATTTGGGATTATTTTCTCCCCGGTTTCTCCGGTCGCCCCGGCGCCTGAGGCGGGGGGGGGCCCCGAACCGCCGCCGCCGCCGCCTCCCGGCCCGGCGCCCCTGAAGGAGCCCAGGGTGGACTCCTCTGCCACCGATCCTGGGGGTGGGATCGTGACGGAGGCGGGGCCGGCCGGTGCGGCCGAGCCGTTCGCTGCACCCTGTGCGACGGACGGGTCGGCCGCCGGTGACGACCTCCCGGAGGAGGACGGGGACTCGGTGGTGGGCATCGAGGACGATTTGGAGTCCATCGGCAACGAGGTGATGGACGCCCTTGTGCCCTTCACCGACTCTCCCCTCATCCCCGTAGGGGAACTCCGGGATTTTATGGCCATGAGCCAGGGTCGTCACAAGAAGATCCGGCTGGCCCTCGACAAGTGGTCGGAGCTGGCGCTGCTCGTCGTGTCCGTCCGCGCCGCCATTAAAATCATGGGCGCGGACAAGGACATTGGCCGGCTCGAGCTGCGTCGGCTCAAGAGTTTCCACACTGGGCTGCTGAGGGAGTGGCGGTCGTCAGTGACCGCGCTCCCTCCCCTCCGTTAGGTAGAGGTTGCACTATGCTTCTGAGATGAAGATAACCATAGCCAGCCTCAACATCAACGGCAGCAGGGAGGCGCGCCGTAGATTCAATAACTTCTCGGTCCTTCGGGACGGGAAATATGCGGTGTGCTTCCTGCAAGAAACCCACACCGTTCCGGGAGACGAGGCCACGTGGCTCCTGGAGTGGCAAGGAGGGGTCAGCATGAGTCACCTCTCTAACAATTCCTGCGGGGTGGCTGTCTTGCTGGCCCCGCATTTTCAGCCGGAGATCTTGAGGGTCAAGGAGCACGTGCCGGGCCGCTTGCTCCAGGTCACTGTTCGCCTGGGAGGCGTGCCGCTCCATTTAGTGAACGTGTACGCCCCCCGGACCGGTGCGCAGCAAGTGCGCTTCTTCGGAGAAGTGTCCGCTCTTCTGGGCTCCATCGACGTGGGCGAGTGCGTCATCCTCGGGGGGGATTTCAATTGTACCCTCGAGGCGCGGGACCGGTCGGGTCCCCCGCGAAGCCCGGCGGCGATGGAGAAGTTGCGGGACCTGGTCGGGTCCTTCGACTTGGTGGACGTCTGGCGAAATCTCCATCCCGACTCCAGCGCCTTCACGAGCGTGAGGTCTGGAGGAGGAAGGTCCAGAATCGACCGCCTTTACATTTCCCGGGCGTACGTCTCCTGCGTTCCGGCGGCTTCCATGCGGCCGGTGCCGTGCACGGACCACCACCTGGTGTGGGCGGAGCTCGCTCCGCTGCGCGCGCGGGGGGGGGTCCGCGTACTGGCATTTTAACAACCTGCTGCTGGAGGACGCGCGGTTCCGGGATTCGTTTCGCCGGTTCTGGGCCGACTGGAGAAGGAAGCGGGGAGGCTTCCCCTCCTTGAGGCTATGGTGGGACGTGGGCAAGGCTCACGTCCGCGTCTTCTGTCAGGAGTACGCGAAGGGGTCGACCAAGAGGCGGGAGGCCCGGGTCGGGCGATTGGAGAAAGAAGTGCTCGACCTGGAGTCCCGTCTCGGTCAAGTCGTCGAGGACCCGGCCCTGCGGAAGGTGTACGAAGAGAAGAAGGGCGCGCTGAAGGACCTGCAGCTGGTCGGGTCCCGAGGCGCGTACGTGAGGTCGCGGATCCAGTTCCTGCGGGACCTGGACCGCGGCTCCCCCTTCTTCTACTCGCTGGAAAAAAGACGGGGGGTCCGTAAGCAGCTCTTGGGGCTGCTGGCCGACGACGGATCTCTGGTCTCGGATCCGGAGGGCATCAGCGCGGAGGCCCGGGCCTATTACGGGGCTCTGTTCTCTTCGGATCCGTCCAGTGAGGATGCGCGCAGAGTTTTGTGGGAGGACCTGCCGAAGGTCGGCCCGGAGGGCGCCGAGAATTTAGAAGCTCCGCTAAGCCTGGCGGAGCTGACCGGCGCCCTGCGCCAGCTCTCGAGGGGCAAGTCCCCGGGGCTGGACGGGCTGACCGTGGAGTTCCACAGGGCGTTCTGGGACGTCTTGGGGGACGACTACGCGCGGGTCCTGGGGGAAAGTCTGGTGACCGGGGAGATGACCCTCTCTTGGCGCAGGGCGGTCATCGTCCTGCTGCCCAAGAAGGGCGATCTCCGCCTACTTAAGAACTGGCGCCCGGTCTCCCTCCTCAGCACGGACTACAAAATTTTCGCCAGGGCTATGTCTGCTCGCCTTGGCACCGTGCTGGCCCGCATGATCCACCCCGACCAGTCCTACACGGTCCCGGGCCGGAGTATCCACGATAACATCCATCTGGTCCGGGACCTGGTCCACCATTCCCAGAGGGCTGGTCTGTCGGTCGCCTTCCTTTCCCTGGATCAGGAGAAGGCGTTCGACAGGGTGGATCACGAGTATCTTTTCGGGACTCTGCGCGCATTCGGGTTCGGGACGCATTTCGTCGCCCGGATCCGACTTCTGTACGCCGCCGCGGAGTGTCTCATTAAAGTTAACGGGTCTTTGACGGCGCCCCTTCGCTTCGGGAGGGGGGTGCGTCAGGGATGCCCCATGTCCGGTCAGTTATACGCCGTTTGCGTGGAGCCTTTCCTGCGCCTCTTGCGGAAGAGGTTGACGGGACTGGCTCTGCAAGGGCCGGGCGTGGAGGTGGTCCTCTCGGCTTACGCCGATGACGTGCTCCTCGCGGTCACGGATCCCGTCGACTTGCGGAGGATGCGAGAATGCCAGCAGATTTACTCGGACGCATCCTCCGCCAAGATCAACTGGGAGAAATGTTCTGGACTCCTGGTGGGCCCATGGCAGGTGGACTCCCTGCCGGAGGAGTTCGGGCCTTTCGCCTGGAGCACCACGCACCTCCTCTACCTGGGAGTCTACCTCAGCCCGGCCGAGGACGCCTGGCCGGCGAACTGGCAAGAGCTGGAGGCCAAAGTCACCGCTCGCCTAGGGCGCTGGACAGGATTGCTCCGAGTGTTGTCCTACAGGGGTCGAGCGCTGGTCATAAACCAGCTGGTGGCCGCCATGTTGTGGTACCGGTTGGTCACTTTGATCCCTCCCCCTGCGTTTGTCGCCAAGATGCAGAAGAAGCTCGTCGACTTCTTCTGGGACAAAAGGAAGCACTGGGTCTCTGCCGCGGTTTTGAGTCTCCCGCTTAGGGAGGGCGGTCAGGCGCTGGTGTGCCTTCACACCCAGGCGGCGACTTTCCGTCTTCAGACGCTGCAGAGATACCTGTACGTGGAGAATCCTCCTAGGTGGCGTGCGCTGGCGACGTATTTCTTCCGCCAGCTGCACGGCCTCAATTACGACACGCAGCTCCTGTTTGTGAGAGTGGGTGGCACGCGTGCCAGCCTGCGGGAGCTGCCTGTCTTCTACCAGGAACTGCTATGGGTTTGGAACAGCGTCGCCTCCGAGCGCAGTTCTCCCCCGTCAGGAGCGGCGGCCGTCCTTCGGGAGCCGCTGTTCAGGAATCCGCACCTCCACGACCGCGGGTTCGGCTGGCTGGCGGAGGGCAGGGCTGTGCCCGGTAAGGTGACCAGAGTCGGGGACCTGCTCGATGGCGGAGGAGCGGGCTGGATGGCGCCGGAGGAGTTGGCGAGGCGCATGTCCTGGGTCAACGTCCGGCTCGCGGTCAAAGCCATCGAGTCGCTAAAAGTGGCACTGGGCCCCGTCTCCACTAGGTGTGTTGAGGAGGCTCAAGCACGTGGGGCGATCCCGTCCGAACTGACCCCCGTTCGGACGGAATTCCTTATCGGTGCCCGGCCCCGAATCCTCCCTCGGGAGCCGCCGCCTCACCACTTGAGCCTTCTTGGAGAAATGCCCTCCGTGCCCTTTCAATCCGCACGGAGGCGTTTCCTGTACGGGCTGCTCCTGCACACTCTCCACTTTGCCATCTTCGTCTGCCGTCCGGACACGCCTTGGCGTACCATCCTGCCGTCCGGCGGAGGCGAAGGTCCCCATTGGAAGGCTCTCTACGCGGGAGTCTTCCCTTGTTCTATTGGGGACTTGGCCTGGAGGGTGTTGCACGGAGCAGTCCCGTGCAATAGGATTTTAAGTAGGTTTACGGACTCCCAGGCTGCTTGCCATTTTTGCGGCCTGGAGGAGTCCGTTTATCACATTTATGTTGAATGTGAGAGGTTGCAGCCCCTCTTTCATTATTTGAAGGGGCTGCTCCTCAATTTCTGGTTGCACTTCAGCCCCACGCTCCTGATCTACGGTCACCCGGTGCGGAGGGGAGCGGGTAGGTCGGAGGACCTCCTCGTAGGACTGCTCCTGGGCCTGGCCAAGAAAGCCATTAATTGGTCCAGGCAGCGGGCGGTCGAGGGGGTCGTTCGGCCCGATTGCCTGCCTCTCTTCCGCGGCCATGTTCGCGCTCGGGTGGCCCTGGAGATGGAGCACGCGGTGTCCGCCGGCATGCTTGAGTTTTTCCGCGACCGGTGGGCGCCGCGGGGACTGGAATGCATCGTCACCCCGGACTTTCAAATTTTAATTTGATTTATTAAGTTTCATTTCAAGTTTTAATTGATTTACAGTAAATTTGGGTTCAACCAAAAAGATGAACACCAGGTTATAGTCCAACAGTTTTATTTAAAATCACAAGCTTTCGGAGCGCTGCTCCTTCGTCACCTGACGAAGGAGCAACGCTCCGAAAGCTTGTGATTTCAAATAAAGCTGTGGGACTATAACCTGGTGTTGTGCGACTTCTCACATTTGTCCACCCCAGTCCAACACCGGCATCTCCACATCATGAGATTTAAAGATTGAGAAAGATAAAGGAAAAGCAGAGAAAGAAAGTGATTTGGAGCCAAATCAGATACAGAAAGAGAAATAAAGAGAGGGAAAGAAAGATTGGATTAAGATAGAAAAGAGAGACAGAAAGGAAAAGCAAGAATATTTTTTCTACATGTTTCAACCTCAAAGAATTTACTACATGCAGAATGTGGCTGAAGAGGTAAATTGTTCCCTTTCTGGGCCAGAGAGGTTGATCAGCATTGCATTAACAATTATCACATTGTTAAAAGACTACCTACAGTCTTAATTGCCAGCCCTAACTTTCTACAGTGAATTTAATGGGCAATTAATGTGCAAATCCAGCAAGTTCTTAAAAGTAATGAGGAAGCTAAGGGTAGTTTGTGTGAAGCAAACAGGGGATTGGCATAAAACAACCAACAAGTTCTGGAGATTTGAAACTCATGCCATATCTCTTAATCTCCTGGCCGATTTGTACATTAATAATGGTGTGCGATTTTTTTCCAGTATGATTTGACCCAATCTTCTAGTCACGTATTGGCATAGCCGTCATAAATGGGTCAACGTGCACTTAAATAATCTTGTCTGCTTTTCCATTGGCTTTTTGCATTCTGGTCTGCTTGATGGTGTAGTTGTGTAGATAGATGTGCTGTAGTATAAGAGACGTTCAGGTCATTCCTCTAAACTGATCATTCATTGTATTGACAAAGGGCAGTCATTCAAAGGCCTTGCATATAGAGCAGTTAACAGCTGGTGGTTCACTTCAAGATTATTGGTGTATCCATACATGGCATGATTATATCATAAGGAAATGTAATGCTAACTAGCTACCTCTCAATCTCTGCATATTTTGCCTCCATGCCAATCAGAGTGCAGTACCACGAACCCTAATCCATGCTGATGCATCAACTGAAATTGCTATTGGTCTTTCAACACTGTAGCATTTAAGAAAAACCTCTTGCATGATCTAAACTTTCTATGTTTGTGATTTATCTTCTATTGTTTTCTAACACGGTTCCTAAGAAGTGGTGTTTTTTCCAAAAGCTTTTTAATGAATTTACCCATATAAATGGCCAAAATCAAGAGTCTCCACATGCTTTCCTTGCACTCTGTTAGTTAAATAGCATATGGTCACTAGCTGAGATTTTCATATTGTCAAATTGAATGTCTTCACTAGTGATGATCAGTGGCTTCAAAAGTACATCGTCCCTGAAAATCCGTGGCCCTTCCAACATACTCCAGCCATAACTTCAGCAAGACTACACCAGAAACTAGGACAGGACCAGATACATCTTAAGGTGGGGATTCCAACAAGCTAGTTGGAGATGGAGCCTCTGCTCATCCCAAACATGACCGTCAGCATAACAGGGGACTCACTACGTCGGGAGTTCCCACTTTCCTGGCCCTCCAGGATCTGGCGCAGTGTCAGTGGAGTCATGGATGTGGGGACCACCTGGGGGTGCTTGGACTCCAAAGATTTGAGGGGCATTTAAAAAAAAAAATTAACGTAGCCCCCTTTTAAAAAGGAGCAACACTTTCAAATTTGGGGCGGAGAGTGGGGTCAGGCACTCTTTGGTCAGACTTTTAAGCCTTATCGGCAGGTCGGTGTCCTAGGTGCACCCCTAGTGGCGTGGACACCCACCATACGCAGGGTAAAGGTGGAGCTTTTTCCTGACTCGGAAATTCAACCGGGGCAGCGACGAAGGTTCCTGGCATCTCCGCAATAATGCACTCAATCGCAGATTTTCGGGGACATCACGTTAAGATTGATACTTCTAGTCATTTTTAAGTCCTTTCTGAATTCATCTTCTTTGGACAAACCCCATAGTATTGTATCATTCACTGATGCATTGACACTGTCACTAAGGTTTTGCGACGCACTTTTGGATCTGACGCGATACCGAAGGAAACTGTAAGAATCTGTACGTTCTACAAAGAGTACTGAAAGTACATAACTTCTTTAGTTCTGTTCCAGCTCCCGGAACCCTGTGCATGCTTCTAAGTTACTAAAATATATTTAGTGTCAGAAAACTTTGCCGTAACTTCTTCATGAATTGGAAGCTTGAAATATTCTTCTTAAAGCCCTGGTCTCTGGAGATGTAACAAATTCCCAATTTCTCATTTCTTTTGTCAACATTTACTAATGAGGTTATACATTCCATTGGCTCGTCTATTTTCTTTGTGAGTCCAATCTATCTGGCAGCACTTTTTTCTGCATTGCAAACTACTTTTCTTTGTGAGTGGATGACTGGGTTGACTTATTTATGAATGCTGATCCATTGTTCCCATGGCGAACAATCCAATCCTTCAACTAGATCCTTGTATTCCTCTATAAGTCTTCCATATCGTATGTTACTTACCCCCTTTACTGAGTAAACCCTTTTCATTAAATCAAGTTTTTAACATCACTCAATCCTAAAATTGACTGGACATCTATTGGCAGTGGTACAAATGACAGCTTAGACTTGGTGTCCTCATATGTAGAAGAAAGACTTGCATTTATATAGCGCCTTTCACAATCTCCGGACGTCCCAAAGTACTTTACAGCCAATGAAGTACTTTTGAAGTGTAGTCGCTGTTGTAATGTAAAACGTGACAGCCAATTTGCAAAACGGCAGGGTCCCACAAACATCAATGAAATAATGACCAGATAATCTGTTTTATGGATGTTGGTTGAGGGACAAATATTGGCCAGGACACCAGGGAGAGTTCCTCTGCTCCTTATCCTAATAGTGCCATGGAATTTTTTACATCCACCTCAGAGGGCAGACGGAGGCCTCAGTTTAACATCTTGTCTGAAAGACGGTACTTCCGACAGTCCAGCACTCGCTCAATACTGCACTGGAGCGTTAGTCTAGATTGTGTGCTATCGTGCCTCTGGAGTGGGATTTGAACCCACAACTTTCATGATTTAAAGGTGAGAGCATTACCACTGAGCCATGGCTCACACGGCAACACACCTGCCTTTCATTGTCTATTAAAGTCCATTCTGTAATATTTATCCCTCAACCAACATCACTTTAAAAAAAAACAAACAGAGTATCTGGTCATTATCACATTGCTGTTTGTGGGAGCTTGCTATTTCCTACATTACAACAGTGACTAGACTTCAAAAGTACTTCATTGGCTGTAAAGCGTTTGGGACGTCCTGAGGTCATGAAAGGCACTTTATAAATGTGAAAGAAAGAAAGACTTGCATTTATATAGCGCCTTTCACGACCACCGGACGGCTCAAAGCGCTTTACAGCCAATGAAGTACTTTTGAAGTGGAGTCACTGTTGTAATGTGGGAAACACGACAGGCAATTTGCGCACAGCAAGCTCCCACAAACAGCAATGTGATAATGACCAGATAATCTGTTTTTGTTCTTTTGGTTGAGGGATAAGTATTGGCCCAGGACACCGGGGATAACTCCCCTGCCTGTGAGTTCTTTCTTTTGTGTCACCAAGAGATGGCCTCTATACTGGAGGCCTACCAGTGATACATGGATGTAGATTGTGAAATTAAACTCACTACAACCATACTCGAATCTTGTACATCAACATCATTCTGTTATATTGTTATTGAGAGAAACCAACTAATGCTGACATATTGTAAAGCAAACAGTTAATTTACTGTCATACTCATGGATTTGAATTGTTTGATTATTAAGAAAAATAACTGACCGTTAAGCTTGTGGTGGTATAAACTGTATACTCCAAACCATCGTCAACACCTTCACCGAAGCATATGAGAGCATAGGCCTTACACTAAAAATCCGTAAGACAAAGGTCCTCTACCAACCTGCCCCCACCACACAGTACTGCCCCCCAATTATCAAAATCCACAACAAGGCCTTGGACAACGTGGACCACTTTCCATACCTCGGGAGCCTACTGTCAACAAGGGCAGACGTCGACGACGAAGTCCAACACCGCCTTCAGTGTGCCAGTGCAGCCTTCGGTCGCCTGAGGAAGAGAGTGGTTGAAGACCAGGACCTCAAACCCGGCACTAAGCTCATGGTCTACAGAGCAGCAGTGATACCCGCCCTGCTGTATGCCTCAGAGACATGGACCATGTACAGCAGGCACCTCAAAGCACTGGAGAGGTACCACCAACGCTGCCTCCGCAAGATCCTGCAAATCCATTGGCAGGATAGGTGCACCAACGTCAGTGTTCTTGCTCAGGCCAACATCCCCAGGATCAAAGCTTTGACCACCCTCGATCAGCTCCGATGGATGGGTCACATTGTCCGCATGCCCGATACGAGACTCCCAAAACAAGCGCTCTACTCGGAGCTCCGGCACAGCAAGAGAGCCCCAGGTGGGCAGAGGAAACGCTTCAAGGACACCCTCAAAGCCTCCTTGAAAAAGTGCAACATCCCCACCAACACCTGGGAATCCTTGGCGAGTTGCTGCAGTGAATGGTAAATTCCAAATCTATTCCCTCAACCTCTAAACTGCTTCTGTGTTGTCAGATGTTCAGTCTTGGATGAGTCACAGTTTCCTCTAGCTCAGAATCAAGAAGACTGAAGCCATTGCCTTTGGCCCCACCACAAAGTCTGTTCCCTTGCCACTGATTCCACACCCCTCCACAGCCACTGTCTCAGGCTCAACTGGACAATTCGCAATCTTGATGCCCTGTTCAACCCTGAGCTTCGTTTCAGATCCCATATACTTTCTATCACACAGACTGCTTACTTCCACCTCTGCACCATTTCCCACCTCTGCTTCTACCTCATCCTTCAACTCCACTGCATGCATCCTGTCCTGCATTAAGTCTCGCTTACTCAACACCTCCTTTACTGACTCGCATTGGCTCCCTGCTCCCAGTGCAACAAACATAAAGTTCCTTGGGGGAGAAATTCGGTATCGCCCCGTTTGGGGCGCAATTATCGGCCGGGCGCAAAGTTTAGCGCCTGGCGCTAATTATCGCCTCCAACTGCAAACTTGGCTTCTATCGCCCCTGGAGGTGATTGGAGCGCTAAATCAGGTGCTACACACCTCCTCTTAACGCGCTAACGCCGAGGAGTGAGGTGCTACCTCAGAGCGCTGGTGAAGCTCATGTGATGTCAGTCAGCAATGGAACACAGACACACTGGCACCGGCCAGTTCTTAAAGGGGAGGGTCGATCTTGCTCTCCATCCACACCCTGCTCATTGCAGCCTTGAATCTCGGCCTGGAGAGAACTGTACATCAAATCTGCTGGAAAGAACAATGAAGAGGCCCAGGGAAAGAGCTCAGAGTGCAGCCCCCATAGTCTCTTCTAAATCGATGCAAGGAAGGTCAAATCAAAATGAACCTGCAAAGTGCTGCTCAGTACCCAAAACTCCTTCACACAGCGTTGAATCTCTCCAGAAGTCTCTCTTAGAATGCAGGGTGCAAAAAGGTCGCCGACAAAAAAAGGCAGGAAGCGGTCGCCTTTAAATAGCGCTCCCCCAGTCCCTTCCCAACTGCAAAATGCTCCCCTCAACCTGTCGTTGCTAGCGGTAGGTGGTAAGGCAGGGGGCACCACTCAATATCCAGTCCGGGGCACAACCGGGGCATTGCACGCTCGACTGACATCACGATCTGCGGGTGCAGGAGATCATGGCGGTAGTGTTTAGCGCCGCCGCAAAATGTCTGGTCAATTTCACGAGCGGCGCAAACATCGCCCAGGCGCTAGTTGCTTTGCGCCCCATTAGCGCCCTCTTAGGGCGCTAACGGGAGGCGCAAAGCAACCGAATTTTTCCCCCTTTATCTTTAAATTTCACCATGGCCTTGCCTCACCCTAACTCTGTAACCTTCTCCAGCCCTGCTTCCCCCTCCGAACACTGTTCCTCTGACTCTGCCCCTCTTTGCCCTACCATTGGTCACAGATCTCCCCTCAGCCTTGATGACCGATGGCGAAATGCTTGGAAAAACTGCGACATACCAAATGGATTCCTTATAGAGGACCCCACAGTACAACCTGAAGGATCAAACCTTCCCCGCAAACAGTGGACAACCATCAACCGTCTCAGAACCGGTCATGGTAGATGCTGCCACCTTCTCCATAGATGGGAGATTAAAGCATCCCCATCATGCGACTGTGGAGCTCCTCATCAGACCCTGGAGCCCATCATTGAGCACTGCCCTCAGAGGAAATTTGCAGGCAGCCTACAAGATATCCACGCTGTTACACCGGAAGCCTACTCTCTAGAATTCCCCCTTTAAACCTTTCCAACAGAGGCAGCTCATCAGGAGGCACTGCCTCCCCATGACTCCCAGTGCAGAAGTTGTCGTTGTGACTTGGCGCTGCTGACAGTTCCACTTTATGATGATCAGGTGGCTCCCAGTGCAGCCTGTTCTTATTTTTTTTGTTGTTTTTTGCTGTTTCATCACCCGAAAATGGCAGGCAGATTATTGGCTTGTGTCCTGAACTGTGGAACAGGGTATAGGTGCATGTGCGAGGGGCCTGTTGTCATGGGAATAAGCTGGCTTGGCTAGGCACGTATAGCATGTGTCTTAATTCTCCGCTCCACTCCCACTCTGACCTCGGCCTCCTACACTGTTCCAGTGAAGCTCAACGTAAGCTCGAGGAACAGCACCTCATCTTTCGATTAGCCACTCTACAGTTGTCTGGATTCCACATGGAGTTCAACAATTTCAGATCATAACCTCTGCCCCCAATTTTTGGACGGCATCTGCTGCTGATTCTGCTATTTCCATTTACACCTCCTCTGGACCGATCTCTTGTTTCTTTACTTGTCCCATTACCGCCCCCTTTTGCCTTCCACCCTATCACAGACCTCTTTTGTTCTTTCCTCCCCTCCTCACTTTCCCTGCCCCTGTACTCGTTTAAAACCGGTTACAACTCTAACTTTTTCCAGTTCTGATGAAAAGTTATCGACCTGAAACGTTAACTCCTGTTTCTCTCTCCGCAGATGCTGCCTGTCCTGCTGAGTGTTCCCAGCAGTTTCTGTTTTTATTATAGCATATGTCTCACCTGTCCAAAAAGTCATCAACTGCCATTGCAATCCAGCTCTCCACCTCCTTCCCCTCCTTTACAACCTTCTCAAAACCCAGCTTTCTGGCAGTCCACCCAATCTCTCCCTTTCTGGCTCAGTGCCTGTTTCCATTATGTGAAGCACCTTGGGACCTCTTTTACATTATATGTTCTGCATCAATCCAAGCACTTGTACGTGTTGGAAGAGAATGGGGAAAGACCTTTACTAACATCATCTATTGGGATTTCAGCACCATGTTCTTTTATGGGATTTAGCTTTCAGCTTTAGTATAAGGTTTACGAAAGTGCTTGGGGCAAACGATTGGGCCTCTTGGGCACTTAAAAAACTTAAGCCCTTTTTGACATTTTGAGAAAGCTGACACTCCTGAAAGTGCTTTCAAAACACTAAAAATATACATGTCTAACTGAAACTCTCATCCGTGCCTGTGTTACCTCTAGACTTGACTATTCCAACGCACTCCTGGCTGGCCTACTACACTCTACCCTCTGTAAACTTGAGGTCATCCAATACACTGCTGCCCGTGTCTTAACTCGCACCAAGGCCCGTTCGCCCATGACCCCTGTGCTCACTGACCCACATTGACTTCCAGTTAAGCAACGCCTCGATTTCAAAATTCTCATCCTTGTTTTCAAATCCCGCCATGGCCTCGCCCCCTTCCTATCTCTGTAATCTCCCCCGCCTGAGATATCTGCACTCCTCTAATTCTGCCTTCTTGAACATCCCTGATTATAATCGCTCAACCATTGGTGGCCGTGCCTTCAGTTGCCTAGGCCCTAAGCTCTGGAATTCCCTCCCTAAACCTCTCCACCTCTCTTTCCTCCTTTAAGACGCTCCTTAAAACCGACCTCTCATCTGCCCTAATTTCTCCTTATGTGGCTCGGTGTCAAATTTTTGTTTTATAACATTCCTGAGAAGCGCCTTGGGACGTTTTACTACATTGAAGGCGCTATATAAATACAAGTTGTTGTTGTTGTTGTTGTTGCAATTAGAGTATGATTCCAACCAGGCAACAATGGCTGTTTGTGAATCACACTCTGCACTTAACAATCTCAGGCAACCCTGAAACTAATGTTTGAAACATGCGCTTACTCCCCCCTCTTCATTCATTAGTTTTGTACTCTCGGGGCTGCTAGTACTAGTACGATGGGTCTATTTATAGATTAATGATAAACGCACGCTGCATGCTACAATTTAGCATTAAACAGTGGCTGCAAAAATACACTATTCGTCCGAAAACAGACTATACCAGGAAAAATGGAAGAACCTTTTAAATTGTGTGCGCCAGATATTTAAATAGTGACGAGACTAAAATCTTGCTTTTTAAATTAAAAAAACTCTTTTGCAATTTTGTGTTTTTTTAAGGGGGCTCCTGAATCCAACTCTTTTTAAAGAAGTGGCGGATGTTTTTTTTTTGAAAAAGCTATGCATGGAATCTGTCCGCTGCCGGGGTTTGGAGCCTGAGGGATATTAACAAGGAGGTTGGGAGGGAGCAGCTGATTTCAACACGTGATCGGTGCAGGAAGTGTGTGTGAACCAGAGACGGAAACTGCAACCCAAGGATTCAGCAAAAAAAAGGAGAGAGAGAGATTGGGAACCGAGAGAGAGAGGAGATATATAGAGGAAACTACCACAACTTTTGGTGCAAGGTGAGTGATTGCATATTTTATATATAGTCTGTGGTTTAAATAGAGGGATGATGTGGAGATGCCGGTGGGGCAGATCTCCATTCACTCTCCCCTCTATGTCCAAGTGTTCCTGATTGTGGGATTGGTGCATTCCTTGAGTCAGGGAAGTTGCAATGGGGATTGAAATGCACATTTTTTGTCTAAAATTTCTTTTGATTCAAAAAGAAAAAGGAGGGAGGGAAAGTGAGCCAAATTCTGATTGCAGCATTATTGCAATTGCCAGGTGTGTTTTTATTATGGAGGGAGACGTGCCTCCCCCCCCCCACCCCTGACTGCAGGAGGTTGTGTCTGAGGCTGCTTTGTCTTGTCCCTGGGCAGCACCGGCTTTAGCTCCGCTCACCGCTGCAGAGCCAGCCCTTATTCCATTGGAAAAGGTTTCTCCTCTTCCTGAGACGTGGGGTGGTGGGGGTTGGAGATGTTGTTTCCCAGTAGCCGATCGCAGGGAGACGGGGTGGGGCTGCTTCTGGCTCCGTCTGGGTCTGTGTGAAATTCACAGCTTCGCTGGCAGTGGTAGAGGGGGTTGCAGCCACGTAAAGCGACCCAACTCTCTCTTTTGTTCTGACTTTCCTGAGGCTTAGCTTTCTCTTATCATAAAGTTGCATTTTTTAAAAACAAATGGCATTTTCTCTATTTTGGACAGAGTGGCCTTTTTTGAAAGGTAATATTCAGAGAAGGAGGGAACAGTTAACCCCAACGGAGCTACTTCTGGACATATATTTGTTTTATGGACTGTGGGATAAAGCTTTGCTGTTTAAGAACGCTGGTTCTAATGGTTGGCACTGCCAAGGTCAGATTGTTGCCAGCAGTGATTTATTTTTCCTGATGAAATAAAAAGAAAGACTTGCATTTATATAGGGCCTTTCACGACCACCAGACATCTCAAAGCGCTTTCCAGCCAATGAAGTACTTTTTTTTTTGAAGTGTAGTCACTGTTGTAATGCGGCAGCCAATTTGCGCACAGCAAGCTCCCACAAACAGCAATGTGATTAATGACCAGATAATCTGTTTTTGTTATGTTGGTTGAGGGATAAATCTTGGCCCAGGACACCGGGGATAACTCCCCTGCTCTTCTTCGAAATAGTGCCATGGGATCTTTTACATCCACCTGAGAGAGCAGACGGGGCCTCGGTTTAACATCTCATCTGAAAGACGGCACCTCCGACAGTGCAGCACTCCCTCAGTACTGCACTGGTGTGTCAGCCTAGATTGTTGTGCTCAAGTCCCTGGAGTGGGACTTGAACCCACAACCTTCTGACTCAGAGGCGAGTGTGCTACCCACTGAGCCACAGCTGACACTGCCAACCCCATCTATATCTCAGAATATAGGACTGAGATAATCGAGTCATAGAATGGTTACAGCACAGAAGGAGGCCATTCGGCCCATCGAGAAATTTCTCAGGGTTGTGAATCTTTGGAATTCTCTACCCCAGAGGGCTGTGGATGCCGAGCCGTTGAGTATATTCAAGGCTGTGATCGATAGATTTTTGGATACTAAGGGAATCAAGAGATATGGGGATCAGGCGGGAAAGTGGGGTTGAGGTCGATGATCAGCCATGATCTTATTGAATGGCGGAGCAGGCTCAAGGGGCCGAATGGCCTACTCCTACTCCTATTTCTTATACTCTATACATAGACCTGCAAAACTTTAACTCTAAAAACCCAGCTAGCCTCACTGAAAATAATTGACTTTTTGTTACGATTGGAAGGGCTGACGTTCTGATTATTTTCTGCTTCACATTTTTGGTGACCTCCAGGTATTGTTTGCAAAACAAAATGATAAACAGGGGAAGTTCTCATAGTCAGCGTGAGTTGTTCGGAACCAAATGGCAGCTCTGGGAATATAAAAATTATTTGATGCTTAAGGTGATTCTTCAACTTTGTTTTCTCTTAACGGTGTAAATGGCAGCTGTGTTGCTAAACTCAGTTTTATTCAAAATTTACTGCACTGTATTTTACAAGTTAGTCTCAAATGAATCTCCGGGCAGTAGTATTAATAGATATCGACATGCATTTATATAGCGCCTTTCACGACCTTTGCACACAGCAAGGTCCCACAAACAACAATGAAATAAATGACCAGATCATCTGTTTTTAATGATGTTGGTTGAGGGTTAAGTGTTGGCCAGGACACCAGGAGAAGTCCCCTGCTCTTAGAATCCTAGAATAGTACAGCACAGAAGGAGGCCATTCGGCCCATCGAGTCTGCGCCGGCTCTTTTGAAGAACAATCCAGTTAGTCCCACTCCCCCGCTCTTTCCCCATATCCCTGCAATTTTTTCTCCTTCAAGTATTTACCCAATTCCCTTTTGAAGGCTACTATTGAATCTGTATCCATCGCCCTATCATTCCAAATCCTAACCACTTGTTGCATAAAAAAAAAAGTTTTTCCTCATGTCGCCTCTGGTTCTTTTGCCAATCACCTTAAATATGTGTCCTCTGGTTATAGTCATCGAATAGATATTTTACACTGAGAGGGAAGATGGGACTTATGTTTAACATCTCATCCAAAAGACGACATCTCCGGCAGCGCAGCACTCCCTCAGTACTGCACTGGGAGTGTCAGCTTGGACAATGTGCTCAAGTCTTTGGAGTGGGTCTTGAACCCATGACCTCTGACTCCGAGGCGAGAGTGCTGCCAGCGAGCCACGGCTGACGCCTACGCTGAAGAACCTGCCAGTTAGTATTGTCCATCGTTTCTTCATCATTGTGGGAGGGGAACTACTCATTTCACACTGAATGCTCTCCAGATCCTGAGGCCTGCCCATTTCTGGGTCAGGATGACTATTGGTAGACTTGTTCTTCCTCAGAGGCTAGCCGTTCCACTCCTGGCTAAAATAAGTAGGGAAATGACGCAATATGGTTTTTTTTAAATTGGGGATCTCGTAGAAATCCTTTGCTAGTAAGGTCTTTTGTTACGAGCTGCCATCCACTTGGTGAAAGGAAAGAACAATGTTTGAAATGTAATGCTCCAAGATGTGCCTGTAATTTCAGCCAGCTGTGTCATCGGATCTGGTGGCCAAAGATAATCGCCGTAATTAATGGCTGCTGCCAGTAAATATTAAACTTCCCCTTTAAACTAGCACCATCCCATGGAGATAAAATGTTAAATTGCCAGTTCGCTGTTTTAATTTTGGCTCAGTGCTGGTAATTAAGATGCGGGTTTCTGATTCGTTATTCATGGCTCAGTGGGTAGCGCACTCGCCTCCTGAGTCTGAAGGTTGTGGGTTCAAGTCCCACTCCAGGGACTCGAGCACCTAATCCAGGCTGACACGCCAGTGTCAAGAAATCCAAGGGAGCGCTGCACTGTCGGAGGTGCCGTCTTTCGGACGAGAGGTTAAACTGAGGCCCCGTCTGCGCTCTCGGGTGGATCCTACGGCACTATTCGAAGAAGAGCAGGGGAGTTATCCCGGTGTCTTGGCCAACACGCATCCTTCAACCAACAGCTAACAGATTATCTGGTCATTTATATTGTTGCTGTTTGTGGGAGCTTGCTGTGCGCAAATTGGCTGCTGCGTTTCCTACATTACAACGGTGACTAAACTTCAAAAGTACTTTAATCGGTTGTCAAGCGCTTTGGGACGTCCTGAGGTCGTGAAAGATGCTATATAAATGCAACAAGTCTTTCTTTTGGACACATTTTGTCTCCCCCCCTCCCTGTCTACATTTCCTCCCTTCCCATGGTTGAAGATATGCTCACTGATCTGGGGATACAATTCCATGGGCACCAGGTACCATCCAGGATCTTGCACGCTCTTGTGTGCAGCCCAGACAGCATGTGTCACCGGGCCGTTTGGTGGGTTTTATGATCCTGATCGCACACAGGCACTTTGCAACAGAGCCACTGCATAGTGATTAGAACGAAGGAAAATCAGCTGATTTCCCCCCCCCCCCCCCCCGGGCCCCCTTCCTTTTCCTAGTCCAGGAGTCTAATTGCGGCACTATGACCACTGCCAAGGATGAGCTCAGCTCAATTAGCATGGGCCAGTAATTGAACCTGAAACTTCCTGATGGTATGACTCAGGACTGCACCAGATTGCCAGTGGATCAGGGGAGTTCTAGAAACCATTCAAGATTGCTCTGCTTTTCAGCAACCCATTTCCGTGCTCATTGGCTGAGGTGTTGAGAGGACAGATTGCTGAGGTGATCAGTGAAAGACAGGCTCCTGAAACTCCCTCTAGTATGTGCTCAGATCCCCCTTTCCCCACCCCCATTGGATTTTCCAATTCACGACTTTCTGAAAGCATCGCTCCTGGCAACCGTTCGCCTGAAACTGAAACCGGGCAGAACATGCTGGGCATACATGGCAGGTCAGTGAGTAAAGAGACGTAACAGGACGTTTTGTGGTGCAGTCCTTCATTGGACTGGGTGGAACGCAGTGTCTTTTCCCTTTACAGATCCGACTGACCTGTTCTGTATTTCCAGCATACTGCATTTATTTCAGATTTCCAGCTTATCCTTTTTTTCCCCTCAAGTAGGGCAATACAGTTAGCAATACATGTCAATACAAATCATGGGTTTTCAACTGGGGTCCATACGAGGACCCTAAGTAGCTCTCGAGGTCATGAGGTTTCAGAACATTTCTCTCTTTGACTTACTAGCACACTTTACTTGCTGTGCACTAATAACTACACCTTTCTGCAGTGATCACACTGTTTTCCTTTGGGTACCTGACTGTCTTTATGAAGTTAGAGGGTCTCTGAGAGTGTGTCAATATTTGCAGGGAATCTTTGGGACTGCGTTGTTTTTGCAGAGGGTCCCTGAGAGTGTGTGAATATTTGCAGGGAATCTTTGGGACTGTGTTGTTTTGCAGAGTGTGTGAATATTTACAGGCGTGTCCCCGCCCCACACACAATAGTTTGAAATCTACTAGCCAAATCACCCAAGTGTTACAGTGAAGTTAGCGTAGTGTGATCTTGATTAAGTTAGTTATTGAAGATAAATGAATTCTTTGCTGTCGGAATGTTTGTAGTTCTGAGCAATAGGTAGTTGCCTTTCAGTGTTTGCTTAGTTGGTGCCAAATTCGTCATCCATATCCATTTCTTCTCCAGATGTGGAAAGCTGCTGCAGGTCGCACTATTTCTGTGACGGCATCAGATGATGGCGATGACTGGGACACAGACCCTGACTTTGTGGTAAGCTTTTGGTTTTCATTTACAGCTTAAAGACAAAAAAACTCTCATTTATAAACTTCGTTTCGCAACCTCTGGGCGTCCCAAAGCGCTTCACAGCCAATGAAGTACTTTTTTGACGTGTAGTCACTGTTATTACTGTATGAAACGCAGCAGCCAATTTGCGCACAGCAAGCTCCCACAAACAGCACAAATGTCCAGACAATATGTTTTTTTAAGTGACATTGGCTGCGGGATAAATATTGGCCAGGCCACCGGGGGAGAACTCCCCTGCTCTCCTTCGAAATAGTGCCACGGGATCTTTTAGCGTCCGCCTGAGAGAGCAGACGGGGGCCTAGGTTTAAAATCTCATCCAATAGACAGCACATCTGACAGTGCAGCACTCCCTCAGTCCTGCACAGGAGTGTCAGCCTAGATTTTGGGCTCAAGTCTCTGGCGTGAGATTCAAACCCATGACCTTCTGACTCAGAGGGGAGAGTGCTACCCACTGAGCCACGGCTGAAACTGCCACAGTGATGGGAAAGCAGCTATTTATTTATTAGGATTGATTTGCTTTCTCTTCCGCTTCAGAAACAAAGCCAAACAGTTATTTGGTGTTTGCGTTCCAGAATTCGAGTTAGAATTAGAGTTTATTCCTTTTCAAGCACTGTGCCAATCTTAATATTTGAAAATGTCAGATATGATGGAGCTCGGACCATATTTGTGATCAGTAGGCCAGAATCTTAGTGGCTGAGATTGGGCAAGCTTCCTGGTTACATGCGGAGCGCGCTTGTCAGATGGTTATTGGTAGAAGCTTTTATCCTTTAGGAAAATTGCTCGGTCATACCGAGCAAAAAAAAACCCCACTGCTACACTCAATTCTACGAGTTCGTGCTATCCCAGTTGAATGCTGTCAATATATCACTCAAACCAATTTAATAAATGTAATTAAAAACTGGAATCACTGGAAGTGCAGAGCGGATCGATAAACATCTGACAGAGAATGACAGCTTAATGGTTATAAAAGCAAGAAAGAACAAACTTGGTTTTCTATAGCGCCTTTCATGACCTCAGGATGTCCCAAAGCACTTTACAGCCCTTGAAGTGTAGTCGCTGTTGTACTGTAGAGAAACACTGCGGCCACAAACCCCAATGAGATAATGACCAGATAACCTTTTTGAGCGATGTTGGTTGGGGGATAAATATTGGCCAGGACACCGGGGAGAACTCCCCTGCTCTTCTTCGAAATAGTGCCGTGGGATCTTTTACGTCCACCTGAGAGAGCAGACGGGACGTCTCATCCGAAAGACGGCACCTCCGACAGTGCAGC